>JBBGZY010001631.1:725000-1462554 GCA_037952925.1 Lithobates clamitans
TATGCATGGCTGCCTTTTGTTTAATTGAATTTGTCTACTCTATTTTAGGGGATCTGCTTCATTCAAGCAACAGTGACACCCCCGAGGATGTGGAGGAATTAGGCTACATGGCCACCCCACCAGGTCAGTGTCTGAGACAACAGCTTTAGTTCTGGTAAGGTAAACTATGTATGTGTGCATATTTGTAAAGACATTTTTTGGTTTCATTCCACTTTAGGAACAACAAGAAGTGACCATTTCACCTCGGAAAGTGCCCAACGTCTAATTGGTCAAATAATGGGCTGGAATCAAGACATGGATCAAATGCGTAATAGGCTGGATCGTATGCAGCAGGAAATGAAGGACATGATTGATGTTTTGGGTCGAATCTAAATGCCCTTTTTTAAACCCCAAAACATCAATCATGTCCTTCATTTCCTGTTTTGCTGACCCCATTCTGGGCCTTCTCTTTGTTTTTTTTGGCATAACATAAATGGCTGTTTAACCTAATGTCAAAAAGGAGGGCTGTCAAAAATCCACAAAAAAATAAAAATTGATTTTCTAAAAAACAACAAAAAAAAAAAAAAAAAGTGATTTTAAATAACCCAAAAAAAAATAAAAAAGTGATTTTAAATAACCCAAAAAAAAAAAAAAAAAGTGATTTTAAAAAACCCAAAAAAAAAAAAAAATTGATTTTAAAAAACCCAAAAAAAATTCAAAAAATTAATGTTAAAAAACCAAAAAAAATTAAAAAATTGATTTTAAAACACCAAAAAAATTAAGAAAATTAATGTTAAAAAACCAAAAAAAATTAAAAAATTGATTTTAAAACACCAAAAAATCGAATAAATAATTAATGTTAAAAAACCAAAAAAAGTAAATAAAATTGATTTTAAAACACCAAAAAAATTAAGAAAATTAATGTTAAAAAACCAAAAAAAATTAAAAAATTGATTTTAAAACACCAAAAAATCGAATAAATAATTAATGTTAAAAAACCAAAAAAAGTAAATAAAATTGATTTTAAAACACCAAAAAAATTAAGAAAATTAATGTTAAAAAACCAAAAAAAAAAAAAAATTGATTTTAAAAAACCAAAAAAAAAATATAAAAAACTTGCTTTTAAAAAAAAACAAAACTTGATTTTCCAAAAACAAAGCCTGTTTTTGAAAATCCAAAAGCCAAAAATATTTTTTTGTGGATTAGGTAGAAATATTTCAATATAATTATATTTTGCTACATCATTAAGATACCATTATATTTTTGTCTCGGAACATTTTATACTAAATGCAGAACTGAATGCATACCAACCATTAATAAAAACATCTCCTTTTATAGGATTTTAACAAATGTGTGGTTTGTTATTTCAAGGCTCAGTATCAGTTTGGTTATAATTGTCAAAAAGTTGTTTACAGTGGCAATGGAGCTTATTTATACATTTTTAAAATTATAATACAGTTGGCACTACAACTGCTCGACCATAACCTAGGAGACAGCCCAAAAGAAAGGCAAGCAATAAATATAATGCCAGATTTCAGCAATATTTTTTTTATTGTAAAAAAAATTATATATCCTGGCCCATTGCAATGGCCCCCCTACCCATAAAATAATCAACATATTGCTGTCTAACCTGACGGGAACTTTGGGGGGCCAAGCCAGTACGGACAGTATCCAGGCCTGTAAGGTTGGCTTCTATTTGTCCGGCCTCAGGCCCAACTGTGCCTATATAATTGGCAGAATGCTTATTTAAAAAGTTGTGCAGAATGCAGCATGATAAAATTATAAAATTAAGTTTGTATTCCGCCAAATTAATGGCTGTTTGAAACAGGCGGAACCGGCTGGCCAGAATTCCAAACGCATTCTCAACCACTCTTCTAGCTCTGGCCAGCCGGTAATTAAAAACCCTCCTCTCCGGGGTGAGGGTTCTTTGGGGGAATGGCCTCATGAGGTGCTTGCTCAGAGCGAAGGCTTCATCGGCAATGAAGACAAAGGGGAGTCCTTCCACGTTATCCTCATCAGGTGGCAATCCCAGGCCACCACTCTGGAGACGCTGGCAGAACTCCCGTCTGGGCAAATACTCCTCCATCCGACATCCGGCCATTCTTCCCCACGTCCACATATAAAAAATCATAGTGTGCCGACACCACCGCCATTAAAACAATACTGTGGAACCCCTTATAATTAAAATAATATGACCCCGAATGGGGTGGTGGCACAATGTGGACATGTTTCCCATCTATAGCCCCTCCACAATTGGGAAAGTCCCAACGGCTTGCAAAATGGGATGCCACAGTCTGCCATTCCTGTGGCGTTGAAGGAAACTGGGGAATCAAACAAGAAAACCAAAATCAATTAATTTGGAAGCTAACATTGCAAGAAAATTAGACAATTAAAAACATTATTCCCCAGCATCAGTATAACATTCAATAATTTAATTCTTCTGGAATAACTAATATGGAAAAAGGCACACTTATCAGATTGCTCACCCCCTCTGATAGAACATTGATTACATTTTAGGGGGTTGTGAAATCCCCAAAAAAAATTACTTTAACAACACGCAGGAATTTAGGGATAACAAAGGCTACAAGACTGCAGTTGTCGCACTCTGCAGGTGCAGTTGCAAACCAGCTTACAGTAAATGAGGTAATGTCAAAAGGCATTCATGTTGCAAACAGTACACAATCACATGCAAGGGCAATTAATGAAAACACTTTGAGGCTTGCATATGATTTGATGATGGAAATCAGCAGAGCTTCTGCTCATTTACTAAAGCACTGGAACAAATGCACTTGTAGAGTGCACATGCATTTTGCAAAGTGCAACATAGATTTGCTTTAGACAAATTAACACCACAGAACATTCAAGCAAATTTTAACGAGGGTGGGGGTGGGGGGGTTGTGAAATCTAGCTAATTGCTAATTAGCAGCACACTATTTGGAGTGAGTTCAGGTGGGGGGGGGGGTTGTGAAATCTAGCTAATTGCTAATTAGCAGCACACTATTTGGAGTGAGTTCAGGTGGGGGGGGGGGGGTTGTGAAATCTAGCTAATTGCTAATTAGCAGCACACTATTTGGAGTGAGTTCAGGTGGGGGGGGGGGTTGTGAAATCTAGCTAATTGCTAATTAGCAGCACACTATTTGGAGTGAGTTCAGGTGGGGGGGGGGGTTGTGAAATCTAGCTAATTGCTAATTAGCAGCACACTATTTGGAGTGAGTTCAGGTGGGGGGGGGGGGTTGTGAAATCTAGCTAATTGCTAATTAGCAGCACACTATTTGGAGTGAGTTCAGGTGGGGGGGGGGGTTGTGAAATCTAGCTAATTGCTAATTAGCAGCACACTATTTGGAGTGAGTTCAGGTGGGGGGGGGGGTTGTGAAATCTAGCTAATTGCTAATTAGCAGCACACTATTTGGAGTGAGTTCAGGTGGGGGGGGGGGTTGTGAAATCTAGCTAATTGCTAATTAGCAGCACACTATTTGGAGTGAGTTCAGGTGGGGGGGGGGGGGGTTGTGAAATCTAGCTAATTGCTAATTAGCAGCACACTATTTGGAGTGAGTTCAGGTGGGGGGGGGGGGTTGTGAAATCTAGCTAATTGCTAATTAGCAGCACACTATTTGGAGTGAGTTCAGGTGGGGGGGGGGGGGTTGTGAAATCTAGCTAATTGCTAATTAGCAGCACACTATTTGGAGTGAGTTCAGGTGGGGGGGGGGGGTTGTGAAATCTAGCTAATTGCTAATTAGCAGCACACTATTTGGAGTGAGTTCAGGTGGGGGGGGGGGGTTGTGAAATCTAGCTAATTGCTAATTAGCAGCACACTATTTGGAGTGAGTTCAGGTGGGGGGGGGGGTTGTGAAATCTAGCTAATTGCTAATTAGCAGCACACTATTTGGAGTGAGTTCAGGTGGGGGGGGGGGGGTTGTGAAATCTAGCTAATTGCTAATTCTAAGCACACTAAATACACTCCAACAAAATACATTCAAAATGAGTAGACTATGTGGATATGTTCCCATCACTTCATGCTGGGAAGGTTATTGAAGGAAACTATACATGCATGACAAAAAATAACAGGAAAAAATCCCAGCATGTGTGAGGATAAAAAGGGGACATTCACACTATATTGCAATGATGGGAAGTAGTGTTTGAAGCAAGAAATACATTACTTTATCAAAGATTACATAAAAGAACATGTGATGCTAATAAACTAAAAATAGCTTACCTTAATATAGTCCTTCTGCAGGACCTGTATGATGGCAGAACAGGTCTCTGGGATAATGATCCCCAGAGCCTGGGGGGAGATGCCTGTCGAGAACTTAAGGTCCTGCAGGCTTCTCCCTGTGGCCAAATACCGCAAGGTAGCGACCAGCCTCTGCTCCGGAGTGATGGCTTGCCTCATGCAGGTATCCTGCCTGCTGATATAGGGGGTCAGCAAAGCCACCAAACGATCAAAAACGGGGTCCGTCATCCGGAGAAAGTTCCTGAAATCCTCAGGATTATTCTCACGGATCTCACGGAGCAAAGGCATGTGACAGAACTGGTCACGCTGAAGCAACCAATTCTTGGTCCATGAACTCCTCCTCGCCCTGTTCATGGACTGGTCTTGGGCTGAAGAATAAACTACAGCACCAAGCACATACAATGCACGAGCTCTACGACGAGTACGTACAGGTAACATGGCTTCAAAACGGTCGGCTGGTCAGAACGCACTAAACAGAACGCACTGAAGAACAGCAAGGCCTGTGAAGAACGACCTGAAAATCAGGAACGAGCGGCCAATAAAACAAAGATTTCTCAATGCCAACTGACCAAACGCACTGAAAAGCAGATACAAACCTCACAAGCACAGACTGAACACCAGTTAAAACGAACTGAAAAATACGAGTCTCACAAGCGCGAATCGTCTCTCACCAAACTTCTACTAACACGAGATAAACACGAGATTAGCAGAAGGAGCCCAAAGGGTGTCGTACGGGCTATTGAACTTCCGTTTTATAGTCTCGTCGGACTTGGTGTACGTCACAGCGTACTAAACTGGCGTACTTTTGTGTGGTCGTGTGTGGGCAAGTCCGTTCGTAAGAAAGTCTGCCCCAAGTCCGCCGAAGGTACGCCGGAAGTATGTCGGACAGACTGTCCGACTTTTGTAGCTGCAAAGTCCGACCGTGTGTACGCGGCATTAGAGTCACTTAGTGAGCAGTGATTTATTTAAAAGCACTGGCATTTACATAAGAAAAATGGGTTTAAATTGCCAGCAACTGAACAAATGTTCCTTCTGGATTCTATTAAAAAACTAGGTGACCTTTGGAGGAGTCTGTATGTTTTTTTTGTTTTTCTTTAATGACGCTAATAATGAAATTTCATTTGCCAGCAATTTAAACTGTATAATTTTGCAAAGAGTCCCCCCAAAATGCATACCAGACTCTAAGTCTAGAATGGGTTTTAAGGGGGTACCCTATGCAAAATAACAAAACAAAATGTATGAGGTCTACCTAAAAATCCATACCAGTCCCTTAACCAGAGCATGCAGCCTGGCTGGCCAAGAAAGGTGGGGGAACGAGGATGTGCATTCCACCTCTGGAAACCATACCAGGCCACATGCCCTCAATATGGGGGGTGCTATGCCTCCATGTTGATGAGGACAAGAGTGTCATCCCCACAACCCTGGTCCAGTGATTGTGCGGGGCCGTAGGTGTGTGTGTGTGTGGGGGGGGTGTCAGAATCTGGAGGCCTCCTTTAAATGAGTAAGGGTTAGTTAGAGATAAAAACACCCAAATGTTTGTGAAGTATGTAGTGCACCCCACGTAGAAGCCTCAAGTGAAATGTGATCCCCCCACCCTACACAGCCAGGCGCACCAAATTTCCACAGGCACACCTGAGTCAGGTAACAGTCCAGTGCTTGTTTTTGTATTTTTATTGAGGGGATAAAACTTGGATGGGGAGTAGGGGTATCGTGGAATGCCCACTTGACTTCAGAAAACTCTTCAGGGACAACTATTCCTATACACAGCTATATACGCTCCTCGTTGCCTCCAGCACACTTGCTTGCAGAATTTCAGACTCAGCTGGCACCACCTCTTTAGGCACTGTCAGCCCGCCTAGCTGCAGCTGCTCCTTTCACTAGTCCTCCTGGCTACTTCTCCACAGTCCTCCCAGACTGACACTCTCTCTTTCTCCACAGTCCTCCCAGACTCACTCACCAGCCCACCTAGCTGACTCATCAGAGATCTCCTGGATGTGCTGACTCTCTTCCACTGTCCTCTCACTTACTCTGTATCACAGAATTCCTCTTTGTGTTGTAGAGGGTCTTTACAGCATCCGAGCCCAAGGTCACTCCCCAGACTAGGGGGCACCCTTAAGGGCCACTGACAGCCTCCTTAGCACTCAATCTCCATCTTCCACCCGACTGCCCCTGCTGGCATCACCCATGAGTATTTAAGAGATGCCTGCGTCCTGCCAGACCACTTGCTGGGGATTGGCTAGGGCCCTCCTCAATACTCCAAGCAGCTCCTCCTAGACTCCACCCAATACTTCTGGAAGATTCTCCAAGGCTCCAGAGCAGAGTTACCGGAGGTGCTGCTTGATGAGTCCTCCAGCCTCCCTGAGTCACTTACCCCTGAGCCATATTCAACCCAGGCCTGGCTTACTCACACTACAGCTTACAAAAATGATCTACATCTAGCACACTAGAGCGCTACAAGTATTTTATTAAAAAAAAATAAAAATCCTAAAAAAGTCCTTCATTGCAAATCCATCCTCAATCATGATGCCCACCTGCTGGTGACTCATCAAAATTAAACATCCGGGGAACCCAACATACACAACCAATCCTGAAAGTACTGTCATCCAGTGTATAAGGGAAGAGAATATAGTAGTGACATCATTGACCAAATATGGCCATGGCAGTGATGTCACTGTTATCCTCGCCCCTTTGCTTGCGTGGGCAGGAATTACCAGTAACCTTGGCGGTGGCTAGGGATGCAGCATAGGAACCATTTACTGCGGGAAGCTGGCTTATATAGAGGCTGTAGAAATACCACTTCTATATATGATTCTCGGCTCCCCCTGAATAGGGGGCCAAACATGAGCTTATCCTTATCTCTATCCACTAACATGCTCCTTATTCTCTTCCTTCTCACATTGGTGTCTTCTATCCTCAAATTATCTTTACTCTACCCCTCCTCTCTTCCCTGCAGCATGCACATATCACCCTCACTCCTACCCTCTCCCTACTATGGCACCCATCATCTCCTGCAGTTGCTGCACCCACATGCTGACATAAACACCAGGGCCACTAGACACGTGCGCTCATGCACATCCCACTCCCACCTTGCCTTCCTCACCCTCCTCCTTCTCCTAGTCTCAGATGACATTTCTCCTAATCCTGGTCCGCCATTTTCCAAATGCAAGCCTCATATCCAATACCCCTCCCCCTCTGGCAACCACCGCAATCCACTCAGTTTAATTACTATCCCCCTGCTTCCTCAAAGCAGCCCACCAATCTCATGTGCCCTTTGGAACGCCCGCTCCATCTGTAACAAGCTAACATCTGTACATGACCTCTTCATCTCTCATGGCTTGAACATACTCGCCATAACAGAAACCTGGCTTCAAAATTTTGACTCAGCCTCTCCTGCTGCCCTCTCCCATGGTGGTCTCCATTGGACTCACTCCTCCAGACCCAACAGACAGAAAGGAGGTGGAGTTGGCTTCCTTCTGTCCCCACAAAGCACCTTCCAAGTCCTTCCTGTCCCTCCCTCTCTATCCCTCTCTTCTTTCGAAATGCACTGTATTCGTCTTTTTTCTCCCATTTCTCTGAGGATTGCAGCAATTTATAGGCCTCCAGGACCGGTATCGCGCTTTCTTGATGACTTTGCTGCCTGGCTACCCTACTTTCTCTCCTCTGAAATACCCACCATTATTCTTGGTGACTTTAACATTCCTGTCAATGTTAACAGCCCAACTACAGATAAACTTCTCAACTTAACCTCATCTTTTGACCTAACCCAATGGACACATACTTCCACTCACTCCAATGGTAATACCGTTGACCTTGTATTCTCCCATCTCTGCAACCCTGGCAACCTCACCAACACCCCCTTTCCTCTATCTGATCACAACCTCATTACTTTCACTGTATCCTTGCCTCCAACCACCCATCCCTCCAAGCAGCAAACAATTACTTGTAGAAAATCTTCGCCACTTTAACCCTTCTCTTCTCTATTCCGCTACTGACCACCTATATGACATAAGCTCCTACCTCAATGAAAATAACCTTCTTGACCTAAGTACTAACTTACTAACTGACATATCAGCATGGATGTCGCACCACTTCCTTAAACTAAATCTCTCTAAAACTGAGCTATTAATATTCCCCCCCGCCCGTGCCCCCCTCCATGACTTTTCCATCAAAATCAACAATGCAACCATCAGTTCCTCCCCTCACGCCAGGGTACTAGGTGTAATCCTAGACTCTGACTTGTCATTTCAGCCTCAAATCCAATCGCTGTCAAAAGTTTGTAGAATTCACCTCCGTAACATCCGTAACATCTCTAAAATTCGCCCTTTTTTAACAAATGAAACCACCAAGCTCCACATTCACTCCCTTGTTATCTCTCGCCTTGACTATTGCAACTCCCTTCTCATTGGCCTACCTCTCCATAGGCTATCCCCTCTTCAGTCTATCATGAATGCTGCTGCCAGACTTATCCACCTTACCAACCGCTCAGTGTCTGCCAACCCTTTACTTCAATCCCTACACTGGCTCCCAATCACCCAGCGAATTAAATTCAAAATTCTAACCACAACATACAAAGCCATTCACAACTCTGCCCCAAGCTACATCACTAATCTTGTCTCCAAATATCACCCAAATCGACCTCTCCGCTCTTCTCAAAACCTCCTGCTTTCAAGCTCTCTCATCTCCTCCTCCCATGCTCGTCTCCAGGATTTCTCCAGAGCCTCTCCCATCCTCTGGAACTCGCTACCTCGATCTATCCGGCTATCCTCTACTCTTGCTACCTTCAGGTGATCCCTGGAAACTCATCTCTTCAGGAAAGCCTATCACGTCTCCAACTAATCTCTTACCACTTCCACCAGCTCATTCCCCACAGTTACAACCTTTTGTACCACCTGCCCCACCCTATTAGATTATAGGCTCTACTGAGCAGGGCCCTCTTAATCCTATTGTATTGTATTGTATTATAACTGTATTTTCTCCCTTTTTATATTGTAAAGCGCTGCGTAAACTGTTGGCGCTATATAAATCCTGAATAATAATAATAATAATAATAATCCCTACTCCCTATAGGAAGAAATCACTTGCGCATTAGGTGCTATCGTAATCAGAGTAAAATACGTTATTCCTGGGGCAGATATGTCCCACGGGGGAGCTCCACTTGCAAGTTCTGACTAGCGAAGCGTGAAATGGTTTTGGTGGAATTGATTTTACCTTGAGGGGGGTTGTGGGGTCAAGTGTATATTAAAGGGTAACTAAAGGTTCGTTTTTTTTTTTTAAACAAACATATCATCCCTACCTGCTCTGTGCAGTTGGCGCTCCTGGCTCCTCCTGTTCTCGAGTGCCTGCCCCATTGGAGAGCCGCTCTCCTTCGGGGCACTCATGTGGGCGCGCTCCTGTGCCCTGCCACTGCGTCTATTGACACAGACAGCAGAACTGGGCGCTGACCCCGGCGTCATTGGATTTGATTGACAGCAGCGGGAGCCAATGGTTGCGCTGCTATCAATCTATCCAATTATGACCCGAGGCCCTGGCTGGAGCTGGTGCGCTCGTCCCCGTTACTGGAAAGACCGGGTTCAGGTTAGTAAAAGGGGGGCTCTCTGGGGCAACTGCAGCACAGGAGGTTTTTCACCTTAATGCATGGAATGCATTAAGGTGAAAGACCTCAAGGGTTTACAACCCCTTTAACGATAGCATAGTTTACTCCCTGTAGTGTTTTTTATATAATTTTTTTGTTTTGTTTGGGTTTTTTGTTTGTTTTTGTGTTTGTGTTGAGTACTATTGCTTCACATATTTTAGGTTTTTTTGTTTGTTTGTTTTTTTAAATTCTCTTAAAAAACATTTAACATGGATAATCGGGCTTTAGAGGTGCCACACAAAAATGTGCGTATAAAAAAAATAAGACACATTTTATATTTTTCAATATATATTACTCAATAAAAAACATATTAAAGGGTTCTTTGTACACACATAATTTTTAATGCCAAGACACTGTTCTTAATGCTTTTTCTTACACCATTGCCCCTGAAAATGTTTGTTCTCATCCTAATCTCTCTTTCTCTAATCTTGGAAAATGGTGGAGATGCATCTCAGTTTAATGCTTTTCACAGACAACATGGTTCGCTTCCTCAGGACAGAACAGTGATATCTATTAAAGCTTTTTTTAACTTTAAATGTTTTATTTATTTTCTACAAAGAAAATACAGAAATCATCTGCAGTAAGTTTAAGAACAGTGCTATCTTACATGGTGTTAAACAATTGCATATAATAAAAAAAAAAAAAACATACATAAAGCTTTTGAATTTTCAATACAAACATTTGCCAGGGTTAAGTTGTGTACACGATGTTACACTGGAAATGAGCCAAGAGAAAAAATTGTCAAAATTGATTTTCCAAAACCCCAAGGTGTCAGGACCCGGATCTGTATCTGCAACCTCTGCTGCGTCTCTTCTTGCTGAGCCACCTGAAAGAGTGGACAGGTCCCTTCCTGATTCCTAATGCCGCGTACACACGAGCGGATTTCTCGTCGGAAAAGGATATGACAGCTTTTCCGATGGGATTCCGCTCAAGTTTGCCTTGCATACACACGGTCACGCAAAAGTTCACTGAAGTTACGACAGTGAAGAACGCGTTGACGTACAAGACTACGACCAGCCAAGAAAATGAAGTTCAGTGCTTCCGAGCATGCATCAAATTGTTTCCGAGCATGCGTAGGGTTTTTTCGCGTCGGAATTGTCACAGACGATCACATTTTCGGATAGGAACTTTTCAAGACCGAAAAATTGAGAGCATGCTCTCAATCTTTTGCTGGCTGGAATTCCGCCAGCAAAAAACCGATGGAGCATACACACGGTCATATTTTCCGACGAAAAACTCTCATCGGTCTTTTGCGGGCCGAAATTCCGATTGTGTGTACGTGGCATTAGACAATCTTGCTTTGTGTCTTGTTTCTCTTGAACCTTGAACCCTTTCCTCCCATGAAATTCCTATTTAAGCCATGCCTTTGCACTCCCTGTTTGCCAGATTATTGTGTTCCCTCCAGCCAATATCTCCCACTTGTCACTCCTGCTGCCATCCGTATTTTCACTGCCACTCCTTACTGACCTTTGTCTTGTTCCTCAACTATGCTTCTGCTTGATCCCAACCTGCAACCACTTGTTACCGTCCTTTTGCTTGTTTACTGACTATACTTCTGCTTGATCCCCACCTGCTATACCTGCTACTGGACCCCGGATTTCTCACCTCCTTGGGGGGGGGGGGTAATCCTGAGGACCACGTCCTGGTACTAACACACAAAAAAAAAAACATCTCCACCACCAGGAGCTGTAGTGAATATTGAGTAGTGCTTAGATCTCACACTCATTTTTGCATAATTGTATAACCAAAGCTCCAGGATTTTAAAGACCAATTTCAAATATATGAAAAGATATCTTGCCTTGGTATTCAAATGGATAAGGTGTATCAATTTTTAATTTTTTTTTTCGATAGAATGGCGAAGAGTTAGAACACTTGCTCGTCTTCTTTGTCATTTGTCTATCCAGTTTGGAGATTCACCCCATCTATTTGTCCTGGTGACTGTGTTACTTTGGTAACATTATATTTCTCTGGTCAAAGTGTGTTAAAAAACAATATATATATATATATATATATATATATATATATATATATACTGTATTTATCGGCGTATAACACGCGCCGGCGTATAACACGCACCCCAAGTTTAGGAGGGAATTTTAAAGAAAAAAACTTTTTAAGAAAAAAAAACTTACATTTAAATGCCCATCAATGCAGCCTTATCAGTGTCCATCTGCATCCTTGTCCAGTGTCATTTGCAGCCTTGTAGTGTCACTGCCGTTTTTAAATATGGCGCCGCCAAGAGACACAGAGCCAGTCCTGTGTCTCTGGGCAGCTCTCGACTGCTTTTCGGCCTCTCTTGTAGCCCTGTGGGCGGAGCTGAGAGCCGCCGACATTCATACATAGGCGAGTGTACTCCAGACCTTAATCCTATAGAAAATTTATGGAGGGAGCTGAAACTTTGAGTTGCCAAAAGACAGCCAAGAAACCTTAAGGATTTAGAGAAGATCTGTAAAGAAGAGTGGACCAAAATCCCTCCTGAGATGTGTTCAAACCTGGTCACCAACTACAAGAAACGTCTGACCTCTGTGCTTCCCAACAAGGGTTTCTCCAATCATGTTTTGCTTGGGGATCAAATACTTATTTTACTCACTGAACTGCAACTCCATTTATAACATTTGTATTGTGTGTTTTTTTCTGGATTTTTGGTTGATATTCTGTCTCTATCATTTTAAAATACACCAATGATAAAAATTATAGCCCTTTCATTTCTTTGTAAGTGGGTAAACTTACACAATCTGCAGGGGATCAAATCATTATTTCCCCCCCCACTGTATTTTATCTGGGAACCCAATAAATAAAACTTCCTGAGTCTAAATGAAATAACACAGTGGGATAATCCAACTTCCTTTTGTTTCCTTGGGACACAATTGACATTCTTCTTCCATTCTCCGTCCCCACATCTCATCCGTCTGATTTTACTGCTAGTTAAAATTTTTTGGCTTCTTCCTCTCTCATTACAGACGATGGAAAGGTCCGCTCATTGCAGGCGGAGATCTCTTTTTTACGCACCCTGGAAGTATCAGAGTGTTTAAGTATTCCGCTATAATATATGGGAGTGTCACAGAGCTGGAATTTTACAGCAAGAAAAAGTGCCGGCTTTAGTCGCTTTATTGATCTTTCAAGGTCACGCCGAAGCTAAATTTTGTTCTCGTAAATAGATTGTTCATTGCACATTCAGGACTGACAGATGAGGAAAGTGGGAAATAATTCCAAGGTATCAGAATAAGTTAAAATTTCTTTCTAGAAAGCTATCATTTTTTTTTATTACACAAAATCTGATCCCTGAGCTAGGGTAAAATCAGAAAGGGTGCAGAGCATACGAGCGCCCAACGGGGTTGATTCACTAAAGGCAAATAGGTTGTTCAATTTGCAAGGGAAGTTGCACTTTGCAGGGAAATTGTTCTCAGAAACACAAATATAGGCGCAAAAACCTAAAATCATAAGCATCCCAATAGCAATACAGTCTGTCGTGGGACTGCACAGTCTATATTAGTCCAGGTAGGTGGTTAGTGACATGTGGAAAGATAGGAAGTCCGGAACACTCAGGGCTGCCAACATATGGGAAGAGAAACCAATTTCCAAAGGTTCTGCAAAAGACAAGGAGGGAGGCGGCTCTAGGTGTAGACGCTTAAAAAATCTGCATAAGATCTATTTTATTATATAACTATTTAATGTTATTTATTTCATTTACCTACTACACAATTTATTTAGAACACATACTGTTAATGCTGTAGGTATCATATATTATTGTTGCAGCTGTATGTCTCACATTAGCGATGCATGATAATATGTGCAACATATTGATTTGAATGTTTTTTAATTTTATTATGTTTTTAAAAAAATAATAATAATAATAATTTCTGAAAATGTTTTTACATTAACATGCCACGCGCACACATGATCGGAATTTTGTTTGGAAAAACCTCTGATGGTTTTCCCGACGGAATTCCGATGGGATTTTGCTCAAGCGGTCTTGCATACACACGGTCACACCATATTCCGACCGTCCAGAATGCGGTGACGTACAACACGTACGACGGAACTATAAAAAGGAAGTTCAATAGCCAGTAGCCAATAGCTTCCGTCTCGTAGTTGAATCTGAGCATGCGCGAGTTCTTGCGCATCGGAATTGCATACAAACGAACGCGTTTTCGGATAGGAACTTTTGCCGACCGAAAAATTGAGAACATGCCCTCAACCTTTTGTTTGACGAAATTCGGCCAGCAAAAGTCTGATGGAGCATACACACGGTCGCATTTTCTGACCAAAAGCTCTCATCGGTCTTTTGCTGGCCAAATTTCCGATCGTGTGTACGCGGCATCAGGATTATATATATATATATATATATAGATATATATATAATATTATATATTATATTTTTTATATATATATCTATATATATCTATATTTTTTTTAAATTTAAAACACCCCATATGGTTCCTCCAATGAAGTCTGCTTTGAAAAAGGAGCTCGGCTTGCTGTAGTATGTAGTAGTGCGCATGCTCAAGAAACGCGTTGCATAACGCGTGACATCTGCCGGTTCCATCATCCTCCTTGCGCCTCACGCCTCGTTTTGAATCCCGCCACCAGAGTCGGCTCTTCCTCTACAGCGGTGGACTCCATTCAGTCAGCACCTGAGCGTGAAGGACCGGGAATAGCAGGACCGTTCACACCAGGACTTATGCCGCGTACACGAGGGGACCACCAAAGATTTTTCCGACGGAATTCCACTCAAGCTTGCCTCGCATACACACGGTCACACAAAAGTTCTCTGAACTTCCGACTGTCAAGAACGCGGTGATGTACAACACTACGATGAGCCGAGAAAATGAAGTTCAATGCTTCCGAGCATGCGTTGAATTGCTAGAGACGATTGGACTTTCTGATCTGAACTTTTTCTGACCAAAAAATTGAGAACCTGCTCTCAATCTTTTGCTGGCGGAAATTCGACCAGCAAAAGTACGATGGAGCATACACGCGGTCGCATTTTCCGACCAAAAGCTCTCATTGGTCTTTTGCGGGCCGAATTTCCGATCGCGTGTACGGGGCATTACCCTCTTTGGGACCTACATGCCTGTAACTTCTACTCAAATGGGAGTTATTTACATTATGTACCATTAAAAGTTTTAAACGTTTACACCTAGAGGCGCCTCTCTCCTTGTCTTTTGCAGAATTTTCCCCAGAGCTTAGTGAATGCCGACTTCCATCATCCAATCATGTGCCAGAAAAATATTTTTTTTTTTTCTTTTCCTTGCCCATGATTGGGTATTCTTTCATTCACTAAGTACACTTGCAAAATACAACTCCGCTTGCAAAGAGAACAGCCAATTTGTCTTTAAGTGAAACCCAGCTGACAGCAGAATGTAAATAAACAATGTTTAAAATTAAAAAAAAAACAACGTGCCCCCCCCCATATTAGGCCCTTATCCGAGCATGCAGCCCATCAGGCCAGGAAAGGGGGGACAAGCAAGCCCCCCCCGAACCATACCAGGCAACATGCCCTCAACATGGGGGGTGCTTTGGGGCAGGGGGGGATGCTCATCCCCAAAATACCTTGTCCCCATGTTGAGGAGGAAAGGGGCTTCTTCTCCACAACCCTTGCTCGGTGGTTGTTGAGTTCTGCAGGCAGGGGGGTTGTTGGATCCTGGAAGCCCCCTTTAACAAGGGGGGGGCAGATCCCTGCCTCCCCCATACATAGTACCCCTACTCATTCACCAAAAAAGTGGTCAAAAAGTAAATAAAAACACAGAGACAGTAGTTGACCGTTATCAAAAATGAAAACTAATATTCAACCACTTCAATACCGGGCACTTTTACAAGGGGCCCTTCCTGCCCAGGCCAATTTTCAGCTCTCAGTGGTGTTACACTTTGAATGACAATCACGCGGTCATACTACACTGTACACATATGAAATTTTTATCATTCTGTTCACACAAATAGAGCTTTCTTTTGGTGGCATCTGATCACCATTGGCTTTTTAATATTTTGCACTACAAATTAAAAATGGAAAATTTTGAAAAAAAATAAATTGTTTTTCTTTGTTTCTGTTATAAAATTTTGTACGTTTTCTCCTTCACTGATGGGCACTGATGTGGTGACACTGATTTGCACTGATAGATGGTACTGATGGACACTGATGGTTGGCATTGATGGGCACTGATAGGCGGCAGTGATGGACACTGATGAGTGGCACTGATGTTGTAGCACTGATGGGCACTGATAGGCAGCATTGAGGGGCACTGATAGGTGGCACTGATAGGCATTGATAGGCGGTGCTGATTGGCACTGATATGCAGCACTGATGGGCACTGATAGGCGGCACTGATGGACACTGATAGGTGGCACTGACAGTTGGCACTCATGGGCACTGATAGGCGGCACTGATAAACACTGATGAGTGGCACTGATGTTGCAGCACTGATGGGCGGCACTGATGGGCGGCACTGATTAATGGCACTGATAGGCAGCACTGATGAGAAGGCTTTGACAGGCATTACTGATGGGCACTGACTGGCATCCTTAATGGGCACTTAATGGCACCCCCGGGGAACGCACAAGCGGCTTATCCTACTGGACGTCATTTGACTCCAGGTCAGGATAATGGAACTCCTTCCTACCTGGCCTATACCAGAATGACAGCATGGCTGGAAGGAGTTCAAAAATGTTATGAAAAAAAAAACGCCACCCGCCAAACATGACACGTCCTGTCCAAATAACAAGCCGAATAACAGGTAAACATGGTGGTGGGCTTACCCGGTGGTATCACTTACCCCCCCACCCATAATGACACTCAACCAATGACAGGTAGACATGGAGGTGTAATTTGAAAATTTGGATACATCCTAATCTCCGAATCACAAAAATGTGTCTGAATTTCCATTGGGAACTAAACAAACCGCACATGTCTATTTACTTTCTGCTTAGTATATCCCACCTACTTTCAGATGACATTGTAATAAGATAATCAATGAAGAAAAGGAGATGCTACACCATGGTAAACATGGCTCTGTCCCAACTTTTATGAGATGTGTTGCTGCCATAAATTTCAAAATTACCTTATTCTTTCCTTAACTACTTCAGCCCCGGACCATTTGGCTGCCCAAAGACCAAAGCACGTTTTGCGATTCGGCACTGCGTTGCTTTAACTGACAATTGCGCAGTCATGTGACGTGGCTCCCAAACAAAATTGACGTCCTTTTTCCCCCACAAATAGAGCTTTCTTTTGGTAGTATTTGATCACCTCTGCGGTGTTCATTTTTTGCGCTAAAAACAAAAAAAGAGCAACAATTTTGAAAAAAAAAGCAATATTTTTTACTTTTTGCTATAATATATATCCCCAAAAAATATATTAAAAAAATTGTTTTTTTTTCCCTCAGTTTAGGTCGATATGTATTCTTCTACATATTTTTGGTAAAAAAAAATTGCAATAAGCATTTATTGATTGTTTTGCGCAAAAGTTATAGCGTCTACAAAATAGGGGATAGTTTAATGGCATTTTTATTAATAATTTTTTTTTTTTACTAGTAATGGCGGCGATCAGCGATTTTTATTGTGACTGCAACATTATGGCGGACACAACGGACACTTTTGGTGCCATTTTGGGATCATTCACATTTATACAGCGATCAGTGTAAAAATGCACTAATTACTGTGTAAATGTGACTGGCAGTGAAGGGGTTAAGCAGTAGGGGGCGGGGAAGGGGTTAAGTGCGTCCTAGGGATGTGTTCTAACAGTAGGGGGGGTGGGCTACGTGTGACACAACACAGGGAGCGGTGATCAGTGTCCTGTCACTAGGAAGAATGGGGAAATGCTTGTTTACATCAGCATTTCCCCGTTCCTCCTCTCCACGAGACAATCGCGGGACTCCCGGCGGACATTAAATCCGTGGGACCCGCGGTCAGACTCACGGAGCTCGTGGCGGGCGCGTGCACGCCCACAATGGTGCGTCTTAAAGGGTAACGTACCTGTACGTTGATCTGCCCAGCTGTGCCATTCTGCCAACGTATATCGGCGTGAGCCGGTCGGCAAGTGGTTAAAATGCTCCATTTTCTCAGATTAAACATATGATATGATTCTTATTTTCTATTGTGAATAAAATATGAGTTTATGAGATTTGCAAACCATTGCATTCCGTTTTATGTAGATTTTACACAGCATCCCAGCATTTTTGGAAATGGGGTGTATATATAGTTGATGTAACACAAGCTGTTAAGAGGTAATGGAAATTCTCTCTCAGACAGTTCGTTTCCCTGTGTGGTGTCAGGGGACCCCCAGATCCCGGCCCTCCTCCCTGTGTGAAATGGTAAGGGGGTACAAATGTACCCCTACCAGTTCACAAAAAAAGTGTCAAAAATGTTAAAGAAGACAATAGCCAGTTTTTGACAATTCCTTTATTAATGTCTTTCCCCGCTTCTTCTTCCATCCTCTTCTGGTCTTCCTTCGGTTTTCTTCTTCTTCCTCCATCTTGTTCTTCCCCCCGCCCTCCGCAATTTAAGAGCTGTCACAAGAACAGAAGCGTCACACAGCGGGAGATTCCCACTGAGGCAGATCGTCCGGAGGACAAAACAGGGAAGAAGAAGCCGGAGGAAGATGCCGGACGAGAAGACCGGAGGAAGAAGCGGGGGAAGAACTAGATGGAGGAAGAAGAAGAACACCAAAGGAAGACCAGAAGAAGGTGGGAGAAGAAGCGGGGAAAGAAGAAGACATTAATAAAGGAATTGTCAAAAACCGTCTTTTGTCTTTTTTAACATTTTTGACACTTTGTTTGTGAAATGGTAGGGGTAAATTTGTACCCCATTACCAATTTACATAGGGGGGTGGGATCTGGGGGTGCCCTTGTTAAAGGGGGCTTCCAGGTTCCGATAAGCCCCCTGCCCGCAGACCCCCACAACCACCAGGCAAGGGCTGTGGGGATGAGGCCCTTCTCCCCATCAACGTGGGGACAAGATGCTTTGGGGGCTACCCCAAAGCACCCTCCCAATGTGGGGGCATGGGGCCTGGTATTGTTTAGGAGGGGGGGAGCGCTCTCTCGTCCACCCCTCTTTTCCTGCGGCCTGCCAGGTTGCATGCTCGGATAAGAGTCTGGTATGGATTTTTGGGGGGACTCCCACGCATTTTTTTTTAAAATTTGGTGCGGGGTTCCCCTGTGGTGGAATCCCATGCCGCTTTTTTCAATGACTTTTATGTGTATTGCCGGGACAGACAATTCATTATAGCCGCGAGTAGTTTTAAATGACTTTTTTCCTTTAGAAATGTCATTTTGCTCTCAGACTGTTCTAAGCACGGGAAACATGCGCCCCTTTACAGGCATACTATAGACACCCCCAGGTACGAAATTTAAAGGAATATTACACTTTTATTGTTTTACTTTAAGCATTATTAAAATCACTGCTCCCGAAAAAAACGGCCGTTTTTAAAACTTTTTTTTGCTTTGATACATGTCCCTTGTCTCCCCAAACACTTTTTACGGCAATAACTTGCATATAAGCCTATAAAATTAGCATTTTTGATTATTCATGGTCGTGTCCCATAGACTTTAATGGTGTTCGAACAAATTTTTTGCCTGTTCGCATGTTCTGAATGCGAACCAAACCGGGGGGTGTTCGGCTCATCCATAATGTTCACCAAGTTGTCAAAATTAAGCATATGGTCAAGACACTCTAAAGGAATTGCTGAATTCATATTCTGCAAGCGCCATCTATTCTGGCAATATCCAGTCTTCTATTCAGGGCCTTCTCAAGCCAATCAATCCTCTTCAGTCTCTTCTGAACAGGAAGATGAGGACGACCATTGTCCAGATTGGTAAATTGTGAAAGTTATGCCCTTTTGAACTGAAAGATGTCCAGGGGTTGGGATCACCCCTCTGGTCAGTGTGTGTCCCTTGTGGGATTGGCCATATACATGTCCTTACCATTAGAAGATGTTGGGGCCTTCAAGGACAAGAGCTATCACTGCATTTTTCTTGATCGTAGAAGGTCAAGCCTAAATTTAATAGTGGTCAGTTTGGTTTCCTGCCTCAAGATGAATGTCATCTAAGCTAAAGGAGACCGAAAAACTCAAGAGTCAGTTTCCATGCTCACTCTCATTTCAGAGAGGTTAGCTTCTGCATTTCTGGCGGGGACTCCAGGAAAAACTGGGAAGCTAATGCAGTAAGTCAGTAAAGAGTTCCATGTCAGGATGCTTTCTGTTATTTTGGGATTGGTCCTCCCAAATACATGCCTTAGGGGCACTATGTGGCTCCTCTGTGGACATAGGTACCGCTTTGGTGATTGACACGTGGTCCATTAAGACAAGCATTTTAGACCATATTTGGAGATCTTTCATCCTTCGCATCTCAGATTGAGCCATAAAAATCTCCTCGCTCAGGTAGGCTCATTTTAACTCTCGCTCCCGTTCAAGTCGGGTTTCTGGACCAGTGGCCTAAACTTGTTATTGAAGAAACTAAATCGTCTGAAATATTCCGGGGTAAGCCTGCCCTGGCAAAAGTTTGACATTGCAACGACTGTGGCCTACATCTGGACACAATGCTCATTCTCTCCCTTCTGAAGGAGGTTTCTCTAATTCTAGAATCTGCCTAAGTCAATCTTCTGCAGCTGTCTGTGGCCTATGTGCCTGGTCAGAAGAATCTTCAGGCAAACTATTTGTCCAGGACAAGTCTGGACGACAATGAATGGTCTAGACTACTGTGAGTCTTTCGAGAACTAACAGAGCTTGGTATTTTTCTTCCAGAGGTAGACCGCTCACATCCCCAGTCAACACCAAGTTGCTGAAGTTCCATTCCAGGACCCAGAATCTGCAACCAATCGGGATGGAAGTGCTGACTACAGAGTGGATCTCCAAGACAGCTTATGCCTTTCTGTGGCTCCCTCTGATACCCCGTACACACGGTCAGATTTTCTGATGGAAAATGTGTGATAGGACCTTGTTGTCGGAAATTCCGACCGTGTGTGGGCTCCATCACACATTTTCCATTGGAATTTCCGACACACAAAGTTTGAACGCTTGCTATAAAATTTTCCGACAACAAAATCTGTTGTCGGAAATTCAGATCATGTGTACACAAATCCGACGCACAAAGTGCCACGCATGCTCAGAATTAGGGATGAGCCGAACACCCCCCGGTTCGGTTCGCACCAGAACCCGCGAACGGACCGCAAGTTCGCACGAACGTTAGAACCCCATTGACGTCTATGGGACTCGAACGTTCGAAATCAAAAGTGCTCATTTTAAAGGCTAATTTGCATGGTATTGTCCTAAAAAGGGTTTGGGGACCCGGGTCCTACCCCAGGGGACATGTATCAATGCAAAAAAAACTTTTAAAAACGGCCGTTTTTTCGGGAGCAGTGATTTTAATGATGCTTAAAGTAAAAAAAAAAAAGTGAAATATTCCTTTAAATATCGTACCTGGGGGGTGTCTATAGTATGCCTGTAAAGTGACGCGTGTTTCCCATGTTTAGAACAGTCCCTGCACCAAATGTCATTTTTAAAGGAAAAAATCTCATTTAAAACTGCTTGCGGGTTTAATGTCATGTCGGGTCATGGCAATATGGATGAAAATCAGTGAGACAAACGGCATGGGTACCCCCCAGTCCATTACCAGGCCCTTTGGGTCTTGTATGGATATTAAGGGGAACCCCGCACCCAAATTAAAATAAGGAAAGGTCCCTATATACTCTGAACAGCAGTATACAGGCGGTGCAAACAAGACAGGGACTGTAGGTTTGTTGTTAAGTAGAATCTGTTTGTAATTTTGAACATTTTTAATGTGTTTAGCTCCAGCCAAAAAATCTTTTCTAAGCTTTTTGGAAAACATAGGGAAGGGTTATCACCCCTGTGACATTTGTTTTGCGTCTTTCCTCCTCTTCAGAAGATTTCACCTCACTTTTTTGTCCCAATGAAAAATGTTTTTTGAAAATTTGGGTTTTTTTGTGGAACAAGGATTGGAAAGCATCAGTGGAAAGGAAAAATTGTTTTCCCATATTAACTCTTACAGGAGAGAATTTCCCTTCCTTAGGGGTAGATTTCATCTCACTTCCTGTTGTCTCCTTCCGTTTGCAAGTAGGAGTCGTTTGTAAGTTAGATGTTTGAAAGTAGGGTCCTGCCCTATATACTCAGCAGAAATTTGGGCCTTAGGTGTTGCTGTGGCCAAAACACTGTAAGCCCTCACAGGGCCCTGCTGTGAAATATTAGATCAAGAATTGTAATTACATGCCCCTGTTGAACAGGAGCTGAAAAATTAGGCCTTAGGCACTGGTGCTGGTGCCACAACACTGCAACCCCTCACAGACACTCTAGTTGAAACGCAGGAACAAGCCCAGCTGCAAAGTATTGCATCAAAAATTGTAATTACACGCCCCTGTTAGACAGGGGCTGAAAAATTGGGTCTTAGGCACTGGTGCTGGTGCCACAACACTGCAACCCCTCACAGACACTCTAGTTGAAACGCAGGAACAAGCCCTGCTGCAAAGTATTGCATCAAAAATTGTAATTACACGCCCCTGTTAGACAGGGGCTGAAAAATTGGGTCTTAGGCACTGGTGCTGGTGCCACAACACTGCAACCCCTCACAGACACTCTAGTTGGAATGCAGGAACAAGCCCTGCTGCAAAGTATTGCATCAAAAATTGTAATTACACGCCCCTGTTAGACAGGGGCAGAAAAATTGGGTCTTAGGCACTGGTGCTGGTGCCACAACACTGCAACCCCTCACAGACACTCTAGTTGGAATGCAGGAACGAGCCCTGCTGCAAAGTATTACATCAAAAATTGTAATTACACGCCCCTGTTAAACAGGGGCTGAAAAATTGTGCCTTAGGCACTGGTGGTGGCGCCCAGAACCAAAAATGTTCTTACAAGCTATCAGCGTGATGATTGAGGAGGAAGAGGATAATTACTCAGGGATAGTCACTCAGCATCAGCATAGGCAGTCTTTGAAGGGATCTGAGATTTCAAAAAAAATTATTCGGTTACATCTGCATCAGGTGCTTGGTAGCTGGTGGTGATCCAAGACTGATTCATTTTTATGAAGGTCAGCCGATCGACCGAGTCGGTGGACAGACGCACCCTGTGATCGGTTACCACGCCTCCAGCAGCACTGAATGTGCGTTCCGAAAGAACGCTGGATGCAGGACAGGCCAGTAGCTCAATTGCATACTGTGCAAGCTCTGGCCAGTGATCCATCCTCAAGACCCAGTAACCCAGAGGATTTTCGGTGGGAAAGGTGTCCAAGTCTGATCTTGCCCCTAGGTATTCCTGCACCATGTAAAACAGACGCTGGCGATGGTTGCTGGAACCGATCATACCTTGGGGCTGCGGACCAAAAAATTGTCTGAACGCATCGGTCAGACGGCCACCTTCTCCACCGCTCCTTCTTTGACTGACCGAAGCCTCAGCAACACGTTGTCCAGAAACAGGAGTTTGTAACCTCCCAGTCTCTGGGAACGCGTTGCACAGACCTTTCTGCAAGGCCTCCCGAAGATGTTTCATCCTCTGCTCCCTCTGCGATGGCAAGATAAGGTCCGCAACCTTACCCTTGTAACGTGGATCAAGGAGGGTTGCCAGCCAGTATTGGTCCTTCTCCTTGATACCACGAATACGAGGATCCTTACGCAGGCTTTGCAGGATCAGGGAGGCCATGCAGCGTAGGTTTGCTGAGGCATTCGGTCCGGAGTCCTCTGGGTCACTAAGGACAACAACGTCCGCAGCCACCTCCTCCCAGCCACGTACAAGTCCATGTGTTCCTTGGGACTGATCCCTTAAAGACTGCTGATGCTGAGTGCCAGGCTCCACCTCCATACTGACACAATCTTCCTCCTCCTCCTCCTCCTCCTCCTCGTCCTCTTCCTGTGTGATCGGCGGGCACGCAGGAACACTGTCTGGATAAAGGGGGCCTTGAGAGCTAAGGAAGTCCTCCTCTTCCTGCCTCTGTTCTGCCTCAAGTGCCCTGTCCATTATCCCACGCAGCGTGTGCTCCAACAGGTGGACAAGGGGGACAGTGTCACTGATGCATGCACTGTCAGTGCTCACCATCCTCGTGGCCTCCTCGAATGGTGACAGGACAGTGCATGCATCCCTGATCATGGCCCACTGGCGTGGGGAAAAAAAACCAAGGTCCCCTGACCCTGTCCTGGTGCCATAGTCGCACAGGTACTCATTGATGGCCCTCTGCTGCGTGTGCAGCCGCTGCAGCATGGCCAACGTCGAGTTCCACCTGGTGGGCATGTCACAGATTAGGCGGTTCTTGGGCAGGTTAAACTCCTTTTGGAGGTCCGTCAGCCGAGCACTGGCATTATATGACCGGCGGAAATGCACACAGACTTTCCTGGCCTGCCTCAGGACATCCTGTAAGCCCGGGTACCTGCCCAAGAACCGCTGCACCACCAAGTTAAGGACGTGAGCCAAACAGGGCACATGGGTCAGTTGTCCCTGTCGGAGGGCAGAGAGGAGGTTGGTGCCATTGTCGCAAACCACCATTCCTGCCTTAAGTTGGCGTGGCGTCAACCACCTCTGAACCTGCCCCTGCAGAGCTGACAGAACCTCTGCCCCAGTGTGGCTCCTGTCCCCCAAGCACACCAGCTCAAGCACCGCATGGCATCTTTTGGCCTGCGTACTTGCGTAGCCCCTTGAACGCCTACGGAGCACCGCTGGTTCCGAGGAAGAGGCCATGGAGGAAGAAGAAGAGGAGGGGGTGGAGGAGAGAGGTGTGTCACAATCAGCATTTTGGAGGCGTGGTGGCGGAACAACCTCCAACACTACTGCACCTTGTCCTGCATCCTTCCCAGCTGCCAGCAGAGTCACCCAATGCGCCGTGAAACTTAAGTAACGTCCCTGTCCATGCCTGCTGGACCATGAGTCAGCGGTAATATGCACCTTACCGCTGACCGCCCTGTCCAGCGAGGCATGGACATTGCCTTCCACATGCCGGTAGAGAGCCGGAATCGCCTTCCGTGAGAAAAAGTGGCGTTTGGGTACCTGCCACTGAGGAACCGCACATTCCACAAACTCACGGAAGGGGGCAGAGTCTACCAACTGAAAAGGCAGCAGTTGAAGTGCTAGCAATTTTGCCAAGCTAGCATTCAACCGCTGGGCATGTGGATGGCTGGGAGCAAACTTCTTTCGGCGGTGCAGCAGCTGGGGCAGGGAAATTTGCCTGGTACAATCTGACGTCGGTGTACCAAAAGCAGATTGCCCATAAGTACTTGGCTGTGACACACCTAATTCTACACCTTCATTCCTCTCACTGCAGGTCGCAGAGAGGACTGAAGGTCTAGTGGGGTTGGAAATCTCAGCTGATGAGGAGCAAGGAGAGATCGTCTTTGTTCTTTGGTGTGGGTCTTTTAGATACGCTTGCCAACGAACTGCATGGCAGGTCAACATATGTCTGGTCAAGCATGTGGTACCCAAGCGGGAGATGTTTTGGCCACGCGAGATACGCTTGAGACATATATTGCAAATAGCAGCGGTGCGATCTGATGCACTCGTCTCAAAAAAGGCCCACACCAAAGAACTTTTTGAATAACGCGCAGAGACTGCAGCGCCCTGCACATGTGGAGCTTTGGGGTGTGATGCAGTCAATGTGCTGCCCTTAGGCTGGCCCCTGGAGGGCATCCTGCCTAGTTGGTGATGTGCCACCTCCTCCTCCTCCTCCTCCTCCTCCTCCTCCTCCTCCTCTCTCCTATCAGGCACCCACGTTGAGTCAGTGACCTCATCATCCCCTCCCTCCTCATCACTGGAGCAAACCTGGCAGTATGCTGCAGCAGGGGGAGCATGACTGCCAGATTGCTGTCCTTCTTGGGCACCCCCTCTGTCCGTGCTCATGTTACTGCCTTCATTGAGCTCAGTATCATCATCAGAGCCTTCCAAACGCTGGGCATCCTCCTGGAGCATGTACCCAACACTGTGGTCAAACAGTTCGAGGGAATCCTCAGGAGGACATGGTGGGGCTAGGGAAGGAGTCACTGATGACATTGAGCTGAGGGAAGAGGCCGCTGCTTTGCCAGACAAAGCACCCTGGGCATGGGTGAGAGAGGATGAGGAGGATGAGGACGGCTTGGTCATCCACTCGACCAAGTCTTCCGCATGTTGCGGCTCAACACGGCCAGCTGCCGAAAAAAAGGCCAAGCGTGTCCCATGGCCACGTGCTGATGAGGATGCACCGTCTCCACGACCAGCACTAGACACAGAGCCTGCTTGCCCTCTCTTATTGGCTTGTGACTGTCTGCCTCTCCTTCTTGGCCTTCCAGACATACTAATGGCCTGTAGCTGCACTAAGCTGGGATAGAACACCTGTAATTTTCTTCAGGTAGCTTTATATACTGTAACCAGACAAGCCTGCCTGTCAGTAGGAAGATAACAGGAACGGATCTAGCTGAACACTGTGAGCAGGACGTACTGCACTAAATGTATATAGCAGGAACGGATCTAGCTGAACACTGTGAGCAGCACGCACTGCACTGAATGTAAATAGCAGGAACGGATCTAGCTGAACACTGTGAGCAGGACGCACTGTACTGAATGTAAATAGCAGGAACGGATCTAGCTGAACACTGTGAGCAGGACACACTGCACTGAATGTAAATAACAGGAACGGATCTAGCTGAACACTGTGAGCAGGACACACTGTACTAAATGTAAATAGTCTAGCTGCCTGACCGTGGTACTAATAGGATCAAAAAGAACACCTGTAATTTTCTTCAGGTAGCTTTATATACTGTAACCAGACAAGCCTGCCTGTCAGTAGGAAGATAACAGGAACGGATCTAGCTGAACACTGTGAGCAGGACGTACTGCACTAAATGTATATAGCAGGAACGGATCTAGCTGAACACTGTGAGCAGCACGCACTGTACTGAATGTAAATAGCAGGAACGGATCTAGCTGAACACTGTGAGCAGGACACACTGCACTGAATGTAAATAACAGGAACGGATCTAGCTGAACACTGTGAGCAGGACACACTGTACTAAATGTAAATAGTCTAGCTGCCTGACCGTGGTACTAATAGGATCAAAAAGAACACCTGTAATTTTCTTCAGGTAGCTTTATATACTGTAACCAGACAAGCCTGCCTGTCAGTAGGAAGATAACAGGAACGGATCTAGCTGAACACTGTGAGCAGGACGCACTGCACTGAATGTAAATAGCAGGAACGGATCTAGCTGAACACTGTGAGCAGCACGCACTGCACTGAATGTAAATAGCAGGAACGGATCTAGCTGAACACTGTGAGCAGGACGCACTGCACTGAATGTAAATAGCAGGAACGGATCTAGCTGAACACTGTGAGCAGGACGCACTGCACTGAATGTAAATAGCAGGAACGGATCTAGCTGAACACTGTGAGCAGCACGCACTGCACTGAATGTAAATAGCAGGAACGGATCTAGCTGAACACTGTGAGCAGCACGCACTGCACTGAATGTAAATAGCAGGAACGGATCTAGCTGAACACTGTGAGCAGGAAGCACTGTACTGAATGTAAATAGCAGGAACGGATCTAGCTGAACACTGTGAGCAGGACACACTGCACTGAATGTAAATAGTCTAGATAGAAGATAACAGGAACGGATCTAGCTAAACTGAATACAGTGTATATATATATATGCAACACCTGGGATGCATATATATACACAATACACTGTAAGTGCAGCTAACTGACTGACTGTTCTGCCTAATCTATCTAACTCAAATCAAACACTGTCTCTCTGTCTATCTCTTTCAACGCCGGAACACACACTACACAGGGCCGCCGTGCAGGCGGCCTTATATAGTGTGGGGCGTGTACTAAATCCCCTGAGCCATAATTGGCCAAAGCCTCCTTGGCTTTGGCCAATTACGGCTCTCTGTTCAGGCGGCGCTGTGATTGGCCAAGCATGCGGGTCATAGTGCATGCTTGGCCAATCATCAGCCAGCAATGCACTGCGATGCCGCAGTGAATTATGGGCCGTGACGCGCCACACGAATTTGGCGCGAACGGCCCATATCGTTCGCAATTCGACGGACGGTCGAACAGCCGATGTTCGAGTCGAACATGGGTTCGACTCGAACACGAAGCTCATCCCTACTCAGAATAAATTAAGAGATGAAAGCTATTGGCTACTGCCCCTTTTATAGTCCCGATGTATGTGTTTTACGTCACCGCGTTCAGAACGATCGGATTTTCCAACAACTTTCTGTGACCATGCGTATGCAAGACAAGTTTGAGCCAACATCCGTCGGAAAAAATCCATGGATTTTGTTGTCGGAATGTCCGATCAATGTCCAACCGTGTTTACAGGGCATGATTCTCAGCTTCCAGCTGAGGCTGTGGTGGGGGAAGGTGACAGTTCTGGTGATGATCCCAGATTGGCCGAAGGGGCCTTGGTACCCTTTGCTTATCCTTATAAGTGTCAAGGATTGACTCCCTCTGTAAGATCAAATCTTCTCCAAAGTCCCATTCATCCAGCATCCGACAGGCTCAGGCTGATGGCCTGGGTCTAGAGAGGCATAGGCTAATGGATTTTGAACGCTCTGTGAAGATTGTAAATACTCTTACGAAAACAAGAAAGGACAGCGCTAACCGTGCCTATAGTATAATATGGCATAAATTCCCAGTATTATTGCTGATCAAGATTTTACGATGGACTCTTCAGAAGTCTGTTCTGAAATGCCTGCAGCCGTGGCTTGATTTAGGTCTATGCGTAAGTATATAGGCACACATTTCGGCTATCTCTGCCTTCACCGGCATAGAGTGGGCATCCAACACTTAATTATACTTGTGACAGACCTAGCCGGGAGAGAGACTTTTGGAGGGGACTGAATGCTAGCCTCTTGCCGATCGATTGTGGGCCCTGGCATTTTGGGGAATGGTGCTCTTTGTGAGCTGTATGCCTGGGGACCCTTGAGGTGGTATTACTGTGGATTCGGGTCCTGGTCCCCCAGGACACACAGACTCTGGGGACCCTGGATTTGCCATATTAGAATAGTGACTGATTCATACCGTTGGGACTCCTACTGTTAAATGCTAATGTCATCAATTCCAGCTACCTGTCTGTTGTCTGCTAAAATGTGTATTGTAAATAAGTCTCTAGTATGGGATCTAAGAGTCATTAGATGCCCATTGTTGTTTGTGTTTAATTAACTCTGCTATTGTGATAATGTTGATTGGATTTTCTGAACTACAAGACGGCCAGGCTGGCCTAAAGGTCATATCTGAGTAATCTAGGCTGTCTAAAGGGATTAGTTAATTAGCTCATGTTAATTAGGTTAATTAGGTTACAGCTGTATTGTTAGAGTAATATGAGCAGCTCCTCTTTTAGTATATAAAAGAGCCTGTATGTTGCAATAAAAGAGATTCCTGGTTGAACTTACATACAGCCTGCCTAGTGTTTGTCCTGAGCTATCAAAACTGGGTTAGAATGGCACATAGCTGTAGTTCTAATCCCGGAGCATTGGATGACCGAGCAATCAGGATGGTGCGATCTGCAATCTGATTCTATAGCAGCAGAGGAGTGTTGGGAGAGTGGAACAGAGCGAGCAAGGGGCTTGTTACAATACTGTTTTTCAAGATGCAATTTGGTTCAAACCTCGAATTGTTGTTTCCGAAATGTGATCTCCCATTGCTGTTGGACGTTATTGCATCAGGTGCCTTCAATCACCCTGTGGTACCTCTCACTGAAAACTGCTTTACTGGTGGCAATAATATCAGCCAGAAGAGTCGGCATTGGTGGCCTTTGGGTTTAAAGAACCCATACTCGAGTACTTCCAGACAGAGTGGTACTCATGCCAGTGCTCGAATTTTGTGCCTGAACTGACCTTCAGAGTCCATATCACACAAGAGGTTGTCTTCCTACGTTCCTTTTGGGGAGTACTCAAGAAATTAGCCCATTGGATGTGGGCCAAGCTTTAAAATGTTTAATCAAGGTGACTTCTGCCATCAGGAAGCATCCCCAGTGTTCCAAGTCTTCTTTAACTGAGTGGTTGATGCATACATGGCCTCAGTCCCTCTTATGGCTGCTGATGTCCCCATGGGTGATCCTATTGGTGCATAGTCTGCCCTTTTTTTTTTTACCCTTATCTAATAAGCCCAGGTATGCATCAGCCATGCAGTTAAAGATGGCTTGCAACACTGGGTAAGCTGATGTGAACAGTTTCTGGTCTGACAGCCTTATCTCACACAGGAGTGGGGTTTTGCCCTCTCCCCCCCTCTCTTTTGCACTGTTTGAGGACACATATATGGATGGGCTGGGTTCTCACTGGCATGAAGGGCAAAGTGTGCATAGTTTGTCCGTTTTTCTTATCGTTATCTAGTGATCTTGAACACCCTCGTGGCGTTCTATGCAGTTTCCTTAAGTCTCCTGAGGAAGCCATTATATGGCGAAAAACATAGAGCTAAAAATAGAGCTAAAAATACTACATATGCATTCAAGCCACATGGATATTCTGTGATGGTTTTATAATTAAATATTATGAGAGTAGTGTTTTTAACTATGTTTATATTATAATAAAATTTTGGATATTTTATCATACACATTTTTTTTGGAGTTATGTTTTTGACACCTATACTTTGCCCTCTTTATAAAAAAAATGGTCTTGAAATACACTTTATATTTTATTTTATTTCACAGAGTTATATAAACCCTATAAACAGCAATGCTACAGAAAATATTTTTTTTATTCAGTTAAATCAGTTTGAAGCTGCACTAAATGATACACTGATCGTGTGCCTCTGTAAAAGCATCCATTTCTCTTCTACTCCAGCTTCTCTAAGGAATATTTAAAATATTTCTGCCAGATTCATAGATATAAATAGACAGAAGAGACTATGTTTGTTTACAACAATTTAAAGCCTTTTTTCCAGCAGAGTTAACAAGTCAAATGTTTCCCGAGTCCTTGGCGGTAATTAACGGAATCACAGGCAATCCAGGTCCCCGGGCCTCAAATGTTTCCCGCGGTGTGATACCTAATGGATCGGCAGAGCACACATAAAAACACAGGTCACTTGTCGAGGGAACTGAATGCCAAAACTGTACGTTCATTCATCTAGAAAGTTTCTACCTGAAACAGCCCTTCTGAATGTCAAAGAAAAAAGGAAGCCATCAGCCCCCTTCACCGAACACATTTCACAGGGCACCTGTCGTAGCACGCACGTCCTACTGAGTGACCTAGGAAACAGAAAGAGCTCTCAGCTCGTGATGAGTAAAATGATGTGTTCGTTTTCAGAATTTGTTCAGTTCTGACCCTTTCAGAGGTCGCTAAATAGAAGAATTTGAGCGAGGCTTCTCTCAAAGAACATTCATTGCATGTACTTGCCAACCGTGAGAAAAATGGCAATTATAAAACACTCAGTTTTGGTTTTGAAGATCTTTTTTTTTTTTCATTCTCTATTCACTGAGTTTATACAAGACATAGAAAGTACAGCATCACATCATAAAAGTACAGTACGGTATTGTTAATGTACTCCATTAATACATAGAGTAAGAACAAAATGCTACAGTCGATAACCAGTACTATAGAAGGGACGGACTGCACCTAAATGAGGAGGGTGCAGATCTGCTGGGAATGAAGATGGCCAAAAAGTTAGAGGGGTTTTTAAACTAGACGATGGGGTGGAGGGTCCAGAGGTAGAGAGAGTCAGCGCGGAACATATTCCAGAGGGTAGTATTGGGGGCATTAGTGGTAGGTTGACCAAAGCACATAAACTCAAGGTAAGTATAGTAGCAAGTCCTAGTTGCAATCTCGGAACACCCAATAAGAGGATAATATGCGACCGGTCAAAACTAGGTGGCATGTTCACCAATGCAGGGAGCCTGGCGGACAAGATGGGTGAACTAAAGATACTGTTGTACGAGGAGGATTTGGATTTTGTGGGAATTTCAGAGACCTGGTTCAACAGCTCTCATGATTGGCTGGCAACCATTCAAGGGTATACCCTTTACCGCAAGGATAGAGAAGGTAAAAAAGGGTGAGGGGTATGCCTATATATCAAGAATAATGTACAAGTGAATGTGAGAGATGACATCACTAGGGGAGCTAGGGAGGAGGTGGAATCCTTATGGGCAGAGCTCCAAAGGGATGAAGCTAAGGGGAAAATAATACTGGGAGTATGCTATAGGGTCCCCTAACCTGAGGGAGGAAGGGGAGACAGATCTCCTATCACAATTTGGATTAGCAGCAAGGATGGGAAGTGTTATCATAATGGGGGATTTTAATTATCCAGACATAGACTGGGCGGAGGGAACCGCGCATTCATCTAAGGCTCTCAAGTTCCTTAATGTCTTGCAGGACAATTTTATGGGTCAGATGGTAGACGCACCAACTAGAAATAAAGTGTTACTGGATCTACTGATTATCAAAAATACAGATCTGATCACGGATGTGGAAATACGGGGCAATTTAGGTAACAGCGATCACTGAACAATTAGCTTCAGTATAAATCACACAAATAGGAAACATAAAGGGAATACAAAGACACTGAATTTCAAAAGAGCCAACTTCCCTAAACTATAAACCTTGCTAGAAGGCATAAATTGGGATAAAATCTTAGGAACAAAGAACACGGAGGAGAGATGGGTTTGCTTTAAGAGCATATTAAATAAGGGCATTAGCCAATGCATCCCATTGGGTAATAAATTTAAAAGAGCAAACAAAAGTCCTGAATGGCTTAACTCCAATGTAAAAATGCATATAAAAGCAAAGAAGAAGGCCTTCAAAAAATACTAGGTTGAGGGATCATCATCAGCATTCAGACTTTATAAAGAATGCAAAAAGAAATGTAAGGGTGCAATAAGAACGGCTAAGATAGAACATAAAAGACACATAGCGGAGGAGAGCAAAAAAATACCAAGGAATTCTTTAAGTATGTAAACAGTAAAAAAGGGAGGACAGACCATATTGGCCCCATAAAGAATGAGGAAGGACACCTGGTTACAAAGGATGGGGAGATGGCGAAGGTATTAAATTTATTCTTCTCCTCAGTCTTCAGGAGGGAATGGAGGGGCTTCGGTAACCAAAACTGCAGAGTTTATCCTCATGACACATCACAGGAAGCACCACCAGGGTTAACAGAGGACAACATTAAACTTAGACTTGGGAAACTTAACATTAATAAATCCCTGGGACCAGATGGCTTGCACCCGAGGATACTTAGGGGACACAGTCAAGTAATTGCCAGACCATTGTTCCTAAGTTTTACTGACAGTCTACTGACTGGAATGGTACCCGCTGATTGGAGAAAAGCCAATGTAGCGCCAATATTTAAAAAGGGCCTGAAATACATCCCTGGGAATTAAACCAGTTAGCCTAACATCAATAGTATGTAAACTCTTGGAGGGGATGATAAGTGACTATATACAAGATTTTAGTAATGAGTACGGTATCGTTAGCAGTAATCAGCATGGATTCATGAAGAATCATTCTTGCCATTTAGGTAAAGGAAGGCCTGTAGATGTGGTGTATCTGGATTTTGCAAAAGCATTTGACACAGTTCCCCATAAACGTTTACTGTACAAAATAAGAGTACATGGATTGAAAACTGGCTACAAGGGCGAGTTCAGAGGGTGGTGATAAATGGGGAGTACTCAGAATGGTCAGGGGTGGGTAGTGGGGTCCCTGAGGGTTCTGTGCTGGGACCAATCCTGTTTAATTTGTTCATAAACGACCTGGTGGATGGGGTAACAGTTCAATCTCTGTATTTGCAGACAATACTAAGCTAAGCAGGGCAATAACTTCTCCACAGGACGTGAAAACCTTGCAAGAACATCTGAACAAATTAATGGGGTGGGCAACTACAAGGCAAATGATGTTCAATGTAGAAAAATGTAAAATAATGCACTTGGGTGGAAAAAATATGAATGCAATCTATAAACTGGGGGGAGAACCTCAGGGGGAATCTAGGATGAAAAAGGACCTGGGGGTCCTAGTAGATGATAGGCTCAGCAATGGCATGCAATGCCAAGCTGCTGCTAACAAAACAAACAGAATATTGGCATGCATTAAAAAGGGGATTAATTCCAGAGATAAAACGATAATTGTCCCGCTCTACAAGACTCTGGTCCGGCCACACCTGGAGTTTGCTGTCCAGTTCTGGGCACCAGTCCTCAGGAAGGATGTACTGGAAATGGAGCGAGTACAAAGAAGGGCAACAAAGCTAATAAAAGGTCTGGAGAATATTAGTTATGAGGAAAGGTTGCCAGCACTGAACCTATTCTTTCTGGAGAAGAGACGCTTGAGAGGGGATATGATTTCAATATACAAATACCATACTGGTGAGGTGATCCCACAATAGGGATAAAACTTTTTCGCAGAAGGGAGTTTAACAAGACTCGTGGCCACTCATTAAAATTAGAAGAAAAGAGGTTTAATCTTAAACTACGTAGAGGGTTCTTTACTGTAAGAGTGGCAAGGATGTGGAATTCCCTTCCACAGGTGGTGGTCTCAGCGGGGGCATCAATAGTTTCAAGAACGACCGCAACATACAGGGGTATACAATGTAATACTGACATATAATCACACAGATAGGTTGGACTTGATGGACTTGTGTCTTTTTTCAACCTCACCTACTATGTAACTATGTAACATTACATGGAATCAAACAGTAATCTAATTCACTGTAGAGCAGGGGTCTCAAAACTTTCTAAACAAAGGGTCAGTTTACTGTCCTTCAGACTGTCCTTCAGACTTAAAGGGGGCACAACTGTGGACAGTGGGAGTAGAAATTGGCCTAAGTGGGAGCAAACAATGCCCCATCAGTGGTGTCAGTGTGAGAAATAGAGCCCCATCATTGGTGCCAGTGGGAGGAATAGTGCTCCATCGTTGGTCTCATTGGTAATCATTGTGCCCCCTTGTTGGGGTCAGTGGGAGGATTTAATCTTCTTTCTTGGCGACAGTGGATGGAATAGTGCCCCAAGGGCTGGATAAACAAAACCAAAGTGCTGCATCTGGACCTAGGACTACAATTTGAAGACAACTGCTGTAGAGGTATAGAGTAAACTCTTCTATACATACTGTCTGCACATGAAGAAGGTAACTGAGGCATAAGGGCAAACTAAAATAGCATAAACCAGAAATGGAGAGGGGGAAAGGGACAACATAGGGGAGAGGAAGTTCTAAAAGTCACACATAACAGCAAAACCCCATAAGGAGGTGTATGACCTCAGCCCTGGGCTCCAACCAGGCATTACATCTGCTTACAGGGTTTTGCTGTGATGTGCGACATTTTTGACTTCCTTTCCCTACTAGATGTTTTGAGTTGGGATGAGCTCTGTCCTTGTCGGCACTCCTAGCAGTTTTTCATGCAAGATGACCTGGTGGAGCCTTAAAGAGGAAGTAAACTTCCTCTGCAAAATTTTACCTATAGGTATGCCTATAATAAGGCTTACCTATAGGTATTGAAAATATATTCTAAACCTGTACAGTTTAGGAGATATTTCCAGTGCATTTTCGGTTCATCGGCGGAGCGAGAGAAGAAGATGAATGGATTTCGTGGGACATTTTAATTTTTTTATTTTTTAATAAAGGACTTGTCTCAAGCCGTGTCTTGTCATTTGTACCATTTTGACACTTTTTTTGTGAAATGGTAGGAGTACATTTGTACCCCGTTACCATTTCACACAGGGGGGGAGGCCGGGATCTGAGCGTCCCCTTGTTTAAGGGGGCTTCCATATTCCGATAAGCCCCCCGCCTGCAGACCCCCACAACCACCGGTCTAGGGTTGTGGGGATGAGGCCCTTGTCCCCATCAACGTGGCTACCCCAAAGAACCCTCCCCATGTTGAGGGCATGTGGCCTGGTACAGTTCAGGAGGGGGGGCACTCTCTCGCCCCCCCTTTTTTCCTGAGGCCTGCCAGGTTGCATGCTCCGATAAGGGTCTGGTATGGATTTTGAGGGGGCCCCCCACGCCATTTTCTTTTTACATTTTGGCGTGGGGTTCCCCTTAATAACCATACCAGACCTGCAGGGCCTGGTATGGAATTTGGGGGGAACCCCCACGCAATTTTTTTTATTAATATTGGTTCGGTGTTCCCCTTAATATTCATACCAGACCCAAAGGGCCTGGTAATGGACTGGGGGAATCCCATGCCGTTTTTTTTAATGACTTTTATGTGTATTGCCGGGACCGACAATTCATAGCCGCGAGTAGTTTTGAATGACTTTTTTTCCTTTAGAAATGTCATTTTGTGCAGGGACTGTTCTAAAGATGGGAAAAAATGTGCCACTTTACAGGCATACTATAGACACCCCCCAGGTACGAAATTTGAAGGAATATTTCACTCTTATTGTTTCACTTTAAGCATTATTAAAATCACTGCTCCCGAAAAAACAGACGTTTTTAAAACTTTTTTTTGCATTGATCCATGTCCCCTGGGGCAGGACCCGGGTCCCCAAACACTTTTTATGACAATAACTTGCATATAAGCCTTTAAAATGAACGCTTTTGATTTTTCATGTCAATGTCCCAAAGACTTTAATGGTGTTCTGGCGGCTTTCGAATTTGCCCCGAACACCGCATATTGTTCGGTGTTCTGCAGAACACACGAGCTTATGCTCGGGCCAAACCGTTTGCTCACTCCTACCCACAAACCCGGAAGAAGCTCGGGGAAAGATGTCGGCCATCACAGCGGTGTGCGGGGACCGCTACAACAGCTTAGTTTTAAGGTAAGTTTTTCATAATGAGCTAGTATGCGATGCAATTTTGTTTGGGTACAGTTGCATGACTGAGTAATTGGCATTCAAAATACAAGAGTGCTGAAAGCTGAAAATTGGCCTCGGCAGGAATGGTGTATAAAAACCATAAGGAGAATCTGTGAGTGATTCAACAGGAAGAAAGCGGGGTCATGTGGGATCTGATAGTCAGTGAATGTTTTGGGTGATTTCCCTGAATTAGCTCTAATGCCGCGTACACACGAGCAGACTTTTCGACCGGACTGGTCCGACGGACCGAATCCGGCGGACAATCCAACCGTGTGTGGGCTTCATCGGACCTTCAGCTGACTTTTTCTGTCGAAAGTCTGACGGACTTTAGATTTGCAACATGCTTCAAATCTTTACGTCGTAACTCCGCCGGACCCAGTTCCTTTCGAGAAATCAGCTCCTCTGTATGCTAGTCCAACGGACAAAAACCGACGCAAGGGCAGCTATTGGCTACTGGCTATCAACTTCCTTATTTTAGTCCAGTCGTACGTCATCACGTACGAATCCGTCGGACTTTGGTGTGATCGTGTGTAGGCAAGTCCGTTGGTTCAAAAGTCAGTCGGAAGTCCGTCGAAAGTCCGTCGGAGCAGTCCGGTCGAAAAGTCCGCTTGTGTGTACGCGGCATAACAGGGTCTAATTATCGACAAGACCAAAAGATGTGGCGTATCGAGCCTGAGTCTCCAAGGCATCTTGCAACAGAGGTTGGAGGAGTCAGGAAAGACCTTGTGGAGAACCATAGGAGCTTTGTACCATCTCGATTTTATAGCTAGTTTTTTTTTTTTTTTTGTAGTTTAGTGCCATAGAGGATTTAAGATAGAAGAAGGTAATCCCGCACACTTGTTTACACATGACAGATAGCTGGAGATCACATTCCATTTCTGCAATAAAAGAGAGCTTAAAAGGTTCCCTGGGATAGGGAAAAATTGCACAAATGTGTGAAAGAAGGTGTCTAGGTGGGCAATTCCCATCACATACCAATTCAAATGGTGATTGAGATCTCACAAATGAAGAGGGGTGGGGGGGTGGGGGAGTGAGGACAGGAAATGTTTGAGCTATATTGCTTCCTATGGGGTCAAATGAAAAGAGCCTGAAGCCGCTGTCAAGGTCGGAAATTAAGGCCAAAGGTCAGCACTGATAAAATTAAAGGCTTGGTATCACTGAGGGCATAAGCAATGCTTGAAACGGTCCCTGCAAAATTCCAAGCAGAAAAGCAAGATTCCCCAGGCCCGGGGAGAGGAAAAAAAAAAAGAGGAATATATGAAATTTATTGAGTCAACGAACAAGTCTGTAACAAAAGGCCAATTTTTGGAGTTTTCAGTGTGGTCAGGGTGGATTTGCAGAATTTTTAAATTAAGAAGCAGAACTTCGGGTAGATATAAAAGACACAAATTGATGCAGGATTAATTTGAGACTTCTCAAACCATGTATATAAAGGGAAATATAAAAAAAAATAAAAAAAATCTTCATTTCTTCTTACAAAAGATATTCTTCTTTTCATAGCCAGAAAAGACCACCTTGGATTGAATCACTTAAAAGAGAAAAGAAAAGGTCACATGTTGAAAGAACCTTTCAAGATCATTATAGTCCATATTAAACTTGCATATAAAATATTGTATAAAAGTTCTCTTTTATATCTTTTTTTTTTTTTTTCACAAGGCTGTCCCCAGACAATCACAAATAGGTGAGTATAATATGAAAATCTTTCCTTTCAGGATTCTCAAGGGAATATTGTAACATTCCCAGTTCTGATATCAAGAAGCGACTGTACAAGGAAGGTGCATAATTATTAAATCCAATACTGCATTTTTCCAGCAAGTTTTAAAGATCAATCTTCACCCCCTTTTGTGCAATACTAATTATATATCACTGTGATCTATAATACAACATAGTTGAAGTTGGGAGTTTGATACGAGCAATTATTAGTTTCAAAAGTCTCACAAAGAGTGATGTTGGAATAAATGTCCCAGATATATCTTCACAGGATTGTAATAGTAATGAAAATATCTGGCAGAGGGTTCACCCACAGGCTGGCAGATGTAGGAACATGGCGATATACATACACCATCAGAAGTAAGCCACATGTAAAGACCGGGTCTGAACCTGCGATCTCTGACCATGTCTCTTCTTGCTGAGCCACCTGAGATGCTGGACAACTCCCTGTCTGATCCATTGGATAATCTTGTCTTGTGTCTTGTTTTGTCTTGTTTCTGCTGATACTTGAACCATTTGCTTCTCCCGTGATTCAAGCCATGCTATTGCACTTCCTGTTTGCCAGATCATTGTGCTCTCTCCAGCCAATATCTCCCTCCTTGTCACTTCTGCTGCTGTCTGTATCTCCATTACCACTCAATGCCGACTTTTGGCTTTTTCCTCGACTATGTTTTTTCTTAATTCCAACCTGTGACCACTTGTTACTGACCTTTGGCTTGTTTACTGACTACGCTTTTGCTTGATCCCCACCTGCTATAGCTGCTACAGGACCCCAGTTTGCTCACCAGCTGGTGGGGCGATACTGAGGACCGCAACCTGGTACTAATATGCAGCAAAACACATCAACACCATCAAGAGCTCTGGTGAACACTAGTTAGTGCCTAGACTCCGCACCTGGAGTGAACCCATTTCATCCACCAGGGTAACCCGCTTCTGCACTTATCCAGCTGGTTGGTGGGAACCAGTGTCGGCTGGTGCTCAACATTTTTTTTGGGGGGGGGGGCGCAAACAAACTGAAAAATTCTGAAAAATACTGAAAGAAACCCATCAATTGCAGCCTCACTGTGCCCATCAAATGCAGCCTCACTGTGCCCATCAAATGCAGCCACTGTGCCATCAATTGCAGCCACTGTGCCCATCAAATGCAGCCACTGTATCATCAATAGCAGCCACTGTGCCATCAATAGCAGCCACTGTGCCCATCAAATGCAGCCACTGTGCCCATTTAAATGTAGACACTGTGCCCATCAAATGCAGACAATGTGCCATCAATTGCAGCCACTGTGCCCATCAAGTGCAGCCACTGTGCCCATCAAACGCCACCACTGTGCCATCAAAAGCTGCCTCTGTGCCCATCAAATGCTGCCACTGTGTCCATCAAATGCTGCCACTGGGCCATCAAATGCCGCCACTGTGCCCATCAATTGCAGCCACTGTGCTCATTAAATGCAGCCACACTGCCATCAATTGCAGCCACTGTGCCCATCAAATGTAGCCACTGTGCCATCAATTGCAGAAACTGTGCCCATCAAATGCAGCCACTGTGCCCTTTTAAATGTAGCCACTGTGCCCATCAAATGCAGCCAATCTGACATCAACTGCAGCCACTGTGCCTATCAAATGCAACCAATGTGCCCATCAAACGCCGCCACTGTGACCCCCCCTGCCCGCTCGCCATCTGACCAGCACCCTATCCCAGCGGCGGGTCAGGCCATGAAAAGTTGCCTCTGTGCCCATCGAATGCTGCCACTGTACCCATTAAATGCTGCCACTGTGCCATCAAATGCTGCCACTGTGACCATCAATTGCAGCCACTGTGCCATCAAATGCCACCACTGTGCCCATCAAATGCCACCACTGTGCCATCACATGCTGCCACTGTGCCCATCAATTGCAGCCTCTGTACCCCATCAAATGCTGCCACTGTGCCCATCAAATTCTGCCACTATGCCATCAAATGCCGCCACTGTGCCATCAAATGCTGCCACTCTGCCCATCAAATGCCGCCACTGTGCCATCAAATGCTGTCACTATGCCCATCAAATGCTGCCACTGTGCCAACAAATACTGCCACTGTGCCCATCAAATGCCGCCACTGTGCTCCATAAAATGCTGCCACTGTGCCCATCAAATGCCGCCACTGTGCCCCATAAAATGCTGCCACTGTGCTCATAAAATGCCACCACTGTCCCCCATCAAATGCTCCCACTGTGCCCATCAAAAGTTGCTACTTGACCCCCAACCCGCTCGCCATCTAACCAGCATTTACAACAAAATCCTTTGTCGGATATTCCGATCATGTGTACACAATTCCGACGCACAAAGTTCCACGCATGCTCGGAATCAAGCAGAAGAGCCGCACTGGCTATTGAACTTAATTTTTCTCGGCTCGTCGTATGTGTTGTACGTCACCGCGTTCTTGACGTTCGCAAATTCCAACCAACTTTGTGTAACCGTGTGTATGCAAGACAAGTTTGAGCCAACATCCGTCAGAAAAAAATCCATGGATTTTGTTGTTGGAATGTCCGATCGTGTGTACGGGGCATTAGGCTCAAGTTTCAGGAACAGAACTTGTATTAAGTAAAAGTTCACAACAAGCCCGTCAACACTGACAGAATGCACAGCGATGTGTAGCAGTGCAGGACTCGGATATGCCGACAGCGTTTGTCTTGAGGGCAGAAAGTGGCTGTCAGGACATTGGCTCAAACCTGGGACCTCTTTGGTGTCTGGCATTGACTCATCCCACTTAGCTATCTGGGATGCTGGAGAGTGCCCTGTCTGATCTATTGGACAATCCTATCTGATCCATTGGATAACCCTGCCTTGTGTCTTGATTGCTGTTGAACCTTGAACTCCTTGCTCCTCCCATGAACTTCCTATATAAGCCTTGTCTCAGCACTTCCTCTTTGCCAGGTTATTGTGCCTTCTCAGCCAGTGCCTTGCTCTTGTCTTCCCTGCTGCTGTCTATATTTTGCTATTACTCGTTACTGACCTTTTGGCTTGTTTATATGCTCACCCGGCAAACCTGAGGACCGCGACCTGGTACTAACACGCAGCTAAGTCCATCTCCATCATCAGGAGCTCTGGTGAACATATGGTTGCCACCTCATCCCTTTGAACCCGAACACATATTAATTACACATTTTCTGTGGTTGATTAAGGTGGTAGTTATACTCACTTGGTGCCTTATCTGTATTTAATTAGCCTCAGAACCTGTGTAATTCAAAGGTGTTTGCGTTTAAAGGGATGAGGTAGCAGCTCTAGGTGAACACCAGTTAGTACTTACACTCCGCACCTCAGGTGAGCCCGTGTCATCTGCCAGGGTGACTGCCTGTGTACCTATCCTGCTGGTCGGTGGTAGTCCTGCAACTGCTATAGCAACTGGTCTTCAAGCCTGACTCCTGATTGTGACAGTGACCTGGCCAGTCCGTACCAATGGGGAGGTGTCTAGGAAGGACGGCTTGTCCCAATCCTTTCCCCCACTCATCTGGAACTGTTCCCTGTGGCTAACCACTGTCCCTGTTAGAAGGGTGACCTGTCCCTACACTACCCATATGCGAAATGCATGCCAAGCCTGGTAGCCAGGACCTTAAATAGGCTCTCCCTGACCCAAGATGGCAGTCAGAATCAAATGAGATGGCAGCATCCAATCGGAGAGCTTCCCCAGTGACCCAGGAAACCATAGAGGTACTATTTATTCTCCTGACTTGACCCTCCAACTGCAATGCCACTGCGATTGAGCACCACCTGAAGTTGAGAATATAGACTGCACCTGCCTACAAGTTAAAATTAGCAATTACCTGCTTTTGAGAAAAAAAAGGTTAAAACTTTAGGTCTGTATGTCCAGTAAAGACTGGAATTTGTGTTTAATAGGAAATGAGTGTGAAGTTATTGGAATATATTCCATAAGCACTTTGCATGATCTACCATATTTTCAAAAGCAGAAGATTGAGGAATGGCCAAAATGGAGGAACACATTTCGTTCTAATAGACATAGGAACTCCAGTCCATCAGTTGTCTCACCCTTGCATTCCTAAATGTTTGTTCAGAATTGCGTTCGTCAGTTCTTGCTCTGTTAACTGTTCTCTGCCTCCGTTCCCTGGATGACAAATTAAATGAAGCGTTTTATTAACGAGTCGGTACGCTTGATGAGTTTGAGAAAACTTTCTTTTATTGGTGATGTGAGTGCAATTAAGGACATGTTGCACCAGCTAATGACTTTAATACAAACAAATTGTGTGTAATTAAGTCAAATTTTTTCGTAGGCACATGGGGCCCGTGGAGCATTGCACGCATAGTTAGCTCCCCGAAAACCTTCAGCAAACGTTGACGTTGCAATAAAAGTCAGCACCGCGACAAATCAGCATCTTCGCCACTTACCAGGTGATTAAGAAGCGCTACATTGTGACCTACTGAGAGGATTATTCCTCTGTAGCAAAACATGAACTACAAAAGAAACGAGGGACCAACTATTATTTGGGCTATTATTTACCGATAGTGGTCGGGGGAGTAATATTATGTTTGAGATACAATTATATCAACCCTCACAGGGATTATAAAGTAATATCTGCTGAAGAAAAAGAAAAATATGGAAAGTAGGAAGCAATATAGGAAATTCAATTCAGGCATTTAGGAAGGTAGGATAATTTGACAGGGAAAATGGTAAAAATTCCCAGAGGTTTCTAAACCAGATAAGACAGGTGTCGGGAGAGAGAGGGGTTTTGAAAAATGAATAAGGCTTTGGAGTTTCCAGGGTTTGAGCTACAAAAACCAATTGCAGCTAATTAATATTAATTAAATCAGATGGAGGTGCTTACATTATTACATTGGTTTCTTCCTCAGTAAAATGTTGCTCCTACATAGAAACATAGAAAAGTGACAGCAGAAAAAAAGACCAAGTGGTCCATCGAGTCTGCCCTTTTTTTTTTTTCATACATGTTTTGCATTTTTTTGTTTTAGATTTTTTTGTTTTTTTTTACCTTGATCATATTTCCCAGCATCTAATGGTATTTATGCCTATGTTCCTCAGGCATAATGTCTATCTTTTGTCCACCTTATACTAGATTTTGTGGGGAATATGGTCACAAATACCAATAGATCCCGGGGGAATATGGGCACAAGTACCATTAGAAACTTGGGGAATATAGGCACAAATACCATTAGAAATGTGGGATATATGAGCACAAATACCATTAGATGCCTGATATTAGGGATAGGGACTAGAACTGCCATTAAATGCCTGGGGAATATGGGCACAAATACCATCAGATACCTAGGGAATAACAGCACAAATACCATTGGAAACATGGAATATATGAGCACAAATACCATTAAATGCCTGGGGAATATGGGCACAAATACCATCAGATACCTAGGGAATAACAGCACAAATACCATTGGAAACATGGAATATATGAGCACAAATACCATTAAATGCCTGGGGAATATGGGCACAAATACCAATACATCCCTGGGGAATATGGGCACAAATACCAATACATCCCTGGGGAATATGGGCACAAATACCATTAGATGCCAGGGGGATATGGGCACAAATACCCTCTAAATTCCTGGGGAATATGGGCACAAGTACCATTAGAAACGTGGAATATATGGGCAGAAATACCATTGGATGCCTAAAATTAGGGATAGAGACTAGAACTGCCATTAAATGCCTGTTGAATATGGGCACAAATATCATCAGATACCTGGAATATATGAGCACAAATACCATTAGATGCCTGTGGAATATGGGCACGAATACCATTAGATGAGGGGGGGGGGGGTATGGGCACAAATACCATTAGATGGGGGGGGATATAGGCACAAACAGCTTTAGAAACTTGGGATATGTGGGCGAAAACACCATTGGATGCCTGATATTAGGGATAGAGACTAGAACTGCTATTAAATGCCTGTTGAATATGGGCACAAATACCATCAGATACCTGGGGAATATGGGCACGAATACCATTAGATGGGGGAGTGTGGTGTATGAGCACAAATACCATTAGAACCTTGGCATATATGGATGCAAACACCATTAGAAACATGGGATATATGGGCGCAAAATGCTATTAGTCTTATGCCCCGTACACACGGTCGGATTTTCCGATGGAAAATGTGTGATAGGACCTTGTTGTCGGAAATTCCGACCGTGTGTAGGCTCCATCACACATTTTCCATAGGAATTTCCGACACACAAAGTTTGAGAGCAGGCTATAAAACTTTCCGACAACAAAATCCGTTGGCGGAAATTCCGATCATGTGTACACAAATCCGACGCACAAAGTGCCACGCATGCTCAGAATAAATAAAGGGATGAAAGCTATTGGCTACGGCCCCATTTATAGTCCCGACGTATGTGTTTTACGTCACCGCGTTCAGAACGATCGTTTTTTCTGACAACTTTGTGTGATCGTGTGTATGCAAGACAAGTTTGAGCCAACATCCGTTGGAAAAAATCCTAGGATTTTGTTGTCGGAATGTCCGACCGTGTGTATGGGGCATTAGACTATGGACAGAGACTAGAACTGCCATTAAATTCCTGGAGAATATGGGCAGGAATAACATTAGATGCCTTGGGGAATAAGGGCCCATGAGACAATGGGCATTTTGGGGGAAGACGACTGCAGAACATAGGGTGCCAGAACAATAATATATATTTTTTGTTTATAAAAAAGGTTTGTTATAAAACATACTGAATTTTGTGCGGAATAACAGCACAAATACCATTGGAAACCTGGAATATATGAGCGCAAATATGATTAGATGCCTGGGGAATATGGGGACCAATACCATTAGATGCCTGTGTAATATGGGCATAAATACCATTGGAAACCTGGGATATATGGGCACAATTACCATTAGATGCCTGGGACTAAAGGCACAAGCGTGATTTGATGTCTAGGGAACATGGGCACAAATACCATTTGATATCTGGGTGATATGGGCACAAATCCCATTAAATGCCTGAAATTAGGGATGCAACTGCCATGGGATGACTGGGGAATAAAGGCACAAGTATCATTAGATGCCTGGATAATGTGAGCACAAATACCACTAGATGCCTTGGGAACATGAGTACAAATTTGGTTAAATACTTGAAGAATATGGACACCAATACTATTAGATGCCAGGGACTAGGGGCATGAATTCCATTAGATGTCTGGAGAATATAGGCATAAATTCCATTAGATGCCTGAAACTAAGCACACAAATGCAATTAGATGCTTGGGGAACATGGGCACAAATACTATTGGATGCCTAGAGAATATGGGCACAAATCTCACTAAAAAGGGCATTATTGGAGAACACCGCTGCAACACACTAGATGCCAATACAAATAATAAAGCTTTTTAGTTCATGCAAAATGCTTGTTACCCAACTTATACTGAATTGTGCGTGGAACATGCAGACAAATACTAATAAATGCCTGGTAAATTTGGATGCAAATACCATTAGATGCCTGGCCAATTTGGACACAAATACCTTTAGATAGGTCGGACTAAGGAAGCTAATGCCATTAGATGTCTTGGGAATATGGGCACAACCACCATTGGATATCTGGGTAATATGAGCAAAAATACTATTGAATACCTGGAGAGTATGGGTGCAAATGTCTAGGGAATATTTCCATAAATATCATTGGATGTCTTGGGACTAAGGGCACAAATGTAAGTCGATGTCAGGGGAACAATGGCACTAATATCACTGGGTATTTAGGGAAAATGGGCACAAATACCATTGGATGCCTGGAGAATATGAGCACAAATACCACTATATATATATATTTTTTTTTTTATTTATGTATTATTTTTTATTTTTATTTATTTATTTATTTTTTATCTTTACAGTTGCATTTTATGGTTCTTTTGTATCATCACCATGGGAATTATTATTATGTTTCGCTTTTATACTTACACACACACACATATATATATATATATACTTAATATATATATATATATATATATATATATATATATATATATATATATATTTTTATACTTACCTCCATTTTCTGCCCCCATTGTTACTCCCATTTTTACTATTGTTAATATTATTGTCTCCATGTTTACTACCATGCACTTTTCCCCATTCATATATATGTTTCCATGCCACTCACTATTATATAACCTCCTTTTTTTTCTCTGTGTATATTATGTTACCTTGTAGTTCCCCTCCCACCCACAGTTGGCACTGTGCTTTCTTTTGACAGACGCTGGGACCTGTTGTCCCACAGCACTGCCATATAAAAGCACATTGCCGACACCTCCCTATTAGGCCTATTGAAGGAGCAGTGGCTCCGAGCGCGTAGCCTACTCTCAACCTCCCTGCAAGCCCTCCTCCCTGGATGATCCCTCCCCTGGATACCGAACCCGGAAGCGGACGGACGACCTGTGACGTCATGCACACTCCACGTGCGCTCCACGCCGGCCCCTAGTCTCTTCCTAATGGCCACAGAAGGAGCTCCCAGCTGGTAATCCACCTTCTGCAGCCCAGAATCCCTGCAGCATCACCACCACAGGATCAGAGGGAACACCGAGGACCACATACCTATACAGATGAGCCTTTTATATGTTTTTATCCTGTAAGTGTGTTTTTACCTGGTGTCATTAAACATCATTTGTTAATACTACACTCAGGTGGCGCTTCCTTCTCTACCCCTCGCACTAATACCATTGGATGTCCTTTGGGGAATATGGGCACAAATACCATTGGGTGACCTATGGGGAAAATGGGCACAATTACCAGGGATGTCCTATGGGGAATATGAGCACAAATACCATTGGATGTCCTATGGGCAATATAGGCACAAATACAGTTGAATGTCCTATGGGGAATATGGGCACAAATACCATTGGATGTCCTATAGGGAAAATGGGCACAAAGACCATTGGATGTCCTATAGGGAATATGGGCACAAATACCATTGGATGTCCTATAGCGAAAATGGGCACAAAGACCATTGGATGTCCTATGGGGAATATGGGCACAGATACCATTGGATGTCCTATAGGGAATATGGGCACAAATACCATTGGATGTCCTATGGGGAATATGGGCAAAAAGACCATTGGATGTCCTATGGGGAATATGGGCACAAATACCATTGGATGTCCTATGGGGAATATGGGCACAAAAAACATTGGCTGTCCTATGGGGAATATGGGCACAAATACCATTGGATGTCCTATGGGGAATATGGGCACAAAGACCATTGGATGTCCTATAGGGAATATGGGCACAAAGACCATTGGATGTCCTATGGGGAATATGGGCACAAATACCATTGGATGTCCTATGGGGAATATGGGCACAAATACCATTGGATGTCCTATGGGGAATATGGGCACAAAGACCATTGGATGTCCTATAGGGAATATGGGCACAAAGACCATTGGATGTCCTATGGGGAATATGGGCACGAATACCATTGGATGTCCTATGGCGAATATGGGCACAAATACCATTGGATGTCCCATGGGGAATATGGGCACAAAGAGCATTGGATACCTGGTGAATACAGGCAAAAAACCCATTCGATTCCAATGAGAAAATGGGCATAATAAGGAACGATAGCTGCAACACGCTACACAGTACATCATACAAGTATTTATTTTACAGAAACTGGAAGAAAACTTGTAAAACAGTAAACAATAACATTTAATGTCTTATTCCAGATTGCAAAACATTTACTTCTATAGCCATTGCACATCTTATATCCTTATCAGAATGTACTGGAAATTCTCAGCTCTTGCTGCACTCAGACACGTCTCCGGCAGTAATGAGGTATTTGTAGCAGCTGCACAGATAAATCCTTTAAGGCCACATATAATCCAGTACAGCCAGTTCTGTGCTGAACATCACCGAGGCCATTCTGGATTTTATTACCACAATAACAGCCGTGCAGCATTGACATAGACACTGCAACGTGTTCAGATCAATACAGAGAGTCGGAATCTCACCTGAGACTTTCACTCCAATTAAGATCTGCACCAGGTTGGATGTTATGTCTGGCAGTCCCATGTACTAAGGATGACATTTTTCAGGTGCTTTCTCCATAATCAGATCCTTCTGCATAGCACAAATTTCGACCAATTTGTTTGGAAATGACATCCTACTGTACAACGGGCTATGACAAAAAAAATAAAAAATCGATTGCATCATGAAAGCTTTCGTTATTTGCTTTACATTATTTATTTATTAATAGCGAGGAGCTTTCCTTTCACCTACTAGTCTGGCTCGCAGATGAACGGTTGCTTGTCTGATTTTCTCTCCAGGACGGCACAATCTTTGTTCAGGCATCATCCAGGGTTAGCATCTACTTAATGGACTGAGATGACAGCCCTACCCTAAACCTACCACACAATGCTGCCTGTTTGTATGTAATTACTAAATTGTATACAATATATCAACTGTTAAAAACACATCCATTTATAATAATGATGTAAAAACGCCTAATAAAATAATTCAATATTTAATTTTATACACATATGTATTTACTCTACATCTGTAACTAAGGCCCAATTCACACTTCGCATAGCAAGAACTCGCGTTCTCGCTCGTAATTTTTTTTTGGGGAGGAGGGGCAATTTCCACACTATTCAGCCGCGTCGCGCATAGGGCAGCCCATTCATTCGAATGGGTTGTGCAGCCGTGGCCAAAAGTTTTGAGAATGACACGAATATTAATTTTGACAAAGTCTGCTGCCTCAGTTTTTCTGATGGCATTTTGCATATACTCCAGAATGTTATGAAGAGTGATCAGATGAATTGCAATTAATTGCAAAGTCCCTCTTTGCCGTGAAAATTAACTTAATCCCATAAAAAAAACAAAAAAACATTTCCACTGCATTTGTGAAGAAGGCTTCAGGGCGTCCAAGAAAGTCCAGCAAGCGCCAGGACCGTCTTCTACAGTTGATTCAGCTGCGGGATCGGGGGCACCACCAGTGCAGAGCGGAGAGGAGAAGACTTTTAGAGGATGGCCCGGTGTCAAGAAGGGCAGCAAAGAAGCCACTTCTCTCCAGGAAAAACATCAGGGACGGACTGATATTTTGCAAAAGATACAAGGATTGGACTGCTGAGGACTGGGATAATGTCATTTTCTCTGATGAATCCCCTTCCTGATTGTTTGGGGCATCTGGAAAAAACCTTATCTGGAGAAGAAAAGGTGAGGGCTACCATCAGTCCTGTGTTATGCCAACAGTAAAGCATCCTGGGCGGCACAGTAATGTAGTGGATAGCACTTTCACTTTCACTTAGCAGTAAGAAGGGTTGCTGGTTCAAATCCCAACCACAACACTACCTGCCTGGAGTTTGCATGTTCTCCCTGTGCCTGCATAGATTTCCTCCAGGTTCTCCAGTTTCCTCTCACACTCCAAAGACATGCTGGTAGGTTACTTGGATCCTGTCTAAATTGCCCCTAGTATGTATGAATTTGAGTTAGGGACCTTTGAGGGTAAGCTCCTTGAGGGTAGGGACTGATGTGAATGTACAATATATATGTAAAGCACTGCATAAATTGACAGCACTATATAAGTACCTGAAATAAATCCTAAGACCATTCATGTGTGAGGTTGCTCAGCCAAGGGCTCACAATTTCTCCTAAGAACACAGCCATGAAAAAGAATGGTAAAAAAACATCCTCCGAGAGCAACTTCTCCCAACCATCCAAGATCAGTTTGGTGACAACCGAATTCCGCTCAAGCTTGGCTTGCATACACATTGTCACACAAAAGTTCTCCGAACTTTTGACTGTCAAGAACACGGTGACGTACAACACTACGACGAGCCTAGAAAATGAAGTTCAATGTTTCTGAACATGCGTCGAATTGTTTCCAAGCATGCATAGGAATTTTGCGCGTTGGAATTTGTACAGACGATCGCATTTTTTAATGGGAACTTCTCCCGACCGCAGAACATGCTCCCAATCTTTTACTGGCTGGAATTCTGCCAGCAAAAGACAGATGGAGCATACACATGAATTTCCAATCGCGTGTACGGGGCCTAACTGTCTTGCTGTAGATTCTTAAAATGGAAGCAGAGCCACTCCCTCTAGAGCAGTCTCCCAGAATGCACTGGTTCCTAACAACTTTATTAACACATTCTAAGAGAACACAATATGTAACTTCTTGAAACAGCAAAGCTATACCAGAAAGGGAACAGTAGGTGGCGCCTGCGCTCTGCATATATCTATCTTAGTGTCAATCAAGGAAACCCCACATGTTTTTTCGAGCACATAAACATAAGTAAACTGAATAGAATCCCATGGGCAGAACATTCATGGGGGGTCAGTCCCTTGGAAAATCGGAATTAGTCAATTCTGAATCTGTCCTCAAGCCGGTGAGGTGTGGCTCTCTGAGTAGAAACATGATAATGGTTTAACTACTTCCCTCCCGGCCTATAGCAGAATGACGTCCGGGAAGTGGTTCTGTTATCCTGACTGGGCATCATATGACGTCCAGCAGGATAACATGCCGATCGCACGCGGGGGCGCGCATTGCGGCGATCACGAGTGTGGCATGTCATTCTGACACGCCACATCTCCAATCAAGGTAAGAAGTCTCTGACAGAGGCTTCTTACAACGTGATCAGCTGTGACCAATCACAGCTGATCATCGCGGGAACCAGGAAGTGCGGGTAAACGGCATTGCTCAGTTTGCGCTGATAGGGAGAGCCGATCAGCGGCTCTCCCTGTCAGAAGGGTTTCTGTGCTGATATTCAGCACATTGATTATCAGCACGGCTCCATCAGATGTGCCACCACAGCTGCCAAAAAGGTGCCCATCAGCTGCCAGTCAGTGCCCCCTCAGGATCGCCTGTCAGTGCCCAATAAAGTGCCAATCAGTGCCAATCAGTGCCCACCACAGTGCCAGTCAGTGCCCATCACATTGCCAATCAGTGCCCTACAGTAACACCCATCAGTACCTCATCATGAGTGCTGCCCATCAGTGCCACCTATCAGTGCCAATCAGTACCGCCAATCAGTGCCACCAATCAGTGCTGTCAGTGCCCATCACAGCCGTTTTTCAGTGCCCATCAGTGCAGCCTGTCAGTGCCCATCAGTGCCACCTATCAGTGACAATCAGTGCCACCTATCAGTGCCCATCAGTGCTGCATATCAGTGCCGTCTATTGGTGCCCATCAGTGCTGCCTATCAGTGCCCATCAATTTTACATATCAGTGCTTCCTCATCAGTGCCCATCAGTGCCACCTTATCAGTGCCAACTCATCAGTGCCGCCTCATCAGTACCCATCAGTGCCGCCTCTTCAGTGCCCGTCAATGAAGGAAAAAACAAAATTTTATAACCGAAAAGCCTTTTTAATTTGTTTAGCAAAAAATAAAAACCCCGGAGGTGATCAAATACTACCAAAAGAAATCTCTATTTGTGGGAAGAAAATGCTAAAAAATTTAGTTTGGGTACAGTGTAGCATGACCGCGTAATTGTTATTCAAATTGCGACAGTGCTGAAAGCTGAAAATTGTGCTGGGCAGGAAGGGGCGAAAGTGACTGGTACTGCAGTGGTTCCTCGCCAGAATATTTTATCTTAAAGCGGAGTTCCAGCCTTTAAAAAAAACAAAAAAAGAACACCCCCGCGATGGTCGCATCTTGCATAATAGATTCCTGGCATATTTATTAAATTAACTCTTTTTCGCTAGATGGTTGTTAAAACTACTTACACTCACCTCCTAAGTAAGCGAGCTCCCATCTTCAGTGTGGCCATCTGAAGCCCACTCGTAGCTCCTTCCGGGATACCCGATCCTCCGATCTCGTGCATGCGAATTGCGGACCCAGTGCAGCGGGCTTGTATTGCAAAGGCTGCTCATTGACTCCTGGGATTGATGACACGTATATCCCAGGAGCCAAAGGGCGGCCGGGTATGATGTACCTCGCCAGAGGAAGTTCACCTGTGTACTGACCAAAATAGGTAATAAGAGATAAAAAAAACATTCCGATGATGCATGGCACTGTGAACAGCAACACGGGGGGGTGGGGGGGGGGTGAACTTCAGAAATCGGGTGGAACTCCGCTTTGAAGCGGAATTTCAGGAAGTCAGTAACTTTGAAAAAAGTACAGGCAGTGAGTTAAATCCAATTAAGTGCATGTCACCTCCAGGAGTTATCTCTTTTACTCATATATGACAGATTTATGGCACTCCTAGAGGATCCATTCTGGCTGTGAGAGGTAGACAGAGCAGCTATGCCCGCCCCTCACCTCTCCTCTGCTGCCCATTCACAGAAGCCTTTGTATTTCGTGAGTAGGCTCCTGTGAATAGGCAGAAGGAGGGACGGGGTGGGCATAACAGTTCCAGCGACTCTGCTCTTGGAGAAACAGTGAGTAGCACGATAAACCTGTCAGGTGTGAATAATAGACACGTGCAATGTCAAATTTTTATTTTTTTTTTTATTTTTTTTCGGATCATTTGTTATGATGGATATTCGTTATTTTGAATAAATTCGTAACTTCGGATAAATTCAGATTTGTTCCATTAGTTTAGATGCGGTATTCATTATTTTGATCATTCGTAATAAATCGAAAGAACAGAAATCTGAAATTCGAAAGAACGAAAATCTGAAATTCGAAAATCCAAAAATTTGAAAGAACGGAAATCCGAAAATGCCGGATAATTTGTAACTTTGGATAAATTTGTGTTTGTTACGTTCACTAACATCCAAACTTGAAAGGAAATTCCAAAACCTATATTTGAATAGTTTATAACTATTATTATAGTTTTTATTATTATTTATTATTAATACATAATATTAATAATATTAAAAATGATAATAATGGTTAATAAACATAATATTTTAATTATAAAAGAATCCAAATGTTTTTTGTTCTTTCAGATTTTCTAATTTTCGGATTTCGGATTTTCGTTCTTTCGCATTTTCCAATTTTGGATTTTTGTTCTTTTAGAAAATTTGTTTTGGAAAAAATTTGTTAAACGATCTTTCCATAATTCAGATGTTTCCGAATGAACGGATATGCCAAATTTTGACGAAATATGAATTCGGAACGAAACAAATTGCACACGTCTAGTGAATAATAGAGACAAGTCTAGGAGGCGGCAGCCCTCTAGTTAGACATAATGACATGCCTGCAAGTTTTTTCAAAGTAGCTGACTTTGAATGAAACTTTAAGAAAGAGAATTTTTATCGCACTCATTCCACAGAATTATCTAATTATTTTTTTCGGTGAACAAACATCCCACTTCCGAAGGCCCAGTAAGTGAATAAACTCGGAAAGCCTACTTTGATCCGGCTGGAAAGAAGGCCCCATTCTAAGAACTATATCTTGTTTATCACATCGCCGCGCCAGTAAATAACACACATCCAATCTACCGCAACAAAGCGCGTCGTCATTAAATACTGAACCCTTTAAATACAGGTTGGATAATGTGACGATAGAGAGGCGGTAATTGCTTTCAGCTCGAGCCGGTTGTGTGGCTCTCTCTGCGGTGAGAAGAAGTTTTTGTTAATAGACTTCAGGGGCACCGTGTGTTAATTGAATATTGATGTCCGCTCCTTCATTATCTCCCCACCGGACCGAAATGCCATGACAGTTTGTTTGAGGAATAAGTAATGAAGTTTTTAAACTCAGACCTCGGTGTCTGGTGGTCGCTGGCTGGTCCATGCCATCTGCGTCCCGTAAAACGACTGTCTCCACAAATCATGGCACTGGAGTGGAAGTCGGCTCGGCTGACCCCCTCCCGTGTGCCGGAATCTAAAAATAAAATTTAGCGGGTGTAGACTTCTTTATTTGTTGAAATTTACAATGTATCTAAACCTAAAGAAACCAAGAAGTATAACATATCACAGCTTATCACTGTATTTATTGGCGTATAACACGCCCTTTTTCACCCTTAAAATCGGGTGCAAATAGTGCCTGCGTGTTATACGACGATACTGCAATTTGGGCTGCCTAGGAGGGAACGGGGAGGAGGGGGACGGGATGAGCACCATCTGATTACATACAGTGAGAATCTCCTGTTTACTCATCTGTGTCTGTAATAGGAAGCCCCGTCTCCTGGGACCACATTGGAACAGTGTTCTGTCTATCATAGAAGCCGGTCCAGAAGGCGGGGCTTTGTATTAAAGAGGCCACCGGGTAAACAGGAGATTCTCGCTGTATGTAATCAGATGACGCTCGTCCCGTCCCCCCTCTCTGTCCCCTCCAAGGCAGTAGTAATCTGAGGTGAGGCTGCAGATGGGCATTGATCAGGCTGCATTCATGGCAATGGTGAGGCTGCATTGATGGGCATTGATCAAGCTGCATTGATGGGCAATTGATCAGGCTGCAGATGGGCATTGATCAAGCTGCATTTATGGGCAATTGTGAGGCTGCAGATGGGCATTGATCAAGCTGCATTGATGGGCAATTGTGAAGCTGTAGATGGGCACTTATCAAGCTGCATTGATGGGCAATTGTGAGGCTGCAGATGGACATTGATCAGACTGCATTGATGGGCAATTGATCAGGCTGCAGATGGGCATTGATCAAGCTGCATTGATGGGCAATTGTGAGGCTGCAGATGGGCATTGATCAAGCTGCATTGATGGGCAATTGTGAAGCTGTAGATGGGCACTTATCAAGCTGCATTGATGGGCAATTGTGAGGCTGCAGATGGGCATTGATCAGACTGCATTGATGGGCAATTGTGAGGCTGCAGATGGGCATTGATCAAGCTGCATTGATGGGCAATTGTGAGGCTGCAGATGGGCATTGATCAAGCTGCATTGATGGGCAATTGTGAGGCTGTAGATGGGCATTGATCAAGCTGCATTGATGGGCAATTGTGAGGCTGTAGATGGACATTGATCAAGCTGCATTGATGGGCAATTGTGAGGCTGCAGATGGGCATTGATCAGACTGCATTGATGGGCAATTGTGAGGCTGTAGATGGGCATTGATCAAGCTGCATTGATGGGCAATGGTGAGGCTGCAGATGGGCACTGACCCTTATTTTTCTTCAAAGTTCTTTATTTAAAATTTAAGTTTTTTTCCTGAAACTTCCCTCCTAAAATTAAGGTACGTGTTATACGCCTGTGCGAGTTATATGCCGATAAATACGGTAATTATTACTACCACTACCAAAGAATGGAAGGATAAAGATTATCACCGCTGACCACCAATGAATAGATTACCATTAGTACCACTGACCACCAATAGAGGGATTCATGTTACTACCCTGACCGCCAATAAATGGAGGGGTTATTATTATTACTACCACTATCCACCAATAAAGAGCGGAAGGGATTAGCATTACTACCACTGACCACCACTTCCATACCAGTCCTTATATGCTTACCAACTGACGCGCTGCGGTATGGTGGCATGCAGAGCGAAGAATTGTGACGCATGAAAATGCAGATATGCTGCATTTTCAGACAGCCCACTCCACCGTGAATACACGGTACTGTAGCTGCTAAAGTACTGTAACTGCCGACTTTTAAAAGGCACATACTTACCTGGCCAAGAAGTCCAGTGTTGTCTCCTGAGAACCCAAAGACTTCACGGCTCTTTGGGTTTCTGGGCCACCATCTTGGATTCAGGAACCAGCAGTGCCTTCCTGGTGACTTAGACCCAATTCACACTTATGCAGGTGTATTTTGCATTTTTCAACACACGCTTTTCATCCATTGAAGTCTATGGAACCAAAAACCAGTAAAAAGTCCTTGGCCCTTTCCACAAAATGCACAGATGTACTTGGACTTGATGGACTTGATGTCTTTTTCAACGTCACCTACTATGTAACTAGGTAACTACATCCTTAGGAAACCATGTTATATGGAGTGTAGTGTGTTTCTGCAAAACTGAAAGCGCACTAAAAAATGCATAGGGGTGAACCAGGCCTTACAGCTGGCTCCCTACTGCAGTTGCATGAGACTTAGCAGGAGATTTATAGAATCTGGGGCAGCTGTGCATGGTAGCCAATCAGCTTCTTACTTCAGCTTGTTCAATGACGTTTTGACAATAACACCTGGAAGCTGGATTATATGAAGATCTGCACCAAATTTTGCACTCTCCAGTTTTAGTAAATCAACCCCATAGACTGCAGGGAGACCTACAGGATCCTGAAGCCTCCTGGGATGCATGCCATACTTCCCAGGAGGCTTCAGGACCAGTCAGGGGCTGAATGAGGGGATGTGAAGCTTGCCTAAGAAAGGAATGAGGAAGTAGGAGCAAATAAAAGGTTCATGCTACCTCCCTCCCAACTCTGGGCTCTGAGGAAGAGGGGATCTCCCCTCGAAACGCATCAGCCATCTGGAAGGTTCTCTGCTGGACACGGTCCCAAGTGACCTGGTCGCTTTGTGGACTTTGAAATGTTTTTATGATCTACTTGTTTGTGAGTATATTTCCTTCTTTTTAATTTCAATAAACACCACTTGGGTAATGTGCAAATTTAGTGCACCCTGTTTTTGTTTTTTCTACTATTTTCTTTCCATTGGGTGTCCCCCTGACCCTTGGAGGGCAGCAAGGCTTGTGCATCCACCAGGAGCCATAGAAATTCTAGGCGATATCTACTGCCGTCACATTACTTTTGAGCGCAGGAGATTGTGTTTGTCTGTTAACCTCTGGCAGAACCCTGGTCGAGAAAGGCTACCCTACAGGAACAATTTCCCCCAACTGACTCCCCTTCCCCTGTAGCACAGTGCCACCTACAGGGGAGAAGTATGCTTACACCTGCCTACAGTCTGCCATGTCAATTTGTAGATCAAGGGGCAGCAAAAATGAGGATCAACTGCCTCTTTTACCGCTCCTTTGCCACTTTGTGTGAACTCAGCCAGAGGCTCTGCATCGAATCGCCATAACAGCACAGGCAGAAAAATTCAACCAATTATCCATTCTCATTTGTTTTATCTCAGGAAAATGTAATCACGTTCCCGTGTATTTCGCAATCGCAGTCTGAAAATGAACATTTCCTCCGATGCAGTTATCTCTGTTACCGTCTTCATCAGATTAGAACTCTGGAAATCTGGATTCCCCCACCACAGAGGAGATTGAAAAGCATTTTAAAACGTGAAAGAAAAAAATAATAATTCTGTAATTATAGAGTTTCTGACCTAGATTGGAGATACAGAACTCAATTAAAAGAGAGAAAAAATAAATCTCGATAAACAAATAATGTGATTGAAGTGAAGGTGGGTTCGTTTTTTCTTCCTAATTAATGCAGCAAAAACTCGCATTAAATCGAGAACTTTTTTTTAGACGTGCAGAACAAAAATGTGTTTAGTTTCATTTCAATTCCTTGTTTACATAGATTTGTTTAATTCGCTTTCGGAATTAGTTTTATTATTACAATTCAAATCATTTCGAATTTTTCTAATTCCACTTATAATTCATTGTATTTGAAACTCGAATTTTGGAAGATGGTTATTTTCTTTCTATCCATTCTATTCTATCATTTTTTCTATTCTATTATTTTTTCCATTCTATTGTTTATTTTCTATTCTGTTCTTTTCTTTTCTATTATATTCAAATTCAAATTTATTCTGTTTGAATTTCGGAAAATGGCTGAGTTGTTATATTCTTTCTATTTTATTCTATTATTTACTATTGTTTATTATATTCTATTCTTTTATATGCTATTATTTTCTTTTCTATTCTATTCTATTCTATTTTTTATTTTCTATTCTGTTTGAATTCAGATTTATTCTATTCAAAATTCAGAAGATGCTTATATTCTTTCTATCCATTCTTTTCTATTATTTTTTTCTATTCTATTTTTTATTTTCTAATCTGTCCTTTTCTTTTCTATTATATTCAATTAAAATTTATTCTATTCTCATTTTGAATTTCGTAAAATGGATGAGTTGTTATATTCTTTCTATTTTATTATTTTATTTTCTATTGTTTATTCTATTCTATTCTTTTTTATGCTATTATTTTATTTTCTATTCTATTATTTTCTATTCTGTTTGAATTCAAATTTATTCTATTTGAAATTCAGAAGATTTCTATTTTATTCTATTCTATTTTTTATTCTACTCTTTTTTTTTTACTTCTTCTTTATTTGATTTTTCCATATAAAAATGTACATAAACACATATCTCAAACATTCATATAGCAACAATCCCTATTTCCCTCACCTTACCAACCCCCTCCCTCATCTCTGTCTCTCTCCCAACCCCCCCCCCTTCCTCTATTCACCCCATATCTCAGCATATTTCCTTGTTTTCTTAAATTCTTCCCACCTTCCCCAGATAGTGGAGAATTTCTCTACTTGATCTTTTTGGCTACTACTCAAATTTTTAAATTTATATATATTTAACTCTTTTAAACATTTTCTTATTGTAGAACTTTCTGGATCTAACCACTTTTTTGGTATAGCTCCTTTTGCTGTGTTCATTAGGTGTGGGATTTCTGTGCGCTTATATTGTTTCATTGTGCTATTTGTATTATGGAATATGCAAAGCCACAGGTCATCTGGGATTATTTTATTTTATATTCTTTTCTCTTCTATTTGAATTCAAATTTATTCTATTCGAAATTTCAAATTTTAGAAGATGGTTATATTCTTTTTATTGTATTCTATTTTTTTAGTCTATTCTATTCTATTGATTTATTTTCTATTCTATTTTATTCTGTTCTTTTATTTTCTATTCTATTTTGTTGTGTTTCACTCTATTCTTTTATTCTCTATTCTGACCCTTTTTTTCTATTTTTTTCTATTCTTTTATTTTCTATTGTGTTCTGTTTTACTCTATTATATGCTATTCTTTTATTTTCTGTTATATTATATTCTAATCTATTCGTTGATTTTCTATTCTATTTTATTTTCTTTGAATATTAGAATTTCGTCCAAATTTTGATTCGATATTTCTGATTCGTTTAAATTTTATTACTATTGTAATTCGGAAATTCGGATACATCTGAATTTCCTGAATATTGAAAACATTTTCAGAATTGCAATTCGGAACAAAACGAATCACACATGTCTATTTTTATTATTCATGATCTTAATCTGATTTCACTGCACACTGTGAGCTTCTCACAATGTGCATTAGAAACTGCAGCAAGTCGGGTAGCGCTCGCTTCATTTCCTGCCTAAAGGATATCCAGCATCATCTAGCTCTTTGCTCTCCAAGCTGATTGTCCCTGGCTCCTTTCATTCATTGGATTTCAGTACTTTAATTTATAGCCAGGTTCTTGAGTGAGAGAAACTCTGGCTGCAGCTGCTCTCTGTAGGCAGTACTGCACTGTGGGAACTGTAGTCCAGAGGAGAGAGACTCGACTGTAATCCAGAGCTTTTGAACTGCATTTTCCCGAAATAGATTGCCAGAAGGAGCTGCATTTTCTTAGGTTGTACAGGACACAACTTCCTTTTGCCACAAGGGAGACCGGAGAGTGCACATCGCTGTCCAGTGTACACCATCACTGCTGCATATTGATGGCCTGAGTGGGATCTGGAGAGCTGAGTTGGGGGGGGGGAGTCACCTGGCTGCATAGCAGAGAGCGAGTTAGTCACTGTGGGTAACCGGATGGTGATCTGTAATATTACTGGGACTGGTGAGCTGCAGCTGTGGAAATATCCTATCGGCTGCTAGAGAGAATGAGCCCTTTCGGAATGGACTATACAGCTATCTAGTAGCCTTACTGCTGCTTGCAGGCTTGACTGGGACAATTCTTATGTGCACCAACAGTACAATTGGGCCCAATGCTAGCTGGCTGAAGAGTTAAGACTAAAGACTTTCTCTCTGCAGCTGCTACACAGAGACCCACAGGCACACACCTCCCAAGAATAGAGCGCCCTCAAAAGCCAGGGCTCATAATCCGTAGGCACGAGACACCCTGAAGTCCCCTCCAAAAGCCCATTTCCTGGTTGGGTCTGTCACACAATATATGTGAATCATAAATTCCTGTTTTTATGCAAAATCTACTAGAGGTATGTGGGGGAGTACATCAGTGTGCAGAGGGTAAATTACAGAAGAATTCCAGGTATGGCAATTGTCACATAGTTATATTGGACCAGCTTGTTCCAAAGTAACTATGTACTGTATATACATACCTCCCAACTTTTTGAGATGGGAATGAGGGACACCTATCAGCAAAAGTATGCAGGCATAGGACACCCCCTTTGCCACGCCCACTTAAAGGAGAATTGTACAAAAAAACAAGATTGGTTAAACCCACAAGTGCTTTTTTTTACCACTACTATTCCTTTATATTGGCTTTTGGAATTTACAAATGCAGCAATTTAGAAATCAGATGAAAGGTTTAGTGCTGGGAAACACTTTTTGATAGATAAAAAGTGCATTTTATATACATCTATATAGATCAGACCAAAATGAGGGACAAATGAGGAGGAATGAGGGACAGAGGGACATTGTTTCAAATCAGGGACAGTCCCTCGAAATCAGGGACAGTTGGAAGCTATGTATATTACCTGTGGATTAACCACTTAAGGAACAGAAGAATTTGCCCCCTTAATGACCAGGCCATTTTTTACGATACGGCAGTGCTTCACTTTAACTGACAATTGCGCGGTCATGCGACGCTGTGCACAAACACAATTGACGTCCTTTTTTCCCCACAAATAGAACTTTCTTTTGATGGTATTTTATCACCTCTGCGATTTTTAGTTTTTGCGCTATAAACAAAAAAAAAGCGACAATTAAAAAAAAATAAATAAACGTTGACTTTTTGCTATAATAAATGTCACAAAAAAATATAAAAAAACAAATTTCTTTATCAGTTTAGGCCGATATATATTTTTCTAAAACAAAATCCCAATAAGCGTATATTGATTGGTTTGCACAAAAGTTATAGCGTCTATAAACTACGGCTTCGATTTTTGGCATTTTTTTTTTTTTTTTCTAGTAATGGCGGCGATCTACGATTTTTAGAGGGACTGCAACATTGCGGCGGACAGATCGGACATTTTTAACACTTTTTGGGACCAGTGACATTTATACAGTGATCAGAGCTAAAAATAGCCACTGACTACTGTATACATGAAACTGGCAGGGAAGGGGTTAACGCTAGGGGGCGATCAAGGGGTTAAGTGTGTTACCTGGGAGGTGTTTCTAACTGTATGGGGGCTGGGCTGACTGGAAGAGGAGAGAGATCATCTGTTCCTAATCACTATTAACAGACGATCTCTCTCTCCTCCCCTGACAGAACAGGGGGATCTGTTTGTTTACACTTCTGCCTGTTTCTGGAGCGATCGCGGGTGGCCGGTGGACATCGAGTCCGCCGGACACGCTGCTTGGCTCCCCCCCGCTCGCAAATGGACGCTTGCCTTAGGAAAAAGGCACTTAGATGGTTTTTTTTGTAAAAATAATTACAGTACTACATACAGAAATAGAAGGGACAATGTAAATTATACAGTGTGTGTTTAGTATCACTTTAAGAAATATGGAGCAGAATGGTTTGGTTCTGGGAAAAATGCAAAGTTCATAAATAGCAATACACACATGACTATACATTGCTTGGCTGTGCATAAAAATTGCTGAATTTGGACAATCTGCAGAAAAAAAACTAAAGCTAGCCATAGATATACAAAAGGGTCCAGATGTGAAAGTGTGATCTAACCTCCCAGAAATAAATACAGTATATATATATATATATATATATATATATATATATATATATATATATATGTATAGAGAGAGAGAGAGAGAGAGAGAGAGAGAGAGAGAGAGAGAGAAAGATATAGATAGATAGATAGATAGATAGATAGATAGATAGATAGATAGATAGATAGATAGATAGATAGATAGATAGATAGATAGATAGATAGATAGATAGATAGATAGATAGATAGATCTCTTTCTATATATATATATATATACACAGTGCCTTGAAAAAGTATTTATACCCCTTGACATTTTCCACATTTTGTCATGTTACAACCAAAAACGTAAATGTATTGTATTGGGATTTTATGTGATAGACCAACACAAAGTGGCTCATAATTGTGAAGTGAAAGGAAAATGAAAATGGTTTACAACATTTTTTTTTTTACAAATAAATATCTGAAAAATTGTGGCGTGCATTTGTATTCAGCCCCCCTTACTCTGATACCTCTAACTAAAACCTAGTGGAACCAATTGCCCTTAGAGGTCACTTAATTAGTAAATTAGTCCACCTGTGTGTAATTTACTCTCAGTATAAATACGGCTGTTCTGTGAAGCCCCCAGAGGTTTGTTAGAGAACCTTAGCGAACAAACAGAATCGTGAAGGCCAAGGAACACACCAGACAGGTCAGGGATAAAGTTGTGGAGAAGTTTAAAGCAGGGTTAGTTGATAAAAAAAATATCTAAACATCTCACGGAGCTCTGTTCAATCCTTCATCGGAAAATGGAAAGAGTATGGCACAACTGCAAACCTACCAAGACATGGCCGTCCACCTAAACTGACCGGCCGGACAAGGAGAGCATTCATCAGAGAAGAGCCAAGAGGTCCATGGTAACTCTGGAGGAGCTGCAGAGATCCACAGCTCAGGTGGGAGAATCTGTCCACAGGACAACTATTAGTCGTGTTCTCCACAAATCTGACCTTTATGGAAGAGTGACAAGAAGAAAGTCATTGGTGAAAGAAAGCCATAAGAAGTCCTGTTTGCAGTTTGTGAGAAGCCATGTGGAGGACACAGCAAACATGTGGAAGAAGGTGCTCTGGTCAGATAAGACCAAAATTGAACTTTTTGGCCTAAAAGCAAAACGCTATGTGTGGGGAAAACTAACACTGCCCATCACCCTGAACACACCATCCCCACCGTAAAACATGGTGGTGGCAGCATCATGGTGTGGGGATGCTTTTCTTCAGCAAGAAAAGGGAAGCTGGTCAGAGTTGATGGGAAGATGGATGGAGACAAATACAGGGCAATCTTAGAAGAAAACTTGTAAGAATCCGCCAAAGACTTGAGACTGGGGTGGAGGTTCACCTTCCAGCAGGACAACGACCCTAAACATACAGCCAGAGCTACAATGGAATGGTTTAGATCAAATCATACTCATGTGTTAGAATGGCCCAGTCACAGTCCAGACTTGAATCCAATTGATAATCTGTGGCAAGGGTTGAAAATCGATGTTCTGACAGAGCTTGAGCAATTTTTCAAACAAGAATGGGCAAAAATGTCACTCTCTAGATGTGCAAAGCTGGTAGAGACATCCCAAAAAAGACTCAGGAGGGCTGAATACAAATGCCCCCCACACTTTTCACATATTTATTTGGAAAACATTTAGAAAATCATTTATCATTTTCCTTCCACTTCACAATTATGTGTCACTTTGTGTTGGTCTATCACATAAAATACCAATAAAATACATTTACATTTTTGGATGTAACATGTTGAAATGTGGAACATTTCAAGGGGTGTGAATACTTTTTCAAGGTACTGTATTTACCAGCTCTGATATAAATGAGACTTGCACAAAAGGACATATTTATTTGAATGGAGTGGGTAGCAAGACCAAGAACCTTTGTTTATTAGGGGGGATAGCGGTCTCACAAGGTATTCAACCATATCCAATCAGCCTTTTAGCCTGGGACCAGTTGACTGGTTTTGTCAGGATTATTTCTATAAACAGCTTAAACCTGAGGTTTAATCTTCTTTGCCTTCCCTAGTTCCCCCATTCTTCTCTCATCCAAACGCTAATGACGTTTTTTTTGTATACCTTATTTTAGATCCAGTGATATCATCAAGTTATTTTCTATGCAATACAGGCAGTTTGTGGCTGGTGGGAGTGGGCTGGTAGGGTGTTGTGTATAGCTTTGGGAAAATATCACAGCACTCTGCCTCAGTGCTCTTTTAAAGACCCCAAGCCTCTTGAGGGCTCTGTAGGAGACACTAGAGGTCATCATAGGTACGAAGTGACAGGCAGGGGGCACTTAGAGTTAATGTCAGTCCTGCCCCTGCTAGAAGGAGCCTGACAAAGGGGGAGAGGGGGGTCAGAAGGGCTGCATTCCCCAGGCTCAGTGTTTGGGTGGAGCATGTTGGGAGAGTCAGATGCTTCTGCGCCTCACTGACAGCAATGACTGCAACTTCATTCCTATCAGAAGGATCCGTGACCAGTAGCTGCTGTAGGGAGGATTCTGCTCTCTCCTCTCTCCAATAGAAGCTACTGTGGAGAGGAAGGTGCCCACTGAGAGCATACCTCTGTCTCCGATTGGCTCCCTTAGGGAGTGGAGACAGACTGCCCTTTTTCCTGTCTCCTCTTGTCCTGTGACATATCATCTGACCTTAGATGGAAAGAAGAAGTTGCCTTCACCCCCGGTGGGTGCTGAGGGGTCTGAACTGGATGAGTAAATAGAGGGAGGGGTGACAACTCAGCCCAAGACCTTCCATTTCCTCCTCAGAACCCAAGAACAAGAGCACTTTAGCCTCCTCCCTTAGGGCACATTTACACTTGTGGTAGTCCACTAGAACGTGATCCTCTGTGAATTTATTTTTTGAAGGCATTTGACAGGTCATGGGAAAGTAATAGGTCATCTAGTGGGTGAGGATGGTGATGGCAGGGAGAAGTTGCCATCTTCACCCTGGACATTGGATGACCTTGTTCTGGCACTGGCAGTTGGCTGAAGACCAAGCTACAACAGGCTTGGTAGCTTAAAGCTTTCCTTTTGAGGAAGCTGGGGAGGAGAGGAGCAGGACTGTGGACTATTCACATCCCTAGGTAGCAATGCAAGACTCTGGACAGCCCCTGTAAGGTATGGGCTACTCCTCAAATCACACTCTCAGCCACTATCATATGCTTCGGTTTGAAGCTAAGTAATGTGCTGTCACCCAGAACCAGGATGACTGAAGTGTTTTTATATGTGGATTTGACTGATTGTTCAGGCCTTCTGCTGCAGGGCTCTTCTTTATCCTAACCTCTATTGGGAACATCTTCAATAACAGGCTTGTGCAAGTGTGGGCTGCTGTGGGACTCATTGCTGAAAGACCTGTATATTGAAATGTAGCTGGTGAACATGAGCCAGGAATGGTGTCTCTAAAGGTGTGAGCTCAAGCTAAGGGGCAAGTGATAGAAGGTTTCACAGTCCCTGGATACACCTTGGAGCCCCGGGACAAGAGTATCTCAGTGTACCAAGAGAAATTACTCCCTGTCCATGCATGAATTGGTTAGGAATACACCCAGCCAAACACAAGGCAGATCACCGTTACACAACATGAACTGCTTTCCTTGATTGAGGTAATCTAGTATTCTGGTTTGACTATTTGGAGATCATCCCCACCTAGTTTATTGGTATATAGACTTGGTACTCTGTTCCATCATCTTTGTACATATTCCTTCTAAAGAGGATTATTACACCTTGGAAGTCCTTGCCGTTCAGTCTCTCATTGTATGCCCCTGTGCTTGCCATGTAGAATGTTCCTGAGGATCGTCATACCGCAGATATTACATATGTATAAATACTAGCTTTATAGTTATGTTACTGTCTATATCCATTGCATGTGTATAGGTTATTTATCTCACTATGTACTGTATTATACGTTTTAGTTTTAGATATCTCTACCAATTCTCCTGAAGAAGGGGTACCAACAATGACGAAACGCGTAGAGTGTTCCCAACATCATAAGTATTAGAGACATTGAATTAAAGTTGATTAAGATCTGCAGAAAGTGTTTGAGAACATATGGTACTGAGGGCGTGCCATAGGTGTCACTACGGTGTTATACAAATGTATTTATTGAATATTTAATAATAATCTGTTTTATTTAATGACTGTTATGTGGTGGGTACAAAAACATCCATTCTTCTTTCTTTCTTGGAGTCAGTATAATCTGGATGGGGGACCTCAATTTAACAAACTCACCTGCACCTACATCTACTTTTACAGATTTCAGCGAGGGCTGGTTTTAGGGCTTGTTTACTTTGGCGTGGGACCTTACCACAGTGGATAGCTTTTCAGAGGGAAGTTAACAAGTGGATTGGAAGTGATATATTGCCTCCTCAATGCCTGTTTTAACCCTGAATAACCTGGCACCACCGTGTGGCATGCAGGCTGTTGCAGGACATTCAAAAGGGGGTACCATTTTTTTGTAGCCAGGAAACAAAACATTGTGGCTGTGACTTGCCTACGACCCTCTCTGACTGCTGTGTCGAGGGACGGTAAAATGTAGCTTGACCGCCTATTTTTAGTGCTTAGTCGCATGTTTGAACAAGCCCCTAAAGAGACACTCACCTTGCTCATGCAGAGTAAGGTGACAATGTCCCCTGAAACCCTCATACTTACCTTACCTGTGCTTCCACGCAGCTAATTGCTCTTGTGCAGCCATTGCTAAGATTGGCTGTGTCTGTGATACTAGTCTACCCAGCGCTTTTGGGTGGGAGGAAGCATGTGACCTACCAGCCAACCTGTAGGCAGGGGCAGTTAGGTACTTTGCCACTAGGTGGCTCTGTACCAGAATAGTGTCTGGGTACAGTAAGTAAGGTCATCAGGTGCTAAACCCCTTTTAGGTAGCGCCCTCCTACAGTGACATCATGGGTGAGTCAGTGCCCAGTTATAAGCCAGGTTGGGAGGTGCCATAGAGCACTTTGGGCATAGGAGCCAAACCCCCCACACCAGCACGCAGCACAGATGTAATCAGCACATGGACAGGGCAGGAGGCTAGTGAAGAGTGGACCTGCATTCAGGAAGAGCCGGCTGTAGTCTTTCTGTCCCTTATGGAGGTCCAAGAGTCCCAGGTCAAAAGTTCCCTGGGTGCAGCTGCTTCCCTGAAGGGTCCTAGGAGAGATGTACCTAGCGAAGTGTACCTAGTGAGGAGGTGACTACAGAGAGCACAGACCTGTAATTATTATTGACCCCAGGTGGAAGGAGAGACTGTAAGGGAGATGGCTGCTGAAGTGCTGCATATGCTTTCACATGTGACTACTGCAGACTGTCCACTAAATGAGATTGACTGTGTAATATCAACTGACTCTGGAATGAATGTTCTTGTGATTTGACTGTTATGCCATTTACAGGATTCCATCAGTAAAGTGCAGCAAACGTCTTTATATGTGGACATTCCTTCCTTTGGGGATGTAAAGGTTAATGGACGAAAATTTTGTGTGGAGGCCTCTGGCATGGAGTGGGGCACAAGTTGGTGGAGGGTTTGACCTCAGCAGCAGGGATAGTGTTCTAACAGGACAGGAGTGGGGTGGGGACTTGTGCTCAAAGACCCTCTTACAAGCCATTACACCCAAGCAATGTCACATGGCTGAGGGAGTGAGGTCACCTCTCCCCCTGGTCAAGAATACTGCTGTGACAGAGGAAAAAGAGGCAAAGATGGGGATTGAGGGAGGTAACAAGGTTCATTGGATTGCCATTCAAAATGAACAGAATGGCACTGCCTTTTGTGCATTAGCTTCTTTTGCAGTAATGTGCAGTTAAAACACATTTTCCTGCAGAGCATTGGTGTGCATTGGCCTTTTAGGATCCCACAGTTTTTGTTTTGTTTTTTAACTGATTACATAGCCAGTTTAGATGCAAAGCGCTCTTGGCAGAGCTCTTGAAAATCAGTTTACTTGTGATTTTAGGCCTGAACCTTTCAATAATTCAACCACACCTGGCAGCTATTTCAGACCTTTGAACAATGTCAAGCCGCTGTTATCTTGTTTCTCCAAACAAGACCCAGAACAAAACAACTCGTTAATAAAAAACAAGCCATTCTGAACTGACGCCTTCTCCTTTGACGCCCACCCCGGCTGGAGCACCTGCTTTGTATTCAAGGTCTGCGGGCGGCTCTTGGACTGATTGACTTTAGATGCCGCGTACGTGTTTCTCATCTAACTTTCATTACATGGAATAAGACAACAACTCAACCTTAACTAAAAGTAATTAAAGAACTCAAGGGATAGAGGGGGAAAAGAAACCTGCATTTAATGGTGTGATATGGAAAACAATCTGCAAAATAACCAAAAGAGTGAACAATTTTACTCTCTACAGGTATCATGGCAGCCATGTTGGGTTGTTAACATGTGATCTTAAATGGCAAAGAGAGTTAGAATAATGTCAGAAGTGGATTGGGAGAACCTGGACATGGCCTTGGAAGGTAGTGTCATGGTAGTGCCATTAGCGAATAGGTGGTATAAGGAGCCTTACAGAGAGGAGCAAACTAATTTTATCTGGATCACTATTTGAATTTGCCTTTACATTATGTACTTCCATGTACTCCCTCGTAGTCCCTGGGGTCCCAAGGATTTCTTGTACATGCATTTTTGCAGTAGCTATCATTAGGTGGAATACAATCCCATGTATAAAAGACTTGAAGAAATGTCTTGGAGTCAGTGGGGTAGGGGAAAGCCAAGTAGTTTTAGGGGACATTAAAATGATTAGTTGACTTTAAATTGCTCCTGAGGGTCAAGGAAGCTAATTTGTGGGCCCATTTAGACTCTGGCAGAACTCAAGAGATGGAGAGAAGGGGGGGGGGGCACTGCATTTAATGGTGTGATATAGAAAGCAATCTACAAAATAACCAAAAGAGTGAAAGCCATGATGGGTTGTTAACATGTGATCTTAACCAACAGAGAGTGTCAGAATAACATCATAAGTGGATTGAGAGTACATGGCCATGGCAGTGACTGTCAGGGTAGTACCATTAGTGAATAGGTGGTATAGGGAGCCCTACAGAGAGGAGTGAATTTATTTACCCAAAGTAATTTTATCGCGATCACTATTTGAATTTGCCTTTATATTATGGAGATTCCATGTACCCCTCATAGTCCCTGGTGTTCCAAGGATTTCTTGCGCATGTTTTCTTGCAGTTGCCATCAGTAGGTGAAAATTACGCACAATTCCATATATGAAACACTAGAAGAAATGTCTTGGAGTTGGTGGGGTAGGGGAAAGGCAAGTAGTTTTAGGGGACATTAAAAGGTTTAGTTGACTTTAAATTGCCCCTGAGGGTCAAGGAAGTTCATTTGAGGGCCCATTTAGACTCTGGTAGAATTCAAGAGATGGAGTGGGGGGGGGGGGGCTGCATTTAATGGTGTGATATAGAAAGCTATCTGCAAAATAACCAAAGGAGTGAACAATTTCACTCATTACAGGTATCATGGTGGCCATGTTGGGTTCTTAACATGTGCTCCTAACCGGCAAAGAGTGTTAGAGAAATGTCAGGAGTGAATTGGGAGAACCTGGACATGGCCTTCGAAGGTAGTGTCATGGTAGTGCCATTAGTGAATAGGTGGTATAAGAAGCCCTACAGAGAGGAGCCGAAACTAATTGTATCTGGATCACTATTTGAATTTGCCTTCACATTATGGACATTTCATGTACTCCTCATAGTCCCTGGTGTCCCAAGGATTTCTTGTACTTGCATTTTGCAGTAACTATCAGTAGGTGGAATAAGGCACAATCCCATGTATAAAAGACTTGAAGAAATGTCTTGGAGTCAGTGGGGTAGGGGAAAGCCAAATAGTTTTGGGGGACATTAAAATGATCAGTTGACTTTAAATTGCTCCTGAGGGTCAAGGAAGCTCATTTGTGGGCCCATTTAGACTCTGGTAGAACTCAAGAGATGGAGGGAAGGGGTGGGAATGGTGTGATATAGAAAGCAATCTGCAAAATAACCAAAAGAGTGAACAATTTCACTCATTACAGGTATCATGGTGGCCATGATGGGTTGTTAACATGTGATCTTAACAAACAAAGAGTGTCAGAATAACGTCAGGAGTGGATTGAGAGTACATGGCCTTGGCAGTGACTGTCAGGGTAGTACCATTAGTGAATAGGTGGTATAGGGAGCCCTACAGAGAAGAGTGAATTTTTTGACCCAAACTAATTTTATCGCAATCACTATTTGAATTTGCCTTTATATTATGGAAATTCCATGTACTCCCTCATAGTCCCGGGTGTTCCAAGGATTTCTTGTGCATGTTTCCTTGCAGTTACCATCAGTAGGTGAAAATTAGGCACAATTCCATATATGAACGATTTGAAGAAATGTCTTGCAGTTGGTGAGATAGGGGAAAGCCAGGTAGTTTTAGGTGACATTTAAAGGTTCTGTTGGCTTTAAATTGCTTCTGAGGGTAGGGGAAACTCCTTGGAGGGCCCATTCAGACTGTGTTAGCACATTTGTGTTGTGGAAGTACGTATGGCAGCATGCGCATTGTGGTGACAAACACTTTGAATGGCATCACAAAGCACAAAAATAGTAGCGGAGCAGAGCATCCACACTGCAACACACCACAGCACACATGCCTTAGATTGAAAAAAAAAAGGTAATGTGTTTTTTTAGCCCATTGCAATTACTTGTCACCCTATACAAAATTAATTGGCTGCCTTACCACAGGGCATGCTAAGGGGTAAAATAACAGGCCTGAAAGTAGAATTCCAGCATAAATCTAACTAGTCTTAAAAAGATCTCCTCTCCCCTTCTAACTCCTATGCTGAGTAACCTGTATAAACAAGATGTATACACTTACCTATTATAAAGCCACTCCAATCTGATCATGTGATCCTGTGTCAGTAAGCAATGGCTGCAGGGGAGAGGAGGGGGCGCTCGACAATGGCTAGGAATGGTGACATCACCCATAGTCTATGTAAAGAAGAAAGGACTGTCGCTACTCCCGACCAGCCCAGGTGAATAAATGATAAGAAGCGGCCTCAGCCTACATGTCTCCACCAAACCACACATCCTGATGCATTTCGTCCCGACTACCAAGGGCAACTGAGGCTGCTCCTTATCGTTTATTCACTTGGGCCGGTCAGGAGTAGCGGCAATCCTTCCCTCTACATTTAATATCCCTCTGGATTGGTATAAGAATAAGCCTGCACTCCATGCTCTGGGACACAGGGATTTGCTTTTCACCTTTACTTTGAGCAGTGCCAAAAGCAATATCACCCAGAGTGTCCCATGGCCCTGGAGCTGCTGGTGTTACTTCTTCTCCCCTGTAGCTGGCGCTGACTGACACTGGTTGGTACGAGGAGCAAGCTGAAAATAGGTAAGTAGATACATATTTTTTACATGGGTTCATCAAAATAGGTGTTAGGAAAGGGGCAGAGACATTTTTAAGACTAGTTAGGTTTAGGCTAGAATTGGATTTTAAACTGGAACTTTACTCAAAAGGGGAAGTTCGGCTCCCCCCTCTTTACATTTGGTACTTTTTTTTTAAATGGGGGGTGGGTACCTGTTCCCCTCTCCTTCACCTGCAGCCTTCTGGGACACATCACAGGTCTCAGAAGACTGCAGGACCAATCACAAAGCACAGCACGAAGACAGTTAGAAGCTGGCTGTGCAGCCGCAAGGCTTCACTGCTGGTCTCCCTTAATGAAGATGGCAGTGCCTGCACCCGAAGCCGATTAAAGAATCAGCTTCGGTGTGGACAGTGCTGGGTCCAGGGGCAGGTAAGTGTAAAATTTTTGCTTTTATCTGGGCCCGCAAATGCCCCAGAGTGGCCTGTGCTACTCTTTTTGCTCAGAGGCTGAGAGGGCGTCTTGGTATCCCTAATTACTACTAAGTACTACTTGGCTGTGCAGCTCTCGCAACTAGCCATGCTGCACGCAACTTTGGATGTTCCTTTATGGGTACTTTTGGAAATTCCTAATTCTGCTCCCATCCCTGTTTTGGCCCTCTTGTGGCTTCCTCCAGCTTCGGGCCCTCCCCCTTCTTTAGCCCTCTTATGGTCTAAAGCTTGAGTCTCTGGAACTCAGTTCACTACTCTGGTAACTTAATGTCCCCCTTTCTTCCTTTTCTCCCTTTTCTGAATAACCCCCTCTTCCCACAGGGGCTGGAACAACTTCAGGCCTTTGCCTGGTGGCCTGAGTGTGGCTACTCTCTAGTCCGCCACCTCTTAGGGTCTCGTGCTTTTCCATCTTGGGCTTCCATTTGCAAGACCCATGATGCACCCGGAATTTACGGAATTGTTTTGCTTCTTACACCTCCAAAACTGGATCTCTACCCTCTGCTGCAATTCTTCTTTCCCATTTAAGATGACACTCTTTGAACATATCTGTCTTCACTCACCTAGAACTTGAGGCACTATCTCCTCTATCTATTCCTCCTTGACTGCTGGGGGTTCATCTCGCTCTCGTCCATACATCTCCAAATGGGAGCGAGACATGGCAATCTCCATAGATTTAGAGGATTGGAGCAAAGCCTGGTCATCCGTAGCCAAATGTTCTTCCATATCTGGTGGTTTTGCCCCGTTTGGTGGGCTTCTGGTCCAGGGTCTAGGACCTCCTCTCAACACTTCTTCACAAGGATGCATGGCATGCACTTCTCTATTGCCCTCTCCCAGGCCTCTTCTCTTACCAGCAGAAGCTGGCCATCTACCTGTAAAGCTTGCCATTGACATGGAGAAAGCCCTTGGCTGGGTTTACAGAGACGAAGAGCATTCTGACTACCCTCATGCTTCATGAGAAAATGACCAGTATACTTTATGACTCTCACGCTAAGTTCCAGAAAGTGTGGAATCCATGGTGGTCTTATGCTTTCCCAACTTTATCCCTGGCCAGCTTGAGTATTCCGGACCATTCTGGAACACCATCTAACCCGCAAGTTAGATCCTTTCTCCCTGTCTAGGTATTAACCCCTGTCCTTCCTGTCTTCTTTCTTGTCTTGACAGTCTCCTACCTTCTCCCCTTGCTGAGTTCTGCCTTACTCTTCTCCCTTCCTCACTTTGCCTGTCTCCCACCTTTGCTTTTTCCACCTTTCCCTTCAGCCCCCACCTCCCCCTTTCTTTTTTTTATCCCCCCCCATTATGGGATGATGATCCCACTCTCTTTGCCTCACTATGTCCTGGGCCTTCGAGCCCAGTTACTTATTGCCACTCCTGACATTAGATGCCGGATGCTTCCACCCTTTGCTTTAAAAATGTGTTTCTTTTGTATCTATATGTGTTTTACTGTTTTGCTCCCCTGCGTGGGATGCTTCTTACTTTTTTTCTCAAACCTGTATCTTGATATTGTTTTACTCAATGAAAACTATTGTGCCAGAAATGTCTAAATAATCCTGTTACTATTTTCCATTATGATATCCATGGAACCTGTGGTCATTTTACTGTACGCCAGTCAGTTCTTAGGTTTCAATTCGGAAGGTAGCATAGAGCCCTTATTCCTCAGTAGGATATCCAGAGGAACCTCTGGTCATTGTACTGTAATATCGGCAGTTCCTTGGCTCCAGTTCAGGAAGCAGCACAGAGCCATGTTCCTCAGTAGGATATCCAGAGGAACCTCTGGCCATTTTACTGTGCCTTCGGCAGTCCTTGGCTCCAATTCAGGAAGCAGCACAGAGCCGTGTTCCTTAGTAGGATATCCAGAGGAAACTCTGGTCATTGTACTGTGCCCTCGGCAGTGCCTTGGCTCCAATTTTGGAAGCAGCACAGAACCCGTTGCTCCTCAGTAGGCTTCCCTTGGTGCATAGTGCCAGTCTGGCATATTTATAGCACAGAGTTTTCAAGGTGCAGCTGGCAGCACTCTGAACCTATCTGGGCTCTGTGTACAGAAAATGTTTCATTAATCCACATGACGGGCTGGTGAGTCACCAACGAGATCTGTCCTTGCTGTGTGTTGAGACGGATGGCTCCTGGGGGCCCCAGGGCGGTGAGCCTAGTACAGTGTTTGTGCTCTGTTACAATTCACAGCAGATCCTGTTTCTTTGTCTGCAAACAGAACTCAGCTACAAAGATGCAGACAAAACCTCAAGCCCCACAGACACAGCTGCGTACGGTTTTCTGCTGACTTTAATTAGAAGACTATGAAAAATGTGGTCCCATCACATGGCAAGTTGACCAATTATTGCTAATTTCTGCAGCGGCTGAGCCTGCTCTATTCCTGGCAGCGCAGGCAGTGTCTGATATTTATTCCATGAGTCTCTTCCTCTCAAAACCCTCTGGGCTGGTGTATTTTTGGCCTGAATGTGAAATCGTCAGCATCATGCTAAATTTAAAGAACTCCAGGCAAACATGTGAGCAACACGCTTTAGTTAGCTTATATTGTCAAAAGCTTTATCATATCACATATCTCTGAAAGGCTAGCTGAAAATTGAAATCAGGCTTATAATAGAATGCATACATACAAATCATAAACCAAAATGAATCACATAAAAATGCAAATTTATAGTCTGTGAATAGAAAGTTTGTGCATAAACGAAGAAGTCCAACAACATATAGTGAATCTGGACTACAGCATATACAATCTCGGTGTGTCTCAGCTCAACTTGTTGAAGGAAAGCACTATGTGTCCTTTCACCCAGTATAGATGTAAGCTTACCAGCACGTGTGTGACTCTCTATATTGAGAAGTCAAAAAGCGCTTGTGTAATTAAAATCTCACTGCTGTAATCCAAGGTCCTTCCTCTGTCTCTCCAAAGCTCCGGGCTTGCATAGTGTAAAATCCTTCGTAAGGTTCTTTATTGTAGTTAAAACATGATAAGAACCATGTGTAACAATTAGCATCGGCAAGGAACTACGAATCCCACAATGCAATTCGGGATTATGCATACGCATACGTATTATGTCACACTTGAAAAAGGAACCTGGGATGTAGATACCCGAAAAAAAAAATCCTGGAATGTAGACACCTGAAGAAGGATCCTGCAATGTAGATCCCTGAAGAAGGGTCCTGCAATGTAGAAACCTGAAGAAGGATCCTGCAACGTAGATACCTAAAGAAGGATCCTGCAATGTAGGTACTGGAAGAAGGATCCTGTGATGTAGATACTTGAAGAATGATCCTGGATGTAGACCCCTGAACAAGGATCCTGCAATGTAGACACCTGAAGAAGGATCCTGGGATGTAGGCACCTTAACAAGGATCCTGGGACGTAGACACCTGAAGAAGGATACTGCAACATTGACACCTAAAAAGAATTGTAGGACATAGACATCTGAAGAAGGATCCTGCGACATAGACACCTGAAGGAGGATCCCGCGACATAGACACCTGAAGGAGAATCCTTCAACATAGATACCTGAAGAAGGATCTTGTGACATAGAAACATGAAGAAGGATCCTGCAATGTAGACACCTGAAGAAGGATCCTGCAATGTAGACACCTGAAGAAGGATCCTGCAATGTAGACACCTGAACAAGGATCCTAAGACATAAACACCTGAAGAAGGATCCTGGGACATGGACACCTGAACAAGGATCCTGGGATGTAGACACCTAAACAAGGAGCCTGAGAAATAAACACCTAAAAAGGAACTAGACACCTGAAGTAGGATCCCGGCATGTAGACACTCGAAGAAGGATCCTGAGAAATAGACACCTAAAAAGGATTCTGTGACGTAGACACCTGAAGAATGATCCTGCGTTGTAGATACCTGAAGAAGGATCCTGTGATGTAGACACCTGAAAAAGGATCCTGTGATGTAGACACCTGAAGAAGAATCCTGTGAAGTAGACACCTGAAGAAGGATCCTGCAATGTGGACACCTGAAGAGGGATCCTGTGACGTAGACACCTGAAGAAAGATCCTGGGATGTAGACACCTGAAGAAGGATCCTGCAATGTAGACACCTGAAGAGGGACGTAGACACCTGAAGTGACGTAGACACCTGAAGAGGGATCCTGTAACGTAGACAACTGAAGAAGGATCCTACAATATAGACACCTGAACAAGGATCCTTGGACATAGACATCCGAAGAAGGATCCTAGGAAGTAGATATCTGATGAAGGATTGTGTGATGTAGAAACCTGAAGAAGGATCCTGTGATGTTTAACTGAAGAAGGATCCTGCGATGTAGCACCTGAAGAAGGATCCTGTAACTGAGACATTTATAGAAAGAGTGTCCCAATCTGCCTTCCAGAAGAGAGAAGATGAAGACTTAGGACTCATCATGCCACATATTCCATAGGTCAGTGACATCCCCCAGGATTTTGAGCAGTAATCTAAATGACTGCAGCCAGGAATCTGTCATTTAGCAGCAAGAGTACAGCATGTACAGCCCTCTTGAATTGTGCCCCCCTTGACTTCAATGGTGTGCGGATTGGGGTTTAGGATTTTTGGCAATCCTTAGCCTGTTCAGAAGAACTGAGGACAAATCTAACAAATTTGAGCAACACTAGACTGCATGGAGTCTGATAAGTAAAACCAGAATAGAATTGCATCTCTTTCCTTTCCTTCTGCAACAGTTTTATCTGATCTGGCAGGAGAGAGATGGCTGAAAAAATAAAATGAAATGACTGCAGTCTTTAGAAAATTATTACATAAAAAAAGGCAGATAGGCAGCATAAGGTGAGAACGCTGTACAGGAATAAAAGACAGAAGACGGCATTGAACTACAGACTCACCAGCAGGCTCCGTCGCCTTTGATAACAATAACGTTCATCAATTTTCACAAAGCAGCAGAACACCAGACTGAAAATAATACGAGGTCATCGACAACTTTTTTTTTTTTCTATTTTTTTTTCTCCATCTCTGCAGTCCGGCTGATGTGATTGTTCCCAACTAACTAACCCTGAATGACACAGAGAGAATAAAAACGACCGGGAGGTGGTGCCACGTTTTTCTGTTTTTGTAACGTTTGACAAGGCTATGCTTTGTGTGTAAATTGTACAACACATTTACATTAAAGGGAAAGAAAAAAATACAAAGAACTATCATACTGATCATACTGGGCTCTCCGGATCGTATAGGCCAGGGCGAGGAATAGATGGAGCATTCTTTTTATTTCATACAGAAAACAATCAAACATTATGACTTTTCATGTGAGAGATGTATCCAACCTTACAGATCCCAAAAAAAGAAATAGAGAGAAAAAAATGGGACTTTTAATGTGCCAAAGACCACTAAGGAATGAAAGAAACTTTTTCATATCATTAAATGAGTTTCATTCATTGATTTATACACTCACCAGCCTCTTGCTAGTCCCGGGTTGGACCCCTTTTTGCCTTCATTCTTGGTGGCATAGATACAACATGGTGTTGGAAACGTTCCTCAGAGATTTTGCTCCATAGTGACATGATATCATCACACAGTTGCTGCAAATTTGTCAGCTGCACATCCATGATGCCGATCTTTCATTCCACCACATCTCAAAGGTGCTCTATTGGATTGAGATCTGGTGAGTGTGGAGACCACTGGAGTACAGGGACCTCATTGTCCAGTGGTGAGATGATTGGAGCTTTGTGACATGGTGCATTATCCTGCTGGAAGGAGCCATCAGAAGATGGGGACACTGTAGCCATAAAGGGATGGACATGGTCAGCAACAATACTCAGGTAGGCCGTGGTGTTTAAACTATGCTCAATTGGTACTAAGGGGCCCAAAGTGTGCCAAGAAAATATCCCCCACAACATTACACCACCAGCCTAAACTGGTGATACGAGGCAGGATGGATCCATGCTTTCATGTTGTTTACTCCAAATTCTGACCCTACCATCTGAATGTCGCATCTGAAATCGAGACTCATCAGACCAGGCAATGTTTTTCCAATCGTCTATTCTCCAATTTTGGTGAGCCTGTGCGGTTTGAACTTCAGCAAGTCATCTTCACCACGTCTAGATGCCTGAATGCCATGTGATTGGCTGATTAGCAATTTATGTTACTAAGCAATTGAACAGGTGAACCTAATAAAGTGGCCATTGAGTGTATATCAACACAACACAATGAAAAACATTATAAATTCAGATCAAGCAGGCAAAGAAAAGGACAAAGAGGGCGGCCATCTAAAGCTGGTGTGATTTTCAACCATGGAGCTATTGTGTCCTATTGTGTTCTCCCATGAAAACTCTGACATGCTAATTGCAAGTTGATTGATCGATCAGCTTGGGTACAATCGGCCTGCTAAACTGGCCAAGGTACTGTTTATGGCCGGTTTAAGTGTAGATTTATTTAGAGTGGTAAAAAGATAAAATGCACTCACATGTGATAAAATGCAGATCACTGCTGGGCATATGCAAGGGGTTATGCAGTGCTCACCAGGGAAGCGACCAGGTATCGCAGAGTAGCGACTGGAAGAAGCTGTGAATGGATGGAGACTTCGCAAGCCAGCATGTAATGTAAAGTGAAATCTTAAGTCCAGTGCTAATACTGGAAGCGGGATGACGTCAGACATACAGGCATGGCTACGCATTTCAGGGCCATTCACTGCCCCTTTCTCAGGCCTAAAGTCCATAGCATGTTATAGGCATTTATTAGATTGTGCTGAAAATAATAAAAAATGTAATTACGTCCCAAAATTACTATATAAAAAGGAGAAAGGTGTGCACCTATACTATATGCACCTGTTTTTCATCATTTGTCATCATTTAGTGTTGACATACTACAACTCCTATCTTTCACCACACAGACCATGTCCTTATTTGTACTTTGCTCCCGCACCCACAGGGGAGCTTACCCTTTGTGCTATCCTGTGTGTGAGTCCATCTGGGCTCACCGGATAAGCTGACTCTTTCCATTGGTTGTAAGATATATCTTTTTTGAGTCCAAAGTAAGAATATGATTTTTGTAATATTGTCATTTATTGATTTTATATTGTTATGTGTATTATGTTATATCAACAAAGAAAATAATACAGCGCCTTCAAATATAGAATATTACAGTATTTATAATGTGCAAAAAGCATCCACAATATTAAAATTTTTATCATGTTAAATCCATTGTCTTTTACAGATAATGTATTCTCAAACACCCCCTGAAGAAGCGGTAGAAACGCGAAACATGTTGAGAAGAACTGGCTAATCCAAGATTGTATTATCTGATTTGTGGTTCATAATAGTAACAACTATTGATAATAATAGTCTAGTTTTTTTTTTTTTTTTCAACTGTTTTTTATTAAAGAAATTTTCCAAAGTACAAAACATAGTACAAAATGGTACAGACAGTACATGACCTACAAGAATACATAATAAAGCGTTAGATAACCAGAACATACATTGTATATGGTGGTAGGCTTATCTATAAGGGGTGTACACATGCAAGGGATAGGTAGGTATAGATTTACCTTTAAGAACAATGCAGTGTATTCCTGTAGAACAGTAACATTAGGAGGGAAAGGGAAGGGTAAGGCATCAAATGGATAGTAACGAGGTTAACACTAACCATTTCCGGCTAGGTAAGTTAGGTAAAAGACGAGTATTGCTCAGATACTAATGCAATCAAGAATGTACATTTCTGAAGAATGTACATGTCTGAAGACAAGCCTTAGTCTACTTTGTCTGTCCATATTTTCCACTGATTGTCGAAAAAGTTTCTCTTTCCATCCTTATTCGGCAGCAAAGATTCATAGGTGTAGTTGGTTTGTGTGATTTCAAGTACTTCCGAAACATTGGGTACCTTGTTGGATTTCCAGCTTCTTGTTATCAAGAATCTAGCTGCTAGTAAGATATGTGTAACCACTGTATAGGCTTTGGGGTATCGGGACTCCTGTGATACGTGAGATACATCTAAATATATATGCTCTTCCAGAAACTAGTAAGATGTTTGCAGCACCAGAACACATGTAGGATACCTCCCACAGCACCACAGTCTCTCCAACATAGTGGTTATTTTTTTAGATAGTTCCCAGTGGTTTATGCATCTAGAGGCTTTATATATTGTTCTGAGTGCACCTTGCCATTGAGTCAGTGTAAAGGTTTTACCCAAATCTAGTTTCCATTTTTGGTAAGGAAGGGATTTAGTAAAATTAAGTTTATTTTGGAAGAGATTGTAAAAGAGAGATATCCCTTTGGGAGGGGTAGGTGTCTTTGTGTAGAATTGCCACACTGTATCCTGGATGAATATGTGATGGGACTTTAGGGTTTTCAGAAAATGGGAGACTTGAATGTACTTATAGCAGTCAGTGGGTAGTAGGGTAAATTCTTTTTTTAGTACTTGGTTTAAGTGTGTTGTTATCGTGTAACTTGGCAACCCAGGAGATGCCTTTGGCAAGCCAATCTGAGTGATTAGTATGCGGAATTGCATGTGTTAGGATCTCTATAGGTATTGGGATGTCTGTTGTATTGGAGGACAGGGATGCTAAATTACGCAGGTCTCTCCATGCCATTAGGAGGCTTGGATAGTTAGTGGGAATTGGTGTAGGGAGAATGGTCTCCATACATCTAGTAATAGAAAGGTTTGTAGGTCTATGTGTCACGGTACTACTTACAGTGAGCCCACAGGCGAGCAGGTGACAGGGGATCCCCCAGGGCGTGGAGTCTAAGGGCCAGCCGGTATTCTGCCAGGGACCCCATCATGCCTTAAGCATTTCAGCATAAAACAAGGCAGAGGACATTGCTTCAGAGTAGGGATGAGCTTCGAGTTCGAGTCGAACATGGCTGTTCGCAAGTTCGCCAACAGCGAACAATTTGGGGTGTTCGCGCCAAATTCGAATGCCGCGGAACACCCTTTAAAAGTCTATGGGAGAAATCAAAAGTGCTAATTTTAAAGGCTTATATGCAAGTTATTGTCATAAAAAGTGTTTGGGGACCCGGGTCCTGCCCCAGGGGACATTGATCAATGCAAAAAAAAAGTTTTAAAAACGGCCGTTTTTTCAGGAGCAGTGATTTTAATAATGCTTAAAGTCAAACAATAAAAGTGTAATATCCCTTTAAATTTCGTAGCTGGGGGGTGTCTATAGTATGCCTGCGCATGTTTCCTGTGTTTAGAACAGTCTGACAGCAAAATTACATTTCGAAGGAAAAAACCCATTTAAAACTACTCGCGGCTATTGCATTGCCGACAATACACATAGAAGTTCATTGATAAAAACGGCATGGGAATTGCCCACAGGGGAACCCGAACCAAAATTTTAAAAAAAATATGACGTGGGAGTCCCCCTAAATTCCATACCAGGCCCTTCAGGTCTGGTATTGATATTGAGGGGAACCCGGCCAAAATTTAAAAAAAAATGACATGGGGTTCCCCCTAAATTCCATACCAGACCCTTATCCGAGCACGCAACCTGGCAGGCCACAGGAAAAGAAGGGGGGACGAGAGTGCGGCCCCCCCTCCTGAACCGTACCAGGCCACATGCCCTCAACATTGGGAGGGTGCTTTGGGGTAGCCCCCCAAAACACCTTGTCCCCATGTTGATGAGGACAAGGGCCTCATCCCCACAACCCTGGCCGGTGGTTGTGGGGGTCTGTGGGCGGGGGGCTTATCGGAATCTGGAAGCCCCCTTTAACAAGGGGACCCCCAGATCCCGGTCCCCCCCCTGTGTGAAATGGTAAGGGGGTACTTACCCCTAACATTTCACTAAAAAACTGTCAAAAATGTTAAAAATGACAAGAGACAGTTTTTGACAATTCCTTTATTTAAATGCTTCTTCTTTCTTCTATCTTCCTTCATCTTCTTCTTCTGGTTCTTCTGGCTCTTCTGGTTCTTCCTCCGGCGTTCTCGTCCAGCATCTCCTCCGCGGCGTCTTCTATCTTCTTCTCCTCGGGCTGCTCCTCACCCATGGCATGGGGGGAGGCTCCCGCTCTTCTCTTCATCTTCTTCCCGGCACTGGGGCTGCTCCCTTGTCAGGGTATGGTTGGGATCAAAGACCTGTCGCACCTCATCGACAGACGGCGTGCGTGCGTACCTCACGTGGTCACGTGATTCTTACCAACATCCGGCTCTCTGGTTTGCTTCTCATGCCGGGTGGAACGCACACCGTCTGTGGATGAGGTGCAACGGGTCTTTGATCCCAACCATACCCTGACAAGCGAGCAGCCCCAGTGCCGGGTAGGCACCTACAAATGTAAGCAGCCATTTGGCGTTTTTTATTCTTAGTTTTATATTTAAACGGTTTTACACTATGGAGACTTTGTCTGTTTCATATATATCCCATGATTGAAAGATTGAGACCGGAGGGGTTCTTAGCCTAATCATCATCCAGCTGTCCAGCCATCCATGTGAGCAGGCACAACCCTGAAAAAGCGCTAATGACTCTCTTTTTGGTTAAAGGGGTCATTGGTATCTGGTAAGCAGATATCCATTTTCTACAAGGTGTATTTTCCTCCTCTTCTTCTTTTGGTGAAGGAACTTTTTATCTATCAACAGGAGATATTGGCTCACTTTGGAAGATATCACTACAATTTATAATTTAAAATTTTTTCACTGTATATGGAGATAGTATACCACTGATATTAATATTGTTGGTTTTTGTGTGCTATTATTCATGGTATAACCTTACCACCAATTGTACATTTATACTTACCTCCTTTTGTTTATGAGATAAGGTACACACCAAGCACAATTTTACAAATAGTTGCACTAAAACAGTAAATGCATCAGCTGACCATTAGCGCCCCCTATATATCTAATTACTATCTGATCATTTTTATGTTCAAGTTGGGGAGCAGCTTGTTTATTATGGTTTAGGGTCCACTATATAAAGCAATGTTTATTTTTTAAAGTTTTTCGATTTCTGTTATTCTCAAACTCAGGGTAACTCAAGAAAACAGGTTTTTGTGTCTCCCATAGAGGGTTTGCCTAGGCCAAGGCTCTCTCAAAGATATTACAAAACCTACTTTGCTTCTGTCCACCGAAAATGCCTGGGGCAGCATCTCAAAGTACCGTATATCTCAACCTGGTTCAGAAACCCTCTGCATTGGACTGGATCGCCCCCAAATCACTGAGGAAGTGGAGTGGAACAAGACATACCTCTTATAGAGCAGAGAAACTCCAGATATGTTGACCAGGCAAAGGCGGGAAAGGAATGAACAAGGCAGTTTAAATAGCCAGAAGGGGCTGGCTGTAGGCGGGACTGACGAGCAGATAATGATAACCAGGTGAGCCAATGAGGGATCAATGAGTGCTGACAACTATCCAACAGCTGAGTAGCCTGAGCACAGAGAAGAGAGCTGCTAAGAGCCCAGCCCTGACAGGGAGATTGTGCTAGTAGGGATGATTGGGAAGTATTTGTGCTAGGACGGGAAATTTTTAGGTGGGGGGTTGTGCTTGGAGGGGAATTGAGGGGGAAGATGTGCTGGAGTGGGGGGAGGTGGGGTTGGAGTGGGGGAGAGTATGTGTACTTGAATGGGAAATTTTAGGGGTAGAGGATTTGTGATTTTTTTGGGAGGGGGGGGCAAAGATTTGTACTTGAAGGAGGGGGAATTTATGCCTATGGGATAATCATGCAGATTAGTGCTCTGAGCACTTGGGGGATTTTTTTTTTGCTGACACAAAATGCTCATACATCTGGGGGTATTGAGTGCCATGGAATGGAAGTAAACAGAAGGGAACACACTAGATTGCAACATCAAGTCCAAAACAAATTAAAATAAACGTACAGCATGGTTTATAAAACGAGGAGGGTAAAGATCGGCATGCAACCAAAACAAAATAAATTAACAAAAAAGATAAAACATGTTTATCACATAATACAAATAAAGGCCAAAAATGAATCAATAAAATAATATATTCATATAATAATATATCTATATATATCTATATGTAGATATATATAGATCTATAGATCTATATATATATGGAGAGAGAGAGCAATTAAATCACTGTATTTGTCTCTATTTCTTCATTCACCGTGGAATGTGGCAAGGCAGATGTTAATGATATACGAACAGGATGGGAGGTGTGAAAGTTGTGGAACTCCCATGTTTTAGTGACATTATCCTATCCTTGGTGCAAGGAAGTCTGCATAGGTCTTAATTAATTCTAGGTTTACCTGGATAAAGGTGTGCATTATTGTCAATTTGCTGGGATAGAGATGTGATAATGGCATGATGTGTGGAAGGCAGATGGTTTTGAAGGCCCCCACCCTTGTTCATGGATGGATGTTCCATTTTGATTTACTGTAGGTGGTCTTCTTCACGCCTTTTGCAAGCCAATTGTTCTCTATGTCCAAAATGTACAACTCAATATAAATGCTGAGGTATGTTTCCTGATTGGAACTGAAGAAGTGGCTTGGATAAGTTATGAAATGTCTTCAACGTTACAGAACAAAAGTCCAGCTGAATGTGACTAACTACTACTAGATATACCATGACCTGGATAAATGGGAAACTACACAGACATGTACTTCATCTCTTGATTTATACGTATTATGTTTTTTTTTTTTTTTATCTCGGTCAAATATATGTTAATCTCTAATAAGTACAGGTATGGTATTTTATACAAATGTCCGTTGACAGTCACATACTCAAACAGGAAGATAATAAAAGATGTCAAGATGGCTGCCACTTTTCATCATAGGCTCCATTCTGAGAGATTGGCTCTCAGTGAGTTAAGGGCTGTAGATCAGAGCTTGGAGTACCATGGAAATTGATGAATGGATTTTCCCATAATGTGATTTTTGGGATGCGATGCCGTCTGCACCCAATTAATCAATAGCCAACATTATGATTTCTGCTGTTATGGGAAGACATGAGTAATGAGGGCCGAGCAATGAGACGATAAGCCTTGTCTTTGATGTCTTACTGTACAGTAATCTAAAAGGAGACTCTACTCAGTATATATTAAAAATAGGAATCAGGTTCCATCTTGAAAAAACTTTGATAGATGAAAACAGCTTATTCATTTATCACAGTACACATCCCAAAGGCTTCCTGCTCTTTGTAAAGCATAACACCAGACATTTTTTTTTAAATATATATTTATTGAGCTTTTATAAGTTACAAAACAGGAATGGGGAAATGGCAATAGAAATGCATCAAAAACCACAATCATTCCATTGTAATATCATAGTGTCAAAGAATAAATGGGAAGAATACGGTGCATATATATATATATATCAACAGAGGTGATATATACAGCATTCTAGAAAAAGGAGACCAGTTGCAGAGTCAAAGGATACATAACCAAAAACAAATTAAATTGCCACACTGATAGTAATCATGGATGGGGAAGCCCCGGAGTCCCTGCCCCTGAAAATCCAGGAGGGCACGGAGTACGAAGAATTTCTACCAGGGCTTTGTTTCTTGAAAAAAGTGGGTTTTTTTGGTGCTGGAACCCTGGGATTTTGTTGTCTTTACTAGATAAACTGAATTTAAACATTAGGTTGGCAGCTTCTGCACACTAAAGGATTTCCATGATCACTGGGCTGTGGTAGGGATACGTAAATTAAAAATGGAAGTGCTACATCGTGATATTCCAGGTACCAGTTTATTCCTAAGACAGTTTGTTTACAAAGCCGATGCCTTTCAAGGGCTGTAGTAAAAGTATTGATATGACAGTAGATAAGAAAGTCTGAGTCCGCTTGCAAGCAATCTAGAGCATCCATAAGATCGGCAAAGATCTAATGGGCTTCAGCCGAAGTCTGAGTCATAACGTGTTTTCTGATCTTATGGATGCTCCAGATCTCTTGCATTTTCATGAATAAAGTCATTCTCAGGATCAAAAGCAGACTCCTGCTTTCTTATCTACTTACACTTTTGGAGGTGTACAGGAGAGCGACGTCCCACAAGTATATTAGGGTATGGTGGTAAAGTCACTTTTTGTGGTGTTTTGGATTATCTCTAACCTAGTCACAAAATACCAACCTAATCGTTCTCTTCGCTCCTCCCAAGACCTCCTGCTCTCAAACTCCCTTGTCACCTCATCCCATGCTCGCCTTCAGGACTTCTCCAGAGCCTCCCCCATCCTGTGGATTGCTCTACCCGAATCCGTCCAATTTTCTCCTACTTTATCCACTTTCAGACGATCCCTGAAAACTCATCTCTTCAGAGAAGCCTATCTGGCCCCCACCTAACAACTGTACAGTTATCTTCTCAATCAGCACATCACCCACAGTTATTACCTCTTGTATCTTTTGACCTTCCCTCTTAGATTGTAAGCTCTAAGGAGCAGGGCCCTCTGATTCCTACTGTATCAAAGTGTATTGTATTTGTACTGTCTACCCTCAAGTTGTAAAGCGCTACGTAAACTGTTGGCGCTATATAAATCCTGTATAATAATAATAATTATTATTATGACGGTGTTGTAAAATAGTACAGCTGTTCAAACTAGTTGCTGATGAATGTTGTTTTCTTTTACAACACCACTGTAATAATATTTTTACTACTGAGTACATATATTTGGACCCTGTCTAGAACTACTTTGATTGGTTCTCGATCATTAGTGGTCTTTGGAGCTCCTAGTGTCAGTCAGCTTTGGCAGCTAGACTGTGCAGGCTGTTACTCAGACCTCATTTAAAATGTGTCTTTTGTTGAGCAGTATGGTTGAACGGTGGTGGTGGTGGGGGGTTGAAACCTTGCTATCTCAGAACTTGTTGAACAACGGTGGGGGGGAAGGAAGAGGTCTGCTGTGGACCTTGCTAAGAACAGCGGAGGGGGGAAGAGGTGCGCAGTCATCCTTGCTAACTCAGACCTTATTTGAAATGTGTCTTTTGTAGTAAACAGCGTTGGGGAGAGGGAATGGGGGGGGGGCACTGTCACCCTCGTTAACTCAGACCTCATTAAAAATGTGTCTCGTCGAGCAGTATGGTTGAACAGTGGAGGGGGAAGAGGTGTGCAGTCAACCTTGCTAACTCAGACCTCATTAAAACTTTGTCTCTTGATCAGCAGGGTGGATGAACAACGGTGGGGGGCAGGAATGGGGGGGCACTGTCAACCTTGCTTATTCAGACCTCATTACAAATTAGTGTTTTGTTAATCAGTATGGTTGAACAACGATGATCTTGGGATAGGGGGGCAATGGTCAACCATGCCAACCCAAACCTCATTAAAAATGTGTCTCTTGCTGAGCAGTACAGTATGGTTGAACGGCGGTGGGGGGCAGAGGTGTGCTGTCTACCTTGCTAACTCAAACCTCATTTAAAATTTGTCAAGCACTGTGGTTGAACAGCAGTGGGGGGGTAATGGGTGAGGGGCACTGTCAACCTTTCTAACTCAAACCTCATTAAAAATTTGTCTCTTGCCAAGCAGTGTGGTTGAACGGCAGTAGGGGATTGGGGGGCATTGTCAACATTGCTAACTCAGACCTCATTACAAATAAGTCTCTTGCCAAGCAATGTGGTTAAACTGCGGTGAGGGGATGGGGGGACACTGTCATCCTTGCTAACTCAGACCCCATTAAAGTTTGTCTCTTGCCGAGCAGTATGGTTGAACTGCAGTGGGGGGAGGAGATATGCTGTCGACCTTGCTAACTCAAACCTCATTTAAAATGTGTCTCTTGACCAGCAGTGTGGTTGAACAGCGGTGAGGAGCAGGGATGGGGAGGGGCACTGTCAACCTTGCTAACTCAGACCTCATTAAAAACTGGTCTTTTGGGGCGTGGCTTGCCGGCATCTGTGATGGCAGCTTAATCCTTCTCCTCCGCTCCAACCCCGGCTAATAGCGGCTTCACAGCACTTCATCCACCACGAAAATCATCCGTTCACCCCCCCCGCGGGTCACACGGCACCTGGGCGCAATGTTAAAGAGGAGGAAAGAGCGGACTGTGCCTAACAAGCTGACTGACTTCTACTCGTATGAGAGAACGGGCAGAGGACAAGATGGCGCTGACAGTTCTGACAGGAACACAGCTGTGCGGTCTCCTCACACCAGCGGCGGCAGATCACAGCGCTCAGCCTTCTCACAGGCAAACTGTGAGTATTCTCCACCTCGCTCACCCTCTTCTGCCTCCCCTGTGAAATCCAAACCTAGGAGAGAGGATGACACCCCACAGAGCAGCCACAACCTGCCCTTCACTTTACCTCCCTCTGATGTCCAGCACCACACAGCCATAGATAGCTTCCCTGCTTCTGATCAGCCCTTGTCTGAGCTCACAATGAAGAACATGCTGATCTCCCTTAAACAATCGCTGTACACGGATCTCTCAGCTGCAGTATCCTCTCTGGCCTCTGTAGTGCAGCAACAGGACCAGCGCCTCCAGCATGTTGAAAACAAAATGTCTGATCTTTTCACTGCTCATAATGATATGGTAGATGTATGCACGGAACATGACGATGAAATGCAGGCAATACATCTTAAATTGGCAGATCTCGAAGATCGTTCTCGAAGGAACAACATCAAATTCCGCAACGTACCCGAATCGGTTCAACCACCCGAATTGGTGCGATTCCTACAATCCTTAATGCGCGCACTAGTACCTGACCTCACTGACAGAGATCTGGAAATTGACAGGGCGCATAGGCTACCAAAACCGCCTCACCTCCCGGCGGAAAAACCCAGAGATGTTCTAGCCCGCATACACTTCTTCAATGCAAAAGAAAAAGTGATGTTCGCTGCAAAACGATCGCCCAACCTTCCTGATCCTTTCACAGCCATCGCACTATATACAGATCTCTCCAAGGTGACCATGGAAAATCGTAGGCAACTAGCCACAATTACTAAAGCCCTCCAGAATCATCGCATACCATATAAATGGGGATTTCCCACTAAACTGCTGATCACGTTCCAAAGCAAAACACATGTAGTGCGCACACTTCAAGCAGGCCTCCACTTACTGAGGCTATGGCGCATTATACCGGAGGATAGCCCAAAACCACCTCCGTCTCCTCCTTCTCAAATGGAAGCCGAGTGGTCCCTTCAAGATGCCTGATGCCTTTAGTGGTACATGAAGTCTCACATGCCACCCAGCCGGGTGACGGCGGTTAATTGTCTCTTTGAAGCCTATCCTTCCATCCACTGGCTCCACATTTCTGGAAGCCACTGGAGGAAATCCCCCCTCTGTTTGGATAGATCCAGCAGTATTTCTGCACATTGAACCCGTATTGTTCACGGGCTCTTTCTTTTTACTACCCTTCCCACCCCACACCAGCCTTCACTACGCCTTCTGGACCTGCTCCAACGATCCACTGCTGACGACCTGCCTATCCCGATCATCTCAGACCACAATACCATCTAATCAGCATTCCTGGCACATTCCTGACCACGCCTAGCACTATCGTTTCAATATAAAGAGCCATACTCAACAACCTTACCATGCCACTCAAACTAACCTCCCTTAATGTCAAAGGCTTAAACAGCCCACAAAAAAGGGCCAATCTGCAAAGAGAACTAACAAATCATAATGCGGACATTGTCTTTATACAGGAGACGCATTTTGCAGAATCCAAAACTCCAAAGCTGAAGCTAAAAGGATACGACACCACATACCTGGCCTCGGGACCGAAGAAAAAAAATGGTGTACTGACAGCTATACGCGCTACTCTCCAGTTCCAACACCTTCACACTTATGCCGATCCACGGGGTCGCTACCTCATTCTTATTTGCTCCATTGCTCAAACCACATACACTCTAGTCAACATCTACGGACCAAACTCCAGACAACTTCGCTTTCTTAGACGCCTCTTCAAGAAAATCAACACCCTACGCCAAGGCAACTTAATCGTGGGCGGTGACCTGAACATTATCGGCGACCCATCCATGGACACCTCTACCAACAAAGACCATTCCCGACCAGCCCTGAATCCCCTACTCCACGACCTGGATCTCTTTGATGTATGGAGAGCACAACATGGATCGGAACGCGATTACACATTCTTTTCTCACCCGCAGCTATCCTACTCACGCATTGACTCCTTCATAGTGGACAAATGGACACTCCAAAATGTTATGGACTCTAATATTGGTCTCATCACATGGTCGGACCACGCACCTATTTCGATCACCCTTGGAGATCGTAGACCGGGACCACCGAGAATATGGAGACTTGACACCTCCCTTCTGGAGGACCCTAAAGTCCTACAAGAAATAGAGACTGAACACCACTCCTTCTTTGAACTTAATGACTTGCCTGATACCGACAAATTTACACTATGGTCAACCTACAAAGCTTACCTTAGAGGTATTTTCATAAAGCTTAGTAAACGAGCGAGACGACAGAGGACCCAGCAGATTGACGAGGTTTTATCTAACATTTCCGAAATAGAAAAAATAAACAAATCTTCCCCCTCCCACATGCAAACTCTTAAACTCCTGGAGCTAAGACAAAAACTACGCATCCTTCTGCTACATAAATTTGAATTTAACTTTAAATTCTCCAAGGCCAATTTTTACGCTTTAGGTAATAGGGCTGGATCACTACTAGCAAAACAAGTAAAAGCCCATCGCACAAAAGCCAAAATTCTCTCTCTCCGACACCCCACTTCAAAACAACTCTTAACCAACCCTCAGGAAATTGCAGATGCGTTTAGTGAATTCTACGCATCACTCTATAATCTTAAAAATGACCCTCTCACTCCCCAACCTACAGCGGAACAAATTTTTAGCTATTTAGACCCGATTAAATTGCCTAAAATTTCAGAGGCACAATTCGAAACTGTCTCTAAACCATTCACTAATGAAGAAGTCCTCAAGGCCATAAACACCCTCCCTCTCCATAAATCCCCGGGAGAGGATGGCTATTCCAACCTATTCTACAAAAAATTTGCCACCATTTTAGTCCCTAAACTAACTGACCTCTTCAACACTGCTGGTTCCTCTGGCTCTTTGCCTACAGATATGCTGCGCTCACTTATAGCAACCATTCCAAAACCTGGGAAAGACGCCTCTGTTGCCTCTAACTATAGGCCAATCTCGCTTTTAAATACCGACATCAAGCTGCTCGCCAAAGTTATCGCCAACAGACTGATGATGTTTCTCCCAGAGCTGGTCCACCCAGACCAGGTTGGGTTTATCCCAGGCAGACAGGCACCTGACGCAACTAGAAGGGTGCTCAACCTCGTCCTTCGGGCTGCGCAGAGTCGAACGCCTTCTCTGCTTCTGTCCCTAGATGCAGAGAAGGCGTTTGATAGGGTACACTGGAACTTCCTCCAGGCAGTGCTGACAAAGTTCGGTATTACCGGTTGGTTCCAAAACGCAATCCTTTCCTTATACTCTACACCATCAGCTACAGTGTTTACTGGGGGGACGATATCTGCTCCTTTTGAAATATCTAATGGTACACGGCAAGGGTGCCCCCTCTCCCCACTTCTTTTTGCTCTACTAATGGAACCCTTGGCCTCCAAAATTAGATCCGAACCCCTAATCTCTGGCATACCATGTAATGGTACAGACCACAAAATTAGTCTATATGCAGACGACATAGTTCTAATGGTCACTAATCCCATCCAGTCCCTACAAACTATACAAAACATCCTTCACCAATTCAGCTCTATCTCTTATTATAAACTAAATGCCACAAAATCCATGGTTCTCCCTATACATCTCCCTCCTCAATTGGCTACCCACCTAAAATCCACCACGCCTTATGTATGGACAAACAAGTCTATTCCCTACCTGGGAATCCAGCTAACCCCCAATCTAAACCGATTGATCGACTTGAACTTCCATACCTTCTCTCGAAATTTACCCACGCTACTGAAATCTCTACGCTGCATGGGTCTCTCTACACTGGGGCGTATAGCTACCTTCAAAATGATAATACTGCCAAAACTTCTCTACTTATTCCGAACACTCATCTTACCTATTCCTCGCTCCCTCCTGACCGCAATCCAGAGTCAAGTAACTAAATTTATCTGGAACTCTAAACCACCTAGATGTGCCAGCTACATACTCACTAGACCCCACAAATTAGGCGGAGCTGGACTGCCTCATATTGGCAACTACTACTACGCCTCCATATTGGACCAACTGTACTATTGGTGGCATCCTACACCTGAAAAACAATGGTCCACCATTGAAACCTCCTATTCCCCACTGGCTAACCTAACTGACCTCCTCTTATTATCGACGGCCGGCTACTCCACAACACCTAGATGCACTAATCCTATGATATCTGCCTCTCTACAGGCATGGAATAGACTTCTTACCGCGTACCCCCGAGACTCACCTAGTAAGACATTACCATTACCACTAAGAGCCCTGTCCTCCTGCATTCCTGACTTGAACCTCTCCCGGTGGCACAAAGCTGGTATACTGGTCATTGGTGACTTGATCAACCACAATTCAGTCCATTTGTTTGCAGATCTGCAAACTAAATTTCAACTCCCAAACTCGGAAGCTTACACGTACACCAGAATCACTCACTTCTTGACTACGACCAAACTACCCTCCACAGTAAAAATTCCTGTACCAATCTACCTACATTACTTCTCTAACCCATCCCCTAGCAAAAGTATTTCCAGGATATACTCCTGCCTTAATGACGCCAGACCCTGCTCTCAGGTACACTCCTTAAATAAATGGGCCGAAGAACTGAAGGTCCCCTTCACCCAAACCCAATGGCTACAGGCCTTTACAGACACCTTTCAGGCATCTCACTGTTCCAACCACTGGGAATCCTACCAGAAAACCATCCACAGATGGTACCTCACACCCTACCGACTCTCAAAAATGTACCCTGGCCACCCTCCATCATGCTGGAGGAACTGCGGAAGTATAGGTTCCATTGCACATACCCTCTGGTTCTGCAAATCCCTTACATCCTTTTGGAACCAAGTATTCGCTTTACTCTCCTCCATTACTGGGACGTCCTGCCCTCCGTCCCCAGCTCTAGCCCTACTACATATTGGCATGGACAAAATACCACTCTCAGCTAGATGTATTATTATTCACCTACTCTATGCTGCCAAATTAAATATCACTAGATTATGGAAAACTGCTAGAATTCCCTCCATCTTGCATACTATCGCTGACCTCAACTTTCAATGTGAAATGGAGAGAATAGTAGCCAGAAAAAACTCACGTTTACCTAAATTCAAAGGTATGTGGTCTCTCTGGTTACAACATCCGAAATGTACTGTTCAACTGTAATTACCCTGGTATAAACTACTTATGGATCGTTTATCTCTTCACTCATAACCTGCTGGTGCCCTTCTCCCTCCACCTCCTATTTCCTACCCCCCCATCCCTAACCCCCCCTCCCCCCCCTTTTTCTTTTTCTTTCCCGTCTAGGACCTGTTACTACTCGACAACCATCCTTTGTTCAACGTTCTACTGTTTCAAACCACCACAGTGTTAATTAACGAATAGACAGTTTCTAGTCGGAACATCTGTATATGTCACTACTGTTATGACCCTAACATGTATGTACCTGTTTAAAACTTCAATAAAAATTACAATTCAAAAAAAAAAAAAAAAAAAAAAAAACTGGTCTTTTGCCAAGCAATGTGGTTGAACAATGCTGGGAGGTGGTGTTGGGGGGGGGGGGGGGGCTGTCAAGCTTGCTAACTTAGACCTCATTGAAAATGTGTCTCTTGCCAAGCAATGTGGTTGAACATTGGTGAGGGGAGAGGATGGGTGGGGGGCACTGTTAACCTTGCCAACTCAAACCTCATTAAAGTTTATCTCTTGCCGATCAGTATGGTTGAACAGCGGTGGGAGGAGGAGGTGCACTGTCAACCTTGCTAACTCAAACCTCATTGAAAATGTGTCTCTTGCCAAGCAATGTGGTTGAACTGCGGTGAGGGGGGGGGGGGGATGGGGGGGTGCTGTCATCCTTGCTAACTCAGACCTCATTTAAAATAGTGTCTCTTGCCAAGCAATGTGGTTGAACATTGGTGAGGGGAGAGGATGGGTGGGGGGCACTGTTAACCTTGCCAACTCAGACCTCATTAAAGTTTGTCTTTTGCCAAGCGGTATGGTTGAACAGCGGTGGTGGGGGGGGGGGTGCGCTGTCGACTTTGCTAACTTAAACCTCATTTAAAATTTGTCTCCTGTCAAGCATTGTGGTTGTAAAGCAGTAAAGGGAGGAGGGGGGGGGGGGCACTGTCAACCTTGCTAATTCAGACCTTGTTAAAAATGTGTCTCTTGCTAAGCAATGTGTTTGAACAATGCTGGGGGGGAGGTGTTGGGCAGTGCTGTCAACCTAGTAAACTTAGCCCTCATTGAAAACGTATCTCTTGCTGAGCAATGTGGTTGAAAACTGTTGGGGGGGGGTGGTGCTGTCGACCCTGCTAACTCAGGCCTCATTAAAAAATGTGTCCCTTGCAGAGCACTATGGTTGAACGGCGGTGGGGGGGAGGGGGCGCTGTCAACCTTGCTAGCTCAGAAACCACAACACGAATCAGAACGGGACCAAATGCTATGTGCACCTGACCCCCTAGGGCATGGGTGCTCAACCTGTGGCCCTCCAGATGTTGCGGAACTATAAGTCCCCACCTTGCCTCTGCCTTTGTGAGTCATACTTGTTAACTGTCAGTGGCTTGCAATGCCTCATGGGACTTGTAGTTCCGCAACAGCTTGAGGACCACAGGTTGAGTACCCATGCCCTAGGGTAGTGATGGCGAACCTTGGCACCCCAGATGTTTTGGAACTACATTTCCCATGATGCTCAACTACATTGCAGAGTTCATGAGCATCATGGAAAATGTAGTTCCAACACTTCTGGGGTGCCAAGGTTCACCATCACTGCCCTAGGGGGATTCAACAACTTTTTTTTTTATGTTGCGGTGATACTTCTTCTTTACTGATTTTAGGATTTTATTGAATCTTTGCTGCAACAAATTGTAACAGTGCTAAAGAAAAATTAAACCCTACAAGTTATTTGATTGGCGCATTTAATAAAGTTGCCATTAGGTGTAGATATTCACATAAAACAGAGGTGTACATTGAAAGTCTATGTCATCTTTTTTTTTTTTTTTGAGCTATAAAAATAGAATTTCGCTTCCAATAAGCCAGATAGTTTATATGTTAAGAATAGGCTAAGTTCTTTTTTTCTTTTTCTTTTTTCGCACTCCAGCCGAGAATACGAATTCTACAACAAAAGCAATCAGACAGTATTCTTATATATATATATCAAATAAACTGCAGATATTAATGTTTGCAGCCAAATGCAATCTTCTCTCCTAGCGAGAGGCTGCACTTTCGCAATCTGTTAAAATGAATCAATCAATATGTAACAGCTTCTATTGTGTCCCAAAGTTACAAATTCTTTTATGCTGACAAAATAACGTACGCCTTTGCGCATTATCAAGGCTTTGGTGTGAAGGAGACGGCAATTCTCCGGGTACAATAACCCGATCCTGCCTGCAGATTCAAATATTGGATTCTATAATCACATTAAAAAGCAATTTCTCATCACCGAAAAAGTTACATGATGTGCCTTTCTGTTGGGGGTTGTGTATGAAAAGGACGGAACGCGGTAAAGCAACAGTTTCTGAACTTTTACATGTGAAAAACTCCACATTGTTGAAAATGAACACATCTGATGAAGGGGTGCTTATTTTTTGAAGTGGGGTGTTAAAGTGGACCATACAGTGACTGACGTGTTATTATATAGAGCAATATGCATTTTTTCTAAAAAAAAAATAAAAAAAAAAGGCCATCTTTTATTACTAAGGAGCTATCCTTTTGCTTCAGTCCAGTGACTCTGCCTAGGCTGAAATGATGTCATCGGTCTGCTGCAAGCAGGAAGAACCATTTCCTCAGTCTCCTCACCAGTGGCGGCTGGTATTTTGTTTTGGTGGGGCGGCAAACAATGCACCCACGTGGCACGGTCGGTCGGGTCACCCGTAACACAACAGAGGAGAGTGAGGATCGTACACCGCCAGGAAAGCCAACCAATAGATAGTTGAAGGAGGACAGAGACACAAAAGGTAATGCAGAACAGGGCAGAAAGGCGGCTTTTAAGCAATTCAGCAGAATGAAAGAACTTACAAATTCATATTTTTGTTGAAATCAGAAATAAAATAAAAGTCATTAAATGGTGGTTTTGATCAACTGCAATTAAATGGCATATAGATTATCTCAATTGAACAAGGCAGGTATACTTGATTGCACAGGGAACACAGGACCCAGAGAACATGGGGCACTGGGACTGGAGGACCCAGAGAACATGGGACATATGTACCACAGGAAACACAGAGAAAGGGGCACAGGGAACACAGGACCCAGAGAACACGGGACATATGTACCACAGGAAACACAGAGAAAGGGGCACAGAGAACATGGGACATAGGGACCACAGCACACAAAGAGCACGGAGCACAGGGAGCACAGTACACAGAGGACATGGGGTAGAGGGACTGCAGGACACAGAGAACATGGGGCTCAGAAAACATAGGTCACATAGAACATGGGACACAGGGAACACGGGGCACAGAGGACATGGGGCTCAGAGAACACAGGACACATAGAACAGGGGACACAGAACACAGAGGACATGGGACACAGGGAACACAGAACACAGACAACATAGGACACAGGAAACACAGAACACAGAGAACATGGGGCTCAGAGAACACAGGACACAGAGGACAGGGAACATAGGGCACAGAGGACATGGGACACAGGGAACACAGGACACAGACAACATAGAACACAGGGAACACATGACACAGAGGACATGGGGTTCATGGATTATAGGACACAGAGAACATGGAGTTCAGAGAACACATGACACATAGAACATGGGACTCAGGGAACATAGCACACAGAGAACATGGGGTCCAGGGAACATGGGACATAGGACACAGAGAACATGGGGTGCAGGGGACATAGGATACAGGGAACACAGAACACAGAGAACATGGGACACAGGGAACACAGGACACAGAGAACATAGGACACAGAGAACACAGAACACAGAGAACATGGGGCACAGGGAACACGGGGCACAGGGAACACAGAACACAGAGAACATGGGGCACGGGGAACACAGAACACAGAGAACATGGGACACAGGGAACACAGGACATAGAGAACATAGGACACAGGGAACACAGAACACAGAGAACATAGGACACAGGGAACACAGAACACAGAGAACATGGGACACAGGGAACACAGGACACAGAGAACATAGGACACAGGGAACACAGAACACAGAGAACATGGGGCACAGGGAACACAGAACACAGAGAACATGGGGCACGGGGAACACAGGTCACAGAGAGCATAGGACATGGGGAACATAGGACGCAGAGAACATAGGGTTCAGGGAACATAGGACACAGAGAACATGAGGCACAGGGACAACAGGACAAAAAGAGTATGGGACACAGAGAACACAGGATAAATAGAATATGGGGCACAGGGAACACAAGACACAGAGAACATGAGGCTCAGAGAGCACAGGACACAGAGAACACGGGGCCCAGGGAAAATGGGACACGGGGCAAAGAGAACATTGGGGCAAAGAGAACATTGGATGAATAGAACATGGGGCACAGGGAACACATGACACAAAGAACACAAGGCTAGGAGAACACAGGACACAGAGAACAGGGGGCACAGAGAAAACAGGACAAAGAGAATATGGCACACAGAAAACACAGAGCACAGGGAACTTGGGATAAATAGAACATGGGGCACTAAGAACACAGGATACAGGGATGGCAGAGCACAAGGAACACTGGACTTGCAGAACCCATTGTATGGAGAAAGCAAGGAGCAGGGAACATGGGACAAAGTGTAGCAGGAAGCACAGAAAACCTGGGGTGGAGGAATTTAGTTGGCACCTAAAATAAAAGAAGCGTAGGGCTGGGGCACATGGAACACAAGACACCTGAAGTACAGGGGACACAGAGATGAAGCTGCACATTGAACACAAAGAACAATAGAATAAGGTACACAGGGAACACAAGACACAGAGAACATTGGATACAGAGAACACAGGGAGCACAGGACATCATGGAGAACACAGAGAATACATGACATTGAGAACACAAGGAACACAGGACATGGAGACCAAGGGAACACAGGGTATCAAGAACAGGGGGAACACAGGGAACACAGGGTATTAAGAACAGGGGGACACAGGTCATCAAGAACATGGGGAACATAGAGTATCAAGAACAGGGGGAACACAGGGTATTAAGAACAGGGGGACACAGGTCATCAAGAACATGGGGAACATAGAGTATCAAGAACAGGGGGAACACAGGTCATCAAGAACATGGGGAACATAGGACATGGAGATCACAGGGAGAACAGAACATAGAGAACACAGGACATAGAGAACACTGGGCACAGAGAACACAGGGAATCAAGATCATGGAAAATAGAAATGGATTCAGTTTCTCTGAATTTTTAACAGGTGCTCAGAGCAACAAAATGAATGAGAAGAGGCAGCTGAGCCTTCAGACAAGCCGTTTCCCAGCAGTGGGTGCGAACTCTTCAATCAGCTTAATTTGTTGTGAGCCTCACGCCGGTGTGTCTGCGTGTGATAAGAGAAAGACGTATACATAACGGTAGAGGATTCTATGGGGGAATGTTCTCCTTGTTTAATTTCTCAATTTGTTTCAATCTAGATGCCGTCTATTGGTTGCTGTGTTCAATTATCCGACTTCTTTTCTCTGAAGTGACGGTCACAGGCCTGTTCAAAGCCCAACCAGACCACAGAAAACCTGCTTAACATTCTGTGCAGACACCCGTCACTCAGCACACAAGAAAGCTCTCCGCATTGGAAGCAGACACATATCAGAATACTTAAAGGGAACCGGTTATTAAAATCCAGTTAATACGATCTATTTTAGCTTTTTTGCTGAATTGCATTATTATTTTCAGTATCAGATAAACCTAAAAACATGGCTGGTGGGTACAGCCACATCAATGCATACATGGTGGTGGCTGTACAAGAAATCCTTAATGTGTTGTTTGAGCTGAAAACGATATCTCCAATATCTGTACCTGAGTTCTTCTCTGCTGCACTACAGAACCCCCCCATTATACTTGGTAGATAAGGAAAGGGAGGTGTATTCTATAGTCCACCAAGGAAGAATAAAATGTTACTTCTTCTGGAGAAGGGCAACAAAGGAGGCAATTGCTTGACAGATCTATAACAATCATAGATTTATCAGGCCGTTGCCTCCTTTGTTCCCCTTCCTCTGAAGAAGCATATTCTTCCACGAAATGTGTCCAGAACTGGGAATCTTCTCTTCTCTTGGACACTGGATATCGAACGGGAAGACTGCAATTTGGTTATGTACTTTATTAGATTAATATGTAATCGGAGTACATGAAGATTGGAGAAACCGATATAGGGGACAAATATTTGATCAATCAGACTTGTTTTTAATAATGTTTCCAGTATTATGCTAATGAAGTGAATGTTTTACATAAACATTTGGGTAATACAGTGCCTTGAAAAAGTTTTCATACCCCTTGCAATTTTCCACATTTTGTCATGTTACAACTAAAAATGGAAATGTATTTTTTTGGGATTTTATGTGATAGACCAACACAAAGTGTCACATAAGTGTGAAGTAGAAGGAAAATGATAAATGGCTTTCCACATTTTTTTACAAATAAATAAGTGAAAAGTGTGGGGGGTACATTTGTATGGCGCCCCCCTGAGTCAATACTTTGTAGAACCCCCTTTCTCTGCAATTACAGATGCAAATCTTTTTGGGGATGTCTCTACCAGCTTTGCACATCTAGAAAGGGACATTTTTGCACATTCTTCTTTGCTAAATATCTTAAGCTCTGTCAGACTGGATGGAGAGCGTCTGTGAACAGCAATTTTCAAGTCTTGATGCAGATTCTCAATGGGATTTAGGTCTGGACTGTGACTGGGCCATTCTAACACATGAATATGCTTTGATCTAAACCATTCCATTGTAGCTCTGGCTGTATGTTTCGGGTCGTTGTCCTGCTGAAAGGTGAACCTCCTCCCCAGTCTCAAGTCTTTTGCAGACTCTAACAGGTTTTCTTCTAAGATTGTCCTGTATTTGGCTCCATCCATCTTCCCATCAACTCTGACCAGCTTCCCTGTCCCTGCTGAAGAGAAGCATCCCCACCACATGATGCTGCCACCACCATGTTTCACGGTGGGGATGGTGTGTTCAGGGTGATGTGCAGTGTTAGATTTCCACCACACATAGCATTTTGCTTTTATGCCAAAAAGTAAAATTTTGGTCTGACCAGAGCACCTTCTTCCACATGTTTGCTGTGTCTCCCACATGGCTTCTTGCAAACTGCAAATGGGACTTCTTATGGATTTCTTTCAACAATGTCTTTCTTCTTCTCACTCTTCCATAAAGGGCAGATTTGTGGAGAACACGACTAATAGTTGTCCTGTGGACAGATTCTCCCACCTGAGCTGTGGATCTCTGCAGCTCCTCCAGAGTTACCATGGACCTCTTAGCTCTTCTCTGATGAATGTTCTCCTTGCCCGGCCGGTCAGTTTAGGTGGACGGCCATGTCTTGGTAGGTTTGCAGTTGTGCCATACTCTTTCCATTTTCAGATGATGGATTGAACAGAGCTCCATGAGATGTTCAAAGCTTGGGAGATTTTTTTAATAACCTAACCCTGCTTTATACTTCTCCACAACTTTATCCCTGACCTGTCTGGTGTGTTCCTTGGCCTTCATAATGCTGTTTGTTCACTAAGGTTCTCTAAAAAACCTCTGAGGGCTTCACAGAACAGCTGTATTTATACTGAGATTAAATTATACACAGATGGACTCCGTTTATTAATTAGGTGACTTCTGAAGGCAATTGGTTCCTCTAGATTTTAGTTAGGGGTATCAGAGTAAAGGGGGGCTGAATACAAATTCACGCCACACTCTTCAAATGTTTATTTGTTAAAAAATTTGAAAACCATTCATCATTTTCCTTCCACTTCAGAATTATGTGCCACTTTGGGGTTTATTTACTAAAGGCAAATCCACTTTGCACCACAAGGGCACTTAGAAGTGCAGTCGCTGTAGATCTGAGGGGGACATGGAAGGAAAATAAAAAACAGCATTTTTGCTTGCACATGATTGGATGATACAATCAGAAGAGCTTCCCCACATTTCAGATCTTCCCCTCAGATCTAAAGTGACTTCACTTCCAATTGCACTTGTAGTGCAAAGTGGATTTGCCTTTAGTAAATCAACCCCTTTGTGTTGGTCTATCACAGTGTTTCTCAGCTCCAGTCCTCAAGGTGCACCAACAGGTCATGTTTTCAGGCTTTTCATTATTTTGCACAAGTGATTTGATCAGTTTCACTGCCTTAGTAATTACCACAGACGTTTTATCTGAGGGAAATCCTGAAAACATGACCTGTTGTTGCGCCTTGAGGACTGGAATTGAGAAACACTGCTCTGTCACATAAAATCCCAATAAAATACATTTACGTTTTCGGGTTTTAACATGACAAAATGTGGGGAATTACAAGGGGTGTGAATACTTATTCAAGGCACTGTATATCCTTGAGCATCACAAAAAGTCCTGTTTATATCCCAAATTCTCTACTGCAAGCAATCACAGACCAGATTTTGAAAAAAAAAAAAAAGTTTTTTCTTAGTTTCTGTTATAAAATTTTGTAAAAAAGTACATTTTCTCCTTCACTGATGTGCGCTGATTGGGCTGCACTGATGGGCATTGATGAGGAGGCACTAATATGCAGCACTGATGGGCACTGATAGGCGGCACTGATGAGCACTGATAGGCGGCACAGATAGGCAGTACTGATGGACACTGAAAGGCAGCACTGACTGGCATCACTGATGGTCACTGATTGGCTTTACTGCTGGGCACTGACTGGCATCTCTGCTGGGCACTGATTGGCATCACTGATGGGCACTGTTGGAGCTACACTGATGATCAGTGCCCTAATTATCTGTGCATATCTCTCCTTTGAGGAAATGCCGCTGATCGGCTCTCCTCTCCTCATACACTGTGTGTGTGAGGAGAGGAATGCCGATAACTGGCATTTCCATATTTACATGTGATTGGACACAGCTGATCACATGGGTAAAGAGCCTCGTCATCTACTCTTTACCGAGATGGGAGATATGATGTCCTCCCAGAATGAGAGAGCCACTTTGCGCCCACCATTTTCCTATATGGCGGGCAGAAGGTGGTTAAAATGGAACTTGACTCTCCCAATCAGCATTGATTATTTTTTAACCTTAAGCTGCTCACATTAGTGAATAGATAGGAAATTATATCATATTTACTTGTTTTAAACTCTTCTTCTTTTTTTCTTACATTTCTTCAGTTACTTTCTGCTTTCTTGCCCCAGCAAATGATGTCATACATCCCAGGAGTCTTCAGGAGAGGAGGAGAGGTTTTTTCAGCCAAACACACTCTCCTGCATGCATGCCTGAGCTAAGGGCAGATGGATTTCAGGAAGTAAATGCTACATAAACCATCTGCCCTTACTCAAGATGGCCACAGCCAGAAATGCTAGGGGGTGTTTCTCAAAATGATTTCTCAAACAAAATAAAGCATGGAGACATGGATGGATGGGGGAGTTTGCTTTGAATATTACAAATGAATTAAATAGCATTTTTGGTTTGTGGTGCTCAGATGCATTTAAGATCCACTTTAAGGTCCATTTCACATGGGCATGTTGGTGCAGCAAAACTAGGTGGCTGAGACACATTTTTCTGCTCTCTTTCAAGGCTACCAGTTGACCTTATACACAATGTTGTGACAATGAGGCTTTTGCAAAAAAAATATCGGACATGTCATGTGTGGCAGGCAATACCAACTGCCAACATGTCTCATAGAAGCAAATCAGGCTGCATTGCAACTGTGTCTAATGGACGTGTGAAATACCCCTTCAAGCAGCAGCATTGTCCATGTGAAAGTGACCTACAGGTAGCTGTTTGTTTACATTTAGTGTCAAGAGTTGGAGCTGAAGCTGCAGGGGGAGCACAGCAAAAGTGAGTATCTGTGGGTGGGTTGGCAGGAGGTAATGTCCAATCAAAAGAACCTGTCCCTTTGCGCTAATTGGTCAAAGTGACAGATACTCTTTAGACAGATTTCCTAATGTCAACACCAGATCCCATTAAATTTCAATTATTGCCTATTCACCTGCCAAAATCTCATATGTAGCACCCCTCCTGGCTGGGGTAGAGGGAAACTTGCCTCCAGCGCAGAGAAAGAGCTGACCCAGGGTGGATCCATGGCTGATGTGAAGATCATGAAAATGATGGGCACCAGTAACTTAGTCTTAGTCTTTTTTTCAAATTTGATTGTTCCAGCTTAAAGGGAGAGAGGGTTAGGGTCTTGGTCTCATCTGGGTACAGGACCCCAGAATTTTTCCCTCCATCTAAGGGAGTGCCAAGATCCTCTGAGGGCAGACACCAACCCCCCTCCAGCAGGACATCCATCCTCTGGCTCTACTAACTTGGGTGCTGTACCCTCCTCACCCAGGGTTAGGGTCTTGTTCTCTTTCAGCAACAGGGCTTAAAACTCATCCAGACTTTTCTCTCCATCCAAAGGAGTGCCAAGATCCTCTGAGGGCAGACACCAACCCCCCTCCAGCCGGACATCCATCCTCTGGCTTTACTACCTTGGGTGCTGTACCCTCCTCAACCAAGGTTAGGGTATTGGTCTCCTTCAGCAACAGAGCTTCAAAGTCATCCAGACTTTTCCCTCCATCCAAGGAAGTGTCAGGATCTTCTGAAGGTGGACACCGGTCCCCCTCCAGGACTTCCATCCTCTGGCTCTGCTACCATGGGTTCTGTACCCTCCTCGACCAAGCTGGAAAGCTGGAGGACCCTGAGCTAGGCCTCAACCAGGTTCTGGCCTACTTAGCACAAACCATTGCACACATCTCCCCAGGCCACAGCCCAGGGGGAAAATAACTCACTAGGTCACTCCCAAAACATGTATTGCGTCTCCCAGCATGCTCTACTGTCCATGTACCTCCTAACAGTTGCCAAAGAGGACATAAGTACTCATTAGACCAGGATTGTTATCACCCCATGACTATTCCCCTAAGTGTCATTGAAACCCAATGGCAAATGCAGGGAACAGCAGCAACCCTAAACATAAAGGAGAAACCACATGAAAGACTATAAATTGGCAAACCACTCTCCAGGAAAGCTAAATTTACTAGACGCCTATGTAATGTAAGTTATGTAAGGTTATGGTGAAGCATTGGTCATGTGGGTCTTCATTAGAGATCACATGATTATTATTCTGGTAGAGACAGTTTGTTAAATATATTTGAGAAAATAATTTTACTATTAAATGGATGATAATAAAATGTAGGCCTCAAAATGGTAAGATATTCTCTTAAAAATAAAAACTGACATTTTTTGTTCACTTCAAAGTCATCCTTCAATAAAGGGAGCAAAAATAACACAGGAGCTCGGGATCAGACAGAATTATTTTTAGCAAATGTGGATAAAAGAAGCGACAGGCAAACCACACGTACTGCAAGATGGTCTTTTCAGGAGTGCACACGGGGGGCTTCCGAACTTCAAAGATCATAAAACAAAGTGAGGAACAAAAGAAAGAGAGGCGGCTCGATTTTATATCAATATGTCGCTCTCCGAGTATCAAAGTGTCCACGGGAACAAAAGAGGAGATCTGAGAGGACAAAATTACTAATTATTTCACGTTGCGTCAGGGCCATTTTAAACCTTCCGAAAGTCTTGACGGTGAACAGTGGAGCCAGTTTTATTTCGCTGCTGAAAGTTGATCTTTGGCAGTTTGGTAGATGGGATAAAGTTCGTCTTTGAACCTGATATCCTGGTCAATATCAACAGCCACAGCAGGTCAGGAGCAACATTGTACTGTAAATGGTTAGGAGATACACCTGGGGATCCTTGATTCTTACCAGAATTAAAATAACCAATAATCTTACAAACTGTCTAGTTCTGTGCACTCAAAAGATACAAACCATGGGGCTCTATAGAAGGCACTGCATGATTTCATGGCTGAACTCCTTCAGAGTGCCATCAAAGTGCTTAGAAAAACACAAATTTCAGAGTATCTGCCAAGCTCGCCCATTCATTCTAAAGAACTTTTGAGTACAAGCCCATACTCTGAAGTCCATGGGTGTTATTGAAAGTGCGTGGCACCGGCCGGGCTGGGACATCTAGTAAGATCCAAAGGTGCAAATTAATTCCTCCTTTTTCATTGACACCCCATGAATATTGCTGGAATGAAAAAATGTAATCAAAGTGATCTCATTTTTGAATCTCATTTTCATTCCCCGGTTTTACAGTTTTATTTTTTTTAATAATCACATGTGGCTTATCCTTAAAACATCAATTCTCGCTATTTTCTCTCATTCCGACAATCCGACACATAAGGAAAGAAAGAAAATCTTTTCTCTCTCTATCCCCTGTGACTCTATTCATTTTCTACATTTTTTCTCCTTCTTAACTCATTTCTTATTCCCCTTCTGCACAGATACCACAACCTTGGTGGCCCTTTTGTCCCAGAATCATTTTCGCTTCTTATCTCAAAGTCCCCCTTGCCCACCCTGAGGCCATTTCCCACAGTCCCTTATCCTCATATTTTCTTGAAATGTGCCAACCCAAAACTCCATTAATGTGTAAATACGTGAATATGTTAATAAACAAAAAGAATATTAAAAAAGAATAAAGGGGAGTGAGAAAAATAGTTCGGCATCCTGCCTCACCTTCCCTTCCACTCTCTATATAGCAAAACCTAAATGTATTTATCCCCCCAGTGCTCCTGTGAGTCATAGTACCAAATTCATCTATTGATAAATATTACCCTTCCTTCATTAGTGACTTCAGTATGGAGGACTATTAAAGTGAGACAATGGGCTCCTATTTTCTCCTGGAGGGGCTGAATGAGGGGCAAGGTGGGGAGATACTCCTTTCATGAGGGGCCTACTGACCACTGTCCTGGCCCATAGAGTGCCCACCCCAAATCCGTTCTTCTTCATTTTCATTTACCTACAGTTTCATTCTCATCCTGTCTATCCTTGGCTCTCAATTTCAATCCATACTCATCACTGAGGAACTGCAGATCTTGAGGCTTCCAAACCTGCTCTCAAAGCCCACAATAACCAACATAAAACCCCTTCTCCCTCCAATCAACAACCCCTTTTTCTTTCGGAGTCGAATGGTCATAGCAGTCATTTTTATGTGTATACAAAACAAAAATGGACATTACCTGCAGTCAGGGCTTTTTTTTCTCAGAGATTAGGTGCAGGAACTGCCCCCTTCTAAGTCACCCATTGTCTCTGCCCCCTTCTGAGTTACCCATTGTCTCTGCCCCCTTCTGAGTCACCCATTGTCTCTGCCCCCTTCTGAGTCACCCATTGTCTCTGCCCCCTTCTGAGTCACCCATTGTCTCTGCCCTCTTCTGAGTCACCCATTGTCTCTGCCCCCTTCTGAGACACCCATTGTCTTTGCCCCCTTCCGAGTCACCCACGGTCTCTGCCCCCTACCAACCTGAGCACTGTTACTTGGTTCAGCCCACTACCAACCTCTCAGTACTGCCCCTTTTAGAGAAAGCAGAACCAAATATGATCTTGTGGTACTATGTAATTTGTATGAAATTTGTTGATGATAACAAGAAAAGTAAAATAGATCTCCTGCAGCCAACAACAATAGCTCTCCCAGCAACAATAGAAACCCCGCACAACAACAGCTCCCCCTCCCCGCCCCGGCAACAAAATATCACCCCAGCAGCCAGCAAAAATAGATCCTCTAGCAGCCAGCAACAATACACCTCTCCCCCCCACCTGAAATCTATACCAGACCCTTATCTGAGCATGTAGCCCAGTAGGCCAGGAAAGGGGGGGTGAGCGAGCACCCGCCCCTCCTGAACCATACCAGGCCACATGCCCTCAACATGAGAGAGGGGGTTTGCTGCATCCTTGGGGATCTGCTTCCAGATTCCAATAAGCCCCCCTGCCCACAGACCCCCAAAACTACCAGCCAGGGTTGTGGGGAAGAGCCCCCCCTGCCCCAAAGTACCCTCCCATGTTGAGGGAATGTGGCCTGGTATGGTTTGGGGGGGGGCACTCGCTCAGCCCCCCCACTTTCCTGCCCTGCTGGGCTGCATGCTCAGAAAAGGGCCCGGTATGGATTTTGGGGAGGGGGCCACGCTGTTTTAAAAAAATAAATTGGTATCAGGTTTCCTTTAAAGTCCATACCAGACATGAGGGCCTGGTATGTATTGGGGGGGGGGGGGGCATGCTGTTTTTTTTCTACATTTTCATTGCCGGCATTCTTTTGTTTACATTCCCCCCTGACAGATAATGAGTCATCGGTTGTTAAGGACCTGGCGGCCGGCTTCCCGGCTCACTCCTTAACAACCAACTATTCTTCACACAGAATTCAAATAAGTAAGTGATTTTTTGACCGATCCGAATTCAAATCATTCCAAAAAATTTGGAATTTGTTAGAAAACGAATATACGAAACAAACTTAAATGAATTTCAACGAAATGCATTACTATTTCGTTCTTGAGATTCAGATGCATCCAAATAACCAAAAATGTGTCCGAGTGTATATTCCGACTGAAACGAACTGCACATGTCTAACCACAACCTCAACATGGAATGTAAACCATTCTCTGATTGGAAAAGGTGGAGAGGCAGGGCAATGATATCACAATCTTTTCCTCTCACTTGTCTAATCAAAGTAAATGGAAAGGGTTCTTTGAATGTCACCTGTGCCGAGCGAGCAGGGCCCAAAAGCTAGAGGGGAACAGTGGAGTAGCATTGCTTAGTAAATAGATTTCCAGCTTCTAGAGGAATCATATATAAATAGTTACAGTGATCCAAACTGGACCACTGGATGGACTGGATGTAATTATGTAAAAAATATTCATACTTTTTAGCAGCTGGAAATATGTTGGCCCCCCTTTTCTGCTCAGAAGCTGCTCTCACGGATTTCAGTCCCAGAAGCACTTCAACAAACTCAGGCTCAGTCTAGGGGGTCTTTTTAGGGTTTAGTGCAGATCTTGAACAAAATGCAAGGAGAAGGGTTTAGAGTTGTAGTTGGAACAGTCATCAATTCCCGGCTCGACTACACAAACTCCCTCTACATAGGACTACCTAAATACTAGGGTTGCTGAAATTAATCGCAGCATCGATGCATCGCGATTCGGGTGTCCCCGATGCGGCATCGATGCATGCGACCCGAAAAATCGATGTCTGGCCCCGCCCCCTCCCGGGAGAGCGCTCCGTACGTAAAGCTGTTACTAGTGTGTGTATTTTCCGCTCATGTGACTCTCGGCCGCGCCTCCCTCCTCTGAGTCCCCTGATTTCAGCCCCGCCCACTGACTGGAGCTATCAAGTCAGAAGAGAGGGGGGCGGGGCTGACATCAGGAGAGACGTGAGAGGAGGGAGGTGGGCCGGGAGTCACATGAGCGGAAAATACACACACTAGTAACAGCTTTACGTATGGAGCGCTCTCCCTGGAGAATTCCCTGCTCAGGAGAGATGTGACAACCGGCGGGACACCGGCGGCTGGAGTGGAGATCGGGGGGAGATGGTGAGCAGGCAGATCGCCCTGCTCATTACAGGTTGCCACCAGCACCGGCGGAGCAGCATGTAAGTACAGAGGGGGAGGGGGGGCGCTGTGACACAAGTCCATATCATACAATTGTCTTCTATGTGCATTCATCACACCACAACTCTGCATTATTGTCCCCAGTCTGTGACCAACTCCTGTGCCATGTCCCCAGTCTGTGACCATCTCCTGTGCCATGTCCCCAGTCTGTGACCATCTCCTGTAGCATGTCCCCAGTCTGTGACCATCTCCTGTGCCATGTCCCCAGTCTGTGACCATCTCCTGTGCCATGTCCCCAGTCTGTGACCATCTCCTGTGCCATGTCCCCAGTCTGTGACCATCTCCTGTGCCATGTCCCCAGTCTGTGACCAACTCCTGTGCCATGTCGTCAGTCTGTGACCAACTCCTGTGCCATGTCCCCAGTCTGTGACCATCTCCTGTGCCATGTCCCCAGTCTGTGACCATCTCCTGTGCCATGTCCCCAGTCTGTGACCATCTCCTGTGCCATGTCCCCAGTCTGTGACCATCTCCTGTGCCATGTCCCCAGTCTGTGACCATCTCCTGTGCCATGTCCCCAGTCTGTGACCATCTCCTGTGCCATGTCCCCAGTCTGTGACCATCTCCTGTGCCATGTCCCCAGTCTGTGACCATCTCCTGTGCCATGTCCCCAGTCTGTGACCATCTCCTGTGCCATGTCCCCAGTCTGTGACCATCTCCTGTGCCATGTCCCCAGTCTGTGACCATCTCCTGTGCCATGTCCCCAGTCTGTGACCAACTCCTGTGCCATGTCCCCAGTCTGTGACCAACTCCTGTGCCATGTCCCCAGTCTGTGACCAACTCCTGTGCCATGTCCCCAGTCTGTGACCAACTCCTGTGCCATGTCCCCAGTCTGTGACCATCTCCTGTAGCATGTCCGCAGTCTCTGATCATCTCCTGTAGTCATTTGGGGGCAGTCTGGAGCTCCTTTTTAAGTTGTCTGCACTGTTTACACTTTGCTACATGCAAGGAGTGTTGTCTTTTTTTTAAGAACAGATAAAATTTAAAAAATGGAGTTCCTCTGACTACTTAAATTTTTTGGATGAAAACCGCGTGCAGTAATCGTGATGCATCGTTAATCGTGGACCTGATAATCGTAATCGAATCGAATCGTGAGGCCAGTGAAGATGTGCACCCCTACTAAATACCAGATTGCACGCCTACAAGTCATCCAAAACACCGCAGCAAGACTGGTAATAGGAAAAAAAACCCCTGGGAATCCATCTCCCCATCCCTGAGGACCCTACATTGGCTAACCCTAAAAGACCGGATCACGTTCAAGACCCCCTGCCTGACCCATAAATGCACTCAAGGAAACGCTCCACAATACCTATGCGAGAAAATAAAACACTACACACCTAAGCGCAATCTTCGATCAACTGACCAAAACCTCCTCCTCATTCCCCAGTCCCGCTACAAATCAAAGGGAGAACGAAGATTCGCAGTCCAAGGACCGCGGCTATGGAACGCTCTACCCGTCAACATCCGCATGGAAGAAAATCATCGGGCCTTCAGAAAAAAACTCAAGACCTACCTCTTCTAAGAAACAGGACTAGCAGCACGGATCAAGCACCTTGAAGCGATTCAGTTCGAATTTGCAGCGCTATACAAGTCTTTCTTTCATTCATTCATTCAGAGTTGCAGGATACCAAAGGCTTCACTGCCAGTTTCCCTTAGTGAAGATGGCAGCGTCAGCACCCGACAGCCAATCCAAAGATCGGCTGGGGTGCCGACATCGCGGGCTCCCTAAACAGGTAAGTGTCCTTATATTAAAAGTCAGCAGCTACAGGATTTGTAGCTGCTGACTTTTATTTTCTTTCCCCCAGGCTGGAATACCTCTTTAAGCAGCAACCTCTGGCCTTTCTTCCTCAGTGATCAGTTCTGTACCTGGAGCTTCAGAAAGGCACCCACCTCTCCAACTGAGCTTCCACAAGCAGGATTCCTCCAGCGAGTTTCCATTCCAGCAAGTGTCATTAAACCCAATTATAAAAAACTTTCAATTAAGTGAAAAGGCCCGAGGACACTTCGGCTGACCTCAGCAAACCTCGGAAAGACTTCCTACCCGAGATTTGCCAAGGTCAACCGTGCTTTTCCGTGCATTTCTGAACAGCGCCGATCGGCTGCGATCGGCGACGTTCTGCTCTGCTCGGCTCCGGCGCCCACCCCCCCACCTCAGGCCAAAAGCGGTACTGCTTGGGCCTGAATCATGCTTGTTTTGCGAGGCAACACTCGCAAAGCGAGTTATGATTTTTAAAAATACAGTGCTCATATTGCGAAACGCTCGTTAACCGCGTTACTCGCAATCCGAGGTTCCACTGTACACTCATCGGCCACTTTATTAGGTACACCTGTTCAATTGCTAAACACAAATAGCTCATCAGCCAATCACATGGTAGCAACTCAATGCATTTAGGCATCTAGATGTGGTGAAGACGACTTGCAAACCGAGCATCAGAATGGGGAAGAAAGGGGATTTTTGTGGCTTTGAATGTAGCATGGTTGCTGGTGCCAGACGGGCTGGTCTGAGGATTTCAAAAACTGCTGATCTACTGGGATTTTCACACACAACCATCTATCGGGTTTACAGAGAATGGTGGGAAAAAGAGAAAATATCCAGTGAGCGGCAGTTGTGTGGAGGAAAATGCCTTGTTGGTGTCTGAGGTCAGAGAAGAATGGGCAGACTGGTTCCAGCTACATCACTAACCTAGTCTCAAAATACCAACCAAGACGCTCTCTTCGGTCCCCCCCCAAGAGCTCCTGCTCTCTATAGCTCCCTTGTCACCTCCTCCTATGCTCGACTCCAGGATTTATCCAGAGCTTCTCCCATTCTTTGGAACTTCCTACCCCAATCTGTCTGACCGTCCCCTAATCTATCCATCTTTATACGGTCCCTTAAAGCCCTTCTCTTTACCCTGTTTCCCCGAAAATAAGACCTAGCGTGATTGCCAGTAAGCCCTACCCCCAAATAAGCCCTACCCTGTTTCCCCAAAAATAGGCCTTACCCTGAAGATAAGACCTACAAGGACTTTAACTAGGGATAATTTCGGGGGTAGGGCTTATATTGCAGCCATCACCGACAATCACACTAGGTCTTATTTTCGGGGAAACAGGGTAACCACTTCCCGACCTGCTCATGCAGATATACTGCAGCAGACGGCTCTCTTGCGTGAACCGACGTACCTGTCTCGATGTCCACCGGCGTCCCACGATCGCGGTGAGGAGAGGCAGAACGGGGGAACTGCCTATGTAAAGAAGGCGATTCCCTGTTCTGCCAGATGACATGACAGAGATCTTCTGTTCCCAGTGATCGGGAGCAGTGATCTCTGTCATGTTCCAGTAAGCCCATCCACCCCTACAGTTAGAACACGCTGAGGGAACACACTTAACCCCTTGATCGTCCCCTAGTGTTTACCCCTTCCCTGCCAGTGTAATTTTTACATTGATCTGTGCATTTTGATGCCATCCACAGGGTTCTCAGATTGGCTGGACATATGTCTATCTCTCTGAAGCTCATACAGGTGTGGACTTGCTTTTTGAGCTTGGAAATACTGACCACCTGGCTTCATCACCAAACAACTGACTCAGGCCTATCTTCAGTTTGGAACATGTTGGTGCAGTGATTTTCTGCACTATACAGTGGCCCCACTGATTCAAGTTCCCACTTGGGAGTATACCCATCTTCCAACATCACACAGTCCCCGTTTCTTCAGATCGTATCCTGGGGTAATCTCTGTTGGCCTGTTCCGAATGTTTACATCGGGCTGGGTGTGTCAGAAACCACAAAATCAGGCAGAGACAGAAGTACAGTTAAATCACAAATGTTTAATAATAAAAGTAAAAAGAACAAACATAGTCAAAACATAGCCAAAGTTCAGTAACCGGAACGGATAGTCAGCCAAGCCAGAAGTCAGGGATCAATGTAGTGGAACAGCAAGCAGGATCTGGAGCCAGAAGGGATGTCAGCAAAGCAATTCTTGAACAGGATCGCAGCAGAACGTTTCTGTGAAGTTGACCTAGGCGAAGGCAGAGCTCCTCTGGACTGGACGGCTTAAGTAGGCAGGACTGATGAGCAGGATATCATCAACAGCTGAGTAACTGTGGAGAGAGATGGGAGCTGGCAATTAGCCAACAGCTGAGCGGCCAGCTCAGAGAAGGAAGGGCCGAGCCCAGCCCTGACAGGGTGTCAGGAAATTAACAACGCATGGCCCTCTGATGCATGTTCTTAAGCGTCACCATATGATTTATCACTCAAAAATTCGGAAAGTTGTATGTACTGTATATTGAAGACACTTCTAAAAAAGGAGTCCAGTACAGTTAGTAATAGAATTTGATATTTTTATAATTCTTACTACCTCTTTGACTTTAACCTACCAGTGCCACTATAGTCCCACCCCTTGAGGGATTTATCCATTTTTGAGGGATGATGGCACTCATCCATTGCAGCCAAATACCACATTTTTATAGCACTGCTCGATGTAATGATGCCCCTGGTGTCCTGTTTCCTGTAGTGTAGTCATGTATTAGTGGAGCCTATTGGGTCCCCCCCCCATAGCTCCGCTCTCTGCACAAGCTATGTACAGCAGTGATGGCAATGGCACCCATAATGAAGGGTGCAGAGGTGCCATCCCCCCATCCATGCGTCCTGCCCCCAATCTACATGCGGGGCGCCGAACACATGGATTTTTTTTTTAAGCACCAAAAAAGGATGCGCACCCAGCTTTGTGACAATAGAGAATAAATATTCACTATTGTCACACTGATTCTCCTCCTGGCCAATCAGGGAGCGGGTCTTGAGACCTGTTTCCTGATTGGCCGAAAGGAGAAGCAATCCTATTGGCCAAGGAAGAGGGAGGAGATGCACAAACGCCATGATGCAGGGGAAATTGCCGCCCGTCGCACAGAGGGAAGTGCTCAGGGCAGCCATCAGAGTTTTTGGGGCCCCTTACACAGCTTTAGGCCTGGCCTCCCCAGGCCTGACCACTGACATTTCCCAGGGCCAGGTCCCCTTCACAGCCCCCTTCCTTGCACTCCAGTCCTCTTTACAGCCCCCCCCTTCCTTGCGCCTCCATCCCTTTCACAGCCCCCCTTCTTTGCACCTCCATCCCTTTCACAGCCCCCCTTCTTTGCACCTCTGTCCCCTTCTCAGCCCCCCTTCTTTGCACCTCCGTCCCCTTCTCAGCCCCCCTTCTTTGCAGCTCTGTCCCCTTCACAGCTCCCCCTTCCTTGCACCGTCAAACCCTTTCACAGCCCCCCTTCTTTACACCTCAGTCCCCTTCACAGCCCCTCCTTCCTTGCAACTCCATCCCCTTCACAGCCCCCCCCTTCCTTGCAACTTCATCCCCTTCTCAGCCCCCCTTCTTTGCACCTTTGTCCCCTTCACAGCCCCCCTTCCTTGCAATTCCATCCACTTCACAGCCCCCCCCTTCTTTGCACCTCCGTCCCCTTCTCAGCCCCCCTTCTTTGCACCTCTGTCCCCTTCTCAGCCCCCCTTCTTTGCACCTCCGTCCCCTTCTCAGCCCCCCTTCTTTACACCTCAGTCCCCTTCACAGCCCCCCTTCCTTGCAACTTCATCCCCTTCACAGCCCCCCCCTTCCTTGCAACTTCATCCCCTTCTCAGCCCCCCTTCTTTGCACCTTTGTCCCCTTCACAGCCCCCCCTTCTTTGCAATTCCATCCACTTCACAGCCCCCCCCCCTTCTTTGCACCTCCGTCCCCTTCTCAGCCCCCCTTCTTTGCACCTCAGTACCCTTCAAAACCCCCTTCTTTGCAGCTCTGTCCCCTTCACAGCTCCCCCTTCTTTGCACCTCAGTCCCCTTCACAGCTCCCCCTTCTTTGCACCTCAGTCCCCTTCACAGCCCCCCTTCCTTGCAACTCCATCCCCTTCACAGCCCTTCTCTTTGAACCTCCGTCCCCTTCAGCTCTCGCCCTCTGTCCAGACATGCAGTGTATTTTCCCAACGACCTGCTGTGTACGATTGAATGGGGGGGGGGGCGGTGATGGCTGTGGGGAGGGGGGAAGGAAGGTAAATACAACCCAGGCTGCTAAATGGCAGTCCAAAGAGGACTGTCATTCATGGACCGCCGGTCCGTCATTCAAGGCAGCCAGCAGAACAGTGAAGTCCATGGACAGGAGCCTCTCATGGGGCCCCTGAGCAGTGCCCGAATGAGCCCGGGCCCCTCAGGATGCTCGGGCCCCATACATGTGTATAGGTTGTCCCTCCCTGATGGCGGCCCTGAAAGTGCTGCCCACGTCATAGATAGGGTAAGTGCGGGGCTGGTGGGAGGTTGCGATTGACCCGACCGACCCCCTTGGGATGTGGGGGATGGGTGCATTGTTTGCCATCCCCCCCTGAAAAAAAACCCATCACTGCTAGTTTTAGAAAGTAATATCTGGATTTTTATCCTTTGTGGTTATAGCTGCAAATAGTTAAATGAAAAGTTTTTTGTGCTCGGAGTTCAGCTTTAAACCTCGGATCAAACAAAGATACAACAGTAAATATGTTTCAGCCTCCATTCATGTCGCTGTATTCTATTCCAGGGCATCCAATCTCTTTGATGAAAAAAATGGAACCTTTACCTGCATAAATCTTTTTTTTTCACAAAGATGCACCTGAAGTTCTTCTGTTTCCCGTTACTGCTTTTTACGATCTGATTCTGATTCGCAGCAACAAAAGAACAAAGAGCGGCGCCGGTGTCTGAAATCCCAGCACAGCTGCTTCTGGAGATCCATCTACCCAGAATTCAACAAAGCGCGAGCCTGGGACTTGCCGCCGGCTCAAAAGGAAAAAACATCCAAATGTTTCTGTTTACTCCTGAAGGACGCCACCATTGTTCGCGGCCCAGATCGCGCTTTGTTATATCTGAAACACAATATGCAAGAAAAGAATTGAACTATTGTACCAAACGCGTCAACCCTGAACCCGAACACAACTCGCTACAAGAAAGGCGCATTTCAGCTTCAGGGGAGGAAAAAGAAACTTGGAGAACGACAAGTAAAGTTTCACCTTGAAGCAACCAGACAATGCGGCAAAAGGCGAAGGTTTGACAATAGTGACAATGGAAGAGACCTAATAATTGTGCAAACTTTATCTAACTTTGCTCTCAATGACTTGTATTCAGATGCATTCAATAGGACAAAGAACATTCTTAATGAATGAAGCGCCATAGACTTTAGAAATCAGTTATCAGAGTGTATCTAAACTCCAAACCAAAAACTGTCATACATTGCGACTTAACTGTCCTTAGATGTGATGGCTGCATTTGTTTTCTTTCCTTCCTATCTTCCTTCTTTCCTTCCTTCCTTCCTTCCTTCCTTTTCTTCCTTCCTTTCCTTCCTTCCTTCCTTCCTTCCTTCCTTCCTTCCTTCCTTCCTTCCTTCCTTCCTTCCTTCCTTCCTTCCTTCCTTCTTTCCTTCCTTCCTTCCTTCCGTTCTTCCTTCCTTCCTTCCTTTCTTTCCTTCCTTCTTTCCTGACTTCCTTCTTTCCTGACTCCCTTCCTTCCTTTCTTCCTGACTTCCTTCTTTCCTGACTCCCTTCCTTCCTTTCTTCCTGACTTCCTTCTTTCCTTCCTTATTTCCTTCCTTATTTCCTTCCATTCTTCCTTCCTTTTTTCCTGACTTCCTTCCTTTTCTTTCCTTCCTTCTTTCCTGACTTTCTTCCTTCCTTCCCTTCCTTCTTTCCTGACTTCCTTCCCTTCCTTCTTTCCTGACTTCCTGCCTTCCTTTTTTCCTGACTTCCTTCTTTCCTTCCTTTCTTTCTTCCTTCCCTTCCATCCTTCCTTCCATCCTTTCTTTCCTTCCTCCTTTCCTTTTCTTTCCTTTTCTTCCATCTTTCCTTTGTTCCTTTCCTTCCTTACTTCTTTCCTTCCTTTCTTACCTTCCGTTCTTCCTTCCTTCTTTCCATTCATTTCTTCCCTTCCTGACTTCCTTCCCTTCCTTCCTTTCTTCTTTCTTACCTTTCTTTCTTCCTTCCTTACCTTCCATTCTTCCTTCCTTCCTTCCTTCTTTCCTGACTTCTTTCCTTTCCTTCCTTCCTTCCTTCCTTCCTTCCTTCCTTCCTTCCTTCCTTCCTTCCTTCCTTCCTTCCTTCCTTCCTTCCTTCCTTCCTTCCTTCCTTCCTTCCTTCCTTCCTTCCTTCCTTCCTCTCTTCCTTCCTTCCTTCTCCTTCCTTTCTTTTCTTTCTTTTCCTATCTTTCTTTCTTTTCCTTCCTTCCTTCCTTCCTTCCTTCCTTCCTTCCTTCCTTCCTTCCTTCCTTCCTTCCTGACTTCCTGACTTCCTTTCCTTCCTTCCTGACTTCCTTTCCTTCCTTCCTTCCCTTCTTTCCCTTCCATGCACCCTCCTCAGATCGTGCCGGGTGGGTGCTTCAGCGGTAACCCCCCAAAAAAACATTTTTTTTTTTAATATAAAAGATGATGTTACGCTGAGTAAATAGATACCCAACATGTCATGGTTTTAAAATTGTGCACACTTGTGGAATGACGCCAAACTACGGTACTTAAAAATCTTCATAGGCGACGCTTTAAAAATGCTTACAGGTTACGAGTTTAGAGTTACAGAGGAGATCTAGCGCTAAAATGATTGCTTTCTCTCTCGTTCACATGTGTGGTGCAAACACAGTTTACATATGTGGGCGTGACCTACGCATGCATTTACAACTGCGCTCTAGCACAGGGGGATTGGGGCGCTTTTAATTTTTTTTACTTATTTTATAAAAATTTTTTATTTTTACATTGTCTCTTTTAAAAAGAAAAATCATTTTTATTGCAATTGCAAAAAATGTAAACATCCCTTTGTGATAACAATACAGCATGACAGGTTCTCTTTATGGATAGATCTGGGGTCTAAAAGAGACCCCACAGCTCTCCTCTACAATGGAAAGCATTAGCTAAAAAAAAAACAAAAAAAACCCATTGATCTAATGCTTTAACCACTTCAATACCAGGTACTTAGACACCTTCCTGCCCAGGCCAATTTTCAGCTTTCAGTGCTGTTGCAATTTGAATGACAATTGCGCGATCATGCTACACAGTACCCAAACACATTTTTTATCATTTTGATCCCACAAATAGAGCTTTCTTTTGGTGGTATTTGATCACCTCTGCGATTTTTACTTTTTGCGCAACAAATAAAAAAAAAAACTGAAAATTTTGAAAAAAATAAAGTTTTTCTTCGTTTCTGTTAAAAAAATTTGTAAATAAGTAAGTTTTCTCCATCAATGATGGGCACTGATATGGCTGCACTGACGGGCACTGATAAGGCGGCACCAATGGGCACCGATGAGGTGGCATCAATGCGGTGGCACTGATGGGCACTGATGCTAGGCACTCATAGGCGGTACTGATGGGCACTGATAGGCGACACTGATGGGCACTGATAGGTGGCACTGATGGGCACTCATAGGTGGCACTGATGGGCACTCATAGGCGGCACTGATGGGCACACATAGGCGGCACTGTTGGGTACTTATTGATGGCAATGATGGGTACTTCTGGGTGGCACTGATGGGTGGCACGGATGAGCACTGATGGGCACTAATTGGCATATATTTGGCATATTTTTGTATATGTGGGTGGCCATGGGGTACGTACCTGGCCATCCACATGTTGGGGGCTTCCCTGGTGGTCCTTATGGTTTCCCTGGTGGTCCAGTGTGGGAATCCGAGGGGGGGCTGCGCTGATAAACAATTAGCGCAGACCCCCTGTCAGGAGAGCCACCGATCAGACGCAAGTGAGGAAAAGCCAATCAACGGCTCTTCCTGTTTACATCGTGATCAGCCGTGATTGGACACGGCTGATTACGTGGTAAAGAGCCTCCGCTGCTCTTTACCAAGATCGGTGTAGCAGTGTGTCAGACTGACACACCGAACCACCGATCGCCGCAATGCGCGCCCCCACAGACGTGCGGCGGCTGTTATCCTGCTGGACCTCATATGACACCCAGTCAGGATAACTGAACCACCGCCCGGCCGTCATTCTGCTATAGGCCGGGCGGGAAGTGGTTTAAAAAAAAAAGAAATGGCATTGACGTTGCTCTTGTCCTCCTAGACCAGGGGTCTCAAAACTGTGGCCCGAGGGTCAGATGTGGCCCTTTGCTAGCTTTTATCTGGCCCTTGGGGCACTTGTCCTCCTTATGATGTGAGGCACTATTCCTCCCACTGACACCAACAATGGGGCACTATTTCTTTCACTGATACCAATGAAGGGGTGCTGCTACTCTCACTAATATCAATAATATCATCTCATCTCACTAATATCAAGGAGGCACTACTCCTCCTCCTACTGACCACCAACCCTAAGACCAATTTTTTTCTCACTGATGCTGGGCCCAGGACATGTTCCACCCCCACTGACCACAATCCGGCCTCCTTAAAGCCTGAAGGACAGTAAACTGGCTCTTTGTTTGAAAAGTTTGGAGACCCCTGCCCATGACCATAGAGTTTAGCTGAGGCCATCTTTCCTTAGCAAATCTCTGTGGTCAGCCGGTGCAACCGCTGATCGGTTCCCGGGGCTATGTATCATCCAGGTAAGCTACCGGAACCACCGGAAAGCATTGGGGGGGGGAGGCTTTCGCTGCTTCTAAATGTGATCCAGCGGCTATTCAGCTGCTTGGGTGACTTTTAGCGGTTAGAAGATCATCGGGGGAAAAAGACTATACCGGGGTCATAGCATCTAGATGCAGCCATAATCCCGGGATTCTACTTCCAACTGAGGACGTCATGTTACTATGGCACGGTTGCCCGCTTGGGGAAGAACATTTTGAGATTCAAAGTTGAGAAAAAGCAAGAAGGCTACTGGTTGTCTGCAGTTGGTCTATTATGTGAACAAGCGTGGAAGCTATATCAGAGCCGCACACGGACAGGTGTGATGCAACCAACAACCAAGACAGTTTCACCGTGATATAACAATTACCGGTACCAGGAATGGAACAAGCTACCCCAATGACCTCCGGGAGCAAACTTACTTCTGGCAGATTTGGGATGTAACATTTGTATTGGCTCTTACTTAACCACATGGCAACCAGTGCACAACGCTATACGTCGGTACAATGGTACGGCTGGGCAAATGGGCATACAGGTAAGTCCCCTTTAAATCATGGCATTGTGGGCACACGAGCACGCCGCCATGACTCTGTGACCATGCCCGTGGGTCCCGCGGACTTGATGTCCGCCAGGGGCCCGCGATTGTGTCACGAAGTGGCAGAACGGGTAGATGCCTATGTAAACAAGGCATTTCTCTGTTCTGCCTAGCAACATGACAGAGATCTACTGCTTCCTGTCATCGGGATCATTGATCTCTGTGATGTTGTAGTGAGCCCACCCCCCACAGTTAGAATCACTCCCTAGGACACACTTACATAGTTACATAGTTACATAGTAGGTGAGGTTGAAAAAAGACACAAGTCCATCAAGTCCAACCTATGTGTGTGATTATGTGTCAGTATTACATTGTATATCCCTGTATGTTGTGGTCATTCAGGTGCTTATCTAATAGTTTCTTGAAGCTATCAATGCTCCCCGCTGAGACCACCGCCTGTGGAAGGGAATTCCACATCCTTGCCGCTCTTACAGTAAAGAACCCTCTACGTAGTTTAAGGTTAAACCTCTTTTCTTCTAATTTTAATGAGTGGCCACGAGTCTTGGTAAACTCTCTTAGCCCCTTGATCGCCCCCTAGTGTTTAACCCCTTCCCTGCCAGTGTCATTTAAACAATAATCTGTGTATTTTTATAGCACTGATCGCTGTATAAATGACAATGGTCCCAAAATAGTGTCAAAAGTGTCCGATGTGTCCGCCATAATGTCGCAGTCACGATAAAAATCGCAGATCTCCACCATTACTAATAAAAAAAAAATAATAAAGATGCCAAAAACTATCCCCTATTTTGTAGGCGCTATAACTTTTGCGCAAACCAATCAATATATGCTTATTGTGATTTTTATTTACCAAAAATATATAGAAGAATACATATCGGCCTAAACTGAGAAAGAAATGTGTTTTTTTATATATTTTTTGGAGATATTTATTATAGCAAAAAGTAAAAAATATTGCTTTTTTTTCAAAATTGTCGCTCTTTTTTTGTTTATAGCGCAAAAAATAAAAACCGCAGATGGGATGAAATACCACCAAACGAAAGCTCTATTTGTGGGAAAAAAAGTTTGAATGGGTGCAACATCGCATGACCGCGCAATTGTCAGTTAAAGCGTCGCAGTGCCATATCGCAAAAAGTGCTCTGGTCAGGAAGGGGGTAAATCCTCCCCGGGGCTGAAGTGGTTAAGCCAGTGACATTTTTATTACTGCATAATAGAAAATCAGATCCCACATTGTGCCGGTACCCAAGATCTTATCACTGCGCCAAAGACACACCTAACGTAAATAGAGCAGCCACTTTAAAAGAGACAAAAGCATATAAAAGACATCTACCAGACACACTTTGAAGGTAAATAGCGGCGCTAAGTATGCAATATACAATATAAATATAAATTACACACCCAGTGAATAATAGTGTATAAAATACAGAGGGTGCAAAACAGGAAAAAAAAGTCCATGTGACATCCAATTCCGGGTAATAAATCTGTGATAGATATTCAGTCGATTGAATGATCTGACACCACGTGATCAACACCGTGTCTCCACTCATAAACTGTAAACTCACCAACACTAAATGCCTCACATTCTAATGTTCAGCAAGTAAAGCATTGTGCCCCTCAGGGTCTTGGATATCCCATCAAACGTTCCAGGCATCCAAAGACCAAAAGTATCCGTAATATGTAAAAGAAAATAAAAACTCCAAATAGTGCAATAAAATGGAATTTATTAAGAACACACAGCCTAATGGTGATGCACTTACAAGAAGGCAGATAAAACACGCATTGGTATGATAAGCAGATGCCAAGGATACCTAATCGTGGCGGACATAGGCTGAACACCGTATCTCACCCAACCAACACGCCACCACACACTAATGCCACGTGCACACAATCGGAATTTCGACCCGCAAAAGACCGATGAGAGTTTTTCATCGGAAAATGCGACCGTGTGTACGCTCCATCGGTCTTTTGCTGGCCGAATTCCAGCAGGCAAAAGAATGTGAGCATGCTCTCAATTTTTCGATCGGGAAAAGTTCCTATCCGAAAATGCGTTCGTCTGTGGCAATTCAGACGCGCAAAATTCCTACGCATGCTCGGAAACAATTCGACGCATGCTCAGAAGCATTGAACTTCATTTTCTCGGCTCGTCGTGGTGTTGTACATCACCGCGTTCTTGACGGTCCTAATTTAAGCGAACTTTTGCGTGACCGTGTGTATGTGAAGGCAAACTTGAGCGGAATCCCATCGGAAAAGCCGTCATATCTTTTTCTGACGAGAATTCTGATTCTGTGTACGCGGCATTAGCATCACTTCCGGTGATGCGTAAACGCCACTGCCGGTTGCCGTACAGCCATGACCGACGCGTTTCGTCATTACGATTGTGTCCTGGGAAACTTTTGGTCTTTGGATGCGTGGAACGTTTGGTGGGGGTGCAATGCTTTACTTGAGACTGTGAGGCAATTAGTGTTGGTGAGCTTACATCTAACTGGAGATTGGAGACACGGTGTTGATCACGTGGTGTGGTGTCAGATCATTCAGTCACCTGAATATCTATCACGGATTTATTACCCAGAATTGGATGTCACATCTTACAGACTTTTTTCCTGATTTGCATCCTGTGCATTTTATACACTATTATTCAGTGAGTGTGTAATTTAAATTTATATTGTATATTGCATACTTACTTAGCACCACTATTTACCTTCAATGTGTGTCTAGTAGACGTCTTTTATATTTTTATTAGTGTGCCTAAAGTTTTTACAACATCCCTCAAAAACTATTTACCATGGCGAGGGACTCCCGCTCATCGCCTATGTGATAATGGACATGGAAGAGAAGCAGCAGGAGGAACGTGATCATCTGTATGGAGAAATAAATGTAAGGGGATGGGTTATGGCTGAGAGTTTCACTAGGAGGACACCAAGTGGTCATATTATTATTATTATTATTATTATTATTATTCCACAAAGAAATTATGAGGATACTTAACCGGTTCAGCCCCGGAAGATTTGGCTGCTCAATGACCAGGCCATTCTTCTCAATTCGGCACTGCGTTGTTTTAACTGACAATTGCGCGGTCGTGCGACGCTGTACCCAAACAAGATTGACGTCTTTTTTTACCCCCACAAATAAAATTTTCTTTTGGTGGTATTTGATCACCTCTGTGTTTTTTATTTTTTTTGCGCTATAAACAAAAGAAGAGCGGCAATTTTGAAAAAAACACAATATCTTTCACTTTTTGCTATAATAAATATCCCACATTTTTTTCATCTAAAAAACAAGTTTTTTCCTTAGGCTAGGCCGATATGTATTCTTCTACTTTTTTTTGTAAAAAAAATTACAATAAGCGTATATTGATTGGTTTGCGCAAAAGTTATAGCTACAAAATAGGGGATAGATTTATGGCCTTTTTTTAATTTTTTTTTTTTTTTTACTAGTAATGGCGGCGATCTGAGATTTTTATCGGGACTGCGACATTATGGGGGACACATCGGACACTTTTGACACTATTTTTGAAACCATTGACAATTATACAGCGATCAGTGCTATAAAAATGCACTGATTACTGTGTAAATGACACTGGCAGGGACGGGGTTAAACATTAGGGGGCGATGAAGGGGTTAACTGTGTTCCCTATGTGTCTTTCTAACTGTGGGGGGAGGGGACTGACTAGGAGGAGAGAGAGATTGGTGTTCATACTTAGTATAAACACACGATCTGTCTCCTCTCCCCTGAAAGAACCGGGATCTGTGTGTGTTAACTCTGTCACGGGCGATCGCGGGAGCCCACCCGCTACTCGCATCGGGGTCGGGCACACGCTGTGGGCGTGCGCCCCTAGTGGCCAAAAGGCGAAGCGACGTATGAATGAATGATTTGTATAGCGCTACCAATGCAAACTAAATCGCCTCAAGGCGCTAGATGCGTCCTGTGTTGCCCAGCTTCTTAGAAGAGGTAGGTCTTGAGTTTTTTTCTGAAGGCCTGATGGTTTTCTTCTATGCGAATGTGAGTAGGTAGAGCGTTCCATAGCCGTGGTCCTTGGACTGCGAATCTTCATTCTCCCTTTTTTTGTAGCGGGGTTTTGGAATAAGGAGGAGGTTTTGGTTAGAAGATCGAAGACCGCGATTGGGTGTGTAGCGTTTTATTTTCTCGCATAGGTATTGAGGGGCGTTTCCTTGTATACATTTGTGGGTGAGGTAGAGGGTCTTGAAAGTGATTCGATTCTTTACGGTTAGCCAATGTAGGCTCCTCAGGGATGGGAAAATGGATTCCCAGGGTTTTTTTCCTGTTAACAGTCTTGTCGCCGTGTTTTGGATGAGTTGCAAGCGCGCAAGCTGATATTGGGGTAGTCCTTTGTAGAGGGAGTTTGCGTAGTTGAGTCTGGAATTGATGATTGTTCCAACTACTGCTGCTTTGTCCTCTTCTGGGACAGAGGGGATGAATCTACGTAGCAGGCGGAGGAGATGGTGAGATCCGCTGACTACTGATCCTATTTGTGCATCCATTGACATTTCTGAGTCAAAAATGACTCCGAGACTCTTGGCTTTGGTGCTTGGAGAGATGGTCTGTCCAAAGATGGTGGGAGGTGTCCATGGGGTCTTAGTTTTGGAATTTTGGTTTGCGTGTAGGAGAAGAAACTCTGTTTTTGATCCGTTGAGTTTGAGAGAGCTAGTGGTCATCCAGTCGTCTATCAAAGTGAGGCATTTTTCTAGTCGCTGATGATGGTCTTTTTCTCCGGTGATGCGAAAGTAGAGTTGAGTATCATCAGCGTATGAGTGGAAGCAGAGGTCCGATTTTCTGATGATTTTGAGGAGTGGGTGGATGTAGATGTTGAAGAGCACTGGTGACAAGGGTGAGCCTTGAGGGACTCCACAAAAGATTGCGCTGGTTTCAGAGGTGAATGCTCCTAGTTTCACTGTCTGAGAACAATTTCCTAAGAAGGATGTGAACCATTATAGATCTGAATCTGTGACTCCTGCTACTTCTGTGAGACGGATGAGTAGAGTATTGTGGTCCACTGTATCGAACGCTGCACTGAGGTCCAACAGTACCAGGAGACATGATTCTCCGTCATCAGCTGCTTCGAGGGCATCGTCCCATATTTTGAGAAGTGCCGTTTCTGTGCCATGGCCTGGGCGGAAGCCTGATTGTAGAGGGTCCAAGAGTTTGTGTGTGTCCAGGTGGTGTTGTAGCTGTTGTACTACTGCTTTCTCCATAATCTTGGAGATGGTGTTAAGGCTTGTTATCGGTCTGCGATAGTTAGGGTCGTTAGGGTCGAGGTTGGGTTTCTTTAGCATGGCTTTGACGATGCCATGCTTGAGGGCGATCGGAACAGCCCTTTCTTTGAACGACTGGTTTATGAGGTGTGTTATAGTAGAAGCCAAGATGTCGGAACATTCTTTCAGGAGTTTTGTGGGAATGATGTTGTTTGGTGATGTGCTGTCTCTGAGGCTTCTGATGATGTTTTTGGTGGTGTCAGTGGTGATTGGGATCGGCGAAAAATTTGGTTATTGTGTTATGATCGTATCAATTTTTTTCTTTTTGCTTTAGTTGAATGAGGTTGGTTGTTTTTTTCTGTTGAATTGTTTTCCGGATGTTGTCGATTTTGTCGATAAAAAAATCCGATAACTCATTGCAGAATTCTTGGGTTTTGTTTCCTGGGGGCTCTAGGCAGGTAGGGTTCATAGTCTTGGCGACTATTTTAAAGAGTTCCCGAGGGCGTAAGACATGTCCATAAAGACATGGATAAGCGAGTTTGGGGTGGAGGAACTTGACTGGCCTGCACAGAATCCTGACCTCAATCCGATAGAACACTTTTGGGATAAATTAGAGCGGAGACTGTGAGCCAGGCCTTCTTGTCCAACATCAGTGCCCTGACCTCACAAATGTGCTTCTGGAAGAATGGTCAAACATTCCCATAGACACACTCCTAAACCTTGTGGACAGCCTTCCCAGAAGAGTTGAAGCTGTTATAGCTTCAATGGGTGGGCCAACTCAATATTGAACCCTACGGACTAAGACTGAAAGTTCATGTGCGTGTAAAGGCAGGCGTCCCAATACTTTTGGTAATATAGTGTGTGTGAACCCGTCCTCAATAAATAAGAAATATTCATCCAGCACAGGAAATAGCCTAATAGCATTGATTTTTTTTCCAACAGAACAAATATACATGCACTTTCACTGGGTGAGTTGCTATGCAAATTTTTCCATAAAGCTACCCCTAGGATTGGCGCATTGCACAATGTCATGAGCAGTGAAATCATCTTGAAAAATCAAAAACAGCATCAGCTTTGCTTTTTTTTTTTTTGCAATGCTTTGTACACAATGCACAGGGGGTTATAGCTTTCCTGTATTCGAGTAAATTCCTGGGAAGACTCCTCATGAGATCTCATCTCTGTAACTCCTCTGTATCATGCGGCAGTCAATTATATATTAATCACGCTACAATGTTACAGCTGCAGGCTCCCCGGGATGACACAGGTGGATATTATTCTACAAGTGCTGATTGGACGGCAGCCATGGCAATGAGCAGGCGCTGCACACCTCCTGTGATACGCATTGTGTATTCATCATCGCAGGTTCACAGCGTCTATCCTCAAAGCTTCTTCTCCGCAGAGCACGGTGAAGAATATATAACCGGGGGTTTCTTTACCGCAAAAGGCGACGCGGGGGGTCATCTGCCTGAGGACGCTGTGAATTCGGAGAATAATCAACTACGCTCGTGCTTTTGAGATGAAATCAATGAGATGCATCAGTCAGCCATCTACAGGAATCTGAAATAAAAGAACACGAGGATATCAATTTGCAGGATTTCTGGAATGGGGTGGGCACCTCTGTACATTGGGGGCCTCATTATCTCCTGTAAATAAGATAACGATCGCAAAAAGGAATCCTTTTCCAAGGCCAAGCATAGTTCTTTTAACAACTTTTATATATACAGGTGAGCGTGATGTGTATAAAGATAGCTTGGGGTGAGCAAAATTGACGGTCTTGCTTCACCAATAAAAACTTTCAATATATCATCCAAATTTCATAATACAATGGAAATGTTTTGCAGTCAATGGGAAAAGGAAGTCACTGCCTCTTTAAAGATGAAAAATGACCTGTGATCAGTATATCCAAAGGGATATAAAAAAACATTTAATGTGAAAATGGCTTAATGTAGCTTAACGTGTAATAAAGTGCCTAAACCTCAATCAATTGCCCTGAAACTTTGCACAGGCTAAGATCTCAACTTCCCAAACCTATCCTAAGTTTCATGAGATTCGGTGTTCCACAAGGCAAACTAGGCACATTAAGCTTGTTTTTTGGGGAGCTTAATGTGGCTTAACATACAAAAAAGACCTTAAATGTTAACCAATTTCTCCCAAACCTCCCACAATAGAAGACTCTATCCATGCCAACATATTCTGAAAATTTCAGCTCATTTGGTTAATCACACCAAAAGTTATTTACATTAAGCTAAATTTTACAATGCTAAAACATTTAATGTGAAAATGGCTTAATATAGCTTAATGTAGCTTAACATGTAATAAAGTGCCTAACCCTCGATTGATTGCCCTGAAACTTTGCACAGCCTAAGATCTTAACTTCTAAGACGTTTAATGCGATTCGGTCTTCCACAAGGCAAACTAGGGACATTAAACTTGTTTTTTGGGGAGCTTAATGTGGCTTAATGTACAAAAAAGACCTTAAATGTTAACCAATTTCCCCCAGACTTCACACAATAGAAGAAAAACCAATGCCAACATATTATGAAAATTTCAGCTCATTTGGTGAATTGCACCAAAAGTTATTCACATTATCAGGGCCAATCCTAGGCGGGTGCTCAGGGTGCAACGCACCCGGGTGCCAGAGAGGTGGTGGTGCTGAAGCGCCAGAGTGCCCCTCCCTCCTCCTTCTCCTCTTGTCCGTGTCCAGAGGCGGTTCTCTCCGCTGGTCACCGCTGCTGCCGCTGTGTTTCTTGCTCAAGCCCCTCCCCCCTCCTGTCAGAGAAGGAGAGCAGCCAGAAATGAGATCGGAGGCGGAGCGGCTGGTCTTTGTTTGGAGAAAGACCAGCCACGCAGTTACGTCGCTGAGAGGGCGGTCCATGCCTGACACATGTTCTCCTCCTCCTCTCTGTGTCTCTCACTCCTGCCTGCTGTGAACTGCTCTCCACCCAGGCGGCGTGGCTGCACACTGTCCTCTCCTCTCCAGCTGCTGCCGGGTGTTTTTGTGTACCCTAATGGAGAGGGGGTCTGTACTAATGGAGGGGGGTCTGTACTAATGGAGGGGGGTCTGTCCTGGGGGGTCTGTACTAATGGAGGGGGAGTCTGTACTAATGGCGGGGGGTCTGTACTAATGGAGGTGGGTCTGTCCTGGGGGATCTGTACTAATGGAGGGGGATCTGTACTAATGGGGGGTCTGTACTAATGGAGGGGGGTCTGTCCTGGGGGGTCTGTACTAAGGGAGGGGGGTCTGTCCTGGGGGTCTGCACTAATGGAGGGGGGTCTGTACTAATGGAGGGGGGTCTGTCCTGGGGGGGTCTGTACTAATGGAGGGGGGGTCTGTCCTGGGGGTCTGTACTAATGGAGGGGGGTCTGTACTAATGGAGGGGGTCTTTTCTGGGGGGTCTGTACTAATGGAGGAGGGTCTGTCCTGGGGGTCTGTACTAATGGAGGATGGGTCTGTACTAATGGAGGGGGGTCTGTACTAATGGAGGGGGGGTCTGTACTAATAGAGGGTGGTTTGTCCTGGGGGGGTCTGTACTAATGGGGGGGTCTGTCCTGGGGGGATCTGTACTAATGGAGGAGGGTGGTTTGTCCTGGGGGGTCTGTACTAATGGAGGGGGGTGGTTTGTCCTGGGGGGGTCTGTACTAATGAAGGGGGGTCTGTACTAATGGAGGGTAGTTTTTCCTGGGGGGGTCTGTACTAATGGAGGGGTGGTTTGTCCTGGGGGGGTCTGTACCGAGGAAGATCTGTACTGAGGGAGGGGTTTATACTTAGTGCGGGTTCTGCACTAACGGAGGGGGGTCTATACTTAGTGGAGGGGGGTGTGTACTGAGGGACAACTATAGTTGGTGGAAGGGGGGTGACCCCAACCCTAGTGATGCCACTGCAGCTGCGGGCTCTTCTTTTCCCCCTCCCTCTCCCTCCCTCTCCCTCTCCTCCTCTGCTGTACTAGTGAGCGGCGCTTGCCAGCACAGCCTCCCACTATGTTTCTTCCCCCGCCTTCATATCTGCCAGGGAAGAAATAGAATAGTAAAAGGAGCAGAGAAGAGGATTGTGGGACATGTAGTCCAGAGGACTGGCAGCCCCACTGTAACAAGGAAACTGCAGCCCACACAGCATGCTCAGCTGAATGGGAGAGAGAGAGAGACAGAAGCCCGGGAAAGCTTTCAGTGAAGTACACCCAGGACTCCAGAGGAAGAGGACAGTGCTGAGAGAACACCATCAGAGAGAGTACCCCACTGTCCTGCACCACCAGAGGGAAAGACATGTATGGAGCTGTATTAAAAAGGAAGCAGAGTACAGACATGAAAGGGTGCAAGGAACTTAGGGAAGGAATAAGTTAGGAAAAGGAGGAGTTTAAGGAAGTTAGGGATATGTTGGGATTGGTGGATCAGTGTAGAAGGGGTGGAGAGTTTTAATTAGTGTTGGACCTGGGGGAGTGAAACAGCAGTCGTGAGTTGGAGAGTCAGGAGGAACGTTCAGGTAGAAAAATGAGTGGGTTAGAACAGCTATGGATGCAGCTTAGGGAGGCAGCGGTGACCCACGGGACAGAATGGCTGCAGAGCCAAATTGCCTCCACATTACAGGGGGTAGGGCAGGGCCCATCCACAGCGCGGCCGGCCTCATCACGGGCTCGGAGGTCCAGACCTCCGGAGCGCCTTAGCCCCGACATCGCTCCCAGGACCCAGCGGAGACTGGGGAGCCATAGTCGGACCCCCTCAGGACCCCCTCCGGTGAAGCAGACACCTAAAAGGTCGGGTGGGGAGACAAGCAGGCATGCTAGACTGCAACACAGGCATAGGGGAGGAGTTTTAATGCAGGCCCACAGGCCGGTCCCCTCTGGTGAACCTCAGCAAGATAGACAGCAGGCTGCCACCTCCGGCCATGCTCCGGTCGGGGTGGCAACTCGGCGAGGGAAAAAAGCTAATTCGGGCGCCGGCCTTCCTTTAGACGCGGCCGGTGGCTTGCCTCGTGGCGGCGCCATTTTAACTGGGGGTGAAGGTTCGGCAATTCAGCAGCGAGACCGTCAGTCGGGAGGCCCAGCCTCCAGGTTCAGTGATGGACCTGGGAGGGTTGGCCAGCGCAACGCATGCGTGAGAGAGAGGTCGCCGAGTGATGACGTCATCTCCCCTCACGATGGGAGCGGAGGAAGAAACCCTCTGAGGGATGTCGCCCCCCCTCATGTCGCTCCGGCTGCGGGACACAGGACAGCCAGACGAACGGGCGATGGAGTGCAGCCAGCGTTGCGGACAGTCAACAACAGCAGCAGCGAGGAGGGAGAAGTGAGCGATGATCCACAGGAGGCAGCCAGTAGTGTATTTAGGTTTTGTGCTGCCCTAGGCCTGACTAAACTCGTGCACCCCCTAATTTAAATATGACCCACCCCTTCCTCTCAAGGCCACACCCCTTGCTGTTTAAGACCTGCACTGAAATTTTGAAAAATAGTGGGGACACTCGTTCTGAGGGCCTGGGGGGGGGGGGTTGCAGGCAATGGATTCCCTTAATTTGCATAAATTTCCTCTCACTTTCTGTTTGGCTATGGGGCAGGAAGTGAAGGGAAATCTCTGCAATGGGACAGGGATGGTAGAAAATAAACTGACAGGGGCTATAACCCTCCATTATTCTATCCAAAAGGAAAAGCACACAGTGTGGGCGCTTTATGGGGGAGCTAGCCTAATTTGCCTCTCAGCCCAGTCCGTCCCAAAAGACTGGCGCTACACTAATGCTGTAGCGCAAGCCGTTGGGGATTCTGTCCATGCTGCCCCCCTGCAAAGTGCTGCCCTAGGCCTGGGCCTTGTCGGCCTAGGCCAGGATACAACGTTGGAGGCAGCGATGGAGTCGGGTCAGACGGCTGGTGGGTCCCCTCGCCTCAGACAGCCTGGTAAGCAACAGCTTTCTATGTCTGTTAATAATGTCTCTGGGCTGGTAGATGCAGGAAACAGGGTAGGAGGTGATGTGTAGAGGGGCATGGGGGGGGGAGGGGGTTTATGGGAATCAGTGAGGGAGCTGCTTCGTCGCTTGGAGAGCAGAGCTCCCCAACCCTCATCCCCCATTAGCCCCTGGGTATCACAAACCCCGAGTGGTAGGGAACCCCCGGTAGTAGTGGACCCCCCGCAAAGGTCGGCAACGTTGGTGGTAGCGGAGACGCAGACGGGAGGTGACGGCGTGGGAGAATCGACAAAAACCACATCGCAGGAAAAGGACGTGGAAAAAGTGAGATTGGCGGATGCAGCCAAGTGTGAGGTCTACATTTGCTTTGAGGGACCTTTAGGGGCGCATTTGAAAAAAGAGGTAAGGGAAAAAATTTGGAAAAATTAGTTTGTGGAGATTTTCTCCCTGCTCCCATTAGAAAAGTTTAATTCAGACAGAGAGTAAAAAAGAGGAGGAAGAAAAGAGAAGGTACAGACTAATTCCGCGCACGTTTGCAAACTGGTTGCAAGCATTTGCGATTCTGGCCAGCGTGATTGGGGAAAAAGCCCCCGAGAATTGCTCAGCATTATTTTGTTACCTGGAAGCGATCAGCGAGGCACATCGAGTGTATGGGGGTTTAGCGTGGCTTCGGTATGATGAACAGTTTCGTCAGCGGAAGGCGGTTCGCCCCTCAATTAGATGGGACCATAAGAATATAAGCCTCTGGATGAAGTTGATGACTTCGTCCAGAGCGTGGAGCCCGTTTTTTCAAGCGGGGGTCGGCGGCACCTCCTCCGCTGGATCGCCGGCCCCTAAAAAGAAAGGGGTGTGCTGGCAGTTCAATGAAAGCAACTGCCGGTTCGGAACTTCATGTCGCTACAACCATGAATGCTCCGGGTGTAGTGGGGCGCACCCTTTCGTGCGCTGCTTAAAGCAGGGAAAAGGTCGCACAGGAGACATCGCTGGAAAAAGGGATGACACCGGTGAGACTAGAAAGGATGCTACCTTTCCTAAATAGGTACCCGGATAGGACAGCAGCAGTTTTATTAGAAACAGGGTTCAAGGAGGGTTTTCGAATTCCAAGCTCCTTGCGAGAGGTTCCGCCAGTTGCGGACAATTTGAAGTCGGCACGCCTACACCCGGAGGTGGTGTCGGCTAAGTTGTTTAAGGAAGTTGCATTAGGCTGCATGGCGGGTCCATTTACTTCACCGCCATTACCAGGTTTAATAGTTTCCCCTTTGGGAGTTGTTCCGAAGAAGGAGCCAGGGCAATATAGGATGATACATCATCTGTCTTACCCAAGAGGTGGCTCAGTGAACGATGGTATTAACCCGCAGGATTGTGCGGTTACCTATACATCCTTCGATGCGGCTGTTTCTTGGGTCAGAAAATATGGTAGGGGTTCCCTCATGGCAAAGACGGATGTGGAATCGGCATTTAGGTTATTGCCGGTACACCCCCTCAGTGTGCATTTATTGGGTTGCTGTTGGCAAGGGGCGTATTTTGTTGACTGCTGCCTACCCATGGGTTGTTCCATTTCTTGCGCACTGTTTAGCGTTTAGCTCGTTCTTTGAATGTGCGGTTAGGGAAGCGGCAGGAATAAATTCAGTAATACACTATCTGGATGATTTCCTGTGCATAGGCCCACCTGACTCCAGATGTTGTGGAGTATTGTTAGGGACGTTACAGCACTTGGCTGAAAGGTTTGGGATTCCGTTGGCGGCCTATAAGACAGAGGGCCCAACATCGCAATTAGTCTTTTTGGGCATCACTATTGACTCCATGGCTATGGAATGTAGGCTGCCGGAGGACAAGTTGGTGGCGCTACGTGAGGAGGTGAGTATGGCGGGTAGGAAGCGGAAGCTGCGGCTGAAGGAATTGCAATCATTACTGGGAAAACTGAATTTTGCATGCAGAATTATTCCCATGGGTCGCATATTCTGTAGGAGGCTGCCGCAACAGCGGGGGTGAGAGTTCCCAATCACTTTGTCAGATCGACCAGAGAACTACAGGCAGATTTAAAAGTTTGGGACGCATTTTTGGAGTGCTTTCATGGGCGATCAGTGTGGCAAGTGGGGCCAGTCAGCAATGCTGACTTGGTCCTGTTTACGGATGCGGCAGGATCAGCAGGATACAGGGCGTATTGCCGAGGTAGATGGAGTGCAGGGCCGTGGCCGGAGACTTGGAGAGAAGCGGGTTTCCTTCGAAACTTGGTCCTCCTTGAACTATTTCCTATTGTTTTGGCAGTGGAACTGTGGGGGGAGGAATTACGTAACAAAAAAGTTAGGTTCAATTGTGACAATTTGGGGGTGGTTTGGGCGATTAATAACATCTCGGCCTCATCCCCACCTGTGATTAGGTTGTTAAGACACTTGGTGCTCAGTTGTTTGCGCATAAATGCAATTAGTTATGCTGTGCATATCCCTGGAGTGGACAATAAGTTAGCGGATGCTTTGTCTCGTTTCCAGTGGGAAGAATTTCGCAAACTGGCACCGGAGGCGAACCAGGTTGGGGAGCAATGCCCGTCGGAACTGTGGAGAGTTGCGTTGGAATCACCGCAGGATTGATCTGGCAGTCCCTCAGCGCAGGAACATGGAGGGCTTATGAAAAAGTGTGGCAAGAATGGTTGGCCTTGATGGAGGAGGTAGGAGGGTCAGAAGACTCCGCCGACGTACAAACTTGGGTTTTGTGTTTTATTTGTAGGAATTATGAAAGAGGGGTCTCTGGGTCTGGAATAGGAAAGAAGATGGTGGCTCTAGCCTTTTTATTCCAATTAAAAGGACTCAGGGATTTCCCAAAATCCTTTATGGTTCGCGGGGCTTTGCGGGGTTATAGAAAAGGTTCTCGCAAGCAGGACTCCAGACGCCCAGTGTCATTTGCGGTGCTGGGAACGATTCTGACAAGCCTCAACAAGGTGTGTTTAGAGTACTTTGAGCAAGTACTCTTCCGAGCAGCCTTTGTGGTGGCATTTTTTGGAGCATTTAGAATTGGGGAGCTGGTCTCGCCATCAAAAAGGGTGGTGGGAGGTCTAAGGTTGGGTGATGTGCAGTTTTCAGATCAGTCAGTTCTGATTTGGATAAGGCGATCAAAAACGGACCAGGAAGGAAAAGGGGTCAGAGTGGAGTTGTTCAAGGGGTTAGAACCCTTTTCTTTTTCTGTTAAAAAAAAAGGGGTTAGAACCCCAGTTTTGTCCGGTAACAGCTCTGAGGCAGTTCTTGGATATACGCCCGACAGGGGAGAGTGCACTGTTTATCCATGAGGATGGATTGTGCTTATCCAGGTTTCAGTTTACAGCAGTAATGAGGAAGTGTTTAAAAGAAGGAGGGCTTTCCCCGGGAGAATATGCAGGGAATTCCTTCCGCATAGGGGCTGCCACGGAGGCAGCTCGCTGGGGACTTCCAGAAAGTGTAATAAAGAAGATAGGCAGATGGGAATAAAACAGATTTCAGATATATGTTCGTCCACAGTTATTGTGAAGTATAGTTGGTTGTATTGGTTAAGATTAGTAGACGGTTAAAAAATGTTGGCATGTCGCTGGTATGTTTCTTTGTTATTTCTTTTCAGATCCCCCCAGATGTCTCATTTGAATATTGGGACACTCATACGTTTTTTGGGGGGCAAAACTGGCGGACATCAGACCTGAAGGTAGACAGCTACGGCTTAAGAGAGAGGAGGGTACGGTCAGGTGGTTGGGTATACCGGGCATGAGGTGGCAGCAAGTGGTTCCGGAGGTACATAGATTTTCCAGGTTGGACAGGGTCCCTGATATATTGGTCCTTCATGTGGGAGGAAATAACTTGGGTATTAGACCAATGAGGCAGGTCATTAAAGATATCCAATGGGACTTTCTCAGGCTCCGGGCATCCTTTACAGACATGCTGTTCGTATGGTCCGATATAGTTGCCCGTATGTCTTGGAGGGGGGCCCGATCGTGGGAAAAACTCAATAAGACCCGCATAAAAGTTAACAAAGAGGTGGGCAGGTTTGTTTCCAGGAATGGGGGTATAGTGATACGACATTGGGAATTAGAAACTGACACTTGGATGTACCTGAGAGGGGATGGTGTTCATCTTAACCCGGTGGGGATTGATCTTTGGTCCCTGGGGCTTGAAGATGGCATTAGAAGAGCATTCTTAGTGTGGCTGCGGGCACAAGCGTAAGGTGTCACACTTGTGCCGCGGTGGCGTTTGGTCCTTGGCGACAAGAGTATATATATATATATATATATATATATATATATATATATATATATATATATATATATATATATGGATAGATATATATATTGGTTAAAATGAGGCTTGAAAAACGTTGGGACACATCCCAGGATGGAGTTTTCCGGTTGGTCCAGTCAGTTTTTGGACCAACGGGTAATAAATGGGGGTCTGGGTCAGTTAGTGAGTCCTCAAGGCGAGTTAGCGGCTGGGGACAGATGCTAACAAAAGGGACTCAGGCTCAAAAGTGATTGGGGTCGTCAGGGACCAGCAACAAAAAGATTACTGAGAGTTAGAGTTAAAGATTTTAAATATTTTGAATATTTAAATGGTTATAAATATTGAAAATAAAAAGTTTACAGTTTTATTGGTTCTTGTTAAATAAAGGCCGATAAGGCCATTTACATCCAATCCAAGTGTCGGTGTCATTACTTAGTAATAAGGTGCTATCATGTATTGGTAGGGAAGTAAGGTATCTGGCTACCCTATTCAAGCCACACAGCCTGGCGCCATCCCTGGCAGAGAAAGGAATGGAGTCATTGCCAGAATACAGATCTGGGTGCTACCCAGCGGAGTCGCCACGGGCAATTCAGAGTGAGCTGACTCCTGATCAGAGGGACCATTGCTGTATCGCCGGGTCAGGTGAGAGGGCCGATCGGCCATTATCTACTAACATCCATAGGAACTGCAGTCTCTGACCATCTCCTGTACTATGTCTGCAGTCTCTGATCATCTCCTATAGTATGTCTGGGGGCTCTTTCTAACAGACTCTCTAACAGAAGCCCTCTCTGTGTGCATCAGAGAGACTCCCCTCCAGGTCTCATCAGTGTACGCTCTTCCTGTGTTTTCTTTATTGTTAAAAGATCATGAGAGGATCCCAGGCTAACAAAGACTTCTTAGGGGAGCATCTCTGTGTTTGAGTTGTTGCCATAGAAACATTTGTAAAGGGGAGGAGTTGGTAAGATGACCACGCCCATGTAGGGGCGCCAGAAATATTTCTGCACTTAGGCGTCTGTGACCCTAGGATCGGCCCTGTGCGCATGCGCTGCTCAGCTGCCATTCAGGCACAGCATGCATGAGAATGACCTCATCCTACTTCGGCCAATCAAGACGGCCAAAGCCCAATACCAGGATGAAGCCGGGGTTAAGATGCCAGCAAAGGGCCTTGTGGTGGGCGTCAGACCGTTGGAACAGAGGCAAGTATTTTTGGCTTTAGCTCTGCTTTAAGAATGTCTCTTTAGGCTAGGCTCACACCTATGTGGTTGGTGCAGCTTGTGTTTGAGCGGGCAGCGCAATCACTCATTTGGTCCCTGCACATTTTTAAAATCACAACCGCACAGAAATCACATGGTTCTTTTTCACAATGCAATTTCCCGCACCACAAAATGCAGTGTGTATTCATATGCATAGGGTGCCTGCGCAGATTGCCAGCTGGTACCGAAATGTGTGCGATTTACATGCATTCCCGCACCTGTATATATGCAAACCTAGTCTTAGATGTATGAATTAAACTTAGTGCCCTTGAGAGAAAGAAAGGAATGGCTCAAGGAACCAAGCCCAGATATATGCACAGGTGAGAAAAGTCTGCAATTTAATTACAATTATTAAATCTTCAATAAGGCTGGCCATACATTATACAATTTTCCATCTAATATGAGGTCAATCCTAAACACTTTCAATTTGTTTGCAATCAGGCATGCCCTTGCACTACATAGTTGAAGGTATATCTAAAGAAAATTGAATAGGAAAATTGTATAATGTATGGTCAGCTGAACCACTTCAGCCCCGGAATAATTGGCTGCCCAATGACCGGGCCATTTTTTGTGATTCAGCACTGCGTCGCTTTAACTGACAATTGCGCGGTCGTGTGACGCTGTACCAAACAAAATTCGAGCCCTTTTTTTCCCACAAATAGAGCTTTATTTTGGTGGTATCTGATCATCTCTGCAGTTTTTATTTTTTGTGCTATAAACAAAAGAAGAGCGACAATTTTGAAAAAAAAAAAATATATATCTTTTACTTTTTGTTATAATAAATATCCCAATTTTTTTTTTTGGAAAAAACTAATTTTTTCCTCAGTTTAGGCCAATACGTATTCTTCTACAAATTTTGGTTAAAAAAAAATCGCAAAAAGCGTATATTGATTGGTTTGCGCAAAAGTTATAACGCCTACAAAATAGGGGATAGTTTTATGGCATTTTTATTATTCTTTATTTTTTTACTAGTAATGGCGGTGATCTGCAATTTTTATCGGGACCGCGACATTATGGCGGACACATCGGACACTTTTGACACGTTTTTGGGACCATTGGCCTCTATACAGGGATCAGTGCTATAAATAGCCACTGATTACTGCATAAATGGCACTGGCAGGTGTAGTAATGTGACTGAACAGAAGTGACTCCATTTTGTGCAGCCATAAAGTCATATAAATTCATATATCTTAACTTGTGTCAGACTCAAGTTAAGTCAACTAATTCTGTTTTTCAGCTTGGTAATAGGGATGAGCTTCGTGTTCGAGTCGAACCCATGTTCGACTCGAACATCGGCTGTTCGACCGTCCGTCGAATTGCGAACGATATGGGCCGTTCGCGCCAAATTCGTGTGGCGCGTCACGGCCCATAATTCACTGCGGCATCGCAGTGCATTGCTGGCTGATGATTGGCCAAGCATGCACTATGACCCGCATGCTTGGCCAATCACAGCGCCGCCTGAACAGAGAGCCGTAATTGGCCAAAGCCAAGGAGGCTTTGGCCAATTATGGCTCAGGGGATTTAGTACACGCCCCACACTATATAAGGCCGCCTGCACGGCGGCCCTGTGTAGTGTGTGTTCCGGCGTTGAAAGAGATAGACAGAGAGACAGTGTTTGATTTGAGTTAGATAGATTAGGCAGAACAGTCAGTCAGTTAGCTGCACTTACAGTGTATTGTGTATATATATGCATCCCAGGTGTTGCATATATATATATACACTGTATTCAGTTTAGCTAGATCCGTTCCTGTTATCTTCTATCTAGACTATTTACATTCAGTGCAGTGTGTCCTGCTCACAGTGTTCAGCTAGATCCGTTCCTGCTATTTACATTCAGTACAGTGCTTCCTGCTCACAGTGTTCAGCTAGATCCGTTCCTGCTATTTACATTCAGTGCAGTGCGTGCTGCTCACAGTGTTCAGCTAGATCCGTTCCTGCTATTTACATTCAGTGCAGTGCGTGCTGCTCACAGTGTTCAGCTAGATCCGTTCCTGCTATTTACATTCAGTGCAGTGCGTCCTGCTCACAGTGTTCAGCTAGATCCGTTCCTGCTATTTACATTCAGTGCAGTGCGTCCTGCTCACAGTGTTCAGCTAGATCCGTTCCTGCTATTTACATTCAGTGCAGTGCGTGCTGCTCACAGTGTTCAGCTAGATCCGTTCCTGCTATTTACATTCAGTGCAGTGCGTCCTGCTCACAGTGTTCAGCTAGATCCGTTCCTGTTATCTTCCTACTGACAGGCAGGCTTGTCTGGTTACAGTATATAAAGCTACCTGAAGAAAATTACAGGTGTTCTTTTTGATCCTATTAGTACCACGGTCAGGCAGCTAGACTATTTACATTTAGTACAGTGTGTCCTGCTCACAGTGTTCAGCTAGATCCGTTCCTGTTATTTACATTCAGTGCAGTGCGTCCTGCTCACAGTGTTCAGCTAGATCCGTTCCTGCTATTTACATTCAGTGCAGTGCGTCCTGCTCACAGTGTTCAGCTAGATCCGTTCCTGCTATTTACATTCAGTGCAGTGCGTGCTGCTCACAGTGTTCAGCTAGATCCGTTCCTGCTATTTACATTCAGTGCAGTGCGTCCTGCTCACAGTGTTCAGCTAGATCCGTTCCTGTTATCTTCCTACTGACAGGCAGGCTTGTCTGGTTACAGTATATAAAGCTACCTGAAGAAAATTACAGGTGTTCTTTTTGATCCTATTAGTACCACGGTCAGGCAGCTAGACTATTTACATTTAGTACAGTGTGTCCTGCTCACAGTGTTCAGCTAGATCCGTTCCTGTTATTTACATTCAGTGCAGTGCGTCCTGCTCACAGTGTTCAGCTAGATCCGTTCCTGCTATTTACATTCAGTGCAGTGCGTCCTGCTCACAGTGTTCAGCTAGATCCGTTCCTGCTATTTACATTCAGTGCAGTGCGTGCTGCTCACAGTGTTCAGCTAGATCCGTTCCTGCTATTTACATTCAGTGCAGTGCGTCCTGCTCACAGTGTTCAGCTAGATCCGTTCCTGTTATCTTTCTACTGACAGGCAGGCTTGTCTGGTTACAGTATATAAAGCTACCTAAAGAAAATTACAGGTGTTCTTTTTGATCCTATTAGTACCACGGTCAGGCAGCTAGACTATTTACATTTAGTACAGTGTGTCCTGCTCACAGTGTTCAGCTAGATCCGTTCCTGTTATTTACATTCAGTGCAGTGTGTCCTGCTCACAGTGTTCAGCTAGATCCGTTCCTGCTATTTACATTCAGTACAGTGCGTCCTGCTCACAGTGTTCAGCTAGATCCGTTCCTGCTATTTACATTCAGTGCAGTGCGTGCTGCTCACAGTGTTCAGCTAGATCCGTTCCTGCTATATACATTTAGTGCAGTACGTCCTGCTCACAGTGTTCAGCTAGATCCGTTCCTGTTATCTTCCTACTGACAGGCAGGCTTGTCTGGTTACAGTATATAAAGCTACCTGAAGAAAATTACAGGTGTTCTATCCCAGCTTAGTGCAGCTACAGGCCATTAGTATGTCTGGAAGGCCAAGAAGGAGAGGCAGACAGTCACAAGCCAATAAGAGAGGGCAAGCAGGCTCTGTGTCTAGTGCTGGTCGTGGAGACGGTGCATCCTCATCAGCACGTGGCCATGGGACACGCTTGGCCTTTTTTTCGGCAGCTGGCCGTGTTGAGCCGCAACATGCGGAAGACTTGGTCGAGTGGATGACCAAGCCGTCCTCATCCTCCTCATCCTCTCTCACCCATGCCCAGGGTGCTTTGTCTGGCAAAGCAGCGGCCTCTTCCCTCAGCTCAATGTCATCAGTGACTCCTTCCCTAGCCCCACCATGTCCTCCTGAGGATTCCCTCGAACTGTTTGACCACAGTGTTGGGTACATGCTCCAGGAGGATGCCCAGCGTTTGGAAGGCTCTGATGATGATACTGAGCTCAATGAAGGCAGTAACATGAGCACGGACAGAGGGGGTGCCCAAGAAGGACAGCAATCTGGCAGTCATGCTCCCCCTGCTGCAGCATACTGCCAGGTTTGCTCCAGTGATGAGGAGGGAGGGGATGATGAGGTCACTGACTCAACGTGGGTGCCTGATAGGAGAGAGGAGGAGGAGGAGGAGGAGGAGGAGGAGGAGGAGGAGGTGGCACATCACCAACTAGGCAGGATGCCCTCCAGGGGCCAGCCTAAGGGCAGCACATTGACTGCATCACACCCCAAAGCTCCACATGTGCAGGGCGCTGCAGTCTCTGCGCGTTATTCAAAAAGTTCTTTGGTGTGGGCCTTTTTTGAGACGAGTGCATCAGATCGCACCGCTGCTATTTGCAATATATGTCTCAAGCGTATCTCGCGTGGCCAAAACATCTCCCGCTTGGGTACCACATGCTTGACCAGACATATGTTGACCTGCCATGCAGTTCGTTGGCAAGCGTATCTAAAAGACCCACACCAAAGAACAAAGACGATCTCTCCTTGCTCCTCATCAGCTGAGATTTCCAACCCCACTAGACCTTCAGTCCTCTCTGCGACCTGCAGTGAGAGGAATGAAGGTGTAGAATTAGGTGTGTCACAGCCAAGTACTTATGGGCAATCTGCTTTTGGTACACCGACGTCAGATTGTACCAGGCAAATTTCCCTGCCCCAGCTGCTGCACCGCCGAAAGAAGTTTGCTCCCAGCCATCCACATGCCCAGCGGTTGAATGCTAGCTTGGCAAAATTGCTAGCACTTCAACTGCTGCCTTTTCAGTTGGTAGACTCTGCCCCCTTCCGTGAGTTTGTGGAATGTGCGGTTCCTCAGTGGCAGGTACCCAAACGCCACTTTTTCTCACGGAAGGCGATTCCGGCTCTCTACCGGCATGTGGAAGGCAATGTCCATGCCTCGCTGGACAGGGCGGTCAGCGGTAAGGTGCATATTACCGCTGACTCATGGTCCAGCAGGCATGGACAGGGACGTTACTTAAGTTTCACGGCGCATTGGGTGACTCTGCTGGCAGCTGGGAAGGATGCAGGACAAGGTGCAGTAGTGTTGGAGGTTGTTCCGCCACCACGCCTCCAAAATGCTGATTGTGACACACCTCTCTCCTCCACCCCCTCCTCTTCTTCTTCCTCCATGGCCTCTTCCTCGGAACCAGCGGTGCTCCGTAGGCGTTCAAGGGGCTACGCAAGTACGCAGGCCAAAAGATGCCATGCGGTGCTTGAGCTGGTGTGCTTGGGGGACAGGAGCCACACTGGGGCAGAGGTTCTGTCAGCTCTGCAGGGGCAGGTTCAGAGGTGGTTGACGCCACGCCAACTTAAGGCAGGAATGGTGGTTTGCGACAATGGCACCAACCTCCTCTCTGCCCTCCGACAGGGACAACTGACCCATGTGCCCTGTTTGGCTCACGTCCTTAACTTGGTGGTGCAGCGGTTCTTGGGCAGGTACCCGGGCTTACAGGATGTCCTGAGGCAGGCCAGGAAAGTCTGTGTGCATTTCCGCCGGTCATATAATGCCAGTGCTCGGCTGACGGACCTCCAAAAGGAGTTTAACCTGCCCAAGAACCGCCTAATCTGTGACATGCCCACCAGGTGGAACTCGACGTTGGCCATGCTGCAGCGGCTGCACACGCAGCAGAGGGCCATCAATGAGTACCTGTGCGACTATGGCACCAGGACAGGGTCAGGGGACCTTGGTTTTTTTTCCCCACGCCAGTGGGCCATGATCAGGGATGCATGCACTGTCCTGTCACCATTCGAGGAGGCCACGAGGATGGTGAGCACTGACAGTGCATGCATCAGTGACACTGTCCCCCTTGTCCACCTGTTGGAGCACACGCTGCGTGGGATAATGGACAGGGCACTTGAGGCAGAACAGAGGCAGGAAGAGGAGGACTTCCTTAGCTCTCAAGGCCCCCTTTATCCAGACAGTGTTCCTGCGTGCCCGCCGATCACACAGGAAGAGGACGAGGAGGAGGAGGAGGAGGAGGAGGAAGATTGTGTCAGTATGGAGGTGGAGCCTGGCACTCAGCATCAGCAGTCTTTAAGGGATCAGTCCCAAGGAACACATGGACTTGTACGTGGCTGGGAGGAGGTGGCTGCGGACGTTGTTGTCCTTAGTGACCCAGAGGACTCCGGACCGAATGCCTCAGCAAACCTACGCTGCATGGCCTCCCTGATCCTGCAAAGCCTGCGTAAGGATCCTCGTATTCGTGGTATCAAGGAGAAGGACCAATACTGGCTGGCAACCCTCCTTGATCCACGTTACAAGGGTAAGGTTGCGGACCTTATCTTGCCATCGCAGAGGGAGCAGAGGATGAAACATCTTCGGGAGGCCTTGCAGAAAGGTCTGTGCAACGCGTTCCCAGAGACTGGGAGGTTACAAACTCCTGTTTCTGGACAACGTGTTGCTGAGGCTTCGGTCAGTCAAAGAAGGAGCGGTGGAGAAGGTGGCCGTCTGACCGATGCGTTCAGACAATTTTTTGGTCCGCAGCCCCAAGGTATGATCGGTTCCAGCAACCATCGCCAGCGTCTGTTTTACATGGTGCAGGAATACCTAGGGGCAAGATCAGACTTGGACACCTTTCCCACCGAAAATCCTCTGGGTTACTGGGTCTTGAGGATGGATCACTGGCCAGAGCTTGCACAGTATGCAATTGAGCTACTGGCCTGTCCTGCATCCAGCGTTCTTTCGGAACGCACATTCAGTGCTGCTGGAGGCGTGGTAACCGATCACAGGGTGCGTCTGTCCACCGACTCGGTCGATCGGCTGACCTTCATAAAAATGAATCAGTCTTGGATCACCACCAGCTACCAAGCACCTGATGCAGATGTAACCGAATAATTTTTTTTGAAATCTCAGATCCCTTCAAAGACTGCCTATGCTGATGCTGAGTGACTATCCCTGAGTAATTATCCTCTTCCTCCTCAATCATCACGCTGATAGCTTGTAAGAACATTTTTGGTTCTGGGCGCCACCACCAGTGCCTAAGGCACAATTTTTCAGCCCCTGTTTAACAGGGGCGTGTAATTACAATTTTTGATGTAATACTTTGCAGCAGGGCTCGTTCCTGCATTCCAACTAGAGTGTCTGTGAGGGGTTGCAGTGTTGTGGCACCAGCACCAGTGCCTAAGACCCAATTTTTCTGCCCCTGTCTAACAGGGGCGTGTAATTACAATTTTTGATGCAATACTTTGCAGCAGGGCTTGTTCCTGCATTCCAACTAGAGTGTCTGTGAGGGGTTGCAGTGTTGTGGCACCAGCACCAGTGCCTAAGACCCAATTTTTCAGCCCCTGTCTAACAGGGGCGTGTAATTACAATTTTTGATGCAATACTTTGCAGCAGGGCTTGTTCCTGCGTTTCAACTAGAGTGTCTGTGAGGGGTTGCAGTGTTGTGGCACCAGCACCAGTGCCTAAGACCCAATTTTTCAGCCCCTGTCTAACAGGGGCGTGTAATTACAATTTTTGATGCAATACTTTGCAGCTGGGCTTGTTCCTGCGTTTCAACTAGAGTGTCTGTGAGGGGTTGCAGTGTTGTGGCACCAGCACCAGTGCCTAAGGCCTAATTTTTCAGCTCCTGTTCAACAGGGGCATGTAATTACAATTCTTGATCTAATATTTCACAGCAGGGCCCTGTGAGGGCTTACAGTGTTTTGGCCACAGCAACACCTAAGGCCCAAATTTCTGCTGAGTATATAGGGCAGGACCCTACTTTCAAACATCTAACTTACAAACGACTCCTACTTGCAAACGGAAGGAGACAACAGGAAGTGAGATGAAATCTACCCCTAAGGAAGGGAAATTCTCTCCTGTAAGAGTTAATATGGGAAAACAATTTTTCCTTTCCACTGATGCTTTCCAATCCTTGTTCCACAAAAAAACCAAAATTTTCAAAAAACATTTTTCATTGGGACAAAAAAGTGAGGTGAAATCTTCTGAAGAGGAGGAAAGACGCAAAACAAATGTCACAGGGGTGATAACCCTTCCCTATGTTTTCCAAAAAGCTTAGAAAAGATTTTTTGGCTGGAGCTAAACACATTAAAAATGTTCAAAATTACAAACAGATTCTACTTAACAACAAACCTACAGTCCCTGTCTTGTTTGCACCGCCTGTATACTGCTGTTCAGAGTATATAGGGACCTTTCCTTATTTTAATTTGGGTGCGGGGTTCCCCTTAATATCCATACAAGACCCAAAGGGCCTGGTAATGGACTGGGGGGTACCCATGCCGTTTGTCTCACTGATTTTCATCCATATTGCCATGACCCGACATGACATTAAACCCGCAAGCAGTTTTAAATGAGATTTTTTCCTTTAAAAATGACATTTGGTGCAGGGACTGTTCTAAACATGGGAAACACGCGTCACTTTACAGGCATACTATAGACACCCCCCAGGTACGATATTTAAAGGAATATTTCACTTTTTTTTTTTTACTTTAAGCATCATTAAAATCACTGCTCCCGAAAAAACGGCCGTTTTTAAAAGTTTTTTTTGCATTGATACATGTCCCCTGGGGTAGGACCCGGGTCCCCAAACCCTTTTTAGGACAATACCATGCAAATTAGCCTTTAAAATGAGCACTTTTGATTTCGAACGTTCGAGTCCCATAGACGTCAATGGGGTTCTAACGTTCGTGCGAACTTGCGGTCCGTTCGCGGGTTCTGGTGCGAACCGAACCGGGGGGTGTTCGGCTCATCCCTACTTGGTAACAGGTTTTCTATAAAGCACACATATAAGAAAATATAGCTTGCGTAAGCAGTTTTATTCTGTACCGTTTAAATAAAGAATTGTGGCTCAGTATGTCTGGGCCACCTTTCCTGTGTAATGAGACATGAAACAGGGAAGCAGGACTCATGACTATAAGTCATGAAAGCAGATGCACACCTTCCAACATTTTGAGATGGGAATGAGGGACATCTACTAACAAATGTATGTAGACATAGGACACGCCCCCTGCCACACCCCCTTAAAGGAGAAATAACCAAAAACAAGGACTTTTTTTTACCACTATTATTCCTTTATATTGTCTTTTAAAATGTACAAATGCAGCAATTTAGACATTGGATGAAAGGTTTAGCACTGAGAAACACTTTTTGAAAGATAAAAAGTGCATTTTATATACAACTATACAGATCAGACCAAAATGAGGGACAAATGAGGAGGAATGAGGGACAGAGGGACATTGCTCCAAATCAGGGACAGTCCCTCCAAATCAGGGACAGTTGGGGGCTATGCAGATGGCATAAGTTACTCTAGTCACCTATGTCAGCCATTTTGTAAAAGGTTAATCATCTGACCATTAAAGTGGTTGTAAACCCTTACAGACCACTTTGACCTACAGGTAAGCCTAGATTAAGGCTTACCTGACCTGTTGGTCCAAGAAATATCTCCTAAACCTACACTGTTTAGGAGATATTTGCAAAAAGACAGGCACCACTGTATACGGCGCATGCGCTGTAGACAGCGGCGCACGGGCGCACTGAGCGGGAGTGACGTCATCACGGCTCCGGCCAATAACAGCGCCGGAGCCACGATACCCAGAAAGAAGATGGAGGCTCCGTAGCAGAGGGGACAGCGGTGACATCGCAGGCTCCTGTGTCAAGTAAGTGACACATAATGGGCTACTATGCTATGCACAGTAGCCCATTATGCTTTACCTTTGCAGGGAAACAAAAAGGAAGTAACACCCATCAGGGTTTACTTCCTCTTTAATGATATGTAATGATATATAATGATATGTAATGTACACACCTGTATTAACCACTCCCATCTTTCATATTATGATTGGTTAGTGATGACCATATATAAATTGTATACCCGCCCAGAATAAAACAGATAGCTTTGGACATTTAGACTCTGCATCATCTCTTGCTGTGTTCACTAGGGATGGGCCGAACACCCCCCAGTTCGGTTCGCGAACATGCGAACAGACCAAAAATTTGTGCGAACCCCATTAAACTCTATGGGACTTGAACACAAAAAATCACAAGTGCTAATTTTAAAGGCTAATATGCAAGATATTGTCATAAAAAGTGTTTGGTGACCTGGGTCCTGCCCCAGGGGACATGTATCAATGCAAAAAAAAGTTTTAAAAGCGGCAGTTTTTTTCGGGAGCAGTGATTTTAATAATGCCTAAAGTGAAACAATAAAAGTGTAATATTCCTTTAAATATCGTGCCTGGGGGTGTCTATAGTATAGCCTTTAGTTCTCCCATATAGAGGAGTGTATTTCTTCCGTGGTTCAGAGAAGCAGGATCTTCCATTCTATGGATAGCGTAGGACCCACTAATAATGGGGTACTTTGACGCAATTATGTGAGACACACGGCTAGAATTTGGATGCTTGCTTTGAAACCCTATCCATGTGGTTTAAATGTGTTTTATCCTAACATGAGAATGTAGGCATTGGAATTCGGCGTGTGCGTTTCTTTAGGGGAGTGGAATCACAGACACATTGGTGTGGTGGATGGAATAGGAGAACTTCACATTGATTTTGGATTTCCTTTCAATACTATATGAACTTTTTTTATACATTATTTTGTCTCTTTGATTTATCAGTTTCACTATATATTAATTTATTCCACTTGCCACAGGGTGTAATTTGTTATTATATATATATATTGTTTATCATATATTATTTATATTTATATTTAGTATTTTTTTAGTCACATGTCACTTTGGGGTAATTCAGCACCTACTTGAGCATACACTCAGCGCCGCTATTTTTACTTATTGTCATTATTTACCGTAATTGTATATTGACATGTGGTTAAAATTCCGTTTTCATTTTTGATTTCTTTTAAGTGGCAGCTTCCAGATAGAATATCTGTCCTGAGGCGCAGTGGTGGTATTTTTGAGTAGTGGTGGTTTTTTTAATTATACCAACAGGAATTGGTGTCTATAGTATGCCTGTAAAGGGGCGCATTTTTCCCGTATATAGAATAGTCCCTGCACAAAGTAACATTTCTAAAGGCAAAAAAGTCATTTAAAACTGCTTGCGGCTGTAATGTAATGTTGCCCCCCCCCCCCCGCCCATTACCAGGCCCTTTGGGTCTGGTATGGATATTAAAGAGGGAGTCCACCTAAACCGCCTAAAAAAAAATATTAAAAGCCAGCAGCTACAAATACTGCAGCTGCTGACTTTTAATAAATGGCCACTTACCTGTCCCAGGGTCCAGCGATGTCGGCAGCCGATGCCGAGAACCCGCTCAGTTCTCGGCAGCTGCCGCCGCCATCCTAGGTGAGGGAATCAGGAAGTAAAGCGTTGCGGCTTCACTTCCCGGTTCCCTACTGCGCATGCGCGAGTCGTCGTAACTGGTCCCCGCTATCTCCTGGGACCTGTGTGTTTCCCAGGAGACAGCGCGGAGGGACAGGAAGAGGCATAGACTCCCATGAGTCTATGCCGGAAGTGGGTGCAAATACCTGTCTTAGACAGGTATCTGCACCCCCCTCCCCCCTGAAAGGTGCCAAATGTGACACCGGAGGGGGGGAGGGTTCCGAAAAGAGGAAGTTCCATTTTTGTAAGGAACTCCGCTTTAAGGTGAACCCCGCACCCAAATATAAAAAAAAGGCGTGGGGCCCCCAGGCCCTATATATTCTGAACAGCAGCAGTATAAAGGCTGTCCCCGGGTTACAAACAAGATAGGGACTTTAGGTTTGTTCTTAAGTTGAATCTGTTTGGAATTTGAAATTTGGAGTGTAGCTCCAGCCAAAAAATCTTTAAGCTTTTTGGATAATATAGGGAAGGGTTATCACCCCTGTAATATTTTTTTTGCTGCCTGTGCCCCTGTTCAGAACATTTCACCTCACTTTCTGTCCCAATGACAATTGTATTTTGAAAATTTGGGGTTATTAGGGAAACAAGGATTGGTGATAAAGCATCAATGGAGACACCTTTTTCCCATATTAACTCTTACAGGAGAGAATTTCCCTTCCTAGGGGTAGATTTCCTCTCACTTCCTGTTGTCTCCCTCCGTTTGTAAGTAGGAGTCATTTGTAAGTCGGATATTTGAAAATAGGGGACTGCCTGTATATACTATACAGCCTGCCCTATACACTCTGTGGAAAATTGGGCCTTAGGTGTTGGTGGTACCAGAACACTGTAAGCCCTCACAGTTACTCTTGGTGGGCACTGGAATGGGCCCTGCTGTGAAATATTATATCAAGAATTGTAATTACATGCCCCTGTTAAACAGGGGCAGAAAAATTGGGCCTTAGGCGGTGGTGGTGGTGGTGGCACAACACTGTAAAGCCTCACAAATACTTTTGTTGAGCACAGGAACAGGCCCTGCTGTGAAATATTAGATCAAAAATTATAATTACGCGCCCCTATTAAACAGGGGCAGAAAAATTGGGCCTTAGGCAGTGGTGGTGGTGCCACAACACTGAAACCCCTCAGACATACTCTTGTTGAGTTCAGGAACGAGCCCTGCTGTTAAATATTTGATCAAAAATTGTAATTACGCGCCCCTGTTAAACAGAGGCAGAAAAATTGGGCCTTAGGTAGTGGTGGTGGTACCCTGAACCAAAAATATTCAGTCTTCAAGGGATCCCACATCTATAGAAAAATCATCATCTTTACATCAGCATCAGGTGCTTGGTAGCTGGTGATCCAAGACTGATTCATTTTTATGAATGTGAGCCGATCAACAGAGTCTGTGGACAGGCGCACTCTGTGATCGGTTACAAAGCCTCCAGCAGCACTGAATGTGCGTTCAGAAAGAACGCTGGATGGAGGACAGACCAGTAGCTCAATTGCATATTGAGCAAGCTCTGGCCAGTGGTCCATCCTCAAGACCCATTAACCCAGTGGATGTTCTGGTGGAAAGGTCTCCAAGTCTGATCTTGCCCCTAGATATTCCTGCACCATGTAATTCAGACGCTGGCGATGGTTGCTGGAACCAAGGCTGGTGCAAGGATTTTAGACACCCTAGGCGAAACCTAATTTTGCCACCTCCATTGGCTCCACTCCTGACTCCACCCCCTTTTCCCTGCCCATGTGACATGAGGCGGCGCTATACAGGAAGCATCGGCTCTGCTTCCTCTAGCGCCGGCTCCAGTGCTGTGCCTCTAATTACACTATCGGTCCGACAGGGCAGCTGCCTGAGTTGGTTGCATGCTGCATATAAAATAAATCCGTAGCACTAAAAATATTATCATGAGAGCCCGGGGATGGTTCCAGGGAAGTGATTGTCCAAAACTATAAATGAATCAAAAAAGAATGCAAACCTGTGCAAAATAAAAAATAGACAATCTAGGTAACACAGTGACGTGTGACTAGTGTCAAATAGATACAAATAAATGCAAACTGGATAACACATATAAGTGTTAAGGACACACAAAAGGGGTGTTATACAATCCACGTGAGAAATATCAAGTGAAGAAAAACACAATACAAAAAATAGTTGTTTTTTTTAAATAGTTTTAAAAGAGCGCAGTAGGTAGAGCTCAGCAAGCTTTAAAATCCGACGCATTTCGTTCGAACGGACTTCGTTTGGACGAAACGCGTCAGTTTTAATGCTTGCTGAGCTCCACCTACTGCGCACTCTTATACAATCATGTAATTACTTTTTTATTGTACCCATTTGTCATGATGTAGTACTTTTTATTCAAATAAACCCCACTATTTTTGATCTATGTCATGTGGAGGTTTCTTTTCTCTTTTTTTATCCTTAAACGATTGCTGTTTTCATCATTGCCTGGAGAGTGTGGTGAGCGACTGCTGGCATTCCTGATCTCTACACCTGATGACCGTCAGAGAAGGAGCTGGAGCGTGTCCTCACCATCCTTTATTTCTAGACGGTGGAGGCACAACCCGGGTGTTGCTGAATTTCTTGAATGTTTTGATCACCAAACACCTGAATGAAGCACTGATATTTCACTGGAGACCACATTGTGATTTCACCTTGATGTTCCACATATATGGACTTATTATTATGTTGTCCTCATTTCTTGGCTTTCTATCTCGTGGACTGATCATTTTTTCACATTGCGTCATCCGCATAACTTTTTATCCTTGAAAAACTATTTTTTGTATTGTGTTTTTCTTCACTTGATATTTCTCACGTGGATTGTATAACACCCCTTTGTGTGTCCTTTATATATGTTCTCCAGTTTGCATTTATTTGTATATTACATGTATTTGGCACTAGTCACACGTCACTGCGTTACCTAGATTGTCTATTTTTTATTTTGCACAGGTTTGCATTCTTTTTTTGATTCATTTATAGTTTTGGATTGTACACTTCCTTGGAACCACCCCCAGGTTCTCATGATAATATTTTTAGCGCTACGCATTTATTTCATAGACACTTTTACAATTAGTCTTATTGTTGTGTTGGCAGCTCATTCCTTTTAGGTGGCGCAGTAATTTATCCATTTATACAGTTACATGCTGCAGACACGGAGGGAAACCACTGGCTGGGCACCCCTAGGCAGCAGTGCACCCTAGGCGGCTGCCTAGTTTTATATAAAGAAATGTGATTTTGCGCTAACCATACAAAAAATAAAAAAATTTGTGCTGCTGCTCGTGTTAGTCCATAAATACAAAAGACCCAAAAAATAAATAGTAAATAGTGTAACCAGCGCGCATCATATCTTAGTGTGTATTAAAGTTATGACTACTATTGGTATACCACACTTAAAGCCATTTCAATCCGGCCAAAACTCATATAAAAGAAGATTGGTGCTATTATCAACCTAGCATATTTCCATCAAGGACTGATCATTGTTTCGACATCTAAGATGTTCAAGGGGAATAAGTGTCCCACTGATAAACATTTTTACCACTAATTTGGATATGTATGGTGTTCAGCACATTGTTGCGAATTGATAGTCACAAGTAACATTGTTACTAGCAACATATGTTTCAGGGTGCTCACTACATTGTTGCGGATTGATTTTCATAAGTAACATTGTAATTAATAACACATGTTTTGTTTCACTGTTGAACACCTGGTGTGAGTATAGGATTTAAATGTTCCTAATATAGGAAAATAAGTCAATTTCATGATTTTTTAAATACATGTCTATAGTAATAACGTTTTTCATGAGTTTTGGCCGGATTGAAAGGGTTTTAAGTGTGGTATACCAATAGTAGTCATAACTATCGGGATCACTTATATTTAATACACACTAAGATATGATGCACGCTGGTTACACTATTTACTATTTATTTTTTGCGGCTGCCTAGTTTGCCTAGTGATAGCACTGGCCCTGGCTGGAACTGATCAGACCTGGGCGCTGAGGAATGAAGAATTGTCTGAAGGCATCGGTCAGCCGGCCACCTTCTCCATCGCTCTTTCTGTGACTGAATGAAGCCTCAGCAATACGTTGTCCAGCACCAGGAAATTGTAACCACCCAGGCTCTGGAAACGCATTGCACAAAACTTTCTGCAAGGCCTCCTGAAGATGTTTCATCCTCTGCTCCCTCTGCAAAGGCTGGATAAGTTCTGCAACCTTACCCTTGTAACATGAATCAAGAAGGGTTGCCAGCCAGTAATGATCCTGATCCCTCTCCTTGATACCACAAATCCTAGGATCCTTTTGCAGGCTTTGCCGGATAAGAGAGGCCATGCAGCATAGGTTTGCAGAGGCATTCAATCCTGAGTACTCTGGGTCACTAAGGATCACATGATCCTCGACCACCTCCTCCCAGCCACATACAACTCCATGAGTTTCTGGGGACTGAAAACGATCCCTTGAAGACTGTTGCTGATGCTGAGTGTTATCCTCCACCTCCATGCTGACATAATCCTCCTCCTCCTCCTCTTCTTCTTCCTGTGTGATCGGCGGGCCTGCAGGAATACTAGTATCTGGATAAAGGGGGCCCTGAGAGGTAAGGAAGTCCTCCTCTTCCTCCCGCTGTTCTGCTTCAAGTGCCCTGTCCATTATTCCATGAAGCATGTGCCCCAACAGGAAGACAAGAGGGACAGTATCACTGATGCATGCACTGTCACTGCTCACCATCCTCTAGGCCCCCTCAAATGGTGACAGGACAGTGCATGCATCCTTGATCAGTAGCCACTGGCGTGGCGAAAAAAAGCCAAGCTCCCCTTACCCTGTCCTGGTGCCATACTCACACAGGTATTCATTGATGGCCCTCTGCTGCGCGTGCAGCCGCTGCAGCATTGCCATCGTTGGGTTCCACCTGGTGGGCATGTCACAAATGAGGCGGTTCTTGGGCAGGTTGCATTCTCTTTGAATGTCAGCCAGCTGAGCACTGGCATTATATGGAAATGACCACAGACTTTCCTGGCCTGCCTCAGGAGATCCTGTAAGCCCGAGTACCTGCTCAAGAACTGCTGCACCACCAAATTCGGGACATGAGCCAAACAGGGAACATGGGTCAAGTGTCCCTGACAGAGGGCGGAGAGGAGGTTGGTGCCATTGTCACATACAACCATTCCTGGCTGAAGCTGGCTTGGCGTCAACCACCTCTGAGCATCCATGTGGTGCCCAAGCAGCTGCTGTTTTGGTCATGCTCGATACGCTTCAGACATATGTTGCAAACAGCTATGGTGCGATCTGCTGCACAGGTGTCAAAAAAGGCCCACACTAAAGAACTTTTCAAAATATGTGGGCCCTGCACCTGCTTAGCTCTGCGGTGTGATGCAATAGGGTGGCTTCCCTTAAGCTGCCCCCTGGAGGGCATCCTACCTTGTTTGAGATGTGCCTCCTCCTCCTCCTCTCTTCTATCAAGCACCCAAGTTGAGTCAGTGTCCTCATCATCCCCTCCCTCCTCGTCACTGGAGCAAACTTGGCAGTATGCTGCAGCTGGGGGAACATGACTGCCAGTCTCTTGACCTTCTTGGGCACCCCCTCTCTCTAGGCTGATGTTACTCCCTTCCTCAACCTGGGTACCATCATCGGAGCCTTCAAATTACTGTGCATCCTCCTGCAGCATGTACCCGACACTGTGGTCGAATAGTTCGGGGAACTCCACTGTGCAAGATGGTGGGGCTAGGGAAGGAGTGACTGTTGACATGGAGCTGATGGAATAGGCCGCTTTTGCAGCTGCATTGGCAGGCAAACTACTCTGAGCCTGGGTGACAGAGGATGAGGAGGATGAGGACGGCTTTGTTATCCATTCCACCAACTCTTCTGCATGTTGTGGCCCAATAACACGGCCAGCTTCAGAAAAAAAGGACAAGCGTGCCCCATGGCCACGTGCTGAGGATGCACCATGTCCACATCCAGCACTGTCGACACTGAGCCTGCTTGCCTTATTTTAGTGGCCTGTGAGCGTCTGCCTCTCCTTGGTGGCCTTCCAGACATGCTGTAAATTTTGTTTAGCAAAAAAAACTACACTGTATTGTGTACTGTGTACACCACGAGGAAAGAATGAGCAACTGCTCTAGGGGTGCACGGTACTGTGTACACCAACAGAAGTGTAATAACAACTATGGGTGCACTGTATGTACTTTGCACACCACCAGGAAAGTAGTAGCAACTGCACTAGGGGTGCACAGTACTGTGAACACCAACAGAAGTGTAATAACAACTAGGGATGGGCTTTATATTTGGGTCGAACATGAGTTAGACTCGAACATTGGCTGTTCGCCCGTTCGCCGAATAGCAAACAATTTGGGGTGTTCACCGCAAATTCAAAAGCCGCGGAACAACCTTTAAAAGTCTATAGAAGAAATCAAAAGTGCTAATTTTAAAAGTTAATATGTAAGTTATTGTCATAAAAAGTGTTTGGAGACCCGGGTCCTGCCCCAGGGGGACATGTAAAAACGGCCGTTTTTTCGGGAGCAGTGATTTTAATAATGCTTTAAATTTCGTACCTGGGGGGTGTCTATAGTATGCCTGTAAAGTGGTGCAGTCTGACAGCAAAATGAAATTTCTAAAGGAAAAAAAGTCATCAAAAACTATTCGTGGCTATAATGAATTGTCGGTCCCGGCAATACACATAAAAGTTCATTGATAAAAACGGCATTGTATTCCCCCACAGGGGAACCCCAAACCAAAATTTAAAAAAAAAATGCGTGGGGGTCCCCCCAAATTCCATACCAGGCCCTTCAGGTCTGGTATGGATATTAAGGGGAACCCCGCACCGAAATTAAAAGAAAATTGGCGTGGGGGTCCCCTTCAAAATCCATACCGCACCAACATAACATTTTTAAAAAGATGGCGTGGGGGGTCCCCCTCAAAATCCATAACAGACCCTTCAGGTCTGGTGTGGATTTTAAGGGGAACCCCACGCCAAAATGTAAAAAAAATGGCGTGGGGTCCCTCCAAAAATCCATACCAGATCCTTATCCGAGCATGCAACCTGGCAGGCCACAGAGAGCACCCCCCCTCCTGAAACGTACCAGGCCACATGACCTCAACATTGGGAGGGTGCTTTGGGGTAGCCCCCCAAAACACCTTGTCAACCCTTGCCCGGTGATCCCACCCCCCCCGTATGAATTGGTAATGGGGTGCAAATGTACTCCTACCATTTCACAAAAAAAGTGTCAAAAATGTTAAAAAAACACAATAGACTGTTTTTGACAAATCCTTTATTAATGTCTTCTTCTTTCCCCGCTTCTTCTTCCATCTTCTTCTGGTCTTCCTTCGGAGTTGTTCTTCTTCCTCCATCTTGTTCTTCCCCCGCTTATTCCTCTATCTTCCTTCACTTCTTCCTCCAGTCTTCTCGTCCGGCATCTTCCTCCGGCTTTTTCTTCTCTGCTTCATCCTTCGATCCGCCTCAGTGGGAGTCTCCCGCTGTGTGGCGCTTCTGTTCAGGTGGCAGCTCTTATATAACGGATGCACAGGGACTTCCCTATGGCTTTCCCTGTGATGTAAGAGGGGGGCGGGGTCACCCATTTACGTAATGGGTGCACTGTATGTATTGTGTACAACACCAGGAAAGTAGTAGCAACTGCACTAGGGGTGCACGGTATTGTGTACACCAACAGAGGTGTAATAACAACCATGGATGCACTGTACGTATTGTGTACTGTGTACACCACCAGGAAAGTAGTAGCAACTGCACTAGGGGTGCACGGTACTGTGTACACCAACAGAAGTGTAATAACAACTTTGGGTGTACTATATTGACCACCAGAAAAGAATGAGAAAATGCACTATGGGTGTACAGCACTGTATACTGTGTACACCGCCTGAAGTATATTAGAAACAGTACACCAGGAACAGCCTGCAGTCAGATATAGCTAAACTGGATACAGGAGAAATTATATATATATATATATATATATATATATATATATATATATATATGAATATGAGGGTTGTATAAATATTAAATACACTGCAGCTAACTGAATAACCTGCCTGCCAGAAGTATATTATAAACAGTACGCCAGGAACGGCCTGCAGTGAGATATAGCTAAACTGTATGCAGTGGATATATATATATATATATATATATATATATATATATATATATATATATATATATATATATGAGACTGTCTGTATATATATATTAAATACACTGCAGCTAACTGATTAATAAGCCTGCCTCAATCTAAATTACACTCTCTCTCCGTCCACGCCAATGACACACTACACAAGGCCGATGTGCAGGCAGCCTTATATATTGTGGGGCGTAGGCTTAGTCCCCCTGAGCCATGATTGGCAAAAGGCACCCTTAGCTTTCTTAGCTGAGGGTGCTGTGGTTGGCCAAAGCATGCAGGTCATGGTGCATGCTCTAGCCAATCATCATACAGCAATGCACTGCGCTCCTGCAGTACATTATGGGCCGTTACGCGCTGCTCGAATTTGCCGCGAACGGCCCATAATGTTCGGTTTTCGACAAACGGGCGAACAGTCAAACTCATGTCCGACATGAACAGAAAGCTCATCCCTAGTGTTCACTAGGGATGAGCTGAACTCCCCCCGGTTCAGTTTGCAGCAAAACATGCGAACAGGCAAAAAAACAGCGTTAAAGTCTATGGGACACGAGTGTGAAAAAACAAAAGAGATAATTTTAAGGGTTAATACTGTATGGGAGTTATTGTCATAAAAAGTGTTTGGGGACCTGGGTCCTGCCCCAGGGAACATGTACTGTATCAATGCAAAAAAAGTTTAAAAAAAGGCTGTTTTTTGGGAGCAGTGATTTTAATAATGCTTAAAGTGAAACAATAAAAGTGAAATATTCCTTTAAATTTCGTACCTGGGGGGTGTCTATAGTATGCCTGTAAAGGGGCGCATTTTTCCTGTATTTAGAATAGTCCCTGCACAAAATAACATTTCTAAAGGAAAAAAAGTCATTTAAAAGTAATAGCGGCTATAGTGAATTGTCAGGTCTCGGCAATACAGATAAAAGTCATTGAAAAAAACGGCATGGGATCCCCCATTACCAGGCCCTTTGGGTCTGGTATGAATATTAAGGGGAACCCCGAACTAAATTTAAAAAAAAATTGCGTGGGGGTCCCCTCAAATTCCATACCAGGCTCTTCAGGTCTGGTATGGATATTAAGGGGAACCCTGCGCCAAATCTTTTTTAAAAAATAGCGTAGGGGTCCCCCTCAAAATCCATACCAGACCCTTATCTGAGCAAGCAACCTGGCAGGCCGCAGGAAAAGAGGGGGGGATGAGAGAGCACCCCCCCCTCCTGAACCATACCAGGCCACATGCCCTCAACATGGGGAGGGTGCTCTGGGGTAGCCCACATTAGTTCACCCACTGTTCTCACTTACACATTGAGCACTTACACGGTACTTTATTAAGTGTACAGATTTAGTATTATTCACCATTCACCTGTGAATACTCACCCCAAAGCAATTTAATTATTTACATTTTTTGGGGTTACTATATTCCCTAGCGCTGCATTTTATATTTTTCACTTTATACACAATTTGTCTCATTGTTGATGCTGGCTGCTGGTTTTTGTTTTTGATATTAGTAGCACATTTTTTTCCCTTATACGTTTTGAGAATGAGGGTTATAATGTGGGCATTTCCTTTTCCTTCCTTTTTTGCAAATTTAATGCACATTAAGAAGCCATCCAAGAGACTTTTTTGTGTGTATTTCTTTGGGACTATTTTTATTTGGCCTAAAGGCTATCATGCCCCTCCCACTTGCTTTTATGGACTGTCACGCCCCCTTCCTCCCTTTTGCACTCCATGGACAATTGCTATGCAGCTGAGATTACGTGTTTATTATTTTCTATTTTTGCATGTTTAGTGTGGTGGTGGGGTTGTGGGAAGGTGGTCCGGGTGAGGATCGGGGGCATATTGGGATTGTTGTCGTAGTATGCTTAGGATGTGCTTGACCACTTCAGTGTGTAGGATGGCCTGAATGTGCAGCTGTTGAATAATGTTTGGAGGGATGCTGGCATGAGCACTGTACTATATATGTTTTGGTTCATAAGTCATCCGCCAGCCTCTGTGTTCTGGGGGGGGGGGGCCTTAAGGTTATATGTGGCCCACCTGATAACACCACTAATAACACACTCATTAGACATAGAGGGGATGTGTATTCAAAGTCTGAGGGAACTCCACAGTGTTTGACACCTCAGATCGTGCCCTAAATCACACTATATATACCTTCATGCATGCCTCTGACCCCCATACTGAGATGGCTAGGCTACTCTCACAGCTTGCCCTTGCAGGATTCTCTGAAGGTACCCAATGGGTCCTTAGCAGACAGCCACTAGCCTTGGGCAACAGCACGTACATTTGTTGTGGAAGAACATGCCATCCATGGATTCCAAGTGATCCCAAGGGATGGTGTTACTTGACCTCATTGGTTCCGATAATGGGAATTCTCGGGGACAGTGAGGGACGTCACTTGCTCAAGGCTGGTATTCACCCTAAATGCCCCCTCAAACACCGTTATGCCAGGTTATTGTTTTTGGAAAAGGACATGACCTGGGCATGGTTCCCCTCGGGGACCGGAGGGGGTATTGACATGATGAAAAGGCTAAATAATTACTTGGGAACCTCCTGGGTAACGTGGGATTGTTTTGGTTTCAATGGAGTATTTTCCTGGATCAAGGATATTGCTGTGTGTATTATAGTGACTTTGCTTCTGGCATTGTTTCTGTGTGCCTGCTTTAAGTTTGTTATGTGTGTGTCACAATGCGAAGAAGTCAGTCACCTTCGTCACTTTCGTGTCTGAAAGAGGGGGTTGTAGTAAGATGACTGAACAGAAGTGACTGCATTTTGTGCGACCATAAAGTCGTATAAATTCATATATCTTAACTTGTATCAGACTCAAGTTAAGTCAACTAATACTGTTTTTCAGCTTGGTAACAGGTTTTCTATAAAGCACACATATAAGAAAATATAGCTTGCGTAAGCAGTTTTTTTTTTCTGTACCGTCTGAATAAAGAATTGTGGCTCAGTATGTCTGGGCCACCTTTTCTGTGTAATGAGACATGAAACAGGAAAGCAGGACTCATGACTATAAGTCATGAAAGCAGATGGCATAAGTGACTCTAGTCTGGGCCAGATTAAGAGCATCATGGGCCTGGTGCTGAGGATTTTGGTGGGCCTTTTTATGGAAACAAAATGAAAATGCAAAAATGTTTTGCTAAAACAAATTAAATATACTCTCACCAGTAATATCAGCCATGCAGCCTCTGAGCAGCAGCAACACCACCAATACCACCTGCTATGCGGTCTCTCACTAACAGCAACATAGGGCGGCCAGATTTCCAAACTGCCATTCAGGGTCATCCCCCCCCCCCCCCTTTCCCAAAAAAATATGAGGGGGGATGTAGTCTCGGGGTTGATGGGGAAATAGGTGGCGGGGGTGATTTTTCAGGCAAATGGTTGGTGTTAGCACTTAAAATCATCCTGACACTATGCTTGATATGGCGTCAGGATGATCAAATTCCATTATTTCTATTACTACATTGTAATATATAGTGAAATAGTTCAACTCACCTTGATGCAGAATCAGTGGGAACCTGAGCTTGTCACTTGCCACCAGATGCAGCATGTCACTTGCCACCATCGCCAACCACCAGATGCCAGCCATAGCCTGCCATCAGATGCAGTGTGCCACTTTTCACCAGCAGCCTGCCACCAGATATGGTGTGCCACTTGCCACCAGCAGCCTGCCACCAGATACAGTGTGCCACTTGCCACCAGCAGCCTGCCACCAGATACAGTGTGCCACTTGCCACCAGAAACACTGTGCCACTTGCCACCAGCAGCCTGCCAGCAGATATGGTGTGCCACTTGCCAACAGCAGCCTGCCACCAGATACAGTGTGCCACTTGCCACCTGCAGCCTGCCACCAGATATGGCATGCTACTTGCCACCCACAGCCTGCTACCAGACACAGTGTGCCACTTGCCACCAACAGCCTGCCACCAGATACGGTGTGCCACTTGCCACCAGCAGCATGCCACCAGATACGGTGTGCCACTTGCCATCAGATACAGTGTGCCACTTGCCACCAGCAGCCTGCCATCAGATATGGTGTGCCACTTGCCACCAGATAGTGTGCCACTTGCCACCAGCAGCCTGCCACCAGATACAGTGTGCCACTTGCCACCAGCAGCATGCCACCAGATATGGTGTGCCACTTGCCACCAGCAGCCTGCCATCAGATATGGTGTGCCACTTGCCAACAGAAGCCTGCCACCAGATACAGTGTGCCACCTGCCACCAGCAGCCCGCCACCAGATACAGTCAGCAGCCTGCCACCAGATACAGTGTGCCACTTGCCACCAGATACAGTGTGCCACTTGCCACCAGCAGCCTGCCACCAGATACATTGTGCTACTTGCCACCAGATACAGTGTGCCACTTGCCACCAGCAGCCTGCCACCAGATACAGTGTGCTACTTGCCACCCACAGCCTCCCACCAGACACAGTGTGCCACTTGCCAACAGCAGCGTGCCACCAGATACAGTGTGCCACAAGCAGCATGTACCAGATACGGTGTGCCACTTGCCACCAGATACAGTGTGCCACTTGCCACCAACAGCATGCCCCCAGATACAGTGTGCCACTTGCCACCAGCAGCCTGTCACCAGTTACAGTGTGCTACTTGCCACCAGCAGCCTGCCAGCAGATACGGTGTGCCACATGCCACCAGACACAGTGTGCCACTTGCCAACAGCAGCCTGCCACAAGATACAGTGTGCTACTTGCTACCAGCAGCCTGCCACCAGATACGGTGTGCCACTTGCCACCAGACACAGTGTGCCACTTGCCACCAGCAGCTTGCAACCAGATACAGTGTGCCACTTGCCACCAGCAGCCTGCCACCAGATACGGTGTGCCACTTGCCACCAGCAGCCTGCCACTGCCTCCAGGACTCTGCTCGGATGGATAGGAGGGACAGGGCCTGCATAGTCAATCAAATCCCTGGAGCCCCCACCCCTCCTGAGCTGGGATGCTATGGCCGTGTGTGTGTGTATGCCAGGAGTATTGATCAGACCAAGTTCTACAGGGGGGTTGTGTGTACAAGCCTTTGGGCTCACACTGGTGTGCTGCAGTCGGCCGCACTGCTTGTGTATCTGCAGTTTTAGCTGCAGTCCTATTGATATGTATTAGGTTGCAGGTTTTTGCTGCATTTTCTGACAGTACGCCAAAGATAAGATGCAGCATGTAGGAATTTTGGTGCACTTTCAGAAAAAAAACACACAACCTAATAGAAATCAATAGGACTGCTGTGGGTAAAACACAGGAAAACTGTGGATACACCAGCAATGGGCCAAAACACAGCAAACCAGTGTGAACCCACCTAAAAGCACAAGGGACCGAGTACTACCACAGGCTGAGGACACAATTCTAAACACTTTGGCTGCAGTTATGAGCTACTGCTGGAGGAATAAGTTAAAAACAAGGGGAAGGGAGATAAGGGTCACTTTGCTCACATTTGGATGGTCCCTGGAGGCTGATCACTCAGAGATATCTGCCGGTGTCTTGTAGAATACTGTCCCCCATCCGATAGTGTCCGCCCTGTACTGCGCAGGCGCAGTACAGAGGACAAACGAGAGCCGAAAGTCTCCGAAGTTCAACAGCTGATCGTCAGCTGTACACAGCGCCTGCGCTTTTATTCTTACCCTATGTCCAGGTTCATTCCCTACTATCCAAGTGGACATAGAGTAAGAATAAACAGATTCCGAGCGCAGCGAGGCCGTGCTCGAAGCGTGGCGAGGGGCCCTCTTACACAGCCATCACTAATAAGTGCCCGAGCGCCGTGTACAGCTGATGGTCAGCTGATCAACTTCGGACACTTTCGGCATCTCCTTCTCCTCCGTACTGCGCAGGCTCTGCGCCTGCGCAGTACGGGGCGGACACTATCCGATAGGAGGACAGTTCTCGTCAGAACATCAGTGTTCTGTTCATAATTTCCCACCCACACGGCTCCTTTACTGCACAGCCACAGACTTCACAGAGTGAGAGAGGGGAGGGGAAAGGCAGAGCCGACTCAGCCACTCCCATTTGTGTAAGGGGAGGGGAATGTGCACTGTGACATTGTAATAAACACAGTGAGCAAACACAGGTACAGCCAGACACCCCTCCATTTATACACAACTTCTCCTGTCCCATAGAAGTTTAGAAGTTGACAGGAGAAAATCGGGCTTATACTGCTGGCTGGGAGGGCCGATTTTAAGGCAGGGGCCTGGAGCTGCAGCTCCATCAGCCCCTATGTTAATCCGGCCCTGACTCTAGTGACCTATGTCAGCCATTTTGTGAAAGATTAATCATCTGACCATTAATGATATGTAATGATATGAAATGTACACCCCTGTATTAACCACTCCCATCTTCCATATTACGATTGGTTAGTGATGACCATATATAAATTGTATACCCGCCCAGAATAAAACAGATAGCTTTGGACATTTAGACTCTGCATCGTCTCTTTTTGTGTTCACCAAGAAGCTATCTCCTCAGTACTGAGAGGGTCTTGTGAGTGCGGTAATTGCTGTGATTATACCTAGCTGGTCTTGTCAGGTATACAGAAATACCGTTTTATTCCCTTCAGCAGGGAAGGGGTTAAACACTAGGGGGCGATGAAGGGGTTAAGTGTGTCCTAGGGAGTGATTCTAACTGTGGGGGGGATGGGCTACCAGTGACATGACAGCGATCACTGCTCCCGATCACAGGGAGCAGTAGATCTCTGTCCTGTCACTAGGCAGAACAGGGAAATGCCTTGTTTACAATCGTGGGCCGCCGGCGAACATCAAGTTCGCGGGACCCGAGGGCACACTCCCGAGGTACGCGGCACGCACGCTAGGTGGCAAATTCAAAAGGGGCATACAGGTACGCCCATTTGCCTGCCCGTGCCATTCTGCCGACGTACATCAGCGTGCGGCGGTCAGGAAGTGGTTAATGCAGATGTAATAAAAACTCTGAACATTCTGACTTCAATACCTTTCACTGTTTCCAGGATAGCATTAGCCGTGACTGATTTCACTTGCTGACTGTACAGTATAGCTAGATAACGCCCCGTACACATGATACGAAAGTCGGACAAAAAATACCACTTTCAAAGTAATCGTACGATAATCTGATCGTTAGTACACAGCTTTCGTCAGCCGATCACAACAGTTCATCCGATATTATCCGATCGGAATAGCACAACAATTTTTATCAATTTTTGTTTAATCAGTACGGTTGTCATTTGAAAATACAATACAAATACACTACAACACGTGACATCACTTCAGATTCTTTATTCTGTCGTACGAGAACTTTTAGAAAAAATTCGTTATGCTATTATATAAGCCATTAATAGCATTTGAAATACCACGGGCTAAACGCCTTGCGAATGAAGGGGGCTCAGGATTTGCTACTATTGCCTGATTACTCGGGATTGTTTGCCAATTCTTTTCATGTTTTCTCCTTTGAGATTCTTCAACCTCCCAAAGAGGCTTTGTTAACAGACACTTGATTGCATCTTCTGCCTGTGAAGAAAATGAACACAAGAATCCTTTATAGGCTTCATTTTGTTATAAAAACAGCTGTGTCTCATAATACTAACAATTTTTGAATGAAGCAGTAAGACCCTTTTCACACTGGAGGCGTTTTTCAGGCGTTTTAGCACTAGAAATAGTGCCTGAAAAACGCCTCCCCTGCCACCCCAATGTGAGAGCCCGAGTGCCTTCCCACTGGGGGGGCGGTGCGCTTGCAGGATGTTAGAAAAAGTCCTGCAAGCAGTGTCTTTGGGGTGATGGAGGAGGGGTGTATACACCCCTCCTCCACTGCCCCCGCCCATTGAAATGAACGGGCAGCAATGCCGAAGCTCCTGAAAAGCGGTTCCACAGCTGCACTTTCCGGGCGCTTATAACCCTTTATTTGGCTGCTAGCGGGCCTAAAAGCACCCAGCTAGTGGCCAAATAGCACTGCTAAAACGACGGTAAAGCGCCGCTAAAACTAGCGCCTCTTTACTGCCAACGCGGCTGACAGCCAGTGTGAAAGGTTTCTTAAGAGCCCTTGCACACTGGGGCGGTTTGCAGGCGCTATTGCGCTAATAATAGCGCCTGCAAACCTCCCCGAAAGTGCCGCTGCTTTCATTCCAGTGTGCAAGCCCCGAGGGCTTGCACACTGGAGCGATGCGCTGGCAGGACGGTAAAAAAAGTCCTGCCAGCAGCATCTTCGGAGCGGTGAAGGAGCGGTGTGTATACCGCTCCTTTACCGCTCCTGCCCATTGAAATCAATGGGACGGCGCGGCTATACTGCCGGCAAAGCGCCTCTGCTGAGGCGCTTTGCGGTGGTAGTTAACCCTTTCTCGGCCGCTAGCGGGGGGTAAAACCGCCCCGCTAGCGGACGTATATCGACGGTAAAACGCCGCTAATAATAGCGGCGTTTTACCGCCGACGCCGCCCCCCGCCCCAGTGTGCAAGGGCTCTTATGTAATTGAGTGAGCTGCTTTAAAGCTCAAAAGCTGAACTCCAGATATACCTGTATTTTTTATTGCATAATTACAGGGGTCCAACTTGGACCAATGGAAGTATACATATTCCATACCAGTAGGACTGCTTTGGAAGCGGAGAATGACTGTAGTAGTCAGCACTACTACAGTGATGGCCGACACCTCCTGAGTTCTTTGCGGGATGGCTACTCTTTGCAATCTCTATCTCATCCGATCAGAGAACACAGTCAGTAATTCTATGAATGGCAGCTGTGCCAAATAAGTAAGCAACCCCCCCCCATCCTCCTGGGATGACTATAGAGAAGGGGAAGTTGCTGGGCACTGGGCCCAGAAGACCAGGGTGATCGCTGTAGTAGCAGACACTATGGGTATGAAATATAAACAAGCTGAAGCAATGTAACAAAAACTATACTTGGAGTTCAGCTTTAGGCATTATTCCGATATAACTACTCAAAGTTGGGTGACGTACCCATACGTCACTTGGCTTAAACCCTAGGTTCCCACCTAGGCGTATTTTAGTACGTTTTTCAGTTTGCATAAATGCACTACAATTCATTTAACATGGTTTCCTATGATACTAGTTCACATTTGTGCGTTTTGCCGTGTTGCGTTTTTTGGAAAGGATCGGGGACTTTTTCCCACTGCAGTTTGCGTTTTGTATGTAATAGACTTCTTAACATGGTTTCCTATGGTACACATTTGCATCTATGCGGTTTGCAGCTGGTGTGTTTTTGAAAAGGGTCAGGGACTTTTTTTTGCATGTAATAAACTTCAATGGAATCACACCAGAAACACAAGTGTTGTGTTTGTGATGCAATTTTTGATGTGTTTTGCGTTTTGCGGTTTTTATTTTTCTGTTTAAAAGCACTGTATATAGCTGCTTGCTAAGGAGGGGGCTGGGAAGCCGGCCACCGTGTCCTTAACAACCGCTGAGTCATCATCTGTCAGCAGTGTTCCCTACTGACAGCTGAATGTAAAAAAATAAATACATACCAGACCCTTATCCGAGCATGCAGCCTGGCAGATCAGGAAAGGGAGGGGACGAGTGAGCGCCCCCCTCCTGAACCACACCAAGCCTCAACATAGGGTGGTGGGTGCTTTGGGGCAGGGGGGCTCTGCACCCCCCACCCCTAAGCACCTTGTGGGGACAAGGGGAACCTTGTGGGAACAAGAGGACAAGAGGCGGTTTTGACAAGTTTTTAAAAAAGAACCCCTGAGCCGTCTTCTCCCAGTGCCTCCTTCTTCCCGGTGCCGCCTTCTCCCCGAACTGTCTTCTTCCTCGGCCGCCGGTTACCCACTAAAAACAAAAAGGCCGTCTTCCTCCGTTGTGTTTTCCCCCGCTGTCTGACACCTCTTCTATACCCATGGGGTGTGTCCATCTGATGACATCACCCTGAGAGCCCGCCCCTTGTGATGACACATTTTCTTGTTGTTTTTTTTCCACCAATTTTTTTTGTTTTACATTTAGCTGTCAGTGGGGAACCCGGCTGACAACTGATAACTCATTGATTGTTAAGGACACTATCCGTGTTCTGTAACTAGCCTTCTCCAGACATTTGGGAGGGAACTCCTGCAGCTATGGAGTCTATCAGGAAAGGAAAATTACAGTAAATATTTGATAGGACATTTTCTGTTTTCCTGACAGACTCCATGGCAGCAACGTGTGGGAAATAACTTGCCATACACACCCGGGTGGGAAAAATGTTGAGCAAAGAAACCAAAATGTATTTAACACCGTCAACCGACAGTACTTGCAAACCAAAATTGACAGATGACAAAGCAGCTACTACTGTTCAACACAGTAGTGAGAAACAAATGTGTTAATAGAAGACCAAGAAGCCGCTCTACAGATTATCTTGGGAGCGACATGTCGAGAAGCTGCCCAAGAGGTCGAGATACTCCGAGTTGAATGAGCTGTCACTTCCTCGGGAGGAGCCAAGCCCATTGCTTTGTAAGTCCTTTGAATGGTCTGTATGATCTAAGCAGCAATGAATCTAACCGAAGCCCGCATTCCTTTTGTTTCTTCCGTGGAGAAGGATAAAAAGAAAATCTGATTGTCTGAAAGGAGCCATAACCTCCAAGTAATGTTTTAGAGTATGCCCCACATCAAGAGGATAGACAACCTGATTTTCTGTTGACCTAAAATTGGGAAGCACAATTATTGTCTGTTTGGGGACCTGGGTCCTGTCCCAGGGGACATGAATCAATGCAAAAAAAAGTTTTAAAAACTAACTTTTTTCGGGAGCAGTCATTTTAATAATGCTTAAAGTGAAAAAATAAAAGTGAAATATTTCTTTAAATATCGTACCTGGGGGGTGTCTATAGTATGCCTGTAAAGTGGCGCATGTTTCCCGTGTTTAGAATAGTCCCTGCACAAAATTACATTTCTAAAGGAAAAAAAGTCATTTAAAACTGCTTGCGGCTGTAATGTAATGTTGCCCCCCCCCCCAGCCCATTAATGGATCCTTTGGGTCCGGTATGCATATTAAAGGGAACCCTGCACCCAAAAAAAAAAAGGCTTGGGGCCCCCAGGCTCTATATACTCTGAACAGCAGTATACAGGCGGTCCCCGGGTTACAAACAAGATAGAGACTGTAGGTTTGTTGTTAAGTTGAATCTGTTTGTAATTTGGAACAGGTAAATTATTTACGTATAGCTCCAGCCCCAAAATCTATGTTTAAACTTTTTGGATAATATAGGGCAGGGTTATCACCCTGTAACATTTTTTTGCTGTCTGTGCCCTTGTTCAGAAGATTTCACCTCACTTTATGTCCCAATGCCAATTGGATTTTGAAAATTTGGGGTTATTAGGGAAACAAGTATTGGTGATGAAGCATCAGTGGAGACACCTTTTTCCCATATTAACTATTACAGGAGAGAATTTCCCTTCCTAGGGGGAGGTTTCCTCTCACTTCCTGTTGTCTCCCTCCGTTTGTAAGTAGGAGTCATTTGTAAGTCGGGTGTTTAAAAATAGAGGACCGCCTGTATATACTATACAGCCCGCCCTATTCACTCTGCATAAAATTGGGCCTTAGGTGTTGGTGGTACCAGAACACTGTAAGCCCTCACAGTTACACTTGGGCGCAGGAACGGGCCCTGCTGTAAAATATTAGATCAAAAATTGTAATTACAATACAGTGCAGCCGTAGTGCAGTTGCTACTACTTTTCTGGTGGTGTACACAGTATCTAATACAGTGTAGTGTGGTGTTGCAAAACAAAATATACATCATGTCCAGAAGGCCACCAAGGAGAGGCAGACACTCACAGCAGGCCACTAAAAGAGGGCAAGCAGAATCTGTGTCTACAGTCAACAGTGCTGGTCATGGACATGGTGCATCCTCTGCCGGTGGCCGTGGGGCACACTTGTCCTTTTTTTCTGCTGCTGGCCATGTTATTGAGCTAGAACATGCAGAAGAGTTGGTGGAGTGGATAACAAAGCCGTCCTCATCCTCCTCATCCTCTGTCACCCAGGCTCAGAGTAGTTTTCCTTCCTATGCAGCTGCCAAAGCAGCCTATTCCACCGGCTCCTTGTCCACAGTCACTCCTTCCATAGCCCAACCATCATGCATGGAGGAGTCCCACGAACTATTCAACCACAGTGTCGGCTACATGCTGCTGGAGGATGCGCAGCGATTTGAAGGCTCCGATGTTGGTTCTCAGGTTGGGGAAGGGAGTAACGTGAGCCTAGAGAGAGGGGGTACCCAAGAAGGCCAAGAAACTGGCAGTCATGTTCCCCCAGCTGCAACACAGTGCCAAGTTTGCTCCAGTGATGAGGAGGGAGAGGATGATGAGGTCACTGACTCTACTTGGGTGCCTGGTAGAATAGAGGAGGAGGAGGCACAACTCCAATGAGGCAGGATGTCCTCTAGGAGGCAGCTTAAGGGCAGCCACCCTACTGCATCACACCGCAGAGCTCCGCAGGTGCAGGGCGCTGCTGACTCCCCTCTGATTTTGAAAAGTTCCTTGGTGTGGGCCTTTTTGGACACGTGTGCAGCAAATCGCACTGTTGCTGTTTGCAACCTATGTCTGAAGACAACAGCAGCCGATTGGGCACCACATGCTTGACCAGACATATGACGACCTCCCATGCAGTCCTTTTCCTGTATACTATATTTGAGATTTACGGTAATATCTCTCAAATATGATTATGGTTAAATGAGAGTTCTTTGATCATGAGTGAAAGCTTTAACACAATAACAACTTTTTTTGGTGAGTAGTTGAAAGTCTATCTAATACAAAACCATCTATAGTCTACAGCAAGGAAGAAAATATTAGGTTAAAATAAGAGAATTACATGAAGGAATACAGAGTATATTCCTGAAAACATTAATCTGCAAACATATTTAGTTACTTACAAGTAAAATGCAGACCTTTCCCATAATTACCCTTTGCACCAAGGTTCCATCCATTCTGATGGTTACTCTCCCATAAAAGTGTGTGTTTCCCTCCCATCTAGTCTGTGTATATCATTACATGCTGATGCCTCATTGGTTGGCATAGCGTGGCTCTGATTGGTGAGCTTGCTTATTCCTGGTTAAGGACTGGCTACATCTCCAATCCCTATACTTTGCATAAGTCAGCCCCCTTTAATGCAAATCCTTGTGACTATTCTGAGCAGGAGCTTAACTTGAATTTTCCTGGGAAATTAAGTATTATGAGTTGGTCTCCCTTCATTGCATACCCCAGCATGGGATCCTTTGAAGTGATTATGTGTAAAACAATGAGGTTTGAATCCCATTGTTTGTATATACAAGCCTAGGCTGTCTGGTCTACCAGAGATTTTGGTGAAGATAATATGTTCTGCCCTACATAGCTACAAGCTAAATTAGATATATTCATTAAATATAGATAAATTAAATATAAATTAAATATATTAATTAAATATAAATCCAATATAAATTCAATATATTCATAATTACAAGATCCTACGGCAACAGCACTTCAAAAGACACACATCAAAGAAAAATGCAGACTTCTCCTTGCTCCTCATCTGGGATCTCCAACGCTACTCCAGTCCTCTGGAAAACCTGCACTGAGAGGAATGAAGGTCTAGCAATAGGTGGCCCAAGTATTTGCAGCCAATCTGCTAGCAGTACACCACCATCTGATTTTAGCAGGGAAATTTCCCTACTCCCAGTTGCTAAACATTAAAAAGAAATTCGGTCCCAGACATCCACATGCTCACCTTCTGAATGCTAGCTTGAATGCCAGCTTGGCCAAATTGCTAGCACTGCAACTACTGCCTTTTCAGCTGGTAGACTCTGCCCCCTTTCGTGAATTTGTGGAATGTGCTGTACTTCAGTTGCAGGTACCAAAACGCAATTTCTTTTCACAGGAGGCCATTCCAGCTCTCTACTGGCATGTGGAAGGCAATGTTTTTGTCTTGCTGGACAGGGCAGGGCGGTCAGCAGTAAGGTGTATATTACCGCAGACTCATGGTCTAGCAGGCATGGGCAGGGATGTTACTTTTCCTTCACAGCGCACTGGGTAACTCTGCTGGCAGCTGGGAAGGATGCAGGACAGGGTTCAGAATTGTTGGAGATGGTTACGCCACCACGCCTCTAAAATGCTAGTGGTGATTCTGCCACAGCTCTCTCCTCCACCCCCTCCTCTTATTCTTCCTCTGTGGCCTCTTCTGCAGATTTGTTCTCTGAACCAGCGGTGCTCTGTAAGCGTTCAAGGGGCTACGCAAGCACTCAGGCAAAAAGATGCCATGCGGTGCATGAGTTCCATAGTTACATAGTAGGTGAGGTTGAAAAAAGACACAAGTCCATCAAGTCAAACCTATGTGTGTGATTATATGTCAGTATTACATTGTATATATGTTGCGGTCGTTCAGGTGCTTATCTAATATTTTCTTGAAACTATTGATGCCCCCTGCTGAGAGTGACCACCGCCTGTGGAAGGGAATTCCACACCCTTGCCGCTCTTACAGTAAAGAACCCTCTACATTTTTTAAGGTTAAACCACTGCTTAGGGGACAGGAGCCACACTGGGGCAGAGATTCTGTCAGCTCTGTAGGGGCAGGCTCAGAGGTGCTTGACGCCACGCCAGCTTCGGCCAGGAATGGTTGTATGCGACAATGGCACCAACCTTCTCTCCGCCCTCTGACAGGGACACTTGACCCATGTTCGGCACACATCATGAATTTGGTGGTGCAGCGATTCTTGAGCAGGTACCCAGGCTTACAAGATCTCCTGAGGCAGGCCAGAAAAGTCTGCTCTCATTTCCAACGGTCATACAATGCCAGTGCTTGCCTCGCTGACATTGAAAGGTAATGCAACCTGCCCACCAACCGCCTCATTTGTGACATGTCCACCAGGTGGAAGTCAACATTGGCAATGCTGCAGCGGCTGTAGATGCAGCAGAGGGCCATCAATGAGTACCTGTGTGAGTATTGCACCAGGACAGGGTCAGGGGAGCTTGGATTCTTTTCACCACGCCAGTGGCTACTGATCAGTGATGCATGCACTGTCCTATCACCATTTGATGAGGCCACGAGGATGGTGAGCACACTGAGCAGCGACAATGCATGCATCAGTTGTATTGTCCCTCTTGTCTTCCTGTTGGAGCACACGCTTCATGGAATAATGGACAGGGCACTTGAGGCAGAACAGTGTGAGGAAGAGGAGGGCTTCCTTACCTCTCAAGGCCCCCTTTATCCGGATATTATTCCTGCAGGCCCGCCAAACACACAGGAAGAAGAGGAGGAGGATTGTGTCAGCATGGACGTGGAGGATAACACCCAGCAGCAGTCTTCAAGGGATGGTTTTCAGTCCCCAGAAACTCAAGGAGTTGTACGTGGCTGGGAGGAGGTTGTTAAGGATTATGTGATCCTTAGTGATACAGAGAACTCAGAATTGAATGCCTCTAGAAACTTTCACAGGTTTTGCAGAATCAGGGAGGCCATGCAGCATAAGGACCCTAGGATTCATGGTATCAAAGAGAAGGAATCATTACTGGCTGGCAACCCTTCTTGATCCACAGTACAAGGGTAAGGTTGCAGAACTCATCCTGCCTTCGCAGAGGGAGCAGAGGATGAAATATCTTCAGGAGGCCTTGAAATAAGGTTTGTGCAATGCATTTCCAGACCCTGTGAGGTTACAATTTCCTGGTGCTGGACAACGTGTTGCTGAGGCTTCTGTCAGGTCACCTTAAGCCAGGTGACAGATGCACAGCGTTGGGGTCAGGAGTGCACCGCAAAGGTAGGGGACCCTACGTCTGACTGCTGCGGATGGGAGTCTAGGTGGTTAAGGAAGGCAGGTCCACTGGAACACCAACACGGATCCCACAGGGGCTAGAGCGTAAGATTCCCCAGGGCGTGGAGTCTAAGAGCCAGCAGGTGTACACCAGAGCCTCTAGTCTTGAGGATGGACTGGGCTGCAACTAGCTCCAGGTCGAGACCCCCAGGGTCTCCCAGCTCACGCCCACTGTAGGTGCAGGAGGACAGAGATAGTCAGGGAATAAGCCAAAGGTTGGGGCGATTAGCAGTAGCAGACAAGGATAAACATACAACACGTCAAAGGTAAGGGTCACAAGCAGGCAGGGATAGTCGAGAACAAGCCAAGATCGCTAACTGGAATCAGATGTAGAAGACACAGCAAGATGCACACAGAAGCTAAACACGCAGGTTGATCAGCAAGGCAGGCTTGTAGTGCACAGGTTAATATAGAGTTCCCTGATAGGGGCTGGGGTGGAGCCATGCTTTCAGGAGAGATTATTTAAGTAGCCAGGTGAGAGTGGCTGGCCTCTAAAGGTGAACACATGGAGGAGAGGTAAGCGGACAGACAATGATTACTGCTTAACCATGACAGCTTCATTCAGTCAGAGGAAGAGCAGTGGAGAAGGTAGCCGGCTGACCGATGCCTTTAGACAATTTTTCAGTCCTCTGCGCCAAGGTCTGATCGGTTCAAGCAACCGTCGTCAGCGTCTGCATTACATAGTTCAGGAATTTCTAGGGGTAAAAGCAGACTTGGAGACCTTTCCAACAGAGCATCCACTAGGTTACTGGGTCTTGAGGATGGACCACTGGCCAGAACTAGCTCAATATGCAATTGATCTACTGGCCTGTCCTGCATCCAGCGTTCTTTCTGAACGCACATCCAGTGCTTCTGGAGGGTTTGTAATGGATTATAGAGTGCGCCTGTCCACAGACTCCCCTGATAGGCTCACATTCATAAAAATTAATTAGTCTTGGATCAGCAGCAGCTATCAAGCACCTGATGCTGATGTAACTGCTTGATTTTTCTATGGATGTGGGATCCCTTGAAGACTGCCTATGCTGAGTGACTATCATATTCTTCCTCAATCTTGATGATGCTAGCTTCAGACAATATTGTTAGTTTAGGGCACCACCACCACTGCCTAAGGTCCAATTTTTCTGTCCCTGTTTAACAGGGGCATGTACTTACAATTTCTGATCTAATATTTCACAGCAGGGCCCATTCCCGCGACCAACAAGAGTATCTGTGAGGGGTTACAGTGTTTTTGCACCACCACCACCACCACAGGCCCAATTTTTCTGCCCCTGTCCCAGCAGCAGAAAAAAAGGACAAGCGTGCCCCATGGCCACCTGCAGAAGATGCACCATGTCCATGACCAGCACTGTGAACTGTAGACACAGAGCCTGCTTGCCCTCTTTTAGTGGCCTGTGAGCGTCTGCCTCTCCTTGATGGCCTTCCGGACATGATGGGGATTTTGTTTTGCAACACCACACTACATTGTATTGTGTACTGTGTACACCAGCAGAAAAGTAGCAGCAACTGCACTAGAGGTGCACAGTATTGTGTACACCACCAGAAGTCTAATAGCAACTATGGGTGCACTGTATGTATTGTGTACTGTGTACACCACCAGAAAAGTAGTAGCAACTGCACAATAAGTGTACGGTACTGTGTACTGTGTACAATGCCTGAAGTATATTAGAAACAGTACATCAGGAACAGACTGCAGTGAGATCTAGCTAAACTGTATGTGGATATATATATATATATATATATATATATATATATATATATATATATATATACTAGACTGACTGTATATATTTATGAAAAAAAGCGCTCCCGCAGTGCATTATGGGCCATTACGCACCACTCAAATTTGGCGCAAACGGGCCATAGTGTTCGGCCAATGTTCAAGTCGAACAGAAAGCTCATCCCTACTGAGAGGTAGGGCAACTGGGTCTTGATAACTAGGGAGTGTTAAAAGAGGGAACCATGGCCTGTTGGGTCAGAAAGGAATCGCCGCTATGACTTCCACTTTCTCTGTTCTCAGCCGGCACCGGAGGAAAGGCGTAGGCTTTTTGAAACCTCCACTGGTCCGTGAGAGCATCTATTCCATACTCCTGAGAGTCTCAGAAACCTTGAGTAGTATTTGGTCATCTTGAAATTGCATGGGTATGCAAAGAGGTCGACCTCCGGAGACACTCCCAGGGTCAACAGCCATTCAAACACCTCTTTGTGGAGAGATCATCTGAACACAAGAAAGGAAGTCTGCCTGTACATTCTGAATCCCAGGAATGTAGACCCCTGAGATGTTGGACAAATTCCTCTGAGCCCAGCTTATGATTGGCTCCACCTCCTGAAGCAGGGACCAGCTGTGAGTTCCACCCTGCTTCCTTACGTAGGTCACCGCAGCTCTATTGTCCAACCTGAGCATCACTGAAGAGTTCTTTTTTCGATGGCAGAATGAAAGGGGTGCCTGAAAGGCGGCCCACAGTTCCAGTATGTTGGAGACAATCCCCAGAGAAGGGGAGTTCCATCTGCCCTGAGCTACTTCCGATAGGCAATAAGCGCCCCAGCCCCGATTGCTGGCATCTGAGGTTATCGTGACCCATGTGATGGGAATGATCGAGTGGCAATTGCGCAGATTATTCCCTTGGAGCCACCAAGCGCTGGCTTTTGCTGAAGGAATTCCATTGTTGGAGGAACCCTTTTTGGAAGGGCTGTGTGTGCCACTGTGCCCACTTCACCATGGGAATAGTGGCTGCCATAGTGCCAATCACTTTCAGACATTGGAGAACGGAGAGGTGAGACAAAGCAGGGGTTGTGCGGATTCTGTCTCAAATTACTCCAATCTTCTCTTCGGGCAGAGAGATAGTGCCTTCCAACGTGTTGTAAGCACCAAGAAACAAAAGGGTTTGTGCTGGTTCCAGGTGACTCTTCTCCAGATTTAGGAGCCACCTAAATTCTTGAAGGGTGGAAATGACTAGGCTCCTGTGCTCTAGAAGTTGACCTTTGTCTTGAGCTAGAACAATTAGGTCATCTAAATAGTGATGCAGACGGACCCCTTTGATGCGGAGCAGAGCAACAACAGCTAACAGAACCTTGGAAAAGACACGAGGTGTCATTAGACCGAAAGGGATACAAGTAAACTGTAGGTGCTGGAATTGCTGGAAGTCCACTGCCACCGGGACGTGGAAGTAGGCGTCCTTCAGATCGATTAAAACCAACCAGTCTCCTGGATGGACCGACTGCTGGATTGTATGTAACGATTCCATCTTGAATTTTTCTTTTCGGATGTTAAGATTGAGATGGGTCAAGTCCATGACTGGTCTCCATGTGCCGTTCTTTTTCTGTACCATGAATAGTGGAGAATACATGCCCTTGCCTCATTCGCCATCTGGAACAGGGATGGCTGTGCCTTGCTCCAATAAACAGTTTACTTAAGCTAACAGGACTTCTGATCATGGAAGAGTCGTAGGAATGAATCTGAGTCTTGGGGTACTGCTGAAGACCCAGGTGTGACCAGAGGAGACCATTTTGACGGTCCAGAAATCCTGGATTGAGGCCACCCAGACATGCTGGAAGCGGAGAAGACGAGCCCCCACCTGGCATGCCTGAGCGGGCCCAATCTCAAAAGGACTTAGTGGAATCCTGATTGCCGGGGGAACCCCCTTTCGTGGGTTTTTTGAAAGAGGATTGCCTGGCTTTCCAGGATCTTAAAAACTCCCAAGCAGGCCTGTAATTGCATGCTTCCCTGGCACGGTCAGAATACTGTCTTCTCGGAAAGGAGCGTTTCTGGCTCTGTAAGCACCGATCCTGAGGGAGGAAGCCTGACTTACCACCTGTGGCCCGGGTTATGGCACCATCAAGCTTGTTGCAGAAAAGAGAAGTTCCCTCAAAGGGAATTCGGCACCAAGCTTCTTTGGAAGCCGGATCCACCAACCATGGATGGAGCCATAAGGCACAACATGCTGAAACAGCTGCCAACATGGGGATAACATCAATGGAAGCCTCCCCAAGAAAGGTGGATGCCAGCCTGATCTTCTGGATAGGTGAACTCTTGGCCATTTCACTGGAAATACCTCTTAAGGGTCTCATCAACGCTGTCAGACCAGGTTTCCATGGCTTTAGATACTGCGGCTACAGCTAGGACTGGATTGCAGGCCATACCTGCTGTCAGGTAAATCTGCTTCATATCAGAGTCAAAACGGTGTCTTCCAAAGGACTAGCTAATCTCATTAGTGCTGCATCCACCAAAGGAGCTGACTCAAGATGTTTAACTTCCTCTTCCTTGAAAGGATACAGCTTCAGGATTTTTGATTGCATGGAATTCTTTTTGTCCATCTTGTCCCATTCATCAGAAATGATGTCACCCAGTTCAATGAGAAAGGGAAAGTATTGACGCTCCTTATTGAGCTGCTTGAAAAATGTTCTCTGCTTTGGAGGAGAAGTAACAGGATCTTTCCAATTCAAGGCTTCCCTTACAGCTTTCACCAAAGAGGGAACCAAAGCGTATTCAAAGCCCATTCCTGGGTCCTCTAGTTCTGATTCGCTGTCTGAGGGAGGAGCGGATGGGTGACTGGGCTGGGAAGACTCCCATGTTTCGTGAGCCAGTCCTTCTCCTGATGGAAAGCAAAGTGGCTCCGGTGGGGAATCATGAGGCTGACAAGCCTCTCTCTCCTGTAGAGATTCCCTCACGACCCGCTTTACCAAAGATTCAAGGCGCCTGCACCTTCCTTCTCATCTGCAGCTTTAGAAAAACAGTGATCACAGAGAGATTTACCAACAAGAACAGGAGCCCTGCACCCCCAGCATGAATTTTCTGGCCTTTTGCTAGAGTGAGATGAGGGGGGGTGAGGAAGATCTCTACTATGCTGTTTTGATTTGGAGGGAGATCCATGGTGGCTGGACCTGGAGGAGGATTGCCGGTGGTGTGACTTTGAGGACCCACTCCCCTTACGGGAACTACATTGTGGGTCAGACCTAGAAGGGCTGTGAAAACAGAGCTGACTGGGGCAGACTGACGCTGGTTGAGACCTATTAGGTAGTGGAAAACTTCCTGTTGTTTGGAGAGAGGTGTTTGCAGAGAGAAGACATGTCTGCCAGCAAAGGGCCCCAGTGCAATGCGCAGAATGATCTTCTGGTGGAGGTGTGTTCGCTCTGCAAAGACATTATTGGTTTAGTGGTTGTTTGCTCTTGTCACCCCGGTATGCCTGATCAAAATATTTGGGGTGCCATGATGTACACCTGCAGATAAGCTCCCATCAACAGGAACAGTAGTCATTAAACCATATACAAATATAAGAATTGGGTAGTGTGCTAGCCTGCCAGCATCCTTAACAACATTGTATAGAGAGAAAATGCAGTGAAATGCATTCAAAGGACGCCCCCTTGGACTTTATAAGGCAGGAAAAAATAAGGAGTAGATAAGTATAAAAGGCAAAAAGATGCCAACTTTATTAGTATACAGAAATTTAAAATTGTGAAAGAAATTCAAAATCATACACAGTACAAAAATACGTCAGTGATGAAAATCAAGAATAGATTTACACAGCTGGTAATCCAAAGTGTTGCTCAAAGTGAGTTAAACTCTATTTGAATTGCACAGCATATATCCCGACATGTTTTGGAAAATCGCATTGAAGTGTACTTTTCCTTCTTCAGGGAAATTTATAAATGGGTATATTATTGTGGTATCTGTAACATAAATATATATGAATAGAATGGGTACATAATTCATTATAATATAGGCATCAACAATATATAGTTTGGAGCCTGATTGTATCATGGATAGTGATGTAAAATACTTACATATATGTCATTGACTCATTAAACAAAGAGAAGATAAAAGCAGGGGAGGAAATAAAAAGCTGGCTGCGTAACTTCATAAACACGGCATAGTAATTGACCATGTGTCCATAGGCTGGAGAGCAGGATGCATTCACAAGGGACGCCTGGTTACACAGCGGCAGACAAGTATAACCACTGTGAAAAAAGTCACAACAAAAGAAAAGGGGTTTGTACTGAGGATTCATCTAGTAATAAATGGAGTAGTACAATAAAGTGTTGCTAGCTAGCCAAAGCAGATACTGTACATGGACAAGAAACACATCCATGTACTAGACAGTATAAAAGTGAAATTTACCTTTAGAGTGTGACACACAGCTGACATCCAGGCTGCAGCCAAAAGACTGACACAGGTAGTCTGAGCGTCAGTCTTATTAGGCCCACTCTAACTGGTGTAAACCAATCAGGTGGTGCACTCCGCCAGATCAGCTGTATGTGTTACAGCTGATCGCGGAGGTCAGGACGTCCCTCTGACGCAGGGGCGCCCGGCTTAACCGTGCCCCGAGGTGCTCGATGACGTCACGTGTCTTCACGTCACCGGCGGGGAAGAGAGAACGTCCGCCGCTCGTCGATCAGACGGCGGCGAAGGCGCGCATAGGCTCCTGTGGATGCAGCAGAGCAGGGCACGGACAATGTGTCCAATGCCTGCCCCGCTCCAATGGAGCCCACCCGCCGGGTGTCCGCATCGAGCTACACAGCCCATGGCAGAGCAGGAGAGCCACCTGGTGGTAAAGAATGGGAATAGGCAGTCAGCAAGTTTACAACCAAAAAAGAGGGAATGAAAAGACATGGCAAATAATGGTCTGGAAGCAAAATACATATGTACATGTGAATATAGTATGTTGAGTATACATTTGAGATATTAAGAGAAATAACAATTGATGTTATTGGCAAACAGGAATATAAATACAACAATAATGCAAGCAAAAAATCTGGAGCAGAGTAAAAATAAAAAAAATTATAAAAATAAATAGGAAATTTGAACACAGATATACATTCTGAAAATATAGCTGTCTATTTAGAAATGGGGTTACCATAGGGCCATTGTAAGGCTTCATGGCTTGGCACTAAATCTTGGGCTAAGTTTATAAAGCAAATGAAGTATTGCCACAGACATCCTGCATTACTGACTATATTTTATTTTAAATAGAGAAGAGACGCAGGCAGGAGGTGGACACGTTCTGGCACATGGTCTGGTCTTGTCCCAAAATCCGACCCTTTTGGTCGGCAGTTGCCTCCACACTGAGCGAAGTCACGAGCTCAAACCTACCGGTGGATCCCCAAATAATGTTGCTTAGTCATCTGGAGGATGTTGAGGGTGATAGGTTTAGTAAACTGTGTCTAACCTTTACATTGTACTATGCTAGGCGAGAAATTTTGTTGAGATGGAAATAGGCAGAGCCTCCTACCCTTGCCTCGTGGAGAGGGTCGGTGAATAAAGTACTCCCCCTATATAGACTGACGTATGAAAGTAGACAATGCCCCGGGAAGTTCGATAAAATTTGGTCCTCCTGGGTGGACGCCTCTGGAGATCCTGAACCCCCTACCCCATAACTAAGACGTGAAATACAGTAGAGGACATCCTACATTCCAGGTCTACTCTTCTTATGCCCACCCCCCTTCATCCCCCTCCTTCCCATCCCTTAACCCCCCCCCCCTGCCGCCCCCATTAGGCTTGATTGAATATTGGTTACCTACTTCATATTGTTTAAGAGTTTATAAGAATGTTATGCGGTAGGAGTACTGTTAAGTGAAATTTCTGACATGTACATATCTGGAACATTTGATAAATAGTGGCTATCGCCTGAAGATAGATCTTAATATCATTATTATCACCACAATGATTATACTAAATTTCTTTTGTTTTGTAATGCTGATTTGTTTAATAAAAAAGCTTCTGTTAAAAAAAAAAATAGAGAAGAGACTGTTGATTAAACAGTTCTTATAAGTAAATAACAGTATCAAGATTAGGGATGAGCCGAACACCCCCCTGTTCGGTTCGCACCAGAACATGCGAACAGGAAAAAAGTTCGCTCGAACACGCGAACACCGTTAAAGTCTATGGGACACGAACATGAATAATCAAAAGTGCAAATTTTAAAGGCTAATATGCAAGTTATTGTCATAAAAAGTGTTTGGGGACCTGGGTCCTGCCCCAGGGGACATGGATCAATGCAAAAAAAAGTTTTAAAAACGGCTGCAGGAGCAGTGATTTTAATAATGCTTAAAGTCAAACAATAAAAGTGTAATATCCCTTTAAAATTTCGTACCTGGGGGGTGTCTATAGTATGCCTGTAAAGGGGCGCATGTTTCCTGTGTTTAGAACAGTCTGACAGCAAAATGACATTTTGAAGGAAAAAACTAATTTAAAACTACCCGCGGCTATTGCATTGCCGACAATACACATAGAAATTCATTGATAAAAACGGCATGGGAATTCCCTGGTATGGAATTTAGGGGGAACCCCACGTCATTTTTTAAAAAAATTTTGGCCGGGGTTCCCCTTAATATCCATATCAGACCTGAAGGGCCTGGTATGGAATTTAGGGGGACTCCCACGTCATTTTTTTTTTTAATTTTGGTTCGAGGTTCCCCTTTGGGGAATTCCCATGCCTTTTTTTATCAATGAACTTCTATGTGTATTGTCGGCAATGCAATAGCCGCGGGTAGTTTTAAATGAGTTTTTTCCTTCAAAATGTCATTTTGCTGTCAGACTGTTCTATACACAGGAAACATGCGCCCCTTTACAGGCATACTATAGACACCCCCCAGGTACAAAATTTAAAGGGATATTACACTTTTATTGTTTGACTTTAAGCATTATTAAAATCACTGCTCCTGAAAAAACGGCCGTTTTTAAAACTTTTTTTTGCATTGATCCATGTCCCCTGGGGCAGGACCCAGGTCCCCAAACACTTTTTATGACAATAACTTGCATATTAGCCTTTAAAATTAGCACTTTTGATTTCTCCCATAGACTTTTAAAGGGTGTTCTGCGCATTCGAATTTGCCGCGAACACCCCAAATTGTTCGCTGTTCGGCGAACTTGCGAACAGCCAATGTTCGAGTCGAACATGAGTTCGACTCGAACTCGAAGCTCATCCCTAATCAAGATATAAAGCTGTGATAAAGAATATCGATATGTGGAGAGAAATGGTGAATTTATTAAAGATTTAATTCACAGACCCCAGAGGTAAAACCTGGGAGAAATGGGCGAAAGTTAAATGCCTCATTTAACCCAGGTGAAACAGTGGCCTGTAAATTAAATATCCACCGTAGCTCACATTGGAGGAGGCGCTTGTTGAAGTTGCCTCCTCTGGAGTGAAGGTGAATACGATCTAATCCCAGGAAGAAAATCCTGGGGAGGGAGTCTGGGTGTACCAAGGCCATATGTCGGTCAATAGGTACCTCAGGGTCCTGTTTGCGGATTGTGGATAAATGCTGATATATTCTCTTCCAAAACTCATTGATAGTCTTCCCGAGGTAGTAACAGCCGCATTCACATGTCAGCAAGTATACCACGGCGGGAGTCTTGCAATTGATATAGTGCTTGGGACGAAAATGGTGTCCATTTGGTAGAGATATGTTGTGACATTTGTCCATGTATTGACAATATGGGCACCCTCCACAAAGGAAAGAGCCCAGAGTTTTACAGGGGTCACCTCTGTGGGATCTATATTCACTTATGACTAGTCTGTCACCAACGGAGGGAGCTCTCCTGTATGTAACAGCGGGAGTATCTGGTACAAATGGAGACAGTAAGGGGTCTGTAGTGAGTAGATGCCAGTATCAATTTAAAATTCGCTTTAGCTGTTTGTGTTGTGTTGTATAGGTAGTAATGATCCTAGTGGTGTTGTCAGTAGAGGAGGATTTTTGTGTATTGAGTAAATTGCAGCGTGACTGCCCAATGGTTTTTCTATAAGCCTTTTTAAGGCTGGAGTTAGAGTACCCTTTTTCGAGGAGTCTCACTCTCAGCTTGTTGGCTTCATCTTTAAACGTGGTTTCATCTGAACTGTTTCTATGTACCTTAAAGTACTGGTTGTAGGGTATGGATGCTAAAAGAGGTTTAGGATGAAAGCTGGTCGCATGTAACAGCGAATTGCCTGCTGTAGATTTGCGATAAAGCTGACTTGAAAGGCTGCCGCCCATTTGCTTTTTAATAAGTACATCCATAAATGTGATTTCTGTTGTACTGTAAGACATGGTAAAGGTAAAATTGAATTCATTCTGATTGATGGAGATCAGAAATTCCTGTAAAAGCTTAGCCGGGCCATCCCAAATAAGAACAATGTGAGAGAAAATGTAGCGCATAAATTGTGCAAAAAGTTTTCAATCAGGAAAACAACTGGAAAATCAATATCAATGAATGGTGAACACAGCCATGATATCACTCAAAAGGTCTCTCAAAGTGAAGGTAAATAAAGTCCCGTGAGGTGAAAATGTCCCACTGGAAGGTGTATATGCCCCAGTAGACGATCGATTGATCGAAACGCGTCGGGCGCTTTCAGCATCCTTCTTGTTGCCCATTCTTGTTTTTATATCCTGTGATCACATTTTATTGTAATCAGGCTTTTTTAGCAATAAAAAATCCCAACTTACTCATCTACACTATGTGGAGCCTGTTTATTTTTTCTCCACATACCATCTGAGAGATATAACCAACTTCCACTCCAGTTTGATGTGTGGCGCACTGATCCCTCTGATTCGCACCTTGGCCATCCTTTGGGAGGACCCACCTGGCGGCCCCGGGAGATCCATGCTGAGTTTGATCCACAAGGTTCGCAGAGTCGTGATGTCCGCTTCCAGGCCCTGAGAGGCAACACGCTCGAGTGATTCCCTGTCGCTGACAAGGGAGTCCAATTCATCTGGTAAGAGTTTCTTACACACCATTCTCACCGAATGCGAATACGTGCAATTATTGGATATTGTTGTTGGAAGATTTGACGATCTACCTGTGTTTGAGCATTGGCCGTCACACGTTTATATACACCTTCCAGTGGGACATTTTCACCTCACGGGACTTTATTTACCTTCACTTTGAGAGACCTTTTGAGTGATATCATGGCTGTGTTCACCATTCATTGATATTGATTTTCCAGTTGTTTTCCTGATTGAAAACTTTTTGCACAATTTATGCGCTACATTTTCTCTCACATTGTTCCTTTGTTGTTGTCACTTCGTATGTAGCTGCTCCTCACCATATATTTTTAGATTTAGCGCAGTGTATATTTATATATTCTTTGGCATCCCAAATAAGAAACACGTTGTCTATGTAGCTTTGCCATGAAACTATGTGGCTCACATAGATAGACAACTGATCATTGGTAAGCAGTGAGTGTTCCCTCTCCCCCAGGTACAGATTGGCGTACGATGGGGCACAACAGGTCCCCATCGCCACGCCCTGTACCTGGAGGTAGTGGGAACCGTCAAAGCAAAAAACATTGTTGTATAATATGAATTCTAACTAATTCAAAATAAATTCAGTGTAGTCAGACGTGTGTTTACTAGATTGTAACAATACATGGCGTATTGTAGCAAGACCTTTGGTGTGTTGTATGGTACAGTACGAAGACTCAACATCGATGGTTACTAGTAAGGCACCATCTTTAATATGTAGGTCTTGTAGGGTCTGTAAAAAGTGTAGGGAATCCCGTACATAAGATGGGAGAGAGGCAACAAGTGGTTTGAGGTAGTTATCCACAACTCGACTTAGATTTTCTGTAAGGTTGCCACTGGAGATGATGGGTCTACCCGGTGGCTTTTTTAGTTGTTTGTGTAGTTTTGGCAGTGCGTAGAACGTAGCTTGTCTGGGATAGCCAGTTCTAACGTACTCCCACAGTTGTTTGGTTATTACGTTTTGGTGGAAAGCTGAATCCACCAACTGATAGAAATCATGAGTAAAGTTGTCAAGTACTGAATGCTGGATTGGTCGGTACCAGTCAAGATTACCAAGTATGTTTTTGCACATCTCAATGTATTTGGCATTATCCATGACCACGACATTGCCACCTTTGTCAAATGGTTTGATTACAATGTCGTGGTCATGGGCCAATGCATCAAGGGCAACTGTCTCATCATGATCAAGATTACCATGTGATTTGGAGAAGTTTTTAATCTTTCTAATGTCTGTTGTCACAAGTTTTAAAAAAAGGGACGCATTGCGATTTGAGCTTGGTAAGGGGTACAGAGTTGATTTCTTTTTTAGTGAAGGGTACACAGCATGTGGTTGTATATGCGTAGGGGAGGTTTAATTGACAGCAGCGAAAAGAGCCTCTATATCAACTGAGTCAATGAGATCCACAGGATGACTTTCCTCCAGTAAAGTAAGTGGGGTATCATCAGCTATGACTGAGGAACTCACTTCATTAAATGAGTCAATGGGATCCATAGATTCACTTTCTTCGAGTAAAGTAATTCAACTGTCCAGTGCCTGCTCATCTACATTAGGAGGCTCGGACTCAAGATCAGATTTTTTTGCATATAGAATTTTTAGTAAAATTTTACGAATAAAGAGGTGGATGTCCTTGATTGCTCCAAATCTGTCAAGATTGAATTCTGGGCAGAAAGTGAGACCACGAGCAAGGACGTCTGTTTCCTTGGAAGAAAGTAGGCATGCAGATAAATTGACTACATTAAGTGTAGTTTTTATTTATTTGTTTTGGGAGTTTTGGGAGGATGAGATTGGGTTTGCTTTTGATGGGTCTGTACATGACCTCTCATCAGGTCTAAAAAAGTACCAGGAGGCACAGATTTAGAACGTGTAGTAATTGAAGTGGTGGGTATGTGTGAAGGAGATCCAGAACTCATAGCTGGAATAGGTGTATCTAGTGGATCATTATTGGTAGTGTGCCTGGAATGACCCCCGTTACCTGTCCTTGGTGGTGAGCCCTCCGTGTGGGAAGATTCGTCATACGATTCATCGCCACGACGGCGGCGTTGTCGTCTCTGACTTTGGTAATGAGAGGAAGACTGTGAAGGAAAGGGAATAGATGAATGTACAGAAGATTCATGATTATTGTTGTTGGTGCGTACTCCTTTATTGAATTTCCCCATTGGTTTAACATGGGTTAGGTTAGGTTGCCATTTATAGGCTTTACCGTCTTGAAAAGATTTTCTATCTCTCTGCAATTTTTTATCCTTTTTGATCAAGATGTTTCTGTTAAATGACTCTAAATGGTTTTTGAGTTTTTCTTGAGATTCAGCATATAAAGGATGCGTTGTAAGATGGGACATTTGAGTTTGTAATTTTTATAGTTTTTCATCTAGACCTATGATACGTTTTTCATACTCGGTAATTAATAATGACATCATATTTTTGGAACATAACTTTAAATTTTCCGCCCAGGCCACCTTGAAACTTGGGTCAAAGTTGTCAAAGGTGAGGAAAATTTAGATTCTGAGCCCAAAAGGGTTCATTGGAGCGGGGTGGGCATTGGACACATTGTCCGTGCCCTGCTCTGCCACATCCACAGCAGCCTATGTTCGCCTTCGCCGCCGTCTGATCGACGAGTGGCGGGCATTCTCTCTTCCCCGCCAGTGACATGGAGACGCGTGACTTCATCACGCACCTCGGGGCGCGGTTACGCCGGGCGCCCCTACGTCAGAGGGACATCCTGACCTCCGCGATCAGCTGTAACACATACAGCTGATCTGGCGGAGTGCACCACCTGATTGGTTTACACCAGTCAGAGTGGGCCTAATAAGACTGACGCTCAGACACCCTGTGTCAGTCTTTTGGCTGCAGCCTGGATGTCAGCTGTGTGTCACACTCTAAAGGTAAATTTTACTTTTATACTGTCTAGTACATGGATGTGTTTCTTGTTCATGTATCTGCTTTGGCTAGCTAGCAACACTTTATTGTACTACTCCATTTATTACTAGATGAATCCTCAGTACAAACCCCTTTTCTTTTGTTGTGACTTTTTTCACAGTGGTTATACTTGTCTGCCGCTGTGTAACCAGGCGTCCCTTGTGAATGCATCCTGCTCTCCAGCCTATGGACACACGTCAATTACTATGCCGTGTTTATGGAGTTACGCAGCCAGCTTGTAATTTCCTCCCCTGCTTTTATCTTCTCTTTGTTTAATGAGTCAATGACATACAGTATATGTAAGTATTTTACATCACTATCCATGATACAATCAGGCTCCAAACTATATATTGTTGATGCCTATATTATAATAAATTATGTACCCATTCTATTCATATATATTTATGTTACAGATACCACAATAATATACCCATTTATAAATTTCCCCTGAAGAAGGAAAAGTACACTTCAATGCAATTTTCCGAAACATGTCGGGATATATGCTGTGCAATTCAAATAGAGTTTAACTCACTTTTGAGCAACACTTTGGATTACCAGCTTTGGGTGATATATATATATACATATATATATATATATATATATATATATATATATATATATATATATATATATATATATATATATATATATATATATATATATATATATATATGTATATATGTGTGTGTGTGTGTAAATCTATTCTTGATTTTCATCATTGATGTATTTTTGTACTATATATGATTTTGAATTTCTTTCACAATTTTAAATTTCTGTATACTAATAAAGTTGGCATCTTTTTGCCTTTTATACTTATCTACTCCTTATTTTTTCCTGCTTTATAAAGTCCAAGGGGGCGTCCTTTGAATGCATTTCCTTGCACTTTCTCTCTATACGAATGGTAGTCATTGGTTGTTGTATAAACTCATATCCTTGTTTGGTCATATCCTTGTTTGGTCTTATCCTGTGAGGTCATATCCTGTGAAGGAAGTGATTTGGCTGTTGGGGTCAGGGCTTCCTGTTTGTGATTGCTTTTGTTGTCTTTGAATAAAAGAGCCAGGACACTGCTCGGCAGGAGAGTGATGCTGAGCTGAGAACGTAAGGAGGTGCTGATGTCTGATTACTTAGAATGCGTGGGTTTTTAGGTAAGATGCATTTATTTCATTAGACGAAATTGGTATTATATCATAAGATGGAAATGGGTGCTTATTAGCACAGGAAATATGGCTGTGTGCATAGCTTACGGCCAAATTTCCATAACAATCATGGCGATTCAGGTCCGTAGGAGTGAAAAGAACCTCCTTCACAATCGGATCATTAAGATGTGTTGGGGAGGTTCTGCTTTCATTGTGTGTGTGTGCGTGATTTATATTTGCAAGCTCAAATGTTTGTGTAAGGAGACTGTGTGCTGTGTGTATGTGTAAGTAACTGTATGTTGTGTAATAAGTATATGAGAAATAGAAATGTATGAATTAGTCCTCATGCACATGGACGTTTTTACAGCCGCGTTTTTGAGCCTTTTTTACAGCTTAAAAACGCCTGTCTATGTTAGTCTATGGATTCATGCCCACCTAGACGTTTTTGAGCTGCAAATGGCCTAGGCGTTTTTAAGCTTTAAAAAAAACCCAGGACCAGTGCGTTCCAAGGCGCGGCTCTAGAGCTGTAAAAACACGTAACGCGGAAAAACGCGCAAAACCACGACCGCTGCGTTTTTTCGCGTTTTTTAGTTCCGGCGTTTTTTTGCTCAAAAAAGATGATTGGACACTGTAATCTCTGTAAAAACAGGAAATTCCTGTCTGGACATTAGATTACCCAAGAGTCCTTTGCACAGCCGTGTGACTGTGCTTAGTGATTTCAAGATGGCAAGTTCTGTGTCACAAGTGGAGCTGATAAGCGCTGTACAGGCCCATCCTGAACTGTGGGATGTGGCACATCCACTTCATGGAGACCACATCCGCAAAGTCAAAGCCTGGGAGGATATCAGTGCTGCCATTACCTTTGGCTGGGAAGAATTGCGAAATGCAGAAAAAAAAGGAAATAAGTAAGTCTATTTTCCTTGAATGCATGATCTGTTTGTGTGTAATGTAAATGAAAATTGCATATTTAACCCTTTGTTTTCCATGTTATTTTAGGCAAAATTATACAGCGCCGCTGGAAGTCCACACGTCTACCACACCAATCTTCTCTTTTTACGGCAAAATATGCTGAGCCATACCAGACCGTAAGTTTTTGGTTTTTTTCATATATTTATATATGTACTTTGCTTTTCAGGCAGTATGTTCCATGGCTATTGTAACCACTTTCCGAACGCCACATGTACATATACGTCGGCAGAATGGCATGGCTGCACAAATGGGCGTACCTGTACGCCCCTTTTAAGTTGCCGCCTTGGCGGCGCGCTTCCCCATTGCGAGGTCCATGAGTCCGACCGCGGGTCGTGCGGACTCAATGTCTCAGGGAGAGGAAGAGGTTAACCCATTCAATGCCAGTGTAATTTTTACAGTAATCATTGCAATTTTAATCGCTGTAAAAATTACAATTTTCCCAAAAATGTGTCAAAATTGTCCAATGTGTCTGCCATATTGTCGCAGTCAGGCTAAAAATCGCTGATCACCCCCATTACTAATAAAATAAAAATTAGTAAGAAAAATGCCATAAAACTCTCCCCTATTTCATAGACGCTATAACTTTTGCCAAAAAAAACTTTATTAACTGAAATCTGTAGAAGAATACATATTGGCCTAAACCAAAAAAAAAATTTAGATTTATTTATTTTTTGGGGGATATTTATTACTTAAAAAAATTTAAATTCAAAATTAAAAAAAAAAATTTACACTCTTTTTTATAGCTCCGAAAAAACAAAACAAAAAAAAACCCAGAGGTGATTAAATACCACCTAAAAAAAGGTCTATTTGAGGGGAAAAAAAAGGACGTAAATTTTTTGGGGAGCCACGTTGCCACGACCACCATTGTTAAAGCAACGCTGTGACAATTCGCAAAAAGTGCTCGGGTCTTTGGCCAGCTAAATGGTCCGGGCTGAAGTAGTTACGTTTATACATTTTGTATTGTCTGCAGGACAACTTCTAACATTAGACTGAGAGAGGTGGATGCAGAAGAGGCAGAGGTTCAGAGACCAAGCAGTCCCATGACGAGCACTGGATCTCCACGTCCAATCAGCGAAGGAGGTGTTGAGTGCACAGATGAGGTAACTGCTTAGGTCTGCCTGTCTATCTCATTGTCTGTCTGTCCATGTACATGTCAATGTAAACATTTTTGTTCTTTTGCAGGAATCGAGGGCTGTGGAATCAGCGTCTCCTGCCAGTCAGCAAGGTGGAGAGCAGCGCGGTCGTGGCGGTGTTCGTGGCCGTGGGCGTGGACGTCAGACGAGGGGCGGGTTCAGTCCGGAGGCTGATGACAGAGTGCTAGCACTGCTGCAGGAAGTGCAGCAGGAGAGGCGCAGTATGGATGCCTTTTTAGACACCAACAACCCACGCGCCTGCTTCTGCTGCAGCCTTTATCACATCCTGGAGGACATTGGGGGAGACTAAGAGAAGCTTTGTATGGATCACATGTACGCTATTGCAATGCAATACCGACATGCAAAATTAAGTGGCGGGCCACCTCCATGCGATCCATATAATGTTTCTCATGATCCCCCAATGGCCCCTGGAACCTCAGCAGTGCTAGCACCCCCCTCTCACTATCAGCCCCCTCCTCAACGCCAACCACCACCTATCCCGTCCCAGACCTCGTTCTATACCCCGCACTCCTATGCTGAATTCCCACCTTCCACCTCCCATTTTCAGTGCTCATACCCTGTACTCTGCTACCAGCAGGATTTTGGGAGTGATCGCCAGGCCCAACCATTACCCCGTCCCCAATCCCCACATCCCCAAAGCGATCAAGCATCCACCACCACCTATCACCAGTTGTGATCCCAAAATAATTTTTTTTTTTTTTTGCTTGAAATACCAGTTGTGATCCCAATCCTTTAATAATTATGTTTTTTGCTTAAAAAATAAAATGTGTTCAATTTGTCTTTTATATGATGCACAACAGCACTCCTTTGCACTCTGCTTGCCCTGAAGGCAGAGTGCAAAGGACTCTATCGTACTCTGCCTTCGGACAAGCGTAAGCTAGCTCTTTTTTGGGCTTAGCCTAGGCTTACCCCGAAGGCAGAGTCAAATTGACTTGTTGAACAATCGTTGATAAATGGACATAAAAATAACAAACTTCAATTTTGAAATGCTTTATTTCAAAAAACACAAGAAAGCAAAGGTAGATGTATTCCAAATATTTTTTAGACATAATCATTCTGCCATGATTCCTCTCCATCAGGGGATTCAAAAAATTCTGCAAATTGGTTTCGAATACTCATGACACGTGCAGTTGAACGCAAGTCCATAAATTGAACCCTCTGAAGTTGGTTAATGGGCTCCTGTTCAACATTATTTCTGTCACTGTCCCGCAGAAAATTGTGCAGAACGCAGCATGCCAGGACGACTTTAATGGCGCTGTCAACATCCAATTGCATACTTGTCAGCAAAACTCGCCATTTGGCCGTGCACACCCCGAATGCACATTCAACAACACGGCGTGCACGGCTGAGCCGATAATTGTAGATTTTTTGTCGTCGGTTGAGACCATTGCCACTGTATGGCCTCATAAGATTTTCAGCCAGTCCAAAGGCCTCATCTGCCACCAGGACTAATGGCAAGCTGGGTTCTTCAGTGCAGGGTAGAGGCCTGCTTTCAGGAATATTGAGTCGTCCCTCATGTAGACGACGTCCGAAGGAATATGCGGGCGTCACCTTGGCTTCCATATGCTCCCACATCAACAAAAAGAAATTTAAGGTGTGCATCGGACAATGCCAGGAGGACCACCGAAAAATATTTTTTATAATTAAAATATGACGATCCAGAGTGGTGAGGCTTCTTCACCCTGATGTGTTTCCCATCAATGGCTCCTATACAATTTGGGAACTGAGTTTTTTCCCAAAAAGTGTCCACAACTGATTCCCAGATGTCTTCTGTTGGCTCTGGCATTACAATGTTATGCAATTCCTCCCATATTGCCACACATGTTTCCTTTACTATTTTTGACACCGTTGAGAGGCCAAGGAGGAAGTAATGATGCAAGGAAGCATAACTTTGTCCCGTGGCAAGGAACCTAAGATAACATAATAAATTTAGTTATTGAAAGAGAAAAGCATAAACATAAGTCCTAACCCTACCCTTAAACCTAACCCTATCTCCTAACTCTAACCCTATCCCCTAATCCTATCTCCTAACCCTAACCCTATCTCCTAACCCTAATCCTATCTCCTAACCCTATCTCCTAACCCTAATCCTATCTCCTAACCCTAACCCTATCTCCTAACCCTAATCCTATCTCCTAACCCTAACCCTATACCCTAGCCCTATACCCTAACCCTATCTCCTAACCCTAACCCTATCTCCTAACCCTAACCCTATCTCCTAACCCTGACCCTATTCCCATATGTGTATTCACTTACCTGAGTGTCACTAGCCTCCGTTCCTCCGGTGACACAGAGCTATGCATCACAGTGTCCATCCTTGTGAGCCTTGGCCTGAGCCTCTCCAACAGGTCATCAAAGAGCGGCACTGACATCCTTGTAAAGTTAAAGAATTTTGTCGGATATGAGCGCAGTTGGGAATAAATATTGCCAAAGTACCCCGTAGAAAACCGATTGGATACCAGTGGATGCACCCAAAATTGACGTCTGCTGCTTCTCTCCTCCTCCTGTCTCATTCTCCGCAGCCTCCGCAAAACAATCAGAAGGATTGCCTCATCGATCTTCTGGATGACAGGATCCATATTTCTCAGAAAAATACACAAAACTCAAACAGACTCTGAAACACTCTCTCCTCTCTCTCTCTCCTACCAAAATGGCACCGACACATGCTCATTAACATATTTTCTTTGGTTTCTGTGGCATTGTGGGAAATTTGGGAGTGTATATAGCTGAGAGATGTGTTTTTCATTAAAAAACGCTACTAAGCGCTAACGCTAAAAACGCGCAAAAACACTAATGTAAAATGCAGTAAAAATTGCGTTTTTAACGCCGGTTTTTCCAGGTGTCGAACCTAGCTTTACAGCTCGTTTTTTTAAACGTCCATGTGCATGAGAACTTAGGATTATTTGCAGCCTGCAATGTGGGTGTGACTGAGGCTGTGTAACAAGTTTGTAATGCATGTGATAAATGGATGAATTGTAATTATTACTTATGTATGGGACAAGTAGATTGCGGGAGTCTTGTAGAGTTTTTAATTGTCTCAAGACACAGATGGTTAGTGGACTTTGATAATTGTATAGGAATGCTTTTGGTTTGAAGATGGCTGCTGCATTTTCAAGTGGCCATGCGGCCTGGGGGAGGGGCGGCCAAGCATTTTACAAAGGTGAAAAGTTGGCTACTCCCTGTGGTGAGAAAAGAGGGTATGTTTTTAAGATGAAAAGAACATGCAAGCATTGCTGGTTGTATCTCTCAATGTCTTTTTGCTGTGAAAGCTGACGTGAACTTTGTTTGAGAAAAAAGGGTATTGCTTAAGACATTTTATTTCATGTTTTATGTAATTTTATGTAACTTTGGCGTTTTTGCATATATTACATAATTGCATGGTTGGTGGGGTTGGGTGGAGACTCCAGTCCATCCAGTTCAGCCTGAGTAAGTGTGGGTGTGTGTCTGCGGTTGTTCCTGTTCCCTGTGCATTGTGTCTCATTGAGATGCTCATATTTGTTTAAAGGTACCCATCTGTTTGCGCAGGGCTCCACACGTGCATCGCACGCTCACGTGGGTCCCTGCTCTCGGGGAGCCCGCAGTCCCCGGTCTGCATTCATGTACTAGGGCCAATTTTGGACGGAGGCCAGTTGGCCTCCTGGCGTGTCTTTGGAGTGTGGGAGGAGACCGGAGTGCCCAGAGGAGCCCGACACAGGGACAGGGAGAGCATGCGGAGACCGAGCGGGTGGTGTCGTGTATGGGATTCAAGCCAGCGGCCCTTTTTGCTGCTGGGCGGGGGTGCTAACCACTACGCCACTCAATATTGTTTAGTTAAATATGCCTATATTTTAGTATAGGCCCTAATTGACATAGCCTAAAGTGTTTGTCTAGGGATAAGTGTTTATATTGGTGTCTCAATTGTATAGTCAGTTTTTGTAGGGAGAAATCCTGGTTTGTCTTGTCATTTGTTAATGTCGGCCATTTTTCTGTAGCCCGGGTTTCATCCACCATTTTGCCGTGGACCGATTTTCAATTGCTGCAACTGCCTTTTTGTTTCTGCTGATTTTAGTCTTGAGCGAAATATCTCTGGTTTTGTACTGAATTCTATTTCCAGTAGAATCATTTAGGTTTTTATTCCAGTTTTAAAGTTTATGTTTCTAGTGAAGAAATCTCGATTTTGGTGGGATCAACAACTAAATTTCATGTGTTAATGGCGCCATTTTGTCGTGGCCTGGTTTTTGTCTGCTATTTCCTTTTGTTGTTGTCTGCCATGTGGCTATGGTCAGCCATTTTCAAGTTCTTTGTGTGTGAACTTTGAAATGTTTATCCATCTTTGTATTGGATTTCAGTTTTGGAGGGAAAATGCGCCATTTTGTTGTGGTCTGGCTTTTGTTGTAGTCACTATGTGGATCGGCGGCCATTTTGAGGAACTGTGGGCCTTCCTACAGGGGAAGCTGCTCCAATTTCCTTTGTGTGTGTGTGTAGCCATGCGGTCTGGGCCGCCACCATTTCCTTTTAAGTGAATTCTATTTTTGTACATTTTACATACTTTTCAAGGAAGCTATTGCGTTTTCTGTATTGAATGTTGGTTTTGAGTGAAACCTCTACTTTGCACTGAATTTCAATAGATACCAAGACTAGCTTTAACTGTGAGTTTTTGTACTTTTAGCGGTGTGTGTTTAATTTTTATTTGTTTTGTGTTTTTGTGTCTTTAGCTGAGGGTCGTATTGTATAGCCTGCAATATATGAAACTAGGCTTACCCTCCCCTCCCTTTTCCTGTACATTGATATGTAAATAAACCAGTTTGAGGTTTTTTTTTTTTTTAGAGCTGGGCATGCAACAGGAAGTTCTTCTCAGCATTTTATGTATCCACAGGAAGTTGGTGGGGGGGGAGCTTGGGGTCCTATGCCACAAGCAAATGAGATTTGTGCCCGGAAGGACAATAGGAAAATACTGGAGTTTGAAAGTGTTTTAAATATCTCCCAGCTGTCTTTTTAGTTTTATACTGTAATACAGTTTTCGGTAGAGAGCAAACAGGAGGCATCCAAGTTATTGTTGTAATATCGAGGTACAGAGAGAAGTCGCAGTGTTTTGTAAAAGAAGCAGGCAAAAGTGCTCTGTGTAGATTTGTCTGGCGACGCAGTGTACGGTCGTACAGCACAATGCGCTTGTGTATGCATACACTGTGAGGGGTAGAGACCTAATTCGGGGGTTGATCTGTGGTTGTTGGCGAATCATTTGGCATAGTTAATAGTTGGTTGTTAAAAGAGTGGTAAAAAGTGTTGGGACAACAAGCCATAGAGTTGATGCCTCGTTTTAGGGTTTCTAGTTGAGTGACTAATTTGTAGTCCGTCAATCCACCGTAAAAGAAGGCACCGGGCGGTGGTCTCCGAAACTGGTGCAAGGGTTTCCCTGGACGCAGGGGTAAGACGATAAGCCGATTCGAATCGCCATGGGCAATGGCAGTCCGTGCAAGAGAAGGAATGCGAGGCTTCCCACAGTCAAACGGTTGCACAGAGCATGGAGTCTAGTTCTGAGGAAAAGGCCATTAAACCCCAGAAAGATTGACATAGGTGGTCCAAGGATACTATTTTGGGTATCCCTCTGGAGTTTATGTAGCGCGACTGCGGCTTCAGAAATCTGTAATGTTGAGTGAGTTGATGGATGCGTAGTACACGTTTGTGTGATTAAAAATATACAGGCCTGTTTTTGAACTTTGTGTGGCTGGTCCATGCAAAGATTTCGAAATACTCTTGTGCTTTTCAAATTGTATAATTTTTCTATCGCTAAAAGAGTGAAGGTAGCATTCCATCTGGTTGTTTTTATTTTTTTCATTTTTTTGGGAACTATGAAATATCTCCCCCACATTTGTATCTAAATGTTTGTCTCTTTTCAATGTTTGTATGTAGTAACATGTTTGAACCTACCGCGACAGCCCTCTTGCGTGTCGCGGCTGTTTTATTTTAGCAAAAACGTGAAAGCAAGATTTACAGAGGGTTTAGTTATTATCGGTTTTGTGGAATGTCAAGTGACAATTTACCAATGTACATGAATGTTGTATTGTTTAACATTCTTCGAAGGATAGAGTAATAACTTTTGTTTATAAGTATCTTTTCAGGTCCAAAGAGTTTCTGAAAGTGTATGTACAGGTGTATAAGAAGGTAAAAGTATCATAGGCTATTTCACTGTTTTGTTCTGTACCATTCTAAACCCTACATGTCTTCCTCCAGTTCGTAATGAGGAGGGAAGAAAAGGGGGGGTGATAGTGGTGAGAATGACAATTTTTCAAACCAATAATACTAACCTTTGTAATTCTAACCAAGTTTGTGCCAAGACTGTCTTTCTTTGACAGAATTTGAATCAGCAAGCAGCAGTCTGGTGAAGGAGGCTCCCATCCCAGATGCTAAGAACCTTTTTGTCACTGGTTCCAGGTATTACACCCCAGATGGTAAGCCACGCACAGGTTATGCAGTGACCACAGTCCCGATGTCTGGGTTATTGTCATATGAGGTTTGTTTGGACCTGTCTTTTCTGACAGTAGCGGCTTTTTTAGAGTGCATCAGATCGCGGCTGCTAAAAGGAACGCCGTTCCTGCTGTGGAAAAAGTGCAGGAACGTTGTTTCCATGCATTCTCGCAGGACTCGAGCCCTGGTTTACAATCACTTTAGATAACAGCTTCAGCCAAAGACCTTTTAATGCAGTGGTTCTCAACCCCTCTAGTGCTGTGACCCCTTGATAAAATTTCCCAAGTTGTGGTGACCCCCAACCGTAAAATTATTTTCATAGCGTCATTTTCAGCACCCAAGGCAAGACAAGTAATTTGCAAAGCTAACCCATGGACATTTAGTGCTCCCTGAGTCCCTTCCACTCGTACAGTATTAAAACCCTTTATGGTACATTTTAGGATGTATCACTATTTCTCTTTGTTCTCCTTTCTTTCCCTTTTATCTATCTATATGCTAATTTCTTGTTTTTTTTACCCCATCCCTCTTTCTAGCCGTATTTCTTGTTCTTTCTCTTATTCTTTCTCTCCCTTTTTCTTTGTTCCTCCCCCTCTTTTCCTCTCCCTTCCATGTATTCTGTATTTTTATTGCTTCTCTTACTCCTTGGTGGGGGGGGGGATGGGATGAGTGGCAGGGAGTGGGATCAGTGGCAGTGCTGGGGGGAGTTCTGATCAGCCAACTTAGGTGCTCTTGATCAAGATCATCTGCTGATCTGAGAACTGTAGTGGGGACCTTTAATGGCAGCTATAATCCCAGGTAGTGTTACTCAATGTGTCTCCGACTTTGTGGTGTCTCGTAGTAGTGACACCTATGCCGAAATCAGGCAATAGGGTCTCCTCCAGCCCCTCCCACTTCACATTCCTCACCAGTCAGCTGACTTCTAGTCTCTGCCCCCCAGTCATGCCGTGAACTGAATGGGCGGCTGCAGGCTCCAGGGACAGCCCTGCTGGGCAGCCGCAAAGAGGCTGGGAGAGCGGTGCGGGCTTCAGGAACAGCCAAGGATTTGGTGACCCCTGGCAAATCATCATTTGACCCCCGAGGGGGTCCTGACCCCCAGGTTGAGAACCACTGTTTTAATGCCTCTTGCACATGATACTCCTGTTTAAGCATCTATTTTTTCATCAGTTTTTTTGTATATGTGCGTATTTTTGCGCATATGCGATCGCGCATTTTCGCACGCATGCGCGCAAACTTATTCCGCGTTCACTATATGTTAATGAATATTTGTGCACAAATGCAGATTTTTCTATTTTTTTTGGATTGCAGAATACACTCCGCTTGTTTACGTGCCTGTGTGCATAGGCACATTACAATTAATGGGCTGTATTTTAGCTCAGTAAAAAAAATAAGTTGTACTGAGCTTTTTCAAGCTGCGGTGTATGCATAGCATACTAGCTCATTATGAATTACTTACCTTACATCAAAGCCCCTGCAGCGGTCCTCGTACCCTTCTCTGGCTGGCGACATCTCTCCAGGGGGTTACTTCCGGGTATCCCGGCTCCGGCGCCCTGATTGGCCGGAGCCGCAATGACGTCAATCGCACGCATGCGTCCGGGTGCCGCCGGTAATGGCATACTCACTGATGCAACAGCACATACGCTTTAGGAGATATCCTGGGTAGCTACAGGTAAGCTTTATTATAGGCTTACTTGTAGCAAAAAGTAGTCTGTAATGCCCCGTACACACGGTCGGATTTTCCGATGGAAAATGTCCGATCGGAACGTGTTGTCGGAAATTCCGACCGTGTGTGGGCTCCATCGGACATTTTCCATCGGAAAATCCGACACACAAAGTTTGAGAGCAGGCTATAAAATTTTCCGACAACAAAATCCAATCGCGTCAATTCCGACCGTGTGTGGCCTGTTCCGACGCACAAAGTGCCACGCATGCTCAGAAGAAATTCCGAGACGGAGCAGCTCGGTCGGGTAAAATTAGCGTTTGGAATGGATCCAGCACTTTCGTCACGCTGCAATGTCAAAAATAGTTTAATACAGCGCACTCTCTTCTTCTTTATAATGTGAGAAGAATGAAGTCGTTTTGCTGCTCATATTCACACAGACTTCTCACAAATTTATTATTTATCGGGATTCCCTCAATATATTTAGATTTGTCACATCTGACCAAATTTGTTTTTGGTTGTTTGTAATTTTTTTTTGTTTTCTTCCAGGCTGGTTTTGTATTTTTTGTGTTTTTTTTTTTTTCAAGGCTGTGTTTTTATTGTTGTTTTTGTTGTGTTTTACGCTATAATATTTTTGTGTGTGTTTTGTGTGTCAAGTTACCACAACACCATTGATATCTTGTTTTATTTAATCTCAAGGAGATTGTTTGGTGTTAGTGTCACTTGTTCATTTCACTTTGTATTTTTGAAATGTACCTGCCTCCTCACAAACAAGCTGTCCTTTTTGAATGAAAACACACATAGGCGAGTATAATTGAACCAAAAATTCCTTTATTAAGGGCTCACAACTAAACAAAGAGGGAGGCAACGCTGGAGAAACAGCTGAAGTAGGTGAAGCCTTTGACCCCCAGGGCAGACATCAAGTATTTTCAAGCCAAATTGGTGGCCTGAGAAGTCCATATATAAGGGAGTGCAGTCTGGTCCAGAAGTCCCAGAGATCCAGAAAGCAGCAGATGACATCTGTGTCCCCAGGCTGTGGTCATACAAGAGACTGCAGCTTTTGTCAGACCAGGCTGAACCCAGGGCCATCACTCTCTGGTCTTCCTTCCACGCTTCCTTCCATGCTGTGACTCTGGTGGTGAAGTTGGGGCAGCAGGAGGAGGAGGGGCCAACTCACTTAGGTGGGTATTGGGTGTTAGTTCCCCACTCACCCCTTTACTTAGGACTTTATACAGAAGGTCCTCACATAGTTTGCGTTGACCCTCCTGCATGCCCTGCAGTTTTGTGGCAGCCATGCAGGCAAAGGCCTCTTCAGGAGTGGGTAAGGCTCGGAGGGACGCTGAAGCCTCCTGAATTAGCCTGAGTGCAGAATCCTGCATGTGAGTCGCCTTCCTCGTTCTTTTGTATGGAAGGCGGAGGGGAGGAACCTGCGATTCTGTCAGGCTGTGACTTGTCCCAGGCTTCTCCTGGCTGACACTTAGCCCCGCCTCCTCCTGGCTGCCACTTACCCCCGCCTCCTCCTGGCTGCCACATTCCACAGCCTCCTCCTGGCTGAGGTCTTCCTGTGTATGAAAAAGGGACATAGTTTTAGTTTTTTATTCATCAATCACACACAATTTTCACCTCCTGATTATTGCAAATTGAATGTTAACAAATATAACCGACTATAATTCTGAGCCCACCGTTTTTCATTCGTGTCCCAATTTTGGGTGCCCACTAATGTCTATTGATATGTAAAACACTTTTTTCAATCAGCAATTAGTGATCAATAATAACATCTAGTAAACATCATTTATTTATTGACCAGAAATCTATAGAAGAATGCAATACCTGACTCCAGCTGGGCTCCTCCACTTCTTCCTGGCTGGAAGGCCCAGGTTGGACATCGGAAGCCTCAGCTGAGGTGGAAGGAAGAGTGGAAGGAAGGGTTGAGAGGGATACCCTGACTTCAGTGTGGTCTGACAGAAATCGCAGTCTCTCATAGTACCAGAGCCTGGGGACATAAACGTCATCTGCTGCAGCTCCGGACCTCAGGGAATCTATGACCTTCTTGCGCTCCCTTAGATAAGTGCTTCTCAGGCCACCAATTTTGGTTTTTAAATAGGGGATGGTTGCTGTGGGGACCACTGGCTTCACCAACTCCAGCAGTTTCTCCAGCGCTGCCTGCCTCTTTTGTTTATTATTGTATTGGGGGTGTCTCACCTGCCACAGATAGGGCAGTTCCCTGCATTTGTCTATGAACAGGGGGAGGAAATTGTGGTTGTTGAAGCCATCCATTTTCTCTGCAAGACACAACACAAGACAAACCCTAATGTCAGGCCAAACTCTCCTAATCTTGTTACAATATAGGCCTCAATTTAGAAGCAGTATAGGCCCAAGTTTGTTTCTTACCTTCGTGATCACGATCGGCGCCTCCATTACTCCTTCCTCCGCTCACAGATTGTACGTACTATGCACGCGTGTTACGCTTTATACACACTGCGCATGTGTGTAACTCCGCCCACCCCTGACGTTCTTTCGAGTCTATTCCCCGCCCCTTTTCGTTCGGCGCAGTGGGGGAAGAGCACATGGCGGAGACACAGCAGGTGCGTGCTAATTATAGCAATGAGAAGGAGGGGGAGGAAAGCCCGGAGCCAGAAACATCCCGATCCAGAAGGAGAAGATATAAGGCATCAAATATGTCCTTGTTGGAGATGGTCGACATCCTGAAGAAGGCCGACTATGATGGGAAGTATGGACCTTAGCCCAACCCCAATGTCAGAAAGGCCAAGATCATGGCCAAAGTGGTCAAGAGTCTGCACCGGAATTTCGGGGTACGACGATCGAAAGATCAGCTCAGGAAGCGGCGGTCTATCCTGAAATACAGAAAGATCCAGAGAGTGCTGCAAAAAAGTAAGTAGTTGTGCTGTGTTCCTACTCTTTTTATGTTTATTACATTCGTGCTGCTCCATGTGCTTTTAGGAACTGTTGTACAGTTTAAAATGTCAACTTTAATGTTCATGGGCACATTATTCGTTCGTATCAAACATTTATCTTTCGGCCTATAAAACACCATTGTTTTGGCCATATGCATTGGACCACATTTTTGAGAGCCTACTTGTGTGAAACTAATTTGGTTGTGTAGATGGGTTTGTTACTAGAATGAAATGCAAACTATATTCTGTGTAAGGAGAGGACACTCAGCAGCTGGTTACACATCTGGACGCTGGAGCACTAGTGTGGGACACAAGAACACCCTTTTTATTAGGGGGCCCACACAGGTGCTCCAGTGTATGCTATAGGGGTGTCTCCATCTGTGAAGCTTGTACAAGACAGGTAAAGTATTGAAGCTTGACAAAGGACACTCAAAATTCTACATCTTGTAACTCTGCCAAAATAGACAATTGTACCCCACTTCTAAGCAATGTTTCATATTTATAGTTCTGCCACCAAATATCTGTGTGCTAAGTATACCTTTTTCTTTTCACATAGGTGAGAAAAGACTCAGAGGACACCCCTCATCCGAGGAGACCAGAGACCCCCCACCTCTGGAAGAAGGGGAAATCCACCCAAGCCAAGCAGAGCAGGAGGAGGAAGACATGGTGGAACTAGTCACCACAACAGGTGAGTGTCTGCGACCACAGGCTCAAGTAAGAGATGGATGCCGGCATATTTATAATACATGTTTTTTTTGGGGGTTTCTCTCTTTTTAGGTGATCGTGATGTTGTGGATCCAGATCCTTTCACCTTGGAAAGTGCCCAGATCCTGATCTGGGAGATCATGGGGTGTAATGTTGCATTGGAACACATCAAGAAAAACATCAATGATGTTATTCAAAAAAATAAGAACATCATTGATGTTTTGGGGAGTTTAAAACCCCTACAAAGCCCTTTCTTTTATGGTGTACTACACTTTAAAAATTGTTTTGCAAATTGTAGAAAAGCCAAATTTTGAAGATGCACACAGTGTGTCAACATGTGCTATCTGCCATCACGGGAGATCAATGGACGTGTTTTGGGGGTGCAACCCCTTCCTCAATAATAAAGTAGCTGAGAGGAAGGGGTTGCTCCCCCAAAACACATCCCTTGCTCCCCCGTGATGGCAGCTAGCACATATTGACATTCGTAAATTGGTGTGCATCTTCAAAATTTGGCTTTTCCTGGGGGGACTTCACCCCATCTGAACGCAATATCAAACACAGTTCCTAAATACTCATGTCTGATATTGCCTTCAAGTTCTAACAAATGTGACCTTTGTAAGTTCAAGATTTGTGTATTTCTTGTTGGTTTTAAACATGCCAGTTTTATGTTAAAACGACATTTCTACTTTTTCTGATGCCACCCCAAAAATTGTTATACAACAAACATGTTGGTTTGTTTTAAAAACCTTGTCAAAATGCACATGTGATTGTGCTGGTATTAAAAAGATTGTTATGAATCAAGAATGTGTGGATTATTGTCTCAACGCTACAACACTTTTGTGGGGCTCTAATTGCTGTTTTCTGTGACAATGGGGGTTATTTCCTAAGGGCAAATTCACTTTGCACTACAAGTGCAGTTTCAGTGCAGTTTCAAGTGCACTTGTAGTGCAAAGTGTCTTTGCCTTTAGTAAATAACACCCAACAGTGTTTTGTAAGGTTACACAATCACGCCATTTTCAGGACTCACCACATTTCTCTCAGGATCAGCTAAAACAAACACAAGCAGTAAATGTCACCCAAGATTTGCAGATATTTTTTATTTTATTTGATAAAGGTTTCACACATTGTCTGGCATATTGATGGCCCCCTACCCGCAAAGAACTCAAGGTATCTTAACCGAACATCACGGGCACTCAGGGAGGGCAAGCCAGGACGGCCACTTTCAAGCGCCGTCAGGGTTGTTTCATTTATCATTCCGGCCTCAGGCCCAACTGAGCCAGCATAGTTGGCAGAAAGTTGACGTAAAAAGTTATGTAGAGCACAGCACGCCAGGATTATATGATTCAGTTTATACTCCGCCATATGTATGGGTGTCAGAAATAGGCGGAACCGGCTGGCCATGATTCCAAATGTGTTCTCCACCACTCTTCTGGTTCTGGCCAGCCGGTAATTAAAAACCCTCTGATCTGGGGTGAGGGTCCTCATCAGGAATGGCCGCATAAGATGGTCCCCCAGTGCAAATGCTTCATCCGCAACAAAGACAAATGGGAGTCCTTCCACATTCTCTTCTGGAGGTGGCAAGTCCAAGCTGCCATTCTGGAGACGCCTGTAAAACTCTGTCTGGGTGATGACTCCACCATCGGACATCCGGCCATTCTTCCCCATGTCCACATACAGGAACTCGTAATTCGCCGACACCACCGCCAACATCACAATACTATTGAACCCCTTGTAATTATAATAGTATGACCCCGAGTTGGGTGGTGGGACGATGTGGACGTGTTTCCCATCAATTGCCCCTCTGCAGTTAGGAAAGTCCCACCACTGGGCAAAGTGGGAGGCCACAGTCTGCCATTCCTGTGGCGTAGAAGGAAACTGTGGAGGAAAAGAAACAAAAATTCGTGTTTTTGCACATTAAAACATGGAAAGCAGATTAGACACAAACATTCTTGGCCAACATCAAGATAACATTTATTAATGGGAATTTTTTAACACAAAAGTATAAGGTACACCTATCATATTCCCCCTCCCCCCTCTCATGGGCCATTTCTAACATTATAGGGGGGGAGCTCTTGGACAGGTAACCCTCTCCACTTCATTGAGAGATGAATGCCTAAATAATGGGTATTACTTTGAACAGCCCTCCTTAGTTACACTATTGGCAGCCTACTGGACAGGTAAGAAGTGTTATAATACAAAGATATAAATACACATTGTACACATTTGAGCACATTTGGACATTCTGCTATTACATATCAAGATAATAATATTATACAAAAACTTTAAACAGTACCATTTGAAAGTATACAGGCAGACCCTTGCACTACATGCTTTGGGGAATTCATCCATAAATCTGACCACAAAAGAGATGGGTATAGTATGTATGGGTTTGGCAAAGTCAGCAGATGGATGATTGAGGATAGATAGAGAATTGGTATCAGCTGACTTAGCAGTTGGGGGGAGGGAGGGTTCAAAATGATTTTGGAGACCCATAAAAAAAGCCTCTGGCATTCTGCCTGAATTGAAAGCACAAATTACATTTAAAAACATTTTAGGGGCTGTTTGGGGTAAAGCACTACTATGGAGCTGATAAAATACATTGTTAAGTGACTACATGAGGTGAATATAGGCCCAGGAGAATATGCTGAGGAGGTAAGTGAAGGCAAATATGTATGAAGGACAAAAAAATAATTACATAAAAATCCAGCATGCATGAGGACAAAGGGGACATTCACAGCATATTACAATCATGGTAATTAGGGAATGAGGAAAGAAATACAATATATCATCAAACATTCAATACAATAAAATGTGATATTAAAGGATAAATCTTACCTTCATATACTCCTTCTGCAGGACCTGGATGATGGCAGAACAGGTCTCTGGGATAATGATCCCCAGAGCCTGGGGGGAGACGCCTGTTGAGAACTTCAAGTCCTGCAGGCTTCTCCCCTTCGCCAAGTACCGCAGGGTGGCGACGAGCCTCTGCTCCGGAGTGATGGCTTGCCTCATGCAGGTATCCTGCCTGCTAATATAGGGGGTCAGCAAAGCCAACAAATGGTGAAATACGGGGTCCGTCATCCGGAGAAAGTTTCTGAAATCATCAGGATTATTCTCACGGATCTCACGGAGCAAAGGCATGTGACAGAACTGGTCACGCTGAAGCAACCAATTCTTGGTCCATGAACTCCTCCCCACCCTGTTCATGGACTGGACTTGTGTCAAGGTCAGGACCCCAACACCAAGCCCCCGCACAGCACGAACTCTACGAGGAGTACGTATACGCAACATGGCTAGAAAACGGTCGGCTGCTCAGAACGAAGTAACAGAACGCACTGAAGAACAGCAAGGCCTGTGAAGAGCGACCTGAAAAACAGTAACGAACAAACTAGAACACAATGACAAAGTCACGCGTAGCTTGCTTGCACGCACCGAAGAGCAGATACAAACCCACAAGCACAAACTGAACCGCAGAAAACGATCTGAATGCCACGAGTCTGAAAAAGCGTGAATCGTCTCTCACCAAACTTTTACTAACACGAGATTAGCAAAAGGAGCCCAAAGGGTGCCGCGCTTGGTTCTGAACTGGCCTTTTCTAGTCTTGTCGTATGTGGTTGACGTCACCGCGTTCTTGGCGATCGGAAATTCCGACAACTTTGTGCGACCGTGTGTAGGCAAAACAAGTTTGAGCTAACATCCGTCGGAAAAAATCCTAGGATTTTGTTGTCGGAATGTCCGATCATTGTCCGACCGTGTGTACGGGGCATAAGGGTTTACAACCACTTTAAAGTGGTTGTAAACCCTCACATATCCCCAGTGAAGTGAACGGCCTCAGGTGATACACAAAAATGAAACAAATCCTCCTACATACAGTAGGTTATAATTGTATATCTGCAGACTTCTCCTCTCTACACCCCTTCGAAGTCTAGGTTCACATCTATACGGGCTGCCCTTGATGCATTTTTCAGGCACAATTTGCAGTGCGTTTTGCGTTTTTAAACCCTTGTATTTTTGCATGCAGTTTTTATACATTTTACGTTGTTTTTTTTTTCTCTTTAAACACACTGTAAACACACTGAATATAGCTGGTTGCTAAGGAGCAGGCCGAGAAGCCTCAAAATCCATACCATGCCCTTATCCGAGCATGCAGCCCTGCAGGTCAGGAAAGGGAGGGGACGAGCAAGCCCCCACTTTAAACCATACCAGGCCACATGTCCTCAACATCTCAACATGAGGGTTAGTGCTTTGCCCCAAAGCACCTTGTCCCTATGTTGATGGAGACAAAGGCCTTTTCCCAAGGCCCTTGGGAAAAGGGCCTTGGGGGTCTACGGGCAGGGGGTTTATTGGAATCTGGAAGCCCCTTTTAACAAGGAGACCCCCAAAACCTCCCCCCTATGTTAATGAGTAGGGGTACATTCACCAAAAAAAAAAGAAGTGTAGTGTAATGCCCCGTACACTCGGTCGGATTTTCCGACGAAAAATGTGTGATGGGACCTTGTTGTCGGAAATTCCGACCGTGTGTAGGCTCCATCACACATTTTCCATCGGATTTTCCGACCCACAAAGTTTGAGAGCAGAATATAAAATTTTCCGACAACAAAATCCGTTGTCGGAAATTCCGATCGTGTGTACACAAATCCGACTGACAAAGTGCCACGCATGCTCAGAACAAATAAAGGGATGAAAGCTATTGGCCACTGCCCCATTTATAGTCCCGACGTACGTGTTTTACGTCACCCCGTTCAGAACGATCGGATTTTCCGACAACTTTGTGTGACCGTGTGTATGCAAGACAAATTTGAGCCAACATCCGTTGGAAAAAATCCTAGGATTTTGTTGTCGGAATGTCCGAACAAAGTCCGACTGTGTGTACGGGGCATTACAAAACACAAGAGACGGTTCTTGACAAGTCCTTTATAAAAAATAGTGTCTTCTTCCTCCTGTGTTTCTTCTTCCTCTTTTTCTTCAGGTGGTTTCTTATCCCTCTGGTGGTTTCTTCTCCATCCAGTGGTTTCTTTTTCCTCCTGTGGTTTCTTTTTCCTCTGGTGGCTGAGCATACAGCTATTATCCGCATACCTTATAGGGTAGCGCCACTCACCCCATTTTTTTCTCATCTTTTGTAAGTTCCCTTGGGATCCCAATAGGGGGGGGGCTGCAACCCGCACCTATCCTGAGCGCGGAGTATACTACTTACTTTAGTGAATATACGTTTTGATGATCGGAGGAATCTCAATAAAAGTTTAAACGGGACTAGACTATGTGGAGTTTTTCTTGTACCTGTGGATTTCGTTTGAGGCTCTGATTGAGGACATCATGCGGAGGTAGCATCTGGATATCTGTTGAGGTTGATATATTTCAACGGTTCGGTGAGTTTAAACCGCAGAGGGGAGTGTGACACCCTGTCTTGAGAAATTTGGTGAAAGGTGCACGTTTTACAGATAATACTAAGATCACCATCTGTGTTTACTTCGAACTCTTTCCCATCACCACTTGCTACCTCTATTGTTTCTTTTTGTTCACTTATGTTGAGAGACATTTGTTAGCTAGTCACTTTAAATATTGACAGGAGTGCTGCTTTTGATGAATTGTTTGATACCGTAATATTGGGAAGTTTTTATCTTATGAGAGGAATTGTTTTGTTTGTTTAAGCGGCTGCTGATATACACATAATATGTGAAATAAGTGTTGTAATATTTTACACTGTGCCTGCGGTTGAAACTTAAACACCATAGCGCTGAGATAAAGAAAAGTAGGTATCAGCGGTGCTAGAGTTATTTCCTTTTTTTTTTGAATAACAGTAAAGTTAGCCTAATTTTTTTTTATATTGTGAAAGCTGTTGTTAAGCCAAGTAAATTGATACCCAACATGTCACGCTTCAAAATTGCGCCTGCTACTGTGAGGATGTATCATATCCGCAGTCTCTGTCCACCTCCTGTAATATGTCCGCAGTCTCTATCCACCTCCTGTATCATATCCTCAGCCTCTGTCCTTCTCCTGTAGTATGTTCGCAGTCTCTGTCCACCTCTTGTAGTATGTCCGCAGCCTCTGTCCACCTCCTCTAGTATGTCCGCAGCCTCTGTCCACCTCCTGTAGTATGTCCGCAGCCTCTGTCCACCTCTTGTAGTATGTCCGCAGCCTCTGTCCACCTCCTGTAGTATGTCCGCAGCCTCTGTCCATCTCCTGTAGTATGTCCGCAGCCTCTGTCCACCTCTTGTAGTATGTCCGCAGCCTCTGTCCACCTCCTGTAGTATGTCCGCAGCCTCTGTCCACCTCCTGTATAGGGATGAGCCGAACACCCCCCGGTTCGGTTCGCACCAGAACCTGCGAACGAACCGAAAATTTGAACGAACGTTAGAACCATATTGACGTCTATGGGACTCGAACGTTCGAAATCAAAAGTGCTCATTTTAAAGGCTAATTTGCATGGTATCGTCCTAAAAAGGGTTTGGGGACCCGGGTCCTACCCCAGGGGACATGTATCAATGCAAAAAGAACTTTTAAAAACGGCCGTTTTTTCGGGAGCAGTGATTTTAATGATGCTTAAAGTAAAAAAAAAAAAAAAAAGTGAAATATTCCTTTAAATATCATACCTGGGGGGTGTCTATAGTATGCCTGTAAAGTGACGCGTGTTTCCCGTGTTTAGAACAGTCCCTGCACAAAATGTCATTTTTAAAGGAAAAAATCTCATTTAAAACTGCTTGCAGTTTTAATGTAATGTCGGGTCCTGGCAATATGGATGAAAATCAGTAAGACAAACGGCATGGGTACCCCCCAGTCCATTACCAGGCCCTTTGGGTCTTGTATGGATATTAAGTGGAACCCCGCACCCAAATTAAAATAAGGAAAGGTGTGGGGCCACCAGGCCCTATATACTCTGAACAGCAGTATACAGGCAGTGCAAACAAGACAGGGACTGTAGGTTTGTTGTTAAGTAGAATCTGTTTGTAATTTTGAACGGGTACATTTTTAACGTGTTTAGCTCCAGCCAAAAAATCTTTTTTAAGCTTTTTGGAAAACATAGGGAAGGGTTATCACCCCTGTGACATATGTTTTGCTGTCTGTCCTCCTCTTCAGAAGATTTCACCTCACTTTTTGTCCCAATGACAAATGTTTTTTGAAAATTTTTTTTTTTTTTGTGGAACAAGGATAGGAAAGCATCAGTGGAAAGGAGAAATATTTTTCCCATATTAACTCTTACAGGAGAGAATTTCCCTTCCTAGGGGTAGATTTCATCTCACTTCCTGTTGTCTCCTTCCGTTTGCAAGTAGGAGTCGTTTGTAAGTTAGATGTTTGAAAGTAGGGGCCTGCCCTATATACTCAGCAGAAATTTGGGCCTTAGGTGTTGTTGTGGCCACAACACTGTAAGCCCTCACAGGGCCCTGCTGTGAAATATTAGATCAAGAATTGTAATTACATGCCCCTGTTGAACAAGGGCAGAAAAATTGGGCCTTTGGTGGTGGTGGTGCTGGCGCCACAACACTGTAAGTCCTCACTCGCTCTTGGTGGGTGCAGAAATGGGCCCTGCTGTGAAATATTAGATCAAGAATTGTAATTACAAGCCCCTGTTGAACAAGGGCAGAAAAATTGGGCCTTTGGTGGTGGTGGTGCTGGCGCCACAACACTGTAAGTCCTCACTCGCTCTTGGTGGGTGCAGAAATGGGCCCTGCTGTGAAATATTAGATCAAGAATTGTAATTACATGCCCCTGTTGAACAGGGGCTGAAAAATTAGGCCTTAGGCACTGGTGCTGGTGCCACAACACTGCAACCCCTCACAGATACTTTAGTTGGAACGCAGAAATGAGCCCTGCTGCAAAGTATTGCATCAAAAATTTTAATAACACGCCCCTGTTAAAAAGGGGCTGAAAAATTGGGCCTTAGGCACTGGTGCTGGTGCCACAACACTGCAACCCCTCACAGATACTCTAGTTGGAACGCAGAAATGAGCCCTGCTGCAAAGTATTGCATCAAAAATTGTAATTACACGCCCCTGTTAAACAGGGGCTGAAAAATTGGGCCTTAGGCACTGGTGCTGGTGCCACAACACTGCAACCCCTCACAGATACTCTAGTTGGAACGCAGAAATGAGCCCTGCTGCAAAGTATTGCATCAAAAATTGTAATTACACGCCCCTGTTAAACAGGGGCTGAAAAATTGGGCCTTAGGCACTGGTGGTGGCGCCCAGAACCAAAAATGTTCTTACAAGCTATCAGCGTGATGATTGAGGAGGAAGAGGATAATTACTCAGGGATAGTCACTCAGCATCACCATAGGCAGTCTTTGAAGGGATCTGAGATTTAAAAAAAAAATATTCGGTTACATCAGCATCAGGTGCTTGGTAGCTGGTGGTGATCCAAGACGCACAGACGCACAGACGCACCCTGTGATCGGTTACAAAGCCCCCAGCAGCACTGAATGTGCATTCCGAAAGAACGCTGGATGCAGGACAGGCCAGTAGCTCAATTGCATACTGTGCCAGCTCTGGCCAGTGATCCATCCTCAAGACCCAGTAACCCAGAGGATTTTCGGTGGGAAAGGTGTCCAAGTCAGATCTTGCCCCTAGGTATTCCTGCACCATGTAAAACGGACGCTGGCGATGGTTGCTGGAACTGATCATACCTTGGGGCTGCGGACCAAAAAATTGTCTGAACGCATCGGTCAGACGGCCACCTTCACCATTCCTTCTTTGACTGACCGAAGCCTCAGCAACACGTTGTCCTCCCAGTCTCTGGGAACGCGTTGCACAGACCTTTCTGCAAGGCCTCCCGAAGATGTTTCATCCTCTGCTCCCTCTGCGATGGCAAGATAAGGTCCGCAACCTTACCCTTGTAACGTGGATCAAGGAGGGTTGCCAGCCAGTATTGGTCCTTCTCCTTGATACCACGAATACGAGGATCCTTACGCAGGCTTTGCAGGATCAGGGAGGCCATGCAGCGTAGGTTTGCTGAGGCATTCGGTCCGGAGTCCTCTGGGTCACTAAGGACTAGGGATGAGCTTCGTGTTCGAGTCGAACCCATGTTCGACTCGAACATCGGCTGTTCGGTCGTTCGCCGAATTGCGAACGATATGGGCCGTTCGCGCCAAATTCGTGTGGCGGGTCACGGCCCATAATTCACTGCGGCATCGCAGTGCATTGCTGGCTGATGATTGGCCAAGCATGCACTATGACCCGCATGCTTGGCCAATCACAGCGCCGTCAGTAGAGAGAGCTGTAATTGGCCAAAGCCAGGGTGGCTTTGGCCAATTATGGCTCAGGGGATTTAGTACACACCCCACACTATATAAGGCCGCCTGCACGGCGGCCCTGTGTAGTGTGTGTTCCGGTGTGCTGAGAGATAGAGAGAGAGAGAGACAGTGTCATTTGATTTGAGTTAGATAGATTAGGCAGAACAGTCAGTCAGTTAGCTGCACTTACAGTGTATTGTGTATATATATGCATCCCAGGTGTTGCATATATATATATACACTGTATTCAGTTTAGCTAGATCCGTTCCTGTTATCTTCTATCTAGACTATTTACATTTAGTGCAGTGTGTCCTGCTCACAGTGTTCAGCTAGATCCGTTCCTGCTATTTACATTCAGTGCAGTGCGTCCTGCTCACAGTGTTCAGCTAGATCCGTTCCTGGTATTTACATTTAGTGCAGTGCGTCCTGCTCACAGTGTTCAGCTAGATCCGTTCCTGCTATTTACATTCAGTGCAGTGCGTCCTGCTCACAGTGTTCAGCTAGATCCGTTCCTGGTATTTACATTTAGTGCAGTGCGTCCTGCTCACAGTGTTCAGCTAGATCCGTTCCTGCTATTTACATTCAGTGCAGTGCGTCCTGCTCACAGTGTTCAGCTAGATCCGTTCCTGGTATTTACATTTAGTGCAGTGCGTCCTGCTCACAGTGTTCAGCTAGATCCGTTCCTGCTATTTACATTCAGTGCAGTGCGTCCTGCTCACAGTGTTCAGCTAGATCCGTTCCTGGTATTTACATTTAGTGCAGTGCGTCCTGCTCACAGTGTTCAGCTAGATCCGTTCCTGCTATTTACATTCAGTGCAGTGCGTCCTGCTCACAGTGTTCAGCTAGATCCGTTCCTGGTATTTACATTTAGTGCAGTGCGTCCTGCTCACAGTGTTCAGCTACATCCGTTCCTGCTATTTACATTCAGTGCAGTGCGTCCTGCTCACAGTGTTCAGCTAGATCCGTTCCTGCTATTTACATTCAGTGCAGTGCGTCCTGCTCACAGTGTTCAGCTAGATCCGTTCCTGCTATTTACATTCAGTGCAGTGCGTCCTGCTCACAGTGTTCAGCTAGATCCGTTCCTGGTATTTACATTTAGTGCAGTGCGTCCTGCTCACAGTGTTCAGCTACATCCGTTCCTGCTATTTACATTCAGTGCAGTGCGTCCTGCTCACAGTGTTCAGCTAGATCCGTTCCTGCTATTTACATTCAGTGCAGTGCGTCCTGCTCACAGTGTTCAGCTAGATCCGTTCCTGGTATTTACATTTAGTGCAGTGCGTCCTGCTCACAGTGTTCAGCTAGATCCGTTCCTGCTATTTACATTCAGTGCAGTGCGTCCTGCTCACAGTGTTCAGCTAGATCCGTTCCTGGTATTTACATTTAGTGCAGTGCGTCCTGCTCACAGTGTTCAGCTAGATCCGTTCCTGCTATTTACATTCAGTGCAGTGCGTCCTGCTCACAGTGTTCAGCTAGATCCGTTCCTGGTATTTACATTTAGTGCAGTGCGTCCTGCTCACAGTGTTCAGCTACATCCGTTCCTGCTATTTACATTCAGTGCAGTGCGTCCTGCTCACAGTGTTCAGCTAGATCCGTTCCTGCTATTTACATTCAGTGCAGTGCGTCCTGCTCACAGTGTTCAGCTAGATCCGTTCCTGCTATTTACATTCAGTGCAGTGCGTCCTGCTCACAGTGTTCAGCTAGATCCGTTCCTGCTATTTACATTTAGTGCAGTGCGTCCTGCTCACAGTGTTCAGCTACATCCGTTCCTGCTATTTACATTCAGTGCAGTGCGTCCTGCTCACAGTGTTCAGCTAGATCCGTTCCTGCTATTTACATTCAGTGCAGTGCGTCCTGCTCACAGTGTTCAGCTAGATCCGTTCCTGGTATTTACATTTAGTGCAGTGCGTCCTGCTCACAGTGTTCAGCTAGATCCGTTCCTGCTATTTACATTCAGTGCAGTGCGTCCTGCTCACAGTGTTCAGCTAGATCCGTTCCTGGTATTTACATTTAGTGCAGTGCGTCCTGCTCACAGTGTTCAGCTAGATCCGTTCCTGCTATTTACATTCAGTGCAGTGCGTCCTGCTCACAGTGTTCAGCTAGATCCGTTCCTGGTATTTACATTTAGTGCAGTGCGTCCTGCTCACAGTGTTCAGCTACATCCGTTCCTGCTATTTACATTCAGTGCAGTGCGTCCTGCTCACAGTGTTCAGCTAGATCCGTTCCTGCTATTTACATTCAGTGCAGTGCGTCCTGCTCACAGTGTTCAGCTAGATCCGTTCCTGCTATTTACATTCAGTGCAGTGCGTCCTGCTCACAGTGTTCAGCTAGATCCGTTCCTGCTATTTACATTTAGTGCAGTGCGTCCTGCTCACAGTGTTCAGCTACATCCGTTCCTGCTATTTACATTCAGTGCAGTGCGTCCTGCTCACAGTGTTCAGCTAGATCCGTTCCTGCTATTTACATTCAGTGCAGTGCGTCCTGCTCACAGTGTTCAGCTAGATCCGTTCCTGCTATTTACATTCAGTGCAGTGCGTCCTGCTCACAGTGTTCAGCTAGATCCGTTCCTGCTATTTACATTCAGTGCAGTGCGTCCTGCTCACAGTGTTCAGCTAGATCCGTTCCTGTTATCTTCCTACTGACAGGCAGGCTTGTCTGGTTACAGTATATAAAGCTACCTTAAGAAAATTACAGGTGTTCTTTTTGATCCTATTAGTACCACGGTCAGGCAGCTAGACTATTTACATTTAGTACAGTGCGTCCTGCTCACAGTGTTCAGCTAGATCCGTTCTTGCTATTTACATTCAGTGCAGTGCGTCCTGCTCACAGTGTTCAGCTAGATCCGTTCCTGGTATTTACATTTAGTGCAGTGCGTCCTGCTCACAGTGTTCAGCTAGATCCGTTCCTGCTATTTACATTCAGTGCAGTGCGTCCTGCTCACAGTGTTCAGCTAGATCCGTTCCTGCTATATACATTTAGTGCAGTACGTCCTGCTCACAGTGTTCAGCTAGATCCGTTCCTGTTATCTTCCTACTGACAGGCAGGCTTGTCTGGTTACAGTATATAAAGCTACCTTAAGAAAATTACAGGTGTTCTTTTTGATCCTATTAGTACCACGGTCAGGCAGCTAGACTATTTACATTTAGTACAGTGTGTCCTGCTCACAGTGTTCAGCTAGATCCGTTCCTGTTATCTTCCTACTGACAGGCAGGCTTGTCTGGTTACAGTATATAAAGCTACCTTAAGAAAATTACAGGTGTTCTTTTTGATCCTATTAGTACCACGGTCAGGCAGCTAGACTATTTACATTTAGTACAGTGCGTCCTGCTCACAGTGTTCAGCTAGATCCGTTCTTGCTATTTACATTCAGTGCAGTGCGTCCTGCTCACAGTGTTCAGCTAGATCCGTTCCTGGTATTTACATTTAGTGCAGTGCGTCCTGCTCACAGTGTTCAGCTAGATCCGTTCCTGCTATTTACATTCAGTGCAGTGCGTCCTGCTCACAGTGTTCAGCTAGATCCGTTCCTGCTATATACATTTAGTGCAGTACGTCCTGCTCACAGTGTTCAGCTAGATCCGTTCCTGTTATCTTCCTACTGACAGGCAGGCTTGTCTGGTTACAGTATATAAAGCTACCTTAAGAAAATTACAGGTGTTCTTTTTGATCCTATTAGTACCACGGTCAGGCAGCTAGACTATTTACATTTAGTACAGTGCGTCCTGCTCACAGTGTTCAGCTAGATCCGTTCCTGTTATCTTCCTACTGACAGGCAGGCTTGTCTGGTTACAGTAAGTAAAGCTACCTGAAGAAAATTACAGGTGTTCTATCCCAGCTTAGTGCAGCTATAGGCCATTAGTATGTCTGGAAGGCCAAGAAGGAGAGGCAGACAGTCACAAGCCAATAAGAGAGGGCAAGCAGGCTCTGTGTCTAGTGCTGGTCGTGGAGACGGTGCATCCTCATCAGCACGTGGCCATGGGACACGCTTGGCCTTTTTTTCGGCAGCTGGCCGTGTTGAGCCGCAACATGCGGAAGACTTGGTCGAGTGGATGACCAAGCCGTCCTCATCCTCCTCATCCTCTCTCACCCATGCCCAGGGTGCTTTGTCTGGCAAAGCAGCGGCCTCTTCCCTCAGCTCAATGTCATCAGTGACTCCTTCCCTAGCTCCACCATGTCCTCATGAGGATTCCCTCGAACTGTTTGACCACAGTGTTGGGTACATGCTCCAGGAGGATGCCCAGCGTTTGGAAGGCTCTGATGATGATACTGAGCTCAATGAAGGCAGTAACATGAGCACGGACAGAGGGGGTGCCCAAGAAGGACAGCAATCTGGCAGTCATGCTCCCCCTGCTGCAGAATACTGCCAGGTTTGCTCCAGTGATGAGGAGGGAGGGGATGATGAGGTCACTGACTCAACGTGGGTGCCTGATAGGAGAGAGGAGGAGGAGGAGGAGGAGGAGGAGGTGGCACATCACCAACTAGGCAGGATGCCCTCCAGGGGCCAGCCTAAGGGCAGCACATTGACTGCATCACACCCCAAAGCTCCACATGTGCAGGGCGCTGCAGTCTCTGCGCGTTATTCAAAAAGTTCTTTGGTGTGGGCCTTTTTTGAGACGAGTGCATCAGATCGCACCGCTGCTATTTGCAACATATGTCTCAAGCGTATCTCGCGTGGCCAAAACATCTCCCGCTTGGGTACCACATGCTTGACCAGACATATGTTGACCTGCCATGCAGTTCGTTGGCAAGCGTATCTAAAAGACCCACACCAAAGAACAAAGACGATCTCTCCTTGCTCCTCATCAGCTGAGATTTCCAACCCCACTAGACCCTCAGTCCTCTCTGAGACCTGCAGTGAGAGGAATGAAGGTGTAGAATTAGGTGTGTCACAGCCAAGTACTTGTGGGCAATCTGCTTTTGGTACACCGACGTCAGATTGTACCAGGCAAATTTCCCTGCCCCAGCTGCTGCACCGCCGAAAGAAGTTTGCTCCCAGCCATCCACATGCCCAGCGGTTGAATGCTAGCTTGGCAAAATTGCTAGCACTTCAACTGCTGCCTTTTCAGTTGGTAGACTCTGCCCCCTTCCGTGAGTTTGTGGAATGTGCGGTTCCTCAGTGGCAGGTACCCAAACGCCACTTTTTCTCACGGAAGGCGATTCCGGCTCTCTACCGGCATGTGGAAGGCAATGTCCATGCCTCGCTGGACAGGGCGGTCAGCGGTAAGGTGCATATTACCGCTGACTCATGGTCCAGCAGGCATGGACAGGGACGTTACTTAAGTTTCACGGCGCATTGGGTGACTCTGCTGGCAGCTGGGAAGGATGCAGGACAAGGTGCAGTAGTGTTGGAGGTTGTTCCGCCACCACGCCTCCAAAATGCTGATTGTGACACACCTCTCTCCTCCACCCCCTCCTCTTCTTCTTCCTCCATGGCCTCTTCCTCGGAACCAGCGGTGCTCCGTAGGCGTTCAAGGGGCTACGCAAGTACGCAGGCCAAAAGATGCCATGCGGTGCTTGAGCTGGTGTGCTTGGGGGACAGGAGCCACACTGGGGCAGAGGTTCTGTCAGCTCTGCAGGGGCAGGTTCAGAGGTGGTTGACGCCACGCCAACTTAAGGCAGGAATGGTGGTTTGCGACAATGGCACCAACCTCCTCTCTGCCCTCCGACAGGGACAACTGACCCATGTGCCCTGTTTGGCTCACGTCCTTAACTTGGTGGTGCAGCGGTTCTTGGGCAGGTACCCGGGCTTACAGGATGTCCTGAGGCAGGCCAGGAAAGTCTCTGTGCATTTCCGCCGGTCATATAATGCCAGTGCTCGGCTGACGGACCTCCAAAAGGAGTTTAACCTGCCCAAGAACCGCCTAATCTGTGACATGCCCACCAGGTGGAACTCGACGTTGGCCATGCTGCAGCGGCTGCACACGCAGCAGAGGGCCATCAATGAGTACCTGTGCGACTATGGCACCAGGACAGGGTCAGGGGACCTTGGTTTTTTTTCCCCACGCCAGTGGGCCATGATCAGGGATGCATGCACTGTCCTGTCACCATTCGAGGAGGCCACGAGGATGGTGAGCACTGACAGTGCATGCATCAGTGACACTGTCCCCCTTGTCCACCTGTTGGAGCACACGCTGCGTGGAATAATGGACAGGGCACTTGAGGCAGAACAGAGGCAGGAAGAGGAGGACTTCCTTAGCTCTCAAGGCCCCCTTTATCCAGACAGTGTTCCTGCGTGCCCGCCGATCACACAGGAAGAGGACGAGGAGGAGGAGGAGGAGGAGGAGGAAGATTGTGTCAGTATGGAGGTGGAGCCTGGCACTCAGCATCAGCAGTCTTTAAGGGATCAGTCCCAAGGAACACATGGACTTGTACGTGGCTGGGAGGAGGTGGCTGCGGACGTTGTTGTCCTTAGTGACCCAGAGGACTCCGGACCGAATGCCTCAGCAAACCTACGCTGCATGGCCTCCCTGATCCTGCAAAGCCTGCGTAAGGATCCTCGTATTCGTGGTATCAAGGAGAAGGACCAATACTGGCTGGCAACCCTCCTTGATCCACGTTACAAGGGTAAGGTTGCGGACCTTATCTTGCCATCGCAGAGGGAGCAGAGGATGAAACATCTTCGGGAGGCCTTGCAGAAAGGTCTGTGCAACGCGTTCCCAGAGACTGGGAGGTTACAAACTCCTGTTTCTGGACAACGTGTTGCTGAGGCTTCGGTCAGTCAAAGAAGGAGCGGTGGAGAAGGTGGCCGTCTGACCGATGCGTTCAGACAATTTTTTGGTCCGCAGCCCCAAGGTATGATCGGTTCCAGCAACCATCGCCAGCGTCTGTTTTACATGGTGCAGGAATACCTAGGGGCAAGATCAGACTTGGACACCTTTTCCACCGAAAATCCTCTGGGTTACTGGGTCTTGAGGATGGATCACTGGCCAGAGCTTGCACAGTATGCAATTGAGCTACTGGCCTGTCCTGCATCCAGCGTTCTTTCGGAACGCACATTCAGTGCTGCTGGAGGCGTGGTAACCGATCACAGGGTGCGTCTGTCCACCGACTCGGTCGATCGGCTGACCTTCATAAAAATGAATCAGTCTTGGATCACCACCAGCTACCAAGCACCTGATGCAGATGTAACCGAATAATTTTTTTTGAAATCTCAGATCCCTTCAAAGACTGCCTATGCTGATGCTGAGTGACTATCCCTGAGTAATTATCCTCTTCCTCCTCAATCATCACGCTGATAGCTTGTAAGAACATTTTTGGTTCTGGGCGCCACCACCAGTGCCTAAGGCACAATTTTTCAGCCCCTGTTTAACAGGGGCGTGTAATTACAATTTTTGATGTAATACTTTGCAGCAGGGCTCGTTCCTGCATTCCAACTAGAGTGTCTGTGAGGGGTTGCAGTGTTGTGGCACCAGCACCAGTGCCTAAGACCCAATTTTTCAGCCCCTGTCTAACAGGGGCGTGTAATTACAATTTTTGATGCAATACTTTGCAGCAGGGCTTGTTCCTGCGTTTCAACTAGAGTGTCTGTGAGGGGTTGCAGTGTTGTGGCACCAGCACCAGTGCCTAAGACCCAATTTTTCTGCCCCTGTCTAACAGGGGCGTGTAATTACAATTTTTGATGCAATACTTTGCAGCAGGGCTCGTTCCTGCGTTCCAACTAGAGTGTCTGTGAGGGGTTGCAGTGTTGTGGCACCAGCACCAGTGCCTAAGACCCAATTTTTCAGCCCCTGTCTAACAGGGGCGTGTAATTACAATTTTTGATGCAATACTTTGCAGCAGGGCTTGTTCCTGCGTTTCAACTAGAGTGTCTGTGAGGGGTTGCAGTGTTGTGGCACCAGCACCAGTGCCTAAGACCCAATTTTTCAGCCCCTGTCTAACAGGGGCGTGTAATTACAATTTTTGATGCAATACTTTGCAGCAGGGCTCGTTCCTGCGTTCCAACTAGAGTGTCTGTGAGGGGTTGCAGTGTTGTGGCACCAGCACCAGTGCCTAAGGCCTAATTTTTCAGCTCCTGTTCAACAGGGGCATGTAATTACAATTCTTGATCTAATATTTCACAGCAGGGCCCTGTGAGGGCTTACAGTGTTTTGGCCACAGCAACACCTAAGGCCCAAATTTCTGCTGAGCATATAGGGCAGGACCCTACTTTCAAACATCTAACTTACAAACGACTCCTACTTGCAAACGGAAGGAGACAACAGGAAGTGAGATGAAATCTACCCCTAAGGAAGGGAAATTCTCTCCTGTAAGAGTTAATATGGGAAAACAATTTCTCCTTTCCACTGATGCTTTCCAATCCTTGTTCCACAAAAAAACCCAAATTTTCAAAAAACATTTTTCATTGGGACAAAAAAGTGAGGTGAAATCTTCTGAAGAGGAGGAAAGACGCAAAACAAATGTCACAGGGGTGATAACCCTTCCCTATGTTTTCCAAAAAGCTTAGAAAAGATTTTTTGGCTGGAGCTAAACACATTAAAAATGTTCAAAATTACAAACAGATTCTACTTAACAACAAACCTACAGTCCCTGTCTTGTTTGCACCGCCTGAATACTGCTGTTCAGAGTATATAGGGACCTTTCCTTATTTTAATTTGGGTGCGGGGTTCCCCTTAATATCCATACAAGACCCAAAGGGCCTGGTAATGGACTGGGGGGTACCCATGCCGTTTGTCTCACTGATTTTCATCCATATTGCCATGACCCGACATGACATTAAACCCGCAAGCAGTTTTAAATGAGATTTTTTCCTTTAAAAATGACATTTGGTGCAGGGACTGTTCTAAACATGGGAAACACGCGTCACTTTACAGGCATACTATAGACACCCCCCAGGTACGATATTTAAAGGAATATTTCACTTTTTTTTTTTTACTTTAAGCATCATTAAAATCACTGCTCCCGAAAAAACGGCCGTTTTTAAAAGTTTTTTTTGCATTGATACATGTCCCCTGGGGTAGGACCCGGGTCCCCAAACCCTTTTTAGGACAATACCATGCAAATTAGCCTTTAAAATGAGCACTTTTGATTTCGAACGTTCGAGTCCCATAGACGTCAATGGGGTTCTAACGTTCGTGCGAACTTGCGGTCCGTTCGCGGGTTCTGGTGCGAACCGAACCGGGGGGTGTTCGGCTCATCCCTACTAAGGACGACATGGTCCGCAGCCACCTCCTCCCAGCCACGTACAAGTCCATGTGTTTCTTGGGACTGATCCCTTAAAGACTGCTGCTGATTCTGAGTGCCAGGCTCCACCTCCATACTGACACAATCTTCCTCCTCCTCCTCCTCCTCTTCCTGTGTGATCGGCGGGCACGCAGGAACACTGTCTGGATAAAGGGGGCCTTGAGAGCTAAGGAAGTCCTCCTCTTCCTGCCTCTGTTCTGCCTCAAGTGCCCTGTCCATTATTCTACGCAGCGTGTGCTCCAACAGGTGGACAAGGGGGACAGTGTCACTGATGCATGCACTGTCACTGCTCACCATCCTCGTGGCCTCCTCAAATAGTGACAGGACAGTGCATGCATCCCTGATCATGGCCCACTGGCGTGGGGAAAAAAAACCAAGCTCCCCTGACCCTGTCCTGGTGCCATAGTCGCACAGGTACTCATTGATGGCCCTCTGCTGCGTGTGTAGCCGCTGCAGCATGGCCAACGTTGAGTTCCACCTGGTGGGCATGTCACAGATTAGGCGGTTCTTGGGCAGGTTAAACTCCTTTTGGAGGTCCGTCAGCCGAGCACTGGCATTATATGACCGGCGGAAATGCACACAGAATTTCCTGGCCTGCCTCAGGACATCCTGTAAGCCCGGGTACCTGCCCAAGAACCGCTGCACCACCAAGTTAAGGACGTGAGCCAAACAGGGCACATGGGTCATTTGTCCCTGTCGGAGGGCAGAGAGGAGGTTGGTGCCATTGTCGCAAACCACCATTCCTGCCTTAAGTTGGCGTGGCATCAACCACCTCTGAACCTGCCCCTGCAGAGCTGTCAGAACCTCTGCCCCAGTGTGGCTCCTGTTCCCCAAGCACACCAGCTCAAGCACCGCATGGCATCTTTTGGCCTGCGTACTTGCGTAGCCCCTTGAACGGCTACGGAGCACCGCTGGTTCCGAGGACAAAGCACAGGAAGAGGCCATGGAGGAAGAAGAGGAGAGGGTGGATAAGAGAGGTGTGTCACAATCATTAGCATTTTGGAGGCGTGGTGGCGGAACAACCTCCAACACTACTGCACCTTGTCCTGCATCCTTCCCAGCTGCCAGCAGAGTCACCCAATGCGCCGTGAAACTTAGGTAACGTCCCTGTCCATGCCTGCTGGACCATGAGTCAGTGCTAATATGCATCTTACCGCTGACCGCCCTGTCCAGCGAGGCATGGACATTGCCTTCCACATACCGGTAGAGAGCCGCAATTCGGCGAACGGGCGAACAGACGATGTTCAAGTCGAACATAGGTTCGACTCGAACACGAAGCTCATCCCTACTCCTGTAGTATGTCCGCAGCCTCTGTCCACCTCCTGTAGTATGTCCGCAGTCTTTGTCCACCTCCTGTATCATGTCCGAAGCCTTTGTCCTTCTTCTGTAGTATGTCCGCAGTCTCTGTCCACCTCTTGTAGTATGTCCGCAGCCTCTGTCCACCTCCTGTAGTATGTCCGCAGCCTCTGTCCACCTCCTGTAGTATGTCCGCAGCCTCTGTCCACCTCCTGTGGTATTTCCGCAGCCTCTGTCCACCTCCTGTAGTATGTCCGCAGCCTCTGCCCACCTCCTGTAGTATGTCTGCAGCCTCTGTCCACCTCCTGTATCATGTCCACAGCCTCTGTCTTTCTCCTGTAGTATGTCCGCAGCCTCTGTCCACCTCCTGTAGTATGCCTGCAGCCTTTATCCACCTTCTGTATCATGTCCGCAGCCTCTGTCCTTCTCCTGTAGTATTTCCGCAGTCTCTGACCATCTCTTGTCTTTTATCATGTCAGCAGTCTCTGAGGGGATCCTAGAAAGGAGTCAAGAGTAGGAGAGCTGCCAGGATGGGGGTTACGGGAAGAGACAGACACATGTGGATTGTGGAGAGGAGACTATAGAACAGCCGCTGAGCTGGAGCCGTCTGACTGAGCCCTGCAGGTTGCACCTGAGAGGAGGTCAGTGACAGCGCCGCCAGGCCAGTCTGAGGGGGGGTCACTGATGTAAGGGGGGGAGTGAATACAATAATGTAAGAGGGCACTGATATAAAGGTGGTCTCTGGTCACCATCCTGCACACTCTGATGTAAGGGGGAACTCTCTGCTGGCCAGGTTATCGTAACCTGACCTTCATGTAAATTGAGAAATATGTTTTTTGACTTTTGTTTAACTTAAACACATTGCTAATAGCACTAGTTATATGTTTATAGTTCAAATATTGATATTTGCACTGTTTAGCACAAAAAACAGTAATTTTAGTTACTTTTTTGCAGTGCCAGTAAAAAATGTGGATCTGCCAGTAAACTTCATGAATTTTTGTCAGTAAAAAGATGGTCGCCATTTGTAAATGTTGGCGTTCTGCCAGTAAATTTCACTTCGGGGGGGGGGGGGGGGGTTGGTCGGGGGTGGCATCACTGCTTTTATCTGAAAGCGGACCACCAGTTGAAGAAGAGGATACCGGGGTTATGGCAAGCTAGCTGCTGCCATAACGACGATAACCCTCTTCAATGTGCCGACGTATAACGATGTTGGGCGGTCCGCAAGTGGTTAATAAAGGACTTGTCAAAAACCGTCTCTTGTGTTTTGGAACACTACATTTTTTTTGGTGAATGGGTGGGGTACAATGTACCCCATACTCATTCACATGGGGGGTGGGACCTGGGGATCCCCTTGTTAGCAACCAGCTATATACAGTGTTTAAAAGGGATAAATAAAAAACACAAAGCGCAAAACACATCAAATACTTGCGTTTCTAGTGATAATCCATTAAAGTCTATTACATGCAAAATGCAGGAAAAAAGTCCCCGACCCTTTCCAAAAATGCACTGGCTGCAAAACGCATAGATGTGAATGTGTATCATAGGAAACCATGTTAAATGGACTGAAGTTCTTTTCTGCAAAATGCACTAAAAAATGCACAGGTGTCAACCTAGGGTAAAAGGCAGATCATGTTAAAAATCTTTCTTCATCTGTCAGGAGCATAAAGAAGGGAGTGGAGAGACGGCAGTTACAGTGTGTAAGAGCTGGTTGGAGGAAAGGGACACACCCCCCTCCACACACAGCAGAACTGTGTTCAGAATAGACAAGCTGTCTGCTGAGCTCTCCCCCCCCCCCTCCCAACACAAATTTATCTCATGTGTCGGGAAAACTTCTCAGAAGTGAGACATGCTGATAACAAAAGAAGGAAGTACCAGAGAGAAACGACACTTAGAGTTTTGGAGATAGATAAGTAAACAGTACAGATATATGTGCTTTGCTCAAATTCCATGACTGGGGTTTACAACCACTTTAAGATTTTATTTGCATTAGCCCTTCTAAATTTGGTGTATTTGTCAAAATGTGCACCTTAACCCCTTCAATACCAGGCACTTTCACCCCCTTCCTTCCCAGGCCAATTTTCAGTTTTCAGCGCTGTCACACTTTGAATGATAATTGCGCGGTTTTGCAACATTGTACCCATATGACATTTTTATAATTTTCTTTCACACAAATCTTTCTTTTGGCGGTATGTAATCACCACTGGGTTTTTTATTTTTTGCTAAACAACCTAAAAAAGACAGAACATTTTGAAAAAAAAATACTTTTTTTTTTGTTTCTGTTATAAAATTTTGCAAATAAGTTATATTTCTTCTTCAATGATGAGTGCTGAAGAGGCTGCACTGATGGACACTGATGAGGTTGCACTGATGAGGTTGCACTGATGAGGTTGCACTGATGGGCTCTGATAAGCTTTACTAATGTAAGGAATGTACTGACAGACACAGCGCGTGAGGAAAGGACTGCCGATAATCTGCAAGTGTGTTTACGTGTGATCAGCTGTGCTTGGACACAGCTGATTACATGGTAAAGGGCCACTGCATGCACGGGGGCAGGGTTATGGAAGGGTGTCCACTAAAATCCTAAACAATGCTGTAATAATTTTTCTCAGCTTTCATCTGTAGACTACAAAATATCTCTCCCCCATAATGTTGAGATAATGAGCAGTGGATTTTTTTAGTCATAATCAAAAGAGGCAAGGCTGCATTTCTATAGATGCGTTACAGTCAGTGAAAGTTGTCACCGTCTAGAACAAGAAGTGGTTTTTAGAGGCAGCATCACCAGGTGACAATAAAAGAAAAAACCCTAAAGAATGGAAACAAATGCAGGTACTATATCTAAAGACTGGTAACCTGCAATATATTACATTTTTCCTTTTGGGTTTAGATAAACATTCATTTGTAGATCATCCAACTTAGCTGAATGTTCAAAACTGACATTTTGGAGCAGCAGCCATATATAGCCCATCCTGTCAGCCAGGGGCATTGCTAGGTCTACAAAAGATCTGGGGCTAGAGCCCATAGCAGCGTAGTAAAGAAAGTCATACGCTTGGGCGGGCATACACATGTATATACAGTAATATACATGTGTGTGTGTATATATATATCCCCAGAGAGCCCCCCACTTACATCAGGGTCCCCAGAGAGCCCCCTTACATCAGGGTCCCCAGAGAGCCCCCTTACATCAGGGTCCCCATAGAGCCCCCTTACATCAGGGTCCCCAGAGAGTCCCCCCTTACATCAGGGTCCCTAGAGAGCCTCCTCCTTACATCAGGGTCCCTAGAGAGCCTCCTCCTTACATCAGAGTCCCTAGAGAGCCTCCTCCTTACATCAGAGTCCTCAGAGAGCCTCCCCCTTTCATCAGTGTACCCAGAGGGCCCCCCATTTACATCAGGGTTCCCAGAGAGCCCCCCTTACATTAGGGTCCACAGAGAGCCTCCCCCTTAAATCTGGGTCCTTAGAGAGCCTCTGCCCTAAAATCAGGGTCCGCAGAGAGCCCCCCCACTTACATAAGGGTCCCCAGAGAGCCTCCCCTCCCCTTTGGGGACCCCTGTAGAGACTCGGGGCTATTGGCCCCAGATTCGGGGCTATAGCCTCAGAAGCCACCCCCTAGCAACGCCCCTGCTGTCAGCTATGGAGAAGATGTGAGGATGGAGAGAGGATTTCTATATCCCGGGCTTCTGACGCGGATACACCGGGGCTTAGAACAGGAGATTGCCAGGTCAGCGGAACCAGGGGGTGGGGGGAGGGGGGACCTGTGTAAGTTCACGTTACAAATTTTTCTATTTCTCTACTGCCTGCATTGCTTTCAACCACGTTCTGTGTATGTTTTCTGTACCTGCTTAGAGGATTCCTCTCCATATCGTATGGCATTCACAAAGTGTTCACAGTTCTTGCCAATCACGTTATAAACAAGCTTATTCCCCACTAGGGACTTTGCTCTCTTCACAATTGTTTCTGCATCCATGGGAGTCATGAACTTGTCATTCAAGTTGTTCACCCGATAATCTCCTCCACGAGAAACTTCTTCCAACTTTCCGATCTCCACAATAGCTGTGTCTCTAAATGCTATGTGTGATTCGATTTTATATATTTCATCCAGACTTTTTCGAGCTGAGTAAACAGAAAGAGTAGATGTATGATTAGAGGAACAAATAATTAATACATTTACCTTTCCAAACGTGTTACTAAAGCACCTTATGAATGTTTTATGAACACCTGTGCTAAATTTAGAGCCGTATTAAACCCAAAAGCATGTACTATATTGCAGCTTTTACCAATCCTTATGCCGCGTACACACGGTCGGACTTTTCGACTGGACTAGTCCGACGGACGCCGACGAACCAAATCCGGCGGACAATCCGATCGTGTGTGGGCTTCACCAGACCTTCAGCAGACTTTTCCAGTCGAAAATCAGACGGACTTTAGATTTGGAACATGCTTCAAATCTTTACGTCGTAACTCCGCCGGACCCCGAAATCCGCTCGTCTGTATGCTAGTCCGACGGACAAAAACCAACGCTAGGGCAGCTATTGGCTACTGGCTATCAACTTCCTTATTTTAGTCCGGTGTACGTCATCATGTACAAATCCATCAGACTTTGGTGTGATCGTGTGTAGGCAAGTCCGTTCGTTAAAAGGTCCGTCGAAAGTCCGCTGGAAAGTTTGTCGGACCAGTCTGGTCGAAAAGTCCGCCCGTGTGTACACGGCTTTAGCTGTGGTGTCGGCATTCGTTTTCTTTTCTTTGGATTTTACCCTATCCTTTCCTCCTATATTAGCGTGCCCCCCACTCTGGATGAAGGAGTACAGGGGGGTACATTTGGACAGCAGCATTGTCAGTCTGGGGGGAGGGGAGTGCTAGATGTACTAGCAGATTTAGATACACTAACAAATTAAAGCCAAACTCCAGCCAACACTTTTTAAGGAGTTACAGCAAACAGTTTTTTTTTCCTTTTGGGATAAAAGCTCTGCATAAAGGAATAAAAGCAGATCGTTGTAAGCACCTCTGTCAGTGTTAACTGGTTTGTCTCGACCCCCTAACTGCTACATTTGCAGAAAAGCTTGTTCTGGTAAAAAACAACAGACTTACTGGTTCACTAGGTGAAAATAAAAGAAAAAAAGCTCAAAAAAGAAAATGAATTCAGACATCACATCTAAGAATTGGTAAGCTGCAATACAATAATATAATACTTGTTGATTTTATACTTTAATACAGAAGAAAATAACTACCGCCATAAAAACATAACAGAAAATCAAAGTGGAAATCTAAAAACATAGAGAGAGAGAATGATGTGCAGTGAAGGATCTTTTCCAGCAGTGGTGGTCTCCATGTGTGGGCAGACTTTGCATAAATAGGGTGGTTTGCAGCAATGGCACTACATACAGTGCCTTGAAAAGGTATTCATACCCCTTGACATTTTCCACATTTTGTTACAGCCAAAAACTTAAATGTATTTTATTGGGATTTTATGTGATAGACCAACACAAAGTGGCACATAATTGTGAAGTAGAAGGAAAATGATAAATTTCAACATTTTTTATAAATAAATATGTGAAAAGTGTGGGGTACATTTGTATGGCGCCCCCCTGAGTCAATACTTTGTAAAACCGCCTTTCTCTACAATTACAGCTGCAAGTCTGTTTGGGGATGTCTCTACCAGCTTTGCACATCTAGAGAGGGACATTTTTGCCCATTCTTCTTTGCAAAATATCTCAAGTTCTGTCAGATTGGATGGAGAGCGTCTGTGAACAGCAATTTTCAAGTCTTGCCACAGATTCTCAATGTGATTTAGGTCTGGACTGTGACTGGGTCATTCTAACACATGAATATGCTTTGATCTAAACCATTCCATTGTAGCTCTGGCTGTATGTTTCGGGTCGTTATCCTGCTGGAAGGTGAACCTCCGCCCCGGTCTCAAGTCTTTTGCAGACTCTAACAGGTTTTCTTCTTAAGGCCCGTACACACGGTCAGAAAATCTGAAGATAAATTTCGTCCGATGAACGATCTGCCGATTCTCTGATCGTTAGTATGCTGCTTTTGACAGCCGATTGCAAATTTTCGGCAGACAAAAACTGGATGTACAGGCTTGAAAATTTTTGTTGTGTGTTGATGTGACCACAACGTCCGATTTTCTTTTCATTAATAGAGTTTTCTGACAAAAAAAATCTGAAGAGCAAGACTAGGCATGCTCAGAAATGAAAGAACACATACAAAACAATTCAACACGTTACGTCACTTCTGACGTTGAATTCTGTCGCCAGAAAATTTTCTGATGGTGAGTAGGGAGGGGCGAATGGTTCAGCCCGAGCATAAGTTCAGGCCGAACTTTCGCTGTTTGGACGTTAGGATAACAGCCGAACAAACTGGTTGTTCGACCCTTTGTTCGCCCCCCGAACCGACCACAAGGCATTCCGGCACTGAACAGTGCATTGCAAGCCCTGATTGGCTGAAGCAGTGAAAGCTTCAGCCAATCAGGGCACAGAGCACTGTCAGAGTCATGATTGGACACTGTTATCATGACTTTATCCAGTCATGGCTCATTCCCACCCCACAGTATAAACATATTCTTTCAATGGAAGCCATTTTCAGTGTGATTTTGGCGTGGAGAGAGATAGAACAGGGCTCTGTTCAGTGCTATTGGTTAGTTAGTGTGCTATACTGTGCTATTTTGCTTCAATTGTCAGTGTATTATATTAGTTTAGTGTCAGTCTAGGGATAGTGTGAGTGTAGTGAGGAGGACCATCATTCAGCTTTGCATAGTGTGCAGCTAGAGTAGGGACAGTTCAGATAGGTTCAGGGTAGTGTAGTGAGATCGTGTCAGTAATCTTGACATTACCGTATAGCTAGAGTAGGGACAGTTCAGATAGCGTCAGTGTAGTGATGGTTGAACACCGTCTATTTGATTGCGTTACTGCCAGTTTAACGCCATATAGTTTTGCATGCGTTACTGCCAGTTTAACGCCATATAGTTTTGCGTGCGTTACTGCCACTTTAACGCCATATAGTTTTGTGTGTTACTGCCAGTTTAACGCCACATAGTTTTGCGTGCGTTACTGCCAGTTTAACACCATATAGTTTTGCTGCGTTACTGCGAGTTTAACACCATATCGTATTGCGTGCGTTACTGCCAGTTTAACAAAATATAGTTTTGCGTGCGTTACTGCCAGTTTGACACCATATAGTTTTGCGAGCGTTACTGCCAGTTTAACGCCATATTGTATTGCGTGCGTCACTGCCAGTTTAACGCCATATAGTTTTGTGTGCGTTACTGCCAGTTTAACGCCATATCGTTTTGCATGCGTTACTGCCAGTTTAACGCCATATAGTTCTGTGTGCGTTACTACAAGTTTAACGCTATATAGTTTTGTGCGTTACTGCCAGTTTAGCGCCATTTACTTCTGTGTGCGTTACTGCCAGTTTAACGCCATATAGTTCTGTGCATCACTGTACGTTTGACGCATTATATTGCAGTATATTATAGTGTATCCGTGGAGTGAGTCTGTATAGTGTGAGTACTCAAATTAAAGGGCACCAAACACTTTTTTACATTGATTAAAGTGCATCTACGTACAGATTTCAACTTCTCCTTTACATTTGCTTACAAGCACTGCCCCCTCCCTCCCAATAATGTCTGGGAGAACAACAAGGAGAGGCAGACGTTCCCTTGGCACTGTAAGGGGGCCAGCAACAAATGTGTCCACAGGTAAAGGTGGACGTGGTGGTCAGTCCTCAGACAGGGCATCATTTCCTCTGTTTAGTGAGTGAGTTTGCCCATGCTATCCAGCCACAGCATGCAGAGGAGGTGGTGGACTGGCTTACTAAACCTTCCTCATCCTCCTCATCCCCTGTCAGGCAAGCAGACAAGTGTGTAGTCCCCTGCAGTTGCCAGGGTGGATAAACCTGCCTCCTTGTCCACATCTATTCCTGCCATAGCCCTAACATCAGCCATAGAGGAGTCAGCTGAGTTATTGGACCACAGCGTCAGCCACTTGCCCCTTGATGATGCCCAGTAGGGATGAGATTCGAGTTTGAGTCGAATTCATGTTCGACTCGAACATCGGCTGTTCGCCAGTTCGCCGAACAGCGAACAATTTAGGGTGTTCGCGGCAAATTCGAAAGCCGCGGAACACCCTTTAAAAGTTTATGGGAGAAATCAAAAGTGCTAATTTTAAAGGCTTATATGCATGGTATTGTCATAAAAAGTGTTTGGGGACCCGGGTCCTGCCCCGGGGGACATGTATCAATGCAAAAAAAAGTTTTAAAAACAACTGTTTTTTTGGGAGCAGTGATTTTAATAATGCCTAAAGTGAAACAATAAAAGTGTAATATTCCTTTAAATTTCGTACCTGGGGGGTGTCTATAGTATGCCTGTAAAGGGGCGCATGTTTCCTGTGTTTAGAACAGTCTGACAGCAAAATGACATTTCAAAGGAAAAAAAGTCATTTAAAACTTCTCGCGGCTATTAATGAATTGCCGGTCCGACAATACACATAATGCCGCGTACACACAAACGGACTTTACGGCAGACTTTGCCCGGCGGACGGGATTTCGTCGGACAATTTGATCATGTGTGGGCTCCAGCGGACTTTGCTTTCTCAAAAGTTGGACGGACTTAGATTTGAAACATGTTTCAAAGCTATCCGATGGACTCGAGTCCGGTCGAAAAGTCCGCTCGTCTGTATGCTAGTTAGATGGACAAAAAGCCACGCTAGGGCAGCTATTGGCTACTGGCTATGAACTTCCTTATTTTAGTCCAGTCGTACATCATAACGTACTTGATTGTGTGTAGGCAAGTCCGTTCATTCAGAAAGTCCGCTGTAAAGTCCGTCGAAAAGTCCGCCGGGCAAAGTCTGCCGTAAAGTCCGCGGCATAAGAGTTCATTGATAAAAACTACATGGGATTTCCCCACAGGGGAACCCGGAACCAAAATTTAAAAAAAAACTGGCATGGGGGTCCCCCTAAATTTCATACTAGGCCCTTCAGGTCTGGTATGGATATTAAGGGGAACCATGCGCCAAAATTTTAAAAAAAAATGACGTAGGGGTCCCCCTCAAAATTCATACCAGACGCTTCAGGTCTGGTATGGATTTTAAGGGGAACCCCGCGCCAAAATTAAAAAATAAATTGACGTGGGGTCCCCCCAAAAATCCATACCAGACCCTTATCCGAGCACGCAACCTGGCAGGCCGCATCAAAAGAAGGGGGGATGAGAGAGTGCCCCCCCTCCTGATCCGTACCAGGCCACATGCCCTCAACATTGGGAGGGTGCTTTGGGGTAGCGGCCCCCCAAAGCACCTTGTCCCCATGTTGATGAGGACAAGAGCCTCATCCCCACAACCCTTGGCCGGTGGTTGTGGGGGTCTGCAGGCGGGGGGGCTTATCAGAATCTGGAAGCCCCAGATCCCGCCCCCCCTGTGTGAAATGGTAAGGGGGTACAAACGTACCATACCATTTAAAAAAAAACTGTCAAAAATGTTAAAAATGACAAGAGACACTTTTTGACAATTCCTTTATTTTAAGTCTTCTTTTTTCCATTTTCTATCTTCTTTCTTTCTTCTTTCTTCTATCTTCCTTCGGTTTCTTCCTCCATCTTCTTCTTCCTCCGATCCTCTGCTTCTTTCTCCGGTGTTCTCGTCCGGCATCTTCCTCCGCGGCGTCTTCTTCTCTTCATCTTCTTCTCTTCATCTTCTTCTCTTCATCTTCTTTTCCTCCGCTCCGCATCCATGATGGGAGGCTCCCGCTGTGTGACGCTTCTCGTCTTCTGACGGTTCTTAAATAACGGAGGGTGGGGCCACCCGGTGACCCCGTCCCCCTCTGACGCAGGGGACTTGACAGGGGGTTCCCTGTGGCATTCCCCGTGATGTCAGAGGGGGGGTAGGGTCACCCGTTACGTAACGGGTGACCCCCTCTGACATCACAGGGAATGCCACAGGGATGTCCCCGTCAAGTCCCCGTGCATCAGAGGGGGGCGGGTTCACGGGTGGCCCCGCCCTCAGTTATTTAAGAACCGTCAGAAGACGAGAAGCGTCACACAGCAGGAGCCTCCCATCATGGATGCGGAGCGGCCCGAAAAGAAGATAAAGAGAAGAAGATGAAGAGAAGAAGAAGAAGAAAAGAAGATGAAGAGAAGAAGACGCCGCAGAGGAAGATGCCGGACAAGAACACCGGAGAAAGAAGCAGAGGATCGGAGGAAGAAGAAGACGGAGGAAGAAACCGAAGAAAGATAGAAGAAAGAAGATAGAAGATGGAAAAAAGAAGACTTTAAATAAAGGAATTGTCAAAAACTGTCTCTTGTCATTTTTAACATTTTTAACAGTTTTTTTGTGAAATGGTAGGGGTACTTTTGTACCCCCTTACCATTTCACACAGGGGGTGGGGGCCGGGATCTGGGGGTCCCCTTGTTAAAGGGGGCTTCCAGATTCCAATAGGCCCCCCGCCCGTAGACCCCCACAACCACCGGCCAAGGGTTGTGGGGATGAGGCCCTTGTCCTCATCAACATGGGGACAAGGTGCTTTGGGGGGCCGCTACCCCAAAGCACCCTCCCAATGTTGAGGGCATGTGGCCTGGTACGGTTCAGGAGGGGGGGTGCTCTTTTGTCCCCCCTCTTTTCCTACGGCCTGCCAGGTTGCATGTTCGGATAAGGGTCTGGGTCTGGTATGGATTTTTAGGGAGACCCCACGCCAATTTTTTTTTTAATTTTGGCGCGGGGTTCCCCTTAAAATCCATACCAGACCTGAAGGGTCTGGTATGAATTTTGAGGGGGACCCCTACGTAATTTTTTTTTAAAAATTTGGCGCGGGGTTCTCCTTAACATCCATACCAGACCTGGCAATTCATTAATAGCGCGAGTAGTTTTAAATGACTTTTTTTTCCTTTGAAATGTCATTTTGCTGTCAGACTGTTCTAAACACGGGAAACATGCGCCCCTTTACAGGCATACTATAAACACCCCCCAGGTACGAAATTTAAAGGAATATTACACTTTTATTGTTTCACTTTAAGCATTATTAAAATCTCTGCTCCCGAAAAAACGGCCGTTTTTAAAACTTTTTTTTGCATTGATACATGTCCCCTGGGGTAGGACCCGAGTCCCCAAACCCTTTTTAGGACAACACCATGCAAATTAGCCTTTAAAATGAGTACTTTTGATTTCGAAGGTTCGAGTCCCATAGACTTCAATGGGGTTCTAACGTTCGTGCAAAGTTTTGGTCTGTTCGCAAGTTCTGGTGCGAAACGGGGGGTGTTCGGCTCATCCCTAATGCCCAGCCATTACTGGATTCAGATGCTGGTTCTGAGGTTGAGGATGACAGGAACATGAGCCTAGAGAGAGGGAGGAACACTGGTAGACAAATTGGCATTCATGTTCCCCAAGCCGCAGCATATTGCCAAGTTGTCTCCAGTAGTAATGATGAAGATGGAGGACATGATGATGATGAGGTCACTGATGCGACGGGTGCCAGATAGAGCAGAGGAGGAAACTGAAGGTGAGGCGGCACAACTCCAAGGAGGTCGGCATCAAGAAAGAGTAGAGAGCAGACACCCTATTCCATCACATTCTGCAGCTGTTATCTCCCCGGCCCACTCCCCACAGCTCAGCTGTCTGGGCCTTTTTCAGCACATCTGCAGCAGATTACACTGTTGCTATCTGCAAACTGTGTCTCAGGCACATCAAAAGTGGCAAAAACACCAACCATTTGGGTACCACATGCCTAACAAGGCATTTAACGTTCAACCACTCAGCCCGTTGGCAAGAGCACCTAAAAGCCACACAAAAGGGGCACAAAACTGTCCCTCCTCCTCCTCCTTACCCACTTAAGTCTGCCCCTGCGATACCGAGTCATTACCTTTCAGGAGCCTCCACTGACAGGGATGATGGTATAGCACAGGGTGTCCAAGGTCCTAGCAGCTCATCTACCAGCAGCACAACACCAGCTGTAGACTGTAGCCGGCAAATTTCTCTGCCCCATCTTCTGCAGCGGAAAAAAAAATACAGTCCCTGCCACCCACATGCCCAGTGCCTGAATGCAAGCCTGTCAAAGCTGTTGGCTCTCCAACTTCTGCCCTTCAGCCTGGTGGATTATGCCCCCTTCCGTGAATTTGCACATTGTGCTGTAACACAATGGCAGGTTCCCAGTCGATACTACTTTGCACGTAAGGCCGTTCCATCTCTCTACCATCACGTGGAAGGAAATGTTTTGGCATCGTTGGGCAAGGCAGTCAGCCATAAAATCCACCTTACTGCTGACACGTGGTTCAGCAAGCATGGGCAGGGACGATATATTTCATTCACAGCACACTGGGTAACACTGCTTGCAACTTGAAAGGATGCAGGACAGGGCTCAGTGCTGCAGCTTGTTGTGCCCCCACGTCTCCATACAGCTGGTGGTGATGATGCCAGACCTGTGAGCTCTACCCCCTCCTCTGCCACCTCCATGCCCTCCTCTGCAGAATTGTCCTATGAACATCAGGTAGCCCCTAAGCGTTCAAAGGACTTTTCCCAGAGTCAGGCTAAAAGGTGTCATGCAGTGCCTCAGCCGGTGTGTCTGGGGAACAGGAACCACACTGGAGAAGAGATTCTTGCAGCTCTGCAAGGACAGGCCCAGAGGTGGTTCACACCATGCCAGCTGGAGCCAGGAATGGTGGTGTCCGATAATGGCCCAAACTTCCTGTCCGCCCTTAGACAGGGAAAGTTGACACATGTGCCATGCCTGACACATGTCCTCAATTTGGTGGTGCATCGTTTCCTAAGTACGTACCCAGGGTTGCAAGATGTACTAAAGCAGGCCAGAAGAGTCTGTAGCCATTTCAGGCGGTCATACACAGTCAGTGCTCGGTTGGCTGAAATTCAGTGGGAATTCCACCTGCCCGTAAACCGCCTGATTTGTGACATGCCCACCAGATGGAACTCAACTTTCGGAATACTGCAGTGGCTATACATGCAGCAGAGGGCCGCCAACGAGTACTTGTTTCAGTACGGAACGACAACAGGCTCAGGCCGCCTCGGCTTTTTTTCCCCACGCCAATGGCTGATCTTTAAGGATGCATGCACTGTATTGTCACTAGGGATGAGCCGAACAACCCCCCTTTCGGTTCGCACCAGAACCTGCGAACGGACCGAAAATTCGCATGAACATTAGAACCCAATTGACGTCTATGGGACTCGAACGTTCAAAATCAAAAGTGCTAATTTTAAAGGCTAATTTGCATGGTATTGTCCTAAAAAGGGTTTGGGGACCCGGGTCCTGCCCCAGGGGACATATATCAATGCAAAAAAAGTTTTAAAAACGGCCATTTTTTCGGGAGCAGTGATTTTAATGATGCTTAAAGTAAAAAAAAAAAAAAGTGAAATATTCCTTTAAATATCGTACCTGGGGGGTGTCTATAGTATGCCTGTAAAGTGGCGCGTGTTTCCCGTGCTTAGAACAGTCCCTGCACAAAATTACATTTTTAAAGGAATAAAAGTCATTTAAAACTGCTTGCGGCTTTAATGTAATGTCGGGTCCTGGCAATATGGGTGAAAACCAGTGAGACAAACGGCATGGGTACCCCCCAGTCCATTACCAGGTCCTCTGGGTCTTGTATGGATATTAAGGGGTACCCCGCACCCAAATTAAAAAAAGGAAAGGTGTGGAGCCACCAGGCCCTATATTCTCTGAACAGCAGTATACAGGCGGTGCAAACAAGACAGGGACTGTAGGTTTGTTGTTAAGTAGAATCTGTTTGTAATTTTGAACTGGTACATTTTTAACGTGTTTAGCTCCAGCCAAAAAATCTATTTTAAGCTTTTTGGAAAACATAGAGAAGGGTTATCACCCCTGTGACATTTGTTTTGCTGTCTGTGTACCTCTTCAGAATATTTCACCTCACTTTCTGTCCCAATGACAAATGTTTTTTGAAAATTTGGGGTTTTTAGTGAAACAAGGATTGGAAAGCATCAGTGGAAAGGAGAAACGTTTTCCCATATTAACTCTTACAGGAGAGAATTTCCCTTCCTAGGGGTAGATTTCATCTCACTTCCTGTTGTCTCCTTCAGGAATTGTAATTACATGCCCCTGTTGAACAGGGGCAGAAAAATTGGGCCTTTGGTGATGGTGGTGGTTAGGGATGAGCACCAGAACATGCGAACAGGCAAAAAAATTTGTTCGAACAAGCGAACACCGTTAAAGTCTATGGGACACGAACACGAATAATCAAAAGTGCTAATTTTAAAGGCTTATATGCAAGTTATTGTCATAAAAAGTGTTTGGGGACCTGGGTCCTACCCCAGGGGACATGGATCAATGCAAAAAACAGCCGTATTTATAAACCAACATTTTTTAAAAAATGACTTGGAGGTCCCCCTAAATTCCATACCAGGCCCTTCAGGTCTGGTATGGATATTAAGGGGAACCCCGGACAAAATGTAAAAAAAAATGGCGTGGGGTCCCCCTCAAAATCTATACCAGACCCTTCAGGGGGGGACAAGAGAGCACTGCATGCCCTCAACATTAGGAGGGTGCTTTGGGATAGCCCCCCAAAGCACCTTGTCCCCATATTAATGGGGACAAGGGCCTCATCCCCGCAACCCTTGCCCAGTGGTTGTGGGGGTCTGCGGGCGGGGGGCTTATCGGAATCTGGAAGCCCCCTTTAACAAGGGGACCCCCAGATCCCAGCCCTCCCCCCTGTGTGAAATGGTAAGGGGGTACAAAAGTACCTCTACCATTTCACACAAAAAATTGTCAAAAATGTTAAAAATGACAAGAGACAGTTTTTGACAATTCCTTTATTTAAATGCTTCTTCTTTCTTCTATCTTCTTTCTTCTATCTTAGGGGGACCCCCATGTCATTTTTTTTTAAATTTTGCTTCAGGGTTCCCCTGTGGGGAATCCCCATGCCGTTTTTATCAATGAACTTTTATGTGTATTGTCGGACCGGCAATTCATTAATAGCCGTGAGTAGTTTTAAATGACTTTTCTTCCTTTTGAAATGTCATTTTGCTGTCAGACTGTTCTAAACACGGGAAACATGCTCCCCTTTACAGGCATACTATAGACACCCCCCAGGTACGAAATTTAAAGGAATATTACACTTTTATTGTTTCACTTTAAGCATTATTAAAATCACTGCTCCTGAAAAAACGTCAGTTTTTAAAACTTTTTTTTGCATTGATCCATGTCCCCTGAGGCAGGACCCAGGTCCCCAAACACTTTTTATGACAATACCATGCATATAAGCCTTTAAAATTAGCACTTTTGATTTCTCCCATAGATTTTTAAAGGGTGTTCCGTGGCTTTCGAATTTGCCGCGAACACCCCAAATTGTTCGCTGTTCGGCGAACTGGCTAACAGCCCATGTTCAAGTCGAACGTGAGTTTGACTCAAACTCAAAGCTCATCCCTAGAGGTGGTGCTAGTGCCACAACACTGTAAGTCCTCACAGTTACTCTTGGTGGGCACTGGAACGGGTCCGGCTGTGAAATATTAGATCAAGAATTGTAATTACATGCACCTATTCAACAGGGGCAGAAAAATTGGGCCTTTGGTGGTGGTGGTGCTGGTGCCACAACACTGTAAGTCCTCACGCTTACTCTTGGTGGGCACAGAAACGGGCCCCTGCTGTGAAATGTTAGATCGAGAATTCTAATTACATGTCCCTGTTGAACAGGGGCAGAAAAATTGGGCCTTAGGCACTGGTGCTGGTGCCAAAACACTGCAACCCCTCACAGATACTCTAGTTGGAGCGCAGGAACGAGCCCTGCTGCAAAGTATTGCATCAAAAATTGTAATTACACGCCCCTGTTAAACATGATAATACTGATAATTACTCAGCATAACAGGATAGTCACTCAGCATCAGCATAGGCAGTCTTGAAGGGATCTGACATTTCAAAAAAAATTATTTAGTTACATCAGCATCAGGTGCTTGGTAGCTGGTGGTGATCCAAGACTGATTCATTTTTATGAAGGTCGGTCAATCGACCGAGTCAGTGGACAGACGCACCCTAAGATCGGTTACAAAGCCTCCAGCAGCACTGAATGTGCATTCCGAAAGAACGCTGAATGCAGGACAGGCCAGTAGCTCAATTGCATACTGTGCAAGCTCTGGCCAGTGATCCATCCTCAAGACCCAGTAACCCAGAGGATTTTCGTGGGAAAGGTGTCCAAGTCTGATCTTGCCCCTAGGTATTCCTGCACCATGTAAAACAGACGCTGACGATGGTTGCTGGAACCAATCATACCTTGGGGCTGTGGACTAAAAAATTGTCTGAACGCATCGGTCAGACGGCCACCTTCTCCACCGCACCTTCTTTGACTGACTGAAGCCTCAGCAACACGTTGTCCAGGAACAGGAGTTTGTAACCTCCCAGTCTCTGGGAATGCGTTGCACAGACCTTTCTGCAAGGCCTTCCAAAGATGTTTCATCCTCTGCTCCCTCTGCGACGGCAAGATAAGGTCCGCAACCTTACCCTTGTAACGTGGATCAAGGTGGGTTGCCAGCCAGTATTGATCCCTCTCCTTGATACCACGAATACGAGGATCCTTCCGCAGGCTTTGCAGGATCTGGGAGGCCATGCAGCGTAGGTTTGCTGAGGCATTCGGTCCGGAGTCCTCTGGGTCACTAAGGGCGACATGATCCGCAGCCACCTCCTCCCAGCCACGTACAAGTCCATGGGTTTCTTGGGACTGCAAATGATCCCTTAAAGCAGTGGTTCTCAACTCCAGTCCTCAGGACCCACCAACAGGCCAGGATTGCAAGATAGCTGAAATACATCACAGGTGATATCACTTGCTGCTCAGTAAATTGCAGTATTCTAGTCTGCAACTCCCCAAGGTAATACTTAAAATCTGGCCTGTTGGTGGGTCCCGAGGACTGGAGTTGAGAACCACTGCCTTAAAGACTGCTGCTGATGCTGAGTGCCAGGCTCCACCTCCATGCTGACCCAATCCTCCTCCTCCTCTTCCTGTGTGATCGGTGGGAACGCAGGAACACTGTCTGGATAAAGGGGGCCTTGAGAGCTAAGGAAGTCCTCCTCTTCCTGCCTCTGTCCTGCCTCAAGTGCCGTGTCTATTAATTCACGCAGCGTGTGCTCCAACAGGTGGACAAGGGGTACAGTGTAACTGATGCATGCACTGTCACTGCTCACCATCCTCGTGGCCTCCTCAAATGGTGACAGAACAGTGCATGCATCCCTGATCATGGCCCACTGGCGTGGGGAAAAAAACAAGTTCCCCTGACCCTGTGCTGGTGCCATAGTCACACAGGTACTCATTGCTGGCCCTCTGCTGCGTGTGCAGCTGCTGCAGCATGGCCAACTTTGAGTTCTACCTGGTGGGCATGTCACAGATTAAGCGGTTCTTGGGTAGGTTAAATTCCTTTTGGAGGTCTGCCAGCCGAGCACTGGCATTATATGACCGGCGGAAATGCACACATACTTTCCTGGCCTGCCTCAGGACATCCTGTAAGCCTGGGTACCTGCCCAAGAACCACTGCACCACCAAGTTAAGGATGTGAGCCAAACAGGGCACATGGGTCAGTTGTCCCTGTCAGAGGGCAGAGAGAAGGTTGGTGCCATTGTCGCAAACCACCATTCCTGCCTTAAGTTGGCATGGTGTCAACCACCTCTGAACCTGCCCCTGTAGAGCTGACATAATCTCTGCCCCAGTGTGGCTCCTGTCCCCAAAGCAAGCCAGCACAAGCACTGCATGGCATCTTTTGGCCTGCATACTTGCGTAGCCCCTTGAACGCCTACGGAGCACCGCTGGTTCCGAGAACAAAGCACAGGAAGAGGCCATGGAGGAAGAAGAAGAGGAGGGGGTGGAGGAGAGAGGTGTGTCAGAATCACCAGAAGTGGCATTTCGGAGGCGTGGTGTTGGAACAACCTCCAACACTACTGCACCTTGTCCTGCATCCTTCCTAGCTGCCAGCTGCCAGGAGTCACCCAATGTGCCATGAAACTTAGGTAACGTCCCTTTCCATGCCTGCTGGACCATGAGTCAGCGGTAATATGCACCTTACCACTGACCGCCCTATCCAGCGAGGCCAAGACATTGCCTTCCACATGCCAGTAGAGAGCCGGAATCGCCTTCCGTGAGAAAAAGTGGCGTTTGGGTACCTGCCACTGAGGAACCGCACATTCCACAAACTCACAGAAGGGGGCAGAGTCTACCAACTGAAAAGGTAGCAGTTGAAGTGCTAGCAATTTAGCCAAGCTAGCATTCAACCGCTGGGCATGTGGATGGCTGGGAGCGAACTTCTTTCTGCGGTGCAGCAGCTGGGACAGGGAAATTTGCCTGGTACAATCTGACGTTGATGTACCGATAGCAGATTGCCCGCAAGTACTTGGCTGTGACACACCTAATTCTACACCTTCATTACTCTCAGTGCAGGTCTCATAGAGAACTGAAGTTATAGTAGGGTTGGAGATCCCAGCTGATGAGGAGCAAGGAGAGGTCCTCTTTGTTCTTTGGTGTGGGTCTTTTAGGTACGCTTGCCAACGAACTGCATGGTAGGTCAACATATGTCTGGTCAAGCATGTGGTGCCCAAGCGGGAGATGTTTTGGCTACGCGAGTTAGCTTGAGACATATGTTGCAAATAGCAGCGATGCGATCTGATGCACTCATCTCAAAAAAGGTCCACACCAAAGAACTTTTGGAATAACGCGCAGAGACAGCAGCGCCCTTCACATGCGGAGCACTGCGGTGTGATGCAGTCAGTGTGCTGCCCTTAGGCTGGCCCCTGGAGGGCATACTGCCTCGTTGGGTGATGTGCCTCCTCCTCCTCTTCCTCCTCCTCCTCTCTCCTATCAGGCACCCACGTGGAGTCAGTGACCTCATCATCCCCTCCCTCCTCATCACTGGAGCAAATCTGGCAGTATGCTGCAGCAGGGGGAACATGAATGACTGCCAGATTGCTGTCCTTCTTGGGCACCTCCTCTGTCTGGGCTCACGTTACTGCCTTCCTCTAGCAGAGTACCATCATCTGAGCCTTCAAAATGCTGGGCATCCTCCTGGAGCATGTACCCAACACTGTGGTCAAACAGTTCGCGGGACTTCTCAGAAGGACATGGTGGGGCTAGGGAAGGAGTCACTGATGCCATTGAGCCGAGGGAAGAGGCCACGTTGGCAGCTGCTTTGCCAGACAAAGTACCCTGAGCCTGGGTGAGAGAGGATGAGGAGGATGAGGATGGCTTGGTCATCCACTCGGCCAAGTCTTCTGCATGTTGCGGCTCAACACGGTTAGCTGCCGAAAAAAATGCCAAGCGTGTCCCACTTCCACGTGCTGATGAGGATGCACCGTGTCCATGACCAGCACTGTTGCCTCTAGACACAGAGCCTGCTTGCCCTCTTTTATTGGCTTGTGACTGTCTGCCTCTCCTTGTTGGCCTTCCAGACATACTATTGGCCTGCAGTGAGCTTGTGTATATATAAATATATACCGATTATACTGCAGCTAGCAGAATCAATTGCCTGCCTGTAGTATTATTAGTATGATAACACCTGCACTTGTCTTCAGGTAGCTTTACTGTAGGTGCAACTGTGCAGGATACACAGTACAGTAACTGGAAATACTTCAAAGATGCTACACAAGCACCTGGCCGCAGGTAGCTATACTGTAGGTGAGACTGTGCAGGGTACACAGTACAGTAACTAGAAATACTTCAAAGAGCCTACACAAGCACCTGGCTGCAGGTAGCTATACTGTAGGTGAGACTGTGCAGGGTACACAGTAAAGTAGCTGGAATTACTTCAATGAGCCTACACAAGCACCTGGCTGCAGGTAGCTATACTGTAGGTGAGACTGTGCAGGGTACACAGTACAGTAGCTGGAAATACTTCAATGAGCCTACACAAGCACCTGGCTGCAGGTAGCTATACTGTAGGTGAGACTGTTCAGGGTACACAGTACAGTAACTATAAATACTTCAAAGAGCCTACACAAGCACCTGGCTGCAGGTAGCTATACTGTAGGTGAGACTGTGCAGGGTACACAGTACAGTAACTAGAAATACTTCAAAGAGCCTTCACAAGCACCTGGCTGCAGGTAGCTATACTGTAGGTGAGACTGTGCAGGGTACACAGTACAGTAACTAGAAATACTTCAAAGAGCCTACACAAGCACCTGGCTGCAGGTAGCTATACTGTAGGTGAGACTGTGCAGGGTACACGGTACAGTAGCTGGAAATACGTCAATGAGCCTACACAAGCACCTGACTGCAGGTAGCCATACTGTAGGTGAGACTGTGCAGGCTACACAGTACAGTAGCTGGAAATACTTATGAGCCTACACAAGCACCTGGCTGCAGGTAGCTATACTGTAGGTGAGACTGTGCAGGGCACATAGTACAGTAACGAGAAATACTTCAAAGAGCCTACACAAGCACCTGGCTGCAGGTAGCTATACTGTAGGTGAGACTGTGCAGGGTACACAGTACAGTAGCTGGAAGCAATGGGGGGGAAAGCGAACTTAGGACTTTAAATGGGACGCAAGGGAAAGTTTGCGCCCCCATCCTTAATGACATGAAAAAGAGGGGGGAAGGTTGGGACTTTAAATGAGGTGCGCATGATGCAGCCCAATCACACTCACAGAGGTGCAAACATATGTATGTTTATTAAGGACCAATGATCAACATGGCATAAAAACGCATTGCATACATTAAACATAAAATCGCATATAGACAATAAATCTATGTATATACAATCATAGGACATGGGTAGGTACAATTATGCATCTTAATCCCCCAAGCAAGATAAAAGTCATGTGAAGTAAAAAACATCTGAAAATTGATCAATGTGTGTTTGATGCATCAAAGGTAGGCCCGACGCTGCGTTTCATGGACTTCAATCCACTCTTCAGGAGCCGGATGCATCTAAATTCTATAAAAAATGTATGAAAAGCAATATAGTTTCAGGGTCTAACAAGATCAGCAGAAAAGGGGGAAATTTGGACATAATGGGCCATGCCAAAAAGGTTACTCACATGATAGCCAAAACTGGGACCGTGCGACAAAAAGCCAGGGGTGAGCCATGGAGCCAGTACAGTAGCTGGAAATACTTCAATGAGCCTACACAAGCACCTGGCTGCAGGTAGCTATACTGTAGGTGAGACTGTGCAGGGTACACAGTACAGTAGCTGGAAATACTTATGAGCCTACACAAGCACCTGGCTGCAGGTAGCTATACTGTAGGTGGGACTGTGCAGGGTACACAGTACAGTAACTAGAAATACTTCAAAGAGCCTACACAAGCACCTGGCTGCAGGTAGCTATACTGTAGGTGAGATTGTGCAGGGTACACAGTACAGTAGCTTGAAATACTTCAATGAGCCTACACAAGCACCTGGCTGCAGGTAGCCATACTGTAGGTGAGACTGTGCAGGGTACACAGTACAGTAGCTAGAAATACTGTAAAAACACCCTACCTGCCTGCCAATTTTTACGCACTCGTTACTTCTATCCAAAGTCAAAGTGACACCAGAATGTATCCAAAAAATCTCTAATCTTGTTCCCAGTGCACTACATTGTGGCCTCATCATACACACTGGCTCACCAGCTGTTGCTGAGCAAAATAAAGGCAGCTTGCACGAAAAATGTCTTTTTTTTTTGACTTTATAAATTCAATTATTGCTGCAGCAGATTCTAGACATGGTACAGATCTGCCACTTTACAGTTAGACTAAGGGGCTCCCCTGGCACTATATTGGAAGGAATTTTTCATTTTTTGGTTTTCACTTCAAAAAATCAAAAAATCACTGCTCATTTAAAAATTACGTTTTTCACAAACTTTTTTTTTTATTGATCAATGTCCCCCAGGACCCGGACCCCTATAACCATTGTATACCTAATTACCGTATATACTCGAGTATAAGTCGTTCCGAGTATAAGTCGAGGCCCCTAATTTACCACAAAAAACTGGGAAAAACATATTGACCCGAGTATAAGATGAGGGTGAGAAATGCAGAGGGTCAATAATGCCCATCTGCAGCTGCATTTCTCCCTGTGTCCTGTGCAGCCTACCTGTACCCTGTACATGTGTGTCCTGTACATGTGTGTCCTGTACCTGTGTGTCCTGTACATGTCTGTCCTGTGTTCCTGTGTCCCTGTGTCCTGTGTGCATGTGTCCTGTGTGCATGTGCAGCCTACCTGTGTCCTGTGTAGCCTCCCTGTGGCGATCTCCATCCTCCCTGTGGCGATCTCCTTCCTCCCTGTGGCGATCTCCATCCTCAGACGGCGGCCGGCGTGTGATGATACTGTTCGGCGGCCATTCCACAGTTCAAAAGCCGCGCCTCCTCCTCGTCTGTGATAGGCTGACCGCTGACTGCCTACCACGGACATTCTCTCATTCTCATACCACGGACGAGGATGAGAGAATGTCCGTGATAGGCTGTACACTGACAGCTGTTCAGCCTATCACAGAAGAGCAGGAGGCGCGGCTTTTGAAAGCTGGAATAGCCTCCGAGCATTATCATCACACGCCGGCCGCCATCTGCCTGCATGACACGCTGATCATGCAGACAGACGGGGGTGACTCGAGTATAAGTCGAAGGGAAACTTTCAGCCAAAAAAAAAGGGTTGAAAAATTCGACTTATACTCGAGTATATAGCCTTCAAAATGGGCACTTTTGATATTTGACGTTCGGGTCCCATTGACTTTAATGGGGTTCGTTAATCGGGTCAGAACTTTCGCTGTGTTCGGACGTTCTGGTCAGAACTGAACAGGGGTCCGTTCTGCCCATCCCTAATGGTGAGTATCCTCTTCACTTTCAATTTGAGACTAGCATCAAACAAAAAACTGACGGAAATTCGTCCAATAATCTGACCGTGTGTACAAGGCTTAAGATTGCCCTGTATTTGGATCCATCCATCTTCCCATCAACTCTGACCAGCTTCCCTGTCCCTGCTGAAGAAAAGCGTCCCCACAACATGATGCTGTCACCGCCATGTTTCACGGTGGGGATGGTGTGTTCAGGGTGATGTGCAATGTTAGTTTTGCGCCACACATAGCGTTTTGCTTTTATGCCAAAAAGTTCAGTTTTGATCTCATCTGACCCGAGCACCTTCTTCCACATGTTTGCTGTGTCCCCCACATGGCTTCTCGCAAACTGCAAACGTGACTTCTTATGGCTTTCTTTCAACAATGGCTTTCTTCTTGCCACTCTCCACTCTTCCATAAAGGGCAGATTTGTGAAGAGCACGACTAATAGTTGTCCTGTGGACAGATTCTCCCACCTGAGCCGTGGATCTCTGCAGCTCCTCCAGAGTTACCATGGACCTCTTGGCTCTTCTCTGACGAATGCTCTCCTTGCCCGGCCTGTCAGTTTAGGTGGATGGCCATGTCTTGGTAGGTTTGCAGTTGTGCCATTCTATTTCCATTTTCGGATGATGGAATGAACAGAGCTCCGTGAGATGTTCAAAGCTTGGGATATTTTTTTTTAGAACCTAACCCGGCTTTAAACTTCTCCACAACTTTATCCCTGTTTGTTCACTAAGATTTTCTAATAAACCTCTGAGGGCTTCACAGAACAGCTGTATTTATACTGAGATTACATTACACACAGGTGGACTCTATTTACTAATTAGATGACTTCCAAAGGCAATTGGTTCTACTAGATTTTAGTTAGGGGTATTAGACCCCATACACACTATTAGATTTTCTGCAGATTTTTGTCTTCATATTTACCAAATCCATGTAGTGCAAGGGCCTGCCTGACTGCATACAAATTGAAACTCAAGGCCCGTACACGCAATCAGAAAATCTGACGTAAAATTTCATCCGATGAACGATGACATACCCGGGTGACCCCACCCCCTCTGATGCACAGAGACTTCCCAATGGCTTCCCAGTGGCGTCAGAGGGGGGCAGGGTCACCCGGGTACATCAAATTGACATACAAGAAGAGGGGAGGTGAAGATGTGAGGGCAGTTGCCGAGACTGACTAACCCACATGGACACCCAAAGAAAATTAAATGGACTTTCTTGATACTGATAGAATGACAATATTGATTTAGTAAAATATACATTTTATTTTTATTCTTTACTAGTATACAACTCTAGCAACTAACCAGTGAGCCGTAATGTGTGCTGTAACCTCTAGCAACCAGTCAGTAAGCTGTAATGATATGCTGTAACCTCTGGCAACCAACCACTGCATGATATGATTCAAGTAAACAGGTTTTGAGTCTAGCTGCTATTTATTGTATGTCTCAGAGCAGGTGGAGAGCAAAATTGCATGGAAGGTGGGGGGCCTAAGAAAATGTTTGCCCAGGGTCCAATCATTAATAAAGACGGACCTGGGTCATTACAAGTAGCTCCTGATCTGTATTTGCATTATGTTATCCATTGCAGTGCTGCCACATGACTGGCTGATTAAATAATTGCACAAATAGGCAGGCATTTGTAATAAATTGCTTGGTGTGTGTCTTTTTATCATAGAGAAATCTAAGAGCATATGTGTATAGACATGCATTCGTACCTTGTATATGCACAACATATTCAACTCCAGTATGGACACCAATATAGACACCCCAGTGTTCATAGGAATCCCTTTTAAATTCAATCAGATCTCCAGGTTTTGGTTTTGGACCCTGTGGAAGAATTGATATGTATGTTAGCTTGTATTAAGGTATTCAGAGAAACAGTAATATGGAAACTGTTTTGATTTTTGTATATATTATTTTATTGTATGTATTTTAAGCATTGTGATCTCCCTGTTTTGCACACATTTTAGTATTTTATCACAAATATGAGAACGCACGTACAACCTAGTGCTTTCTTCTCTCTTTCTCACACTTCTTGTCACCAGCAGTAAAAGTAGACTCACCACGGAAGGAGGCCAGTGAGTGCCTGTTTTTATTTTGCCCCCCCAAAGAGTCAGAAGCTGCCAGAGAACTAAAGTAAAGCAATGGCGTAGTACATTTCATGGAAGAGGCTAATGCTGACAGCTGTTAGATGTACTCAGAAAACAGACAGAAGGTACAGGTAGGCAGCAGCTAGACATACTGTAGTTTAAAAAAAAGACTAGTCAGCTGATTTAAAGGGGTTGTAAAGGTTTGATTTTTTTTTTTATATAAATGTAGTACTAAGGGACTGCTTGGATTTACAGTGGGGATGGAAAGTATTCAGACCCCCTGAAATTTTTCACTCTTTGTTATATTGCAGCCATTGGCTAAAATCATTTAAGTTCATTTTCTTCCCTCATTAATGTACACACAGCACCCCATATTGTACACACAGCACCCCATATTGACAGAAAAACACAGAATTGTTGACATTTTTGCAGATTTATTAAAAAAGAAAAACTGAAATATCACATGGTCCTAAGTATTCAGACCCTTTGCTCAGTATTTAGTAGAAGCCCCCCTTTGATCTAATACAGCCATGAGTCTTTTTGGGAAAGATGCAACAAGTTTTTCACACCTGGATTTGGGGATCCTCTGCCATTCCTCCTTGCAGATCCTCTCCAGTTCTGTCAGGTTGGATGGTAAACGTTGGTGGACGGCCATTTTTAGGTCTCTCCAGAGATGCTCAATTGGGTTTAAGTCAGGGCTCTGGCTGGGCCAGTCAAGAACAGTCACGGAGTTGCTGTGAAGCCACTCCTTCGTTATTTTAGCTGTGTGCTTATGGTCATTGTCTTGTTGGAAGGTAAACCTTCAGCCCAGTCTGAGGTCCTGAGCACTCTGGAGAAGGTTTTCGTCCAGGATATCCCTGTACTTGTCCGCCTTCATCTTTCCCTCGATTGCAACCAGTCGTCCTGTCCCTGCAGCTGAAAAACACCCCCACAGCATGATGCTGCCACCACCATGCTTCACTGTTGGGACTGTATTGGACAGGTGATGAGCAGTGCCTGGTTTTCTCCACACATACCGCTTAGAATTAAGGCCAAAAAGTTCTATCTTGGTCTCATCCGACCAGAGAATCTTATTTCTCACCATCTTGGAGTCCTTCAGGTGTTTTTTAGCAAACTCCATGCGGGCTTTCATGTGTCTTGCCACTCTGCCATTAAGCCCTGACTGGTGGAGGGCTGCAGTGATGGTTGACTTTCTACAACTTTCTCCCACTTTCTCCCATCTCTTGACTGCATCTCTGACCTTAAGTGCAGCAGAATTTTTTGTAACCTTAGCCAGATCTATGCCTTGCCACAATTCTGTCTCTGAGCTCTTCAGGCAGTTCCTTTGACCTCATGATTCTCATTTGCTCTGACATGCACTGTGAGCTGTAAGGTCTTATATAGACAGGTGTGTGGCTTTGCTAATCAAGTCCAATCAGTATAATCAAACACAGCTGGACTCAAATGAAAGTGTAGAACCATCTCAAGGATGATCATAAGAAATGGACAGCACCTGAGTTAAATATATGAGTGTCACAGCAAAGGGTCTGAATACTTAGGACCATGTGATATTTCAGTTTTTCTTGTTGTCAACAATTCTGTGTTTTTCTGTCAATATGGGGTGCTGTGTGTACATTAATGAGGAAAAAAATGAACTTAAATGATTTTAGTAAATGGCTGCAATATAACAAAGAGTGAAACATGTAAGGGGGTCTGAATACTTTCCTTCCTTACTGTACCTGCTCATCTCCGCTGCCATGACCCTGTGAACATTCCAACCCACTTGACACTTTGGGTTCAGACATCCTTGTACCACTGTAAAGTAATAAATCAGATGACTCTGTGTATTTTATATTCTGAGAATATTTACTCGAACCAATTAAAAGGGATATTGTCACAGCACTCGTCCCTTCATTGGAGCTCCGCTCTGTCCCCCTTCACTCCCTCCTCTAGTACTCGTGTGAGATCGCCGTGTAGCTACGCCCCGACATGTTTCATCATAAAGATTTAATCATGGGGTTCATCATGAAACATGTCGGGGCGTAGCTACACGGCGATCTCACACGAGTACTAGAGGAGGGAGTGAAGGGGGACAGAGCGGAGCTCCAGTGAAGGGACCAGTGCTGCGGACGGGTGAGACGAACATGAGCACACACACCTCCTGGGTCCGCCGTGGCCGCCTGTTGTTATTTCAGTTGCTATTGCTTGCTGTGCTGTGGGAGTTCTCCATTTGCCGTGAAGTGACTTGCCTGTTATTTTATTTTAAATGTGAGTTCATTACAAGTTGTTTTATATGTGATTAAATCTTTTAAACGAGATTACACTATTGGTGCTTCTTTTTTTTTTATGTCACACTACCAACCTGAGAAAAGCGGTGTTCCTATGGAGCAGTGGAGGTGTATGCTCGCATGTTAACCCCCATGTAAGTGGGTTAGAGGCTCTGTCAGGCCAAACACGAGAGTGAGAGGCCTCAACAGCTGGTGAGTTTGAACTTCAGCAGGGAGTGGATTCACGTCACAGAGGTGTGGTAGATGTTTGAAAACACAGCTGAGCAGTTTTGGAGTCACCCTCACTCTTTTTTTGGACTTTCTTCAAATATTTTCACGATTATTTTTCACGATTGATTTGTTTCTGGACTTTATAGATATTTACTGTGCTCAATTTTCATTATATATTTTTTCTTGGATTTATATATTTGTATATCACTTTCACTGAGTGTTATAATTTATATTAGCTCATATTGAATTTTTTATTTTATTTAATATTAATTTTACTTTTTGGGATATTTAGCAATATATGTTTTTTCACTTTTTCTCTAGTCACGTCTGTATTCAGCTCACTGGCTGGATAAAAGTGTCTGGCATCTCCACCTGGGGATTAGCGCCACTATTTCATCTATGATTGTATATCCTGCCAAGTCCTCCCTGGGAGTCTTGAAGATTATTTTTGAGATTGGTGAATCTTTGGTCGGTCTTCAGAGTTTGGAATGTGACACCTGCATTTGGCCCCTGTAATATATGATTATATTGCATATCTTTCATGTCTTTCTGGTAAGCAGATTGAAATCACCTGGGTGTGGTGTGCTTTTTTCCATGCACATTGAAGTCGGTGGAGGTTCCTCAACATCTTTATCTCCTCTATAATTGAACTGTTACATGATCATTATTATTACATTTAAGCGCTACACTCTGGACTTTTATTCCTAATGTAGAGACGTCTGTGCAAAGTGTCCTAGTGGAACCGTGACAAAGGATGGGTAAAGGTTGGGCGACTGCCCCCTCACCAACGACCAGACTGATGGGATGTCTTCTGGACAGTAACTCATGTAGCGTAGCGACACTCATGCAGTGGATGTGCGTCTCGATCTCCCAATGTGAAGCTTGGTACACTGACTGGCAGGCGACCGGAGTGATGCTGGTTGAACGTCTGATGATGAACGACAGAGCTAGGCCCCTCTGGTATGGGTTGGAAGGTGGAACGTTGTAGGCCTGTGACCTCTCTCTCCATGCACGGAGAGGTCCGTCTTGTGTCAGGCCCAGGAGGTAGAGAGCTCCACGCAGGCTGTCAGTCACTCCTTTAGCTCAGTGAACAGTCCAATGGTATGCTTTTCTGATGCTTTATTGTAGAATTTGAACATGGATAGGTTTAGGGTAACTGTGGAATATTCCAGCAACTTTAGCAGCAACTTGAGGACACTAATCTTACTACTTTAACCCCTTCACGCCTAAGGGTAAAACAAATCTAAATGCCTAAGCACAATTTTGCAATGTTGACATGTGTTAGTAAAACGGTACATATCATCACAACTACTTCTGCATCCAGGTGAATTATACAGCGTTTTTCAGGACAAATTGGGCTTTCATTTGGTGGTAAATGGGAATGGAGATCTGATTATTTTTTATTATCAAAGGAAAATTGGCACAAAATGGTGAAAAAATTTTTTTTTTTAGCTGTATATTTCTTGCTATTACCAAAACCTACCACCAAAGAACAACCCAAATGAATTTGATTTGTAATGTGTGACTCTATATAATGCAATTTAAAACAGAACTTCACAAAAAGAGGAAGTTCCGCTCTTTTTTTTTTTTTGTGTTCAATTACCTGGCTTTGACAGATACACTTTCCCAGTTTCAGTGAGATCGTCATGGCAGATCCAGCAGAAGATCTTTCACACTTTGATTTACATTTGGTGTGGAGTTGCCCTTTATATTCATATCAGAAACTAATGCTGGATGAAAGTTTAGTATGGATATTAACCGATTTCAGCCCCAGAAGATTTTTACCCCCTCCCTGACCAGAGCACTTCTTACAATTCGGCACTGCATTGCTTTAACTGACAATTGCGCGGTCGTGCGATGTTGTACCCAAACAAAATTTGCGTCCCTTTTTTCCCACAAATAGAGCTTTCTTTTGGTGGTATTTGATCACCTCTGCGGTTTTTATTTTTTGCGCTATAAAAAAAAAAGAGAGGGAAGCACTCTCGCCCAGCAGTAAAAAGGGTCGCTGGTTCGAATCCCAACCATGGCTCTACCTGCCTGGAGTTTGCATGTTCTCCCTGTGCCTGCGTGGGTTTACTCCGGTTTAGGGCTGAAATAACGAATCGATTATGTAATTAATCGATTACTATTTTCATAATCGATTAATCGGCCAGTAACATAATGGGGTTAAAAAAAAACTAAAATGAGCCCTTTATAGTACAAAAAGAGCAAATAATTGCTACTGTAAATATTGCTTTCACAGTTCTACAGTAAAAAAAATGAACCCCTTGCAGTAGTGATTATCTGCTTTTTTTTATACTATAAAGGGCTATTTTTTTTAACCCCATTATGTTACTAAACATCTTAGACCTGGTTCACATCTATGCGTTTTTTGGTGCTTTTTTCAGAAACGAAACATTCATTTACATGGTTTCCTATGGGACACATTCACATCTGTGCTTTTTTCAGCTGCTGGAAAGGGTCAGGGGACTTTTTTCTTAACGCTTTTTTGGTTCAATAGACTTCAATGGAGAATCTGCAGAAAAGCATGTAATGTGTTTTTGCACCTATTTGGTTTTTTTTGTTTTTTTTTTAAATGAAACATTTATTGAAATAATTCAACATAACAAAAGTATAAAGAGCGTTTTGTACATTGGTTACATAGGAAATCTCGAAAACAGAGAAATACCAGTGGTGGTCATGGTTTACATCTCGTTATATGGAGATGCTCTAGGTTCTCTGCGCCCCTACCACCCGCACCCCTTCCGGGATCTTGCTGTGCAGGAGGCGGTAAGGCCCAGACAACCAGAACATAAAATAAGTATATAAACAGACCATGGAATAGATTATTAGGTTAAATGTGAACATTGGGTAAACCTTTTGTGACATAAAGATCAATTATAGAAACATTACCAACGAACCAACATTCAGGATTGTAGTCTCAGGAAGGGTTAGTTAAAGATCTGTCACAAGGTCTAAAGTATCTTAAAGGAAGAAAGCTGAGTAAAAAAAAAAAAGAAACAAAAATGAAGGAGAACCTATCCCGAGATCTACCCATTGGTTGTCTAAATGAAAAACCCATTTATACCAAGAGTCAAAAAAGCATAGCATCGAGAAGTATAGTAAAAGGAAGGAGGAGAGGAGAGAGGGGGAAACAAGAGAAGAGGCAAAGAGTATAGGACAGGGGTGAGGAAGGAGGAGATGCACAGAGGGCTATCGCAAGAGGGTACCCGAGGGCCGACCCAGAAAGGATTCCAACCTATGATCTATGAATCCAGTTTATAGGGATATCCCCACCTGGGAAGCCCAAGGCTCCCAAATAATTTTGAATTTATCCACAGTGTCCAGGATGGTATTGGAGGTCTTTTCCTGCATCATTATCTAAGAAATTTTTTGTTTGGTTAAACGAAAGGATACTGTCGGAGATTTCCAGTACCGGCCAATGGTCATTTTGGCGCCAAGGAGGATAAACCTAATTCGAATCTGGTTAGATTTAGAAGTTTTAGGGATTAGACAGTTAAGTAGAGCAGTAATTGGTTCTTGCTTAAGCGTACAGCCAGTGGTTCTGCGAATAAGGAAGAATATCTTATTCCAAAACATTCTGACTCTAGGACATTCCCAAAAAATGTGTAGAAGAGTACCCAAATGATCGCATCCCCTAAAACATAGAGGGGATGCTTGGGGATAGAATTTGGCTAGAGGAGTAGGTACTAAATACCACTGTGTTAAAATTTTGAGGCTAGCTTCAGCCAGAGAAGTGTTTAGGATACCTTTAAAAGAACGGGCAAAATTGGAGTGCCATAGGTCCAGGTCCCAGCTGAGGTCCAGATCATGCTCCCAGCTCAACATGTAGGATGCTTTCTCTGGTGGGTCCGCTAGAGATGAGTAAATGAGGGAGATACCCCCTCTTGTGTCCACACCATTATTCATAGGGAGTTACTGAGAGTGGTATTTTGCTGCTCTTCCAAATGAGATTCAGAAAATGTGATAATTGGTAGTACCTACATTTTTCCGAGGGGGCATATCGAGTTTTGAGGTACAGTATGGAAAAGTGAGGGGACCATTTGAGTTAAAGAAATGGCCAGTTCTGTAAAGGCCTTTGTCTAGCCACCATTTGAAATGCACCTATCTGTGTTTATTAATCTGCCCAACAACAAATTGGCCAAGAAAAATGCAAAAACGCAAATTGCAGCAAAATCACGTGCGCAAAAATCAAAACGCACAGCAAAAAAGCACTGCAGAAACAGAGCAAAAGCAAAACTGCATAGGTGTGTACCGAGCCTTATGTTGGCCACATATATCAATTTTCAGACGAGAATATTCAGATGAAAAATCTTTGTACATTTGCTGAATGAAAGAATGTTGTTTGAAATTTTCACTTGTTTTTAACATTCTGTTTTTAAAATGAATGTCATTTCTGAACGAAAACCACATACACTGTCGGACAATTCCTTTGACCAAGAAGTTTTGTATTATTTCCAAATTTTCCCATCACTGTGGTTGAAAATGAACGTCGATTTGACCCCCAGAAATATCGAACGAACGTTCTTAAAATTAAATTTTTTTTGAAGGAAAACATTGTTTGTTCTTTAAATAAAAATTTTTTATCTCTGAGTCTGATAATATTTGCCAGATTCACCCTTTAATAGCATATACAGTATATCTCTCCTCTAATAGTATATACAGTATATCTCTTCTCTAATAGTATATACAGTATATGTCCTCTAATAGTATATACAGTATCTCTCCTCTGATAGTATACACAGTATATCTCTCCTCTAATAGTATATACAGTATATCTCTCCTTTGATAGTATATACAGTATATCTTTCCTCTAATAGTATATACAGTATATCTCTCCTCTGATAGTATATACAGTATATCTCTTCTCTAATAGTATATACAGTATATCTCTCCTCTAATAGTATATACAGTATATCTCTCCTCTGATAGTATATACAGTATATCTTTCCTCTAATAGTATATACAGTATATATCTCCTCTAATAGTATATACAGTATATCTCTCCTCTAATAGTATATACAGTATATCTCTCCTCTAATAGTATATACAGTATATCTCTTCACTAATAGTATATACAGTATATCTCCTCTAATAGTATATACAGTATATCTCTCCTCTAATAGTATATACAGTATATATCTCCTCTAATAGTATATACAGTATATCTCGCCTCTAAAATTATATACAGTATATCTCTCCTCTAATAGTATATACAGTATATCTCTCCTCTAATAGTATATACAGTAAATCTCTCCTCTGATAGTATATACATTATATCTCTCCTCTAATAATATATACTGTAAATCTCCTCTAATAGTATATACAGTATATCTCTCCTCTAATAGTATATCTCTCCTCTGATAGTCTGATAGTATATACATTATATCTCTCCTCTAATAGTATATACAATATATCTCTCCTCTGATATTATATACAGTATATCTCCTCTAATAGTATATACAGTATATCTCTCCTCTGATAGTATATACAGTATATCTCCTCTAATAGTATATACAGTATATCTCTCCTCTAATAGTATAAACAGTATATATCTCCTCTAATAGTATATACAGTATTAGGGACGAGCTTCGAGTTCGAGTCGAACCCATGTTCGACTTGAACATCGTTGGTTCATCGAATTGCGAACGATATGGGCCGTTCACACCAAATTCGAGTGGCGCGTCACGGCCCATCATTCACTGCGGAATCGTAGTGCATTGCTGGCTGATGATCGGCCAGACATGCACTATGACCCGCAAGCTTGGCCAATCACAGCGCCGTCTGTACAGAGAGCCGTAATTGGCCAAAGCCAGTATGGCTTTGGCCAATTATGCCTCAGGGGGTTTAGTACACGCCCCACACTATATAAGGCCGACTGCGTGGCGGCCTTGTGTAGTGTGTGTTGCGGCGGCGGAGAGATAGACAGAGAGACAGTGTCATTTGATTTAAGTTCGATAGAGAAGGCAGGCGAGTCAGTTAGCTGCACTTACAGTGTATTGTGTATATATATATATGCATCCCAGGTGTTATATACACACTGTATTCAGTTTAGCTAGATCTGTTCCTGTTATTCTCTTCCTAATATACTGACAGGCAGGCAGGTGTTTTTACAGTATTTACAGTTAGTGTACTGTGTACCCTACACAGTTGCACCTACAGTATAGCTACCTGAAGACAAGTGCTGTTGTTCTTCTTCTGATCTTATTAATACCACAGGCAGGCAGCTTGAAGTATTTACAGTTAGTGTACTGTGTACCCCTGCACAGTGTGCACCTATAGCTACCTGAAGACAAGTGCTGGTGTTTTCATACTAATAATACTACAGGCAGGCAGTTGATTCTGCTAGTTGCAGTATAATCAGTATATATATACATTCCAGTTTTGTGCAGCTACATCTCCCTGCAGGCCATTAGTATGTCTGGAAGGCCAACAAGGAGAGGCAGACAGTCACAAGCCAATAAAAGAGGGCAAGCAGGCTCTGTGTCTAGTGGCAACAGTGCTGGTCGTGGACACGGTGCATCCTCATCAGCACGTAGACGTGGGACAAGCCTGTCCTTTTTTTCGGCAGCTGGCCTGTGTTAAGCCGCAACATGCGGAAGGCTTGGTAGAGTGGATGACCAAGCCGTCCTCATCCTCCTCATCCTCTATCACCTATGCTCAGGGTACTTTGTCTGGCAAAGCAGCTGCCAACGCGGCCTCTTCCCTTGGCTCAATGGCATCAGTCACTCCTTCCCTAGCCCCACCATGTCCTCCTGAGGAGTCCCCTGAACTGTTTGACCACAGTGTTGGGTACATGCTCCAGGAGGATGCCCAGCGTTTTGAAGGCTCCAATGATTTTACCCAGCTAGAGGAAGGTAGTAACGTGATCCCAGACAGAGGGGGTGTCCAAGAAGGACAGCAATCTGACAGTCATGTTCCCCCAGCTGCAGCATACAGCTAGGTTTGCTCCAGTGATGAGGAGGGAGGGGATGATGAGGTCACTGACTCCACTTGGGTGCCTGATAAGAGAGAGGAGGAGGAGGCACATCACCAATGAGGCAGGATGCCCTCCAGGGGCCAGCTTATGAGGAGCACACCGACTGCATCACACCGTAGAGCTCCACATGTGCAGGACGCTGCTGTCTCTGCATGTTATTCCAAAAGTTCTTTGGTGTGGGCCTTTTTTGAGACGAGTGCATCAGATCGCTCCGCTTCTATTTGCAACATATGTCTCAAGCGTAACTCGCGTGGCCAAAACATCACCTGCTTGGGCACCACATGCTTGACCAGACATATTTCGACCTGCCATGCAGTTCGTTGGCAAGCGTACCTAAAAGACCCACACCAAAGAACAAAGAGGACCTCTCCTTGCTCCTCATCAGCTGAGATCTCCAACCCCACTATACCTTCAGATCTTTCTGAGACCTGCACTGAGAGGAATGAAGGTGTAGAATTAGGTGTGTCACAGCCAAGTACTTGCGGGCAATCTGTTGTTTGTAAGCCCGTGAGAACTTCCTCTCAAGTTTGACCATAGAGTAGGAAGTCATCCAGATATGGCATAAACTGGACCCCCCTTGATCAGACCTTGGTGATAGGCAGTCCCTATTAGTTGTTTATAGCAGATAATCATGTTGTTTACATGGGTAAGGGACACTTTTTTGTACCAGTCCTGGTTCTGCAAAAGACGTAAAACCATTGACTCGTACTGGGCATTAGTCATCACAACTAGGTTACCTCCCTTATCCGAGGGTTTTATAACCAGACATGAGTCTGAATGTAATGATTTAAGGGCTGCTTTCTGTTGGCATGTCAAATTCGATAGTGTCAAATCTCTCCATTTAGTTTTTTTAATGTCATCGGTAACCTGTTGGGTGAAGGCCCAAACATTGGGGTTTCCCTGTAGTGTGGGAAAGGTTTTGGATTTGGATTTATATTCCCTGGGGGAGGAGAGAGGTAAGGGAGGAGGGACATCGATGGAAGTATCAATTTGTCCTTCCTGATGTAGGAAGTGGGCTTCCAGAAGCTCAGTTTCGTCAATGTGTCCCTCGTCCCATAGCTCCATGAGCTCCTCCATGGCTTTAATATCATCCAAAGTCATATTTGTCCATGAGGATTCTTCTGAAGGTGTCTTTTGGGTGAGTGATTTGGGTTTATCATAAAGAATACGAAGCATTAGCTTGCGAGAAAACAGATTTAGGTCTTTCATGAGTTCAAACTGATCAATTTTCTGCATCGGGCAAAAGGATAATCCAAGTTCCAAGACAGAAATTTGATCAGGGCTGAGAGAAATGGGAGACAAATTAATTACTTTGAATTTTTCGGCTGTTTCTGGAATGGCGATTCCGCATTTGTCGTGCAACGCCTTTTATGTGGGAAAAACGAAACGTCCCCTAATTGGCCAAAGCCAAGGAGGCTTTGGCCAATTATGGCTCAGGGGATTTAGTACACGCCCCACACTATAAAAGGCCGCCTGCACGGCGGCCCTGTGCAGTGTGTTCCGGTGTGCTTAGAGAGAGAGAGAGAGAGAGACAGTGTCATTTCATTTGAGTTAGCTAGATTAGGCAGGACAGTCAGTCAGTTAGCTGCACTTAAAGTGTATTGTGTATATATATGCATCCCAGGTGTTGCATATATATATATATATATACACTGTATTCAGTTTAGCTAGATCCGTTCCTGTTATCTTCTAGACTATTTACATTTAGTGTAGTGCGTCCTGCTCACAGTGTTCAGCTAGATCCGTTCCTGTTATCTTCCTACTGACAGGCAGGCTTGTCTTGTTACAGTATATAAAGCTACCTGAAGAAAATTACTGGTGTTCTTTTGATCCTATTAGTACCACAGTCAGGCAGCTAGACTATTTACATTTAGTGCAGTGCGTCCTGCTCACAGTGTTCAGCTAGATCCGTTCCTGTTATCTTCTTACTGACAGGCAGGCTTGTCTTGTTACAGTATATAAAGCTACCTGAAGAAAATTACTGGTGTTCTTTTGATCCTATTAGTACCACAGTCAGGCAGCTAGACTATTTACATTTAGTGCAGTGCGTCCTGCTCACAGTGTTCTGCAAAACCTACAAGTTAGTGGGGTGCGTCCTGCTCGCAGTGTTCAGCTAGATCTGTTTCTGTTATCTTCTTACTGACAGGCAGGCTTGTCTTGTTACAGTAAATACAGCTACCTGAAGAAAATTGCTGGTGTTCTTTTGATCCTATTAGTACCACAGTCAGGCAGCTAGACTATTTACAGTTAGTGCAGTGCGTCGTGCTCACAGTGTTCTGCTAAACCTACAAGTTAGTGGGGTGCGTCCTGCTCACAGTGTTCAGCTAAAGCTACCTGTAGAAGGTTGGTGGTGTTCTCATACTACAGGCAGGCAGTTGATTTTGCTAGCTGCAGTATCAGTACATATATATATATATATATATATATATCCCAGCTTAGTGCAGCTACAGGCCATTAGTATGTCTGGAAGGCCAAGAAGGAGAGGCAGACAGTCACAAGCCAATAAGAGAGGGCAAGCAGGCTCTGTGTCTAGTGCTGGTCGTGGAGACGGTGCATCCTCATCAGCACGTGGCCATGGGACACGCTTGGCCTTTTTTTCGGCAGCTGGCCATGTTGAGCCGCAACATGCGGAAGGCTTGGTCGAGTGGATGACCAAGCCGTCCTCATCCTCCTCATCCTCTCTCACCCATGCCCAGGGTACTTTGTCTGGCAAAGCAGCGGCCTCTTCCCTCGGCTCAATGTCATCAGTGACTCCTTCCCTAGCCCCACCATGTCCTCCTGAGGAGTCCCTCAAACTGTTTCACCACAGTGTTGGGTACATGCTCCAGGAGGATGCCCAGCGTTTGGAAGGCTCTGATGATGATACTGAGCTCGATGAAGGCAGTAACATGAGCATGGACAGAGGGGGTGCCCAAGAAGGACAGCAATCTGGCAGTCATGCTCCCCCTGCTGCAGCATACTGCCAGGTTTGCTCCAGTGATGAGGAGGGAGGGGATGATGAGGTCACTGACTCAACGTGGGTGCCTGATAGGAGAGAGGAGGAGGAGGAGGAGGAGGAGGCGGCACATCACCAATGAGGTAGGATGCCCTCCAGGGGCCAGCCTAAGGGCAGCACATTGACTGCATCACACCCCAAAGCTCCACATGTGCAGGGCGCTGCAGTGTCTGCCGTTATTCAAAAAGTTCCTTGGTGTGGGCCTTTTTTGAGACGAGTGCATCAGATCGCACCGCTGCTATTTGCAACATATGTCTCAAGCGTATCTCATGTGGCCAAAACATCTCCCGCTTGGGTACCACATGCTTGACCAGACATATGTTGACCTGCCATGCAGTTCGTTGGCAAGCCTATCTAAAAGACCCACACCAAAGAACAAAGAGGACCTCTCCTTGCTCCTCATCAGCTGAGATTTCCAACCCCACTAGACCTTCAGTCCTCTCTGAGACCTGCACTGAGAGGAATGAAGGTGTAGAATTAGGTGTGTCACAGCCAAGTACTTGTGGGCAATCTGCTTTTGGTACACCGACGTTAGATTGTACCAGGCACATTTCCCTGCCCCAGCTGCTGCACCGCCGAAAGAAGTTTGCTCCCAGCCATCCACATGCCCAGCGGTTGAATGCTAGCTTGGCAAAATTGCTAGCACTTCAACTGCTGCCTTTTCAGTTGGTAGACTCTGCCCCCTTCCGTGAGTTTGTGGAATGTGCGGTTCCTCAATGGCAGGTACCCAAACGCCACTTTTTCTCACGGAAGGCGATTCCGGCTCTCTACCAGCATGTGGAAGGCAATGTCCATGCCTCACTGGACAGGGCGGTCAGCGGTAAGGTGCATATTACCGCTGACTCATGGTCCAGCAGGCATGGACAGGGACGTTACCTAAGTTTCACGGCGCATTGGGTGACTCTGCTGGCAGCTGGGAAGGATGCAGGACAAGGTGCAGTAGTGTTGGAGGTTGTTCCGCCACCACGCCTCCAAAATGCTAATGATTGTGACACACCTCTCTCCTCCACCCCCTCCTCTTCTTCTTCCTCCATGGCCTCTTCCTCGGAACCAGCGGTGCTCCGTAGTCGTTCAAGGGGCTACGCAAGTACGCAGGCCAAAAGATGCCATGCGGTGCTTGAGCTGGTGTGCTTGGGGGACAGAAGCCACACTGGGGCAGAGGTTCTGTCAGCTCTGCAGGGGCAGGTTCAGAGGTGGTTGACGCCACGCCAACTTAAGGCAGGAATGGTGGTTTGCGACAATGGCACCAACCTCCTCTCTGCCCTCCGACAGGGACAAATGACCCATGTGCCCTGTTTGGCTCACGTCCTTAACTTGGTGGTGCAGCGGTTCTTGGGCAGGTACCCGGGCTTACAGGATGTCCTGAGGCAGGCCAGGAAAGTCTGTGTGCATTTCCGCCGGTCATATAATGCCAGTGCTCGGCTGACGGACCTCCAAAAGGAGTTTAACCTGCCCAAGAACCGCCTAATCTGTGACATGCCCACCAGGTGGAACTCAACGTTGGCCATGCTGCAGCGGCTGCACACGCAGCAGAGGGCCATCAATGAGTACCTGTGTGACTATGGCACCAGGACAGGGTCAGGGGAGCTTGGTTTTTTTTCCCCACGCCAGTGGACCATGATCAGGGATGCATGCACTGTCCTGTCACCATTTGAGGAGGCCACGAGGATGGTAAGCAGTGACAGTGCATGCATCAGTGACACTGTACCCCTTGTCCACCTGTTGGAGCACACGCTGCGTGGAATAATGGACAGGGCACTTGAGGCAGAACAGAGGCAGGAAGAGGAGGACTTCCTTAGCTCTCAAGGCCCCCTTTATCCAGACAGTGTTCCTGCGTGCCCGCCGATCACACAGGAAGAGGAGCAGGAGGAGGAGGAGGAGGAGGAAGATTGTGTCAGTATGGAGGTGGAGCCTGGCACTCAGCATCAGCAGCAGTCTTTAAGGGATCAGTCCCAAGAAACACATGGACTTGTACGTGGCTGGGCGGAGGTGGCTGCGGACCATGTCGTCCTTAGTGACCCAGAGGACTCCGGACCGAATGCCTCAGCAAACCTACGCTGCATGGCCTCCCTGATCCTGCAAAGCCTGCGTAAGGATCCTCGTATTCGTGGTATCAAGGAGAAGGACCAATACTGGCTGGCAACCCTCCTTGATCCACGTTACACAGGTAAGGTTGCGGACCTTATCTTGCCATCGCAGAGGGAGCAGAGGATGAAACATCTTCGGGAGGCCTTGCAGAAAGGTCTGTGCAACGCGTTCCCAGAGACTGGGAGGTTACAAACGCCTGTTTCTGGACAACGTGTTGCTGAGGCTTCGGTCAGTCAAAGAAGGAGCGGTGGAGAAGGTGGCCGTCTGACCGATGCGTTCAGACAATTTTTTGGTCCGCAGCCCCAAGGTATGATCGGTTCCAGCAACCATCGCCAGCGTCTGTTTTACATGGTGCAGGAATACCTAGGGGCAAGATCAGACTTGGACACCTTTCCCACCGAAAATCCTCTGGGTTACTGGGTCTTGAGGATGGATCACTGGCCAGAGCTTGCACAGTATGCAATTGAGCTACTGGCCTGTCCTGCATCCAGCGTTCTTTCGGAACGCACATTCAGTGCTGCTGGAGGCGTGGTAACCGATCACAGGGTGCGTCTGTCCACTGACTCGGTCGGTCGACTGACCTTCATAAAAATGAATCAGTCTTGGATCACCACCAGCTACCAAGCACCTGATGCTGATGTAACCGAATAATTTTTTTTGAAATCTCAGATCCCTTCAAAGACTGCCTATGCTGATGCTGAGTGACGGAAGGAGACAACAGGAAGTGAGATGAAATCTATCCCTAGGAAGGGAAGTTCTCTCCTGTAAGAGTTAATATGGGAAAAACATTTCTCCTTTCCACTGATGCTTTCCAATCCTTGTTCCACAAAAAAACCCAAATTTTCAAAAAACATTTTTCATTGGGACAAAAAGTGAGGTGAAATCTTCTGAAGAGGAGGAAAGACAGCAAAACAAATGTCACAGGGGTGATAACCCTTCCCTATGTTTTCCAAAAAGCTTAAAAAAGATTTTTTGGCTGGAGCTAAACACGTTAAAAATGTACCCGTTCAAAATTACAAAGAGATTCTACTTAACAACAAACCTACAGTCCCTGTCTTGTTTGCACCGCCTGCATACTGCTGTTCAGAGTATATAGGGCCTGGTGGCCCCACATCTTTCCTTATTTTGATTTGGGTGCGGGGTTCCCCTTAATATCCATACAAGACCCAAAGGGCCTGGTAATGGACTGGGGGGTACCCATGCCGTTTGTCTCACTGATTTTCATCCATATTGCCATGACCCGACATTACATTAAATACGCAAGCAGTTTTAAATGAGACTTTTCCTTTAAAAATGACATTTGGTGCAGGGACTGTTCTAAACACGGGAAACACGCGTCACTTTACAGGCATACTATAGACACCCCTCAGGTACGATATTTAAAGGAATATTTCACTTTTTTTTTTCACTTTAAGCATTATTAAAATCACTGCTCCCGAAAAAACGTCCGTTTTTAAAAGTTTTTTTTGCATTGATACATGTCCCATGGGGTAGGACCCGAGTCCCCAAACCCTTTTTAGGACAATACCATGCAAATTAGCCTTTAAAATGAGCACTTTTGATTTCGAACGTTCGAGTCCCATAGACGTCAATGGGGTTCTAACGTTCGTGCGAACTTTCGGTCCGTTCGCAGGTTCTGGTGCGAACCGAACCGGGGGGTGTTCGGCTCATCCCTAGACCTCGGCACCCGGGCCTTATTGACCTTCCATCCCGCCATTTTCGGAGATCGAGAACTATTTTGGCTCCCTTGTATATCCGTTGGCTTCTGTGTTGTCTATGTTTGGGCACCAGATTTTTAAAAATGGCCGCCGCTCAACGAACGCTCTTGCGTCATGAGCGTCGCCGCCATTTGGATAAGCCGGATGCGCGCGCATGCGCATTCCTCCTTACTAGTCTGCGGTGTGGTATCTGTAACCCTTACTTCCCCATACAAAGCGGATTATCGCCAATTGTAGTTTGTTAAGGAAACCTTTTGTTAGAGGGATTGGGAGAGAGCGAAATAAATACAAGAGGCGGGGAAGCAATGTCATCTTGATAGCGTTTACTCTTCCTACCCAGGAAAGACCATATTTAGCCCATTTATCTAATTCTTGTCTGCATTTCAGTATCATGGGAGGATAATTAGCTTTAAATAATCCCCCTATCTCAGGGGTCAAGTGAATTCCCAGATAGGGGATAGCCGTATCAGACCAAGAGAACTCAAAGCTGTGTTTAAGTTGTGAGAGAATTTCTGCCGCCACCATAATATTTAAGGCCACAGATTTAGTCATATTCACCGTCAGGCCTGAGATTTTACTGAAGGTTCTAAGTATCCTGCACACTACTGGGGTGGATATCAGGGGAGAGGAGATGTACAGCAGTAAGTCATCTGTGTATAAAGCGCATTTGTGTTCCTGATCCCCACACCTCACCCCCCTGACATCCGGGTTTGTTCTGATGGCTATAGCTAATGTCTCTATCGCAATGGCGAATAGGAGGGGAGAAAGTCCGTTTTTATTTTTTGCGCTATAAACGGAAAAAGACTGAAAATTTTGAAAAAAAATGATATTTTCTACTGTTTGTTAAAAAAAAATCCAATAAACTCAATTTTAGTCATACATTTAGGCCAAAATGTATTCGGCCACATGTCATTGGTAAAAAAAAAGTCAATAAGCGTATATTTATTGGTTTGCGCAAAAGTTATAGCGTCTACAAACTAGGGTACATTTTCTGGAATTTACACAGCTTTTAGTTTATGACTGCCTATGTCATTTCTTGAGGTGCTAAAATGGCAGGTCAGTACAAAACTGCACCCAAATGACCCCTTTTTGGAAATTAGACACCCCAAGGAAATTGCTGAGAGGCATGTTGAGCCCATTGAATATTAATTTTTTTTTGTCCCAAGTGATTGAATAATGACAAAAAAAATAAAAAATTACAAAAAGTTGTCACTAAATGATATATTTGCTCAAAACCCCCCCAAATGACCCAATTTTGGAAAGTAGACACACCAAGCTATTTGCTGAGAGGCATGTTGAGTCCATGGAATATTTTATATTTTGACACAAGTTGCGGGAAAGTGACAATCTTTTTTTTTTTTTTGCACAAAGTTGTCACTAAATGATATATTGCTCACACAGGCCATGGGCATATGTGGAATTACACCCCAAAATAAGTTTAGCTGCTTCTCCTGAGTATGGGGATACCACATGTGTGGGACTTTTTGAGAGCCTAGCCGCGTACGGGGCCCTGAAAACCAATCACCGCCTTCAGGATTTCTAAGGGTGTCAATTTTTGATTTCACTCTTCACTGCCTATCACAGTTTCGGAGGCCATGGAATGCCCAGGTGGCACAAACCCCCCCAAATGACCCCATTTTGGAAAGTAGACTCCCCAAGCTATTTGCTGAGAGGCATGGTGAGTATTTTGCAGCTCTCATTTGTTTTTGAAAATGAAGAAAGACAAGAAAAATTTTTTTTTTTTTCAATTTTCAAAACTTGTGACAAAAAGTGGGGTTTGCAAAATACTCACTATACCTCTCAGCAAATAGCTTGGGGTTTCTACTTTCCAAAATGGGGTTATTTGGGGGGGGGGGGGTTGTGCCACCTGGGCATTCCATGGCCTCCAAAATTGTGATAGGCAGTGAAGAGTGAAATCAAAAATTTATGCCCTTAGAAAGCCTGAAGGCGGTGCTTTGTTTTCGGGGTCCCGTACGCGGCTAGGCTCCCAAAATGTCTCACACATGTGGTATCCCCGTACTCAGGAGAAGCAACAGAATGTATTTTGGGGTGTAATTTCACATATTCCCATGACATGTTTGAGCAATATATCATTTAGTGACAACTTTGTGCAAAAAAAAAAAAAAAATTGTCTCTTTCCCGCAACTTGTGTCACAATATAAAATATTCCATGGACTCAACATGCCTCTCAGCAAATAGATTGGGGTGTCTACTTTCCAAAATGGGGTCATTTGGGGGGGGGTTTGAACTGTCCTGGCATTTTATGCACAACATTTAGAAGCTTATGTCACACATCACCCACTCTTCTAACCACTTGAAGACAAAGCCCCTTCTGACACTTTTTGTTTACATGAAAAAAATATTTTTTTTTGCAAGAAAATTACTTTGAACCCCCAAACATTATATATTTTTTTAAAGCAAATGCCCTACAGATTAAAATGGTGAGTGTTTCATTTTTTTTTTCACACAGTATTTGCGCAGCGATTTTTCAAACGCATTTTTTGGGGAAAAAACACACTTTTTTAAATTTTAATGCACTAAAACACACTATATTGCCCAAATGTTTGATGAAATAAAAAAGATGATCTTAGACCGAGTACAAGGATACCAAACATGACATGCTTTAAAATTGCACACAAACGTGCAGTGGCAACAAAATAAATACATTTTTAAAAGCCTTTAAAAGCCTTTACAGGTTACCACTTTAGATTTACAGAGGAGGTCTACTGCTAAACTTACTGCCCTCGATCTGACCTTCGCGGTGATACCTCACATGCATGGTGCAATTGCTGTTTACATTTGACGCCAGACCGACGCTTGAGTTCGCCTTAGCGCGTGAAAAAGGGGGGACAGGGGTGCTTTTTTTTTTTTCTTTATTATTTTTTTGGTTTTTCATCTTATTTTTAAACTGTTCCATTAATTTTTTTTTAAATCATTTTTATTGTTATCTCAGGGAATGTAAATATTCCCTATGATAGCAATAGGTAGTGACAGGTACTCTTTTTTGAAAAAATTGGGGTCTATTAGACCCTAGATCTCTCCTCTGCCCTCAAAGCATCTGACCACACCAAGATCGGTGTGATAAAATGCTTTCCCAATTTCCCAATGGCGCTGTTTACATCCGGCAAAATCTAAGTCATAAAATGCTCGTAGCTTCCGGTTTCTTAGGCCATAGAGATGTTTGGAGCCACTCTGGTCTCTGATCAGCTCTATGGTCAGCTGGCTGAATCACCGGCTGCATTCTCAGGTTCCCTGTTGAGACAGGAGAGCCAGAGAAAAACACGCAAGATGGTGGGGGGGGGGCATTCCCTCCCACTGCTTGTAAAAGCAGTCTAGAGGCTAATTAGCCGCTAGGATTGCTTTTACATGAAAGCCGACCGCTGGCTGAAAAGAATGATACCAAGATGATACCTAAACCGGTAGGCATCATTCTGGTATAACCACTCAAAGTCATGAATGGCGTACCTGAAGACAAAAAAATGGTTAACAATAAAGCACAGTAAACAGTAAAGTATAAAAAATTGCATACCTGAAAAGCAAACATGATAAAACATAATAACAATAAACATTGCAGAATAGAATACAGTAAAAAAGAGCAGAACAACAGAGAGAGAATAGAGAGAGAGAACAATAAAACAACAACTATTATTTTTTATTTTATATTTATTTTTGTGTTTTTTTTTTTTTACACTGTTTTTGTAACTGTAATTTTTATAACTGTAACCGGTTCCAGGTTCGGGTCTCTCAAAATGCGATGGCATCTTGGGAGACCCTGTGAAAGTGTGTCCTAGTCTGTCCAATGCAAAGACCAGGATTGTCAGGACAGGAGGGACAATAATAGCGGGTGTCACGCCTATATCCGCGCTTGCTGTAGACACAACATCTTTTTTTTTGGGGGGGGGGGTTCGTTGGGTAGGGGTACTCGGGAGGACATAAAGAAAATGCCTCTCATGCAGCCGACTGCATTTGGTTGGGGATGTGAATGGGGGAAGTACGGGCGCTGCAGAAGTGGTGGGTTCCCAATTAGAATTGGCGAATGCAGCATGAAGGGCATTATGGGCACGACGGGCCTGTGTTTGTCTTCTTGGTGGCAGCGGGACACTACTTGTGCTTGCCACCTCACCAGCTTGAACTGCACTTATGGGACTCGCCACATCACCAAGTGTTACTGCAGTGCTGGTTTGACTACGACCGTGGTGTACTAGGCCGCTGGTGCTTGCCAGTTCACCAAAACGCTACCAAAAAAACTGTTAGCGATCGCAGGGATCAGGGATCAGGCCTAACAAAAGTACCCCTACCATTTCACTAAAAAAACTGTCAAAAATGTTAAAAATGACAAGAGACAGTTTTTGACAATTCCTTTATTTAAATGCTTCTTCTTTCTTCTATCTTCTATCTTCCTTCATCTTCCTCTTCTTCTGGTTCCTCTGGTTCTTCTGGTTCTTCCTCCGGTGTTCTCGTCCAGCATCTCCTCCGTGGCGTCTTCTTCCCTTCTTCTCCTCGGGCCGCTCCGCATCCATGGCATGGAGGGAGGCTTCCGCTCTTCTCTTCATCTTCTTCTCTTCATCTTCTTCTTTTCATCTTCTTGTCTTCATCTTCTTTTCGGCCCGCTCCGCATCCATGCATGGAGGGAGGCTCCCACTGTGTGACGTTTCTCCTCTTCTGATGGTTCTTAAATAATGGGGGGCGGGGCCACCCAGTGACCCCGCCCCCCTCTGACGCACGGGGACATGACGGGACTTCCTTGTGGCATTCCCCGTGACGCCACAAGGAAGTCCCGTCAAGTCACCGTGCGTCAGAGGTGGGCAGGGTCACTGGGTGGTCTCGCCTCCCCGTTATTTAAGAACTGTCAGAAGAGGAGAAGCGTCACACAACGGGAGCCTCCCTCCATGTATGGATGCGGAGCGGCCCGAAAAGAAGATGAAGACAAGAAGATGAGGATGAAGAGAAGAAGATGAAGAGAAGAAGATGAAGAGAAGAAGATGAAGAGAAGAGCGGGAGCCTCCCTCCATGCCATTGATGCGGAGCGGCCCGAGGAGAAGGGAAGAAGACACCGCGGAGGAGATGCTGAACGAGAACACTGGAGGAAGAACCAGAAGAACCGGAGGAACCAGAAGAAGAAGAAGATGAAGGAAGATAGAAGATAGAAGAAAGAAGAAAGAAGAAGCATTTAAGTAAAGGAATTGTCAAAAACTGTCTCTTGTCATTTTTAACATTTTTGACAGTTTTTTAGTGAAATGGTAGGGGTACTTTTGTACCCCCTTACCATTTCACACAGGGGGGAGGGCCGGGATCTGGGGGTCCCCTTGTTAAAGGGGGCTTGAAGATTCCGATAAGCCCACTGCCCGCAGACCCCCACAACCACCGGCCAGGGTTGTGGGGATGAGGCCCTTGTCCTCATCAACATGGGGACAAGGTGTTTTGGGTGGCTACTCCAAAGCACCCTCCCAATGTTGAGGACATGTGGCCTGGTACAGTTCAGGAGCGGGGGAGGGGGCACTCTCTCGCCCCCCCTCTCTTCCTGTGGCCTGCCAGGTTGCGTGCTCGGATAAGGGTCTGGTATGGATTTTTGGGGGGACCCCACAACGTTTTTTTTTTTAATTTTGGCGCGGGGTTCCCCTTAATATCCATACCAGACCTGAAGGGCCTGGTATGGAATTTAGGCGGACCCCCCACGTCATTTTTTTTTTTTAATTTTGGTTCGGGGTTCCCCTGTGGGGAATTCCCATGCCGTTTTTATCAATGAACTTCTATGTGTATTGTCGGACCGGCAATGCATTAATAGCCGCGAGTAGTTTTAAATGACTTTTTTTTCCTTTGAAATGTCATTTTGCTGCCAGACTGTTCTAAACACGGGAAACATGCGCCCCTTTACAGGCATACTATACACACCCCCCAGGTACGAAATTTAAAGGGATATTACACTTTTTTTTGCATTGATCCATGTCCCGTGGGGCAGGACCCAGGTTCCCAAACACTTTTTATGACAATAACTTGCATATAAGCCTTTAAAATTAGCACTTTTGATTATTCATGTTCGTGTCCCATAGACTTTAACGGTGTTCGCGTGTTCGAACAAATTTTTTGCCTGTTCGCATGTTCTGGTGCGAACCGAACAGGGGGGTGTTCGGCTCATCCCTAGAGACCATCCACGTTGTCTAGCTATACTGTTCCAGTGCAACTCTGTTGTTGCACTTACAAATGACCCAGTTTTAATCTGGTTCAGAAGTCTGTGCATTGATAATGTCAGTGAATGCCTTGAAATATTTAAAAACATTCCAAGGATGCCAAGTCTCATGAAAACTTTTGACCTGTTCATTCGATTGTGCCAGAGTGTCTTCCATTTCATAGAATTTTGCAACCCTATGAAGCCAATCAGCTACCGTTGGTACCCGGTGAGATTTCCAATGAATTGGGATGAGAGATTTGGCACCTTTATCCATTCTTTGCCACCTTTACATTGATACACTTTTCACAGACATCTTTACTCCAAGATCACTTTACTGCATCATTTGAACACTGTGCTTAGACGCCTTTAGCTTACTTCACTACAAGGAATCTACTATTCCCACTACAACCAACGTGCTACATATAAAAAATGACATTGATGTTTTTGCCACAGTGCACTAAGTATACCACATTTTTTTTAAATTCAAGTAATGGAGCCCAGTTTTATTATCCCGCTGATTTCATAAAATGTCCCTGGATGCAACCAATCCTATTAAAGGTCTGCATATTAATAAAGATATATACATATTACTTTTTATACAATTTAGATGTTGCAAGTTAGTTACCACACCTAAATATCATTATGTGAATAAAGTGTGGCGCTAGGGAAATGGGAAAATACTGTATATGTTCGTTATTGGGCAAAGCCTACCTGAATGTCCGTCTGGAAGGCAATTGTGCACAATAAAGTGTTTAGTGAAACAGGACTGTTCCTGTATATACTATTAGCTGGCACTAATAAAAATAGGTATCTGTGGGATAGTTATATCAGTGAAAGTGTGAAAATAACGAAAAAGGGTAAAAATTATGTATACCCTAAAATAACTGTCTACAACTCCACATAATGGGAAAGAACAGTTTCATACATAGGGAGATCTGCGAACCAATACTAGTGTTGAATTGCCTATAACAGAAAACCCAATGGTGCAACAAACATAAATAAGTGATGATGACCAAAAAATAGCGAATATAATGATAGTGTTGCTACCGCATTTATGAGCATACGGTACATCCGAAAATGAAAAGCTAATACAACTAGAAGTCCGACACAGATGTACAGGCAAACATATGGAGACTTGGCCAAAGAAACAACAACCAGGATTGGTAATATGGGACCCTTGAATCCGGGAATGGCATCAACAAGGTAAGGTATCCAACTTGCACGTAGAAAGGGACAGGTAAAAATACCCTTACCAGCAGTGGTGGACTCGCCAGCCAGCGGCTTGGGAGTCAGACAGGCTTACGATAGAGTAGAAAATGCAGCACTTTGTCCACAGCAGCTGGGGAGGATGGAGGACTGCGGCACTCACTGACCGACCTTCTCCAATCTTACCGGCTCCCGACATCCATGATGTAGGTACAAACTGCTCATCAAAGATCTATCTCCATGTGGTGGGTATAGGCCCTCGAAAATAGGGATCAAAAAGAAGACTTCCCCATAGTGTAGATCAGCTTTTCAGAGCTTTAATAAAAGGTTGTACGATAAAACGTACTCTGGCTCATAAAAACAGAGATAGAGACCAGGTACAGGGTAAATATAAAATAAGTGCTTGATTCAGTTGTGGCAAGACAGGCATAACAAACCCGACGCGTTTCGTCCGCTAGGATTTCGACTGGGGTATATGACTGTCTGCCACTAAAATTCCTGTATATATCTGTAATCATATAATTAGAAAGCAACAGCACCTGTTGATGCCGTGTGTATCGCCACTTCCGGGTCACAGGAAGATGGCGTCAGTGTTTATAATGAGCCAATCACAGTGGCCATAGGGAAAACACGTAACCAGGCCTCGGGATGGTTGAACCAATAAGATGCTGCCAAAAACAGCATCACCTTGAACCCGCCTTACGTCAGTATCAGATGACCGTCCCCCACCAACCAGACCTCTGAGTCGAGGCTCACCGCGATCACACAAGACCGTCGCGGCCCAGTAGCCAATCACCAACGGAATAGGGCTGGAATGTGGCATCCTATCAGGGATCATGCTCTAAGCGTGTGGCCTCACTCAAACGACTGCCAGACATGAAAAAATATCCCAGGGGCAGTGGAACGCATATGCGGACCACGCCTCACGATGGTAAAGCCGGTGGACGTAAATGGAGAAAAAAAGGGGAAAGTCGGAATGCTTGGAACGCAAATGCGGTCCAACCCTCTAAATGAAAGTAAGAGGGCAATCACCGTGGGAACAAAGAGTTTTAGATTCGACATGGCGTAAACATTGCTGAGCGATAACCTAAACATCATAAATAATTCTAAAAAAAAAAGTGACCAATAAAGTGATTATAAAGTACATTGCATCCCTATTCTATATATCAATGTGACAAGATCACTAATGAAAATAGCACAATTGTAAGTATTAATATACACATACATAACAGTGATATACCAATGGAGGGAAACACCCCCATATATAAAAAAGGTTACATTAAATGGGATGATGACACATGAACATGAAAAAATGCCGACACGTGAACATATTAAAAGTATAATAAACAAAAAAGTCCCATATAGATTGAGTCCTACAGGGAATTTGAGAATATTCAGAAATCACAGAATCATAAAGTAATCATTAATGACTAATGGATCATCAAAACCTTAAAATTGGGATCAAAATTAGAACTATAAGAGTAAATAAAATATGGTGTACATTTACTTAATAGTTAGTTGGCAAGTAAGTTAAAATGAACTCTACAAACTAATTAGTACACATATTTATATGCATTAGGCGGCTGATCGCACAGACCAAGGATACAGAGAGATGGAATAAGGATCTATATTAAGACTGATTGATAAAGGCATTTATGTCCCAATCAATATTGAGACCAAATGGCGAATAACATTTAAATTGGTGTATCCAGAATGTCTCTAATTTTGACACGCCCCTTTTGTGAGATTCACCCCTCCAATGTGGGATGAATTTATCTATAACTTGGAACTGAGTTCCCTTTGGATTCTGGCTATGGCAATGCAAATAGTGTTTAGGGACGCTGTGGTTTGTAAGGCCCTTTTTTATGTTAGCTGTATGCTCATTTCTTCTCACGGAAAATGTGTGTATAGTGCGGCCCACATATTGTTTTTTGCATGGACACGTGATCTAGTTTCACATGTCAGGAAATGCTTAATCTGATATTCCCTTCCTGTGGAGGTGGAGACGAACGTCTCGGTTTTCCTCCGTCCACAGACATTATGTAAACACATGTTACAGCGGCGACAGGCAAAAAACCCTTTCAAATTATGAAAGAAAGACCGGATAACAGGGGGGTCAATGGTATTGGGAGCAATCTGACTTTTAATAGATGGGGCCCCTCTATTTAAATAACCTCACCTCGTTCTGGGAGCACAGGGCCCAATACCAGGTCATTTTTAAGGACCCTCCAGTGTCTCGATATAATCTCCTTAATCTGTTTATGTTGTACAGAGAAATTTGTCAGGAGGGACCATTTGTGTTTATTGTCTTGTACACCTTTGGATTGTCCCACTAACAAAGATTCTCTGTTGTATCATTGCTAAATTGTATTATACATTAAAAAGGTACGTTTTACACTTACTTTCAGAGGCATCTTCTCTCTTGTCTTCAGCTACTTTATGACCACGTAAATCTCTTCTTGCCTTCTGCCAATAAAGAATTATCAATGTGATTAAAACCTTTAAATACATCAACGGGGTGAATAAGGTTCAGGAGGGCAGTTTTTTCAGTATGAAACCAAAATCAAAAACATGGGGACATGACCTCAAACTAACTGGAGGAAAGTTCAAAACTAATTTTAGAAAGTGTTATTTTACAGAAAGGGTAGTTGATGCTTGGAATAAATTCCAGCAGAGGTAGTGAGACAGTCAACAGTAAATGGCTTCAAACATACTTGGGACAAACATAGGACTATACCCAAGAAAGAAATGCAAAAAAATAAAATAAATAGACTTGATGAAATACGCGGTCTTTTTCTGCCGTCACTTTTCTATGTTTAAAGTGATAATAAAGTGATTGTAAAGTCTCGTTTTTAAATAATAAAAATAAATAACAAACATGTTATACTTACTTCCTCTGTTTCAGTTGGTTTTGCAGAGAGCAGCCTGGATCCTCCTCTTCTGCTCCTGCTCCACTTTGCTGCTCCTGGCCCCTCCCTCCTATCGAGTGCCCCCTCAGTCAGCAACTCCCTATCGGGGCACCCGAGTCAGAGCTCCGTGTCCATTCAGACACGGAGCCCTAACCTGGCCCCGCCCCCTTTCTCCCCTGATTGTCTGACTGACTTTGACAGCCTCAGGAGCCAATGGCGCCACTGCTGTGTCTCAACTGGAGGAGTGTCCCGGACGGCTTAGACATTCGTGGATGGGGCGTGGTCTGGACATGGTGAAGTCGCATCTTGTGAGAGCTCCGGGCCTAGCCCTGCCTTTCCCAGCTAATTCACCCTCCTAACACCGATATGCTATCGGCTAAGAGGAACAGGACAAGAGCAGCTACCCGGGTGACCCGCTCCAGCATTTCCAAGGGTGACATACGCCACTATGAAAGTGGCGGCTCCACGTGGCTCCCTGTGAGAGGCCCAGGTCACAGACATGGCCCCTCAACTACACCAGACTGTTTTTCAGAAACCCTGACGGCCTTTCGGACAGAGATGTCCCTCACCCCACAACTACCGGGAGTAAGCCAGCTGGACCAGGACATTCTGGCCTTACTACAGGCACTCCCCGCAAGAACGGACATTGAAGCCCTGATCGTTCGGCTGGAGGAAACCCACCATCGGGACATCCAGGAGGTACAGGAGGATGTGACCGCACTCAATGACAGGGTGGCTACAGGGGAAGCCGCTTTCTTTATCCTGACAAGCTACGTGACAGCTTTGGAACAGACCTGAGACACTCACTGGGACATGACAATTGCCCTCCAGCTCTACCTCGAGGATATCGAGGACCGAAGCTGCCGAAACAACCTACGGCTCCCGGGCCTCCCGGAAGCCACGAGGGCTGAGGATCTCGGAGAGATGGCAGTGGCAATCTTCCACCGGGTCTTGGAGTCCCCCTCTGAGACGCTGATTATTGACAGGATACACAGAGCCCTGGGCCCCAGATCCCTGGACCCCGCCAGACCGTGAGATGTGGTGTGTAGATTACATCACTACACCCAGAAGGAGAGCATATTGCATAAAGCATTTGAACAGGGAGACATGGATTTTGATGGGGCTCCCATCTGGATCTTACCGGACCTCTCCCGAGCGACACTGAAACGCAGAGCTTTCCTGCTCCCCAACCTGGAGCTGGTGAAACAGTGTGGCTGTACCTATCACTGGGGATACCCGCTGGCTGTTGCCTTCAGAAAAGATATGGCTGCCTTTACCCTGCATACACCAGCAGAGCTACCAGCACGTTTTTTTTTTCCTCTGCACTACCCCCATACAGGTAACGGACTGGCTTGTATACCTCCCGCATCCCGCGTGGAGTGATCTAAATGTGGGGGGGGTTCTGTTTCCCATTGTTTTGTTCTGATCCTCACTGCTCCACTCCTGGACGAGTGATAGGACTCCTGAACCTATAAACTCTACCTGCTACACAGTATGTCAGGATTTGTTCTTGCAGCACTAACACCAAGCCATGCTTATTGAAATGTTACTCCTGTATCTTCAATTGCAGGTCTATGTGCCTTGAATGACTTATTGTTGTATGTTTTATCTCTGCATGCAGAACAACAGGATGTAATCTAACAGGTCACTCTCAGAACATATGCTCCTACCAGATACAGTTTGCACGGGCTTCCACGCAGGAACACCTCCACCCACTCATAGCCACAGGTTGGATTCTCTCATATGGCCTCCCCTGATCGGTGATCCGAGAAGGGGACGCCTTGTGCGCGCCGTGATATGGCCGCTTGCTGACAGCCTATGGGTACATCTGAGATCCACCGAGCCGGAGTCTAGGGCACCCTCTCGAGTCTGCCCTGGGCTGAGATAGGGGGACATGTTTTAGGATTGGGCCCGGTGAGGACTCAGCTCCTGGAGGCCACACCTCTGTAGACACCACGTCGGCTACACTCTCCACACCGGTGGATACACTGGACTGGATCCTGCCTGGGTTAGGTGGTCCCTGGACAGTCGATAGATATAGAGGGAGAACGTTTTATCATTCTATCCCTATACACGTAAAATATTGCCGCAGCTATTCCTCTTTTATAGTGGGTGATGGGAATGCCGCGCCGCTGATGGAGCTGATGTCACTCTGGAGGTGGACCTGGGGGCGGTGGTGGTGGTGGTGTACTTGTGGTCTGGTGGGGGACCCCAGATATACAATGACGCTTACAGACAGCTCAAGTTTCTGTTATTCTGTTTTGTATCTGCCTTACATTACCTCAAGTATTGATAATAATGTTGATTGCATGCCGATAAGTTATGTTATGTTATTTTACTATTGATGCTGGGGGAGGTAAGCGGGCTGCTACACACAAGTTGTTTTTTTTTTTATCTTAATGCATAGAATGCATTAAGATAAAAAGCCTCCTGCCTTTACAACTGCTTTAATGTCTTGTTTTATTTTTTATTTATCTAATGGTTTTGCACAGAGCTGGTGGGATAGGATCAGTGGCAGTGCTGGGGGGTGGGGGTGGGATCCGTGGCAGTGCCCGGGGGATGGGATCAGTGGCAGTGTTGGGGTGGGATCAGTGGCAGTGCTGGGGGAGGGGAGTAGGATCAGTGACAGTGCTGGGGAGGCAGTGCTGAGAGGGGGAGTCAATGGCAGTGCTAGGGAGGCAGTTCTGGGAGTGGGGTCAGTGGTAGTGCTGGGAGGGAGGTCAGTGGCAGTGCTGGGGAGGCAGTGCTGGGAGGGAGGGTTAGTGGAAGTGCTGGGGGGCTCAGTGGCAGTGCTGGGGAGGCAGTGCTGGGAGGGAGTGTTAGTGGCAATGCTGGGGAGGCAGTGCTGCGGGGGGGTCAGTGGCAGTGTTGGGGAGGAAGTGCTGGGAGGAGGGTCAGAGGCAGTGCTGGGAGGGGGTGGGAGTCAGTGGCAGTGCTGGGGAGGCAGTTCCGGGAGGAGGGTCAGTGGCATTGCAGTGGGAGGCAGTGTCAGTGCTGGGGGAGGCAGTGTGCGGAGGGGGGTCAGTGGCAGTGCTGGGGAGGCAGTGCTGGGAGGGGGTGGGGGTCAGTGGCAGTGCTAGGGGAGGCAGTGCTGGAAGGGGGGTCAGTGGCAGTTCTGGGGGGTCAGTGGCAGTGCTGGGGAGGCAGTGCTGGCAGGGAGGGTTAGTGGCAGTGCTCGGAAGGCAACATTGACACCTATGCCGAGATGAGAAGATGGAGTCTCCTACAGCCCCTCCCACTTCAGCCCTCACAAGTCAGCTGACTTGTAGTCTGGTAGGATGGGATCAGTGGCAGTGCTGGTGGGATAGGATCAGTGGCAGTGCTAGGGGTGGGGGTGGGATCAGTGGCAGTGGTGGGGGTGGGATCAGTGGCAGTGCTGGGGAGGCAGTGCTGGGAGGGGGAGTCAATGGCAGTGCTAGGGAGGCCGTGCTGGGAGGGGGGTCAGTGGCAGTGCAGGGGAGGCAGTGCTGGGAGGGGAAGTCAATGGCAGTGCTAGGGAGGCAGTGCTGGGAGGGGGGTCAGTGGCAGTGCTGGGGAAGCAGTGCTGGGAGGGAGGGATGGTTAGTGGCAGTGCTGGGGAGGCAATGCTGGGAGGGAGGGTTAGTGGCAGTGCTGGGAGTGGGGGTCAGAGGCAGTGCTGGGAGGGGGGTCAGTGGCAGTGCTGGGAGGGGGTGGGGGTCAGTGGCAGTGCTGGGGAGGCAGTGCTGGAAGGGGAGTCAGTGGCAGTGCTGGGGGAGACAGTGCTGGGAGGGGGATCAGTGGCAGTGCTGGGGGGGCAGTGCTGGGAGGGGGGTCAGTGGCAGTGCTGGGGGGGCAGTGGCAGTGCTGGGGAGGCAGTGCTGGGAGGGAGGGTTACTGGCAGATAGGTAGAACATGAAAGACACATAGCGGAGGAGAGCAAAAAAAATCCCAAGAAATTCTTTAAGTATGTAAACAGTAAAAAAGGGAGGACAGACCATATTGGCCCCATAAAGAATGAGGAAGGACATCTGGTTACAAAGGATGGGGAGATTACGAAGGTATTGAATTTATTCTTCTCCTCTTCATGAGTGAATCGGGGGGCTTCAGTAACCAAAACTGCAGTGTTTATCCTCATGACACAACACAGGAAGCACCTCCATGGTTAACAGAGGACGGAATTAAAATTAGACTTGAGAAATTTAACATTAATAAATAACCGGGACCAGATGGCTTACATCCGAGGGTACCTAGGGAACTCAGTCAAGTGATTGCCAGACCGTTGTTCCTAATTTTTACAGATAGTCTATTGACTGGAATGGTACCAGCTGATTGGAGAAAAGCCAATGTAGCACCAATATTTAAAAAGGGCCCAAAATACATCCCTGGGAATTACAGACCAGTTAGCCTAACATCAATAGTATGTAAACTCTTGAAGGGGATGATAAGGGACTATATACAAGATTTTAGTAATAAGAACGGTATCATTAACAGTAATCAGCATGGATTCATGAAGAATCGTTCTTGCCATACCAATCTATTAACCTTCTATGAGGAGGTGAGTTGCCATCTAGATAAAGGAAGGCCCGTAGACGTGGTGTATCTGGATTTTGCAAAAGCATTTGACACAGTTCCCCATAAACGTTTACTGTACAAGATAAGGCCCGTTGGCATGGACCATAGGGTGAGTACATGGATTGAAAACTGGCTACAAGGGCGAGTTCAGAGGGTGGTGATAAATGGGGAGTACTCAGAATGGTCAGGGGTGGGTAGTGGGGTTCCCCAGGGTTCTGTGCTGGGACCAATCCTATTTAATTTGTTCATAAACGATCTGGAGGATGGGATAAACAGTTCAATCTCTGTATCTGCAGACGATAATAAGCTAAGCAGGGCAATAACTTCTCCGCAGGATGTGGAAACCTTGCAAAAAGACCTGAACAAATTAATGGGGTGGGCGACTACATGGCAAATGAGGTTCAATGTAGAAAAATGTAAAATAATGCATTTGGGTGGCAAAAATATGAATGCAATCTATACACTGGGGGGAGAACCTCTGGGGGAATCTAGGATGGAAAAGGACCTGGGGGTCCTAGTAGATGATAGGTTCAGCAATGGCAGGCAATGCCAAGCTGCTGCTAACAAAGCAAACAAAATATTGGCATGCATTAAAAGGGGGATCAACTCCAGAGATAAAACGATAATTCTCCCGCTCTACAAGACTCTGGTCCGGCCGCACCTAGAGTATGCTGTCCAGTTCTGGGCACCAGTCCTCAGGAAGGATGGACTGGAAATGGAGCGAGTACAAAGAAGGGCAACAAAGCTAATAAAGGGTCTGGAGGATCTTAGTTATGAGGAAAGGTTGCGAGCACTGAACTTATTCTCTCTGGAGAAGAGACGCTTGAGAGGGGATATGATTTCAATTTACAAATACCGTACTGGTGATCCCACAATAGGGATAAAACTTTTTCGCAGAAGAGAGTTTAACAAGACTCGCAGCCACTCATTAAAATTAGAAGAAAAGAGGTTTAACCTTAAACTACATAGAGGGTTCTTTACTGTAAGAGCGGCAAGGATGTGGAATTCCCTTCCACAGGCGGTGGTCTCAGCGGGGAGCATTGATAGCTTCAAGAAACTATTAGATAAGTACCTGAATGACCACAACATACAGGGATATACAATGCAATACTGACACATAATCACACACATAGGTTGGACTTGATGGACTTGATGTGTCTTTTTTCAACCTCACCTACTATGTAACTATGGCAGTGCTCGGAAGGCAACATTGACACCTATGCCGAGATGAGGAGATGGAGTCTGCTCCAGCCCCTCCCACTTCAGTCCTTACAAGTCAGCTGACCTGTAGTCTTCGCCCCCCGCCATTCCGTGAACTGAATGGGCGGCCACAGGCTCCAGGAATAGCCCAGCTGTTGCAGCTGCTTTGTGCCCCACATGCAGCCTGGAGGGCTCCGCTCACTGGGATGCACCATCTGGCTGCCTGGACAGGGGGAGACACTGAGCTTTTCACGTCCAGAATTCCTGTTTCCTTCTGCTTTCCTTCTGCTGTCCCCAACCTGCACAGCCAGGCAAAGAGCTGCACAGCACCCCTGACTCATGTGCACTGATAGCGGCGCCCCTGCACACAAAAATGCTGGGGGAAAAATGTGGGCGTCAATTTGCAGACCCTCCCAAGCTGTTGCGTGGGACCAATGGGCCCACTGGGACCCATGGTAGGGCTGGAACTGATTTATTTTAAAGTGGTTCTAAAGGCAGAAGATTTTTTAAGGCAGAAAGTTAAGGTTTATAAAGATAAAAAAAACCTTGTATGTGCAGCACACCCCTCAGGCCCCCTAATACTTACCTGAGTCCCATCTCCAACCAGCGATGTTGCACAAGAGGCTCAGCTGTCTGGCACTCTCCCTCCTCATTGGCTGAGAAAGCAGCGGGCTCCAATGGCTCCCAATGCTGTCAATCAAAGTCAGTGAGCCAATGAGGAGAAAGGGGAGGTGGGGCCGGGCCACAGCTCTGTGTCTGAATGGACACACAGAACAGCAGCTCAGCCCTGGTGCCTCAGCAGGTGGGAGGGGCCAGAAACATCGGCAAGGGACCTGAGAAGAGGAGGGTCTGGGCTGCTCTGTGCAAAACCACTACACAGAGCAGGAAGGTATTGTTTGTTAAACAAAAAAAAAATAACAATATTTTAATATCACTTTAATGTTTAATTAAATTAGAGGGGTTTGCTGGTTTAAGTATTATATTTTTCATTACACAATTATAATATATAGATGCTCCATTTTTGAATAAAATTTAGTTGATGGGTGTCACTTCCTCTTTGTTTCCCTGCAAAGGTAAAGCATAATGGGATACAATGCATAGTAGCCCATTATGTGACACTTACCTGCAGGAGAAGCCCGCAATGTCCCCGTCTTCCTCGCTAGTAGCGAGCGTCCATTCTTCACCCCTCTTCCTTCCGGGGCCGCGAACTACGGCTCTGTGACTGGCCGGAGTCGCATGACATCGTCACTCCCGCGCGCGAGTCGCCTTTAACGGCATGACCCGAGCTAGAAATGGCACAGCGTACCCTTTCTAACTTCGGCGCATACGCAGAAGAAATTGCCTTACGGCGATTTGCAAATAGCTCCTAGACCGTGCAGGTCTGGGGGATATTTCAAGCACCTACAGGTAAGCCTTAAAGCGGGGGTCCACCTATCTATCGTTTTTTTTTTTTTTGAGTTCATTCACAAACTTTTCTTCTCAGCATTACATACTCACATATTGTGTGTAATAAGTCCGCCTGTGTCAGATTTCATCGGAAAGAATAACTTATATTATTCACTGCAGGCGGTTTCCATCTTCATTGTTGGCATTTGAAGCTCACAAGCATTTATTTCCTGGATGTGGTGAATGCTGTGCTCCCAGCATTCACCGCTCGTTCCCGCACATGCTCAGTGACATCCTGGGAAGCCTGAGACTAGCTCCCAGGAGTCTGGAAGAGGCTAGAGACACGCCTACTCCCACGGGAGGAGAACCAGGAAGTGCAAAAAAGAATAGAAAAATAAAAGGTAATTACGGCGATTTCAATTTTTTTAAACGGCATGTCAGCATCTAGGCAAGGAAGAGAATACATACAGATATTGTTCAAAATTTGGGTGGAACCCCGCTTTAATCTAGGCTTACCTGTGGGTTAAAGTGGTTGTAAAGGGTTTACAACCACTTTAATTATTGAACAGGTATGTGTCCAAGACATGTTCCAAGGTAGAAACAATCATTTGAAATTGTAGTTATACTTACTGTTATATAATTTATTTATTTTTTTGTACACTTTTAAGTGCTACAATTACCATTCTCATGAAACGTGTTGAGAAAGTAACATCATTGTAGCATGGAAAATGTCATTATAACTGCTTACTGGTAGTAAAGACCATGATAGGTTACTGATTTTATGTTTTTAAATGGATTTGGAATAAATTTGTTTCATGATTTTATGTAATATACTGTATGAATGTATCCTTGTTTATTTAGGCATGCATAAAGTCCCCTATTATCTTAATTTATTTGTTTATTTCTGTGTAAATAAATTTGATCTTTATTTTTAGCACAGTCGTTATCATTTGTTATTAACTTTATGGTAAGAGCTGCATCAAGACTGGCGAGACAAAATATAGTCAAAAGTAAAAGTAATCGCTTATTATATTTATCAACAAGTGAATAAGAGAGGTGGTAACATTTCCGAAACAAAGGGTTTGACTCTTCTCCTCAAAATAAAGTCCTGTTGGGGAGACAGGTCAAACCCTTTCCCAACAAATGAACCTACATACAGTAAATACACAATTAACAATAACACCAGAGCAAAAAATCAGTTCCCGTAGCTGCCCATTATAAAGTCTGAGGTTGGTATCTAAGGAGTTTTAAAAGTTTGCATCTTTATAATTTGATTTAACTAAGAGATAGCTCTAATTTTCTGTGTTTTATTTATGTAAAATCTGTATAGTGTTCTCTTAATTACTTTGACATGCACTAAACTAACGCAAGACAAGCTTTTCCATAAGGCTCACACATGTACTCTCTAACGCCCTGTACACACGGTCGGACTTTCCGACGGAAAATGTGCGATCGGAGCTTGTTGTCGGAAATTCCGACCGTGTGTGGGCTCCATTGGACTTTGTCCATCGGAATTTCCGACACACAAAGTTTGAGAGCTGGATGTAAAATTTTCCGACAACAAGCTCCGATCGCACATTTTCCAATCGTGTGTACAAAATTCCGACGCATGAAGTGCCACGCATGCTCAGAATCAAGCAGAAGAGCCGCACTGACTATTGAAATTCATTTTTCTCGGCTCGCCGTATGTGTTGTACGTCACCGCGTTCTTGACGTTCAGAATTGCCGACCAACTTTGTGCGACCGTGTGTATGCAAGACAAGTTTGAGCCAACATCGGTCGGAAAAAGTCAGATGGATTTTGTTGTCGGAATGTCCGACCGTGTGTACAGGGCATTATAGACCTCACTGAACACAGTACATACTGTGCAGAATACTCATTAAATCATATCTTGAGAGCAAAATGTGGCAATATGGTCTGCTTGATGTCATTTCAGATTAAGTCATATACTGCAGTAAAGAAGAGAAAGAAGAAAATGAAGCAAATGTTTCTGGACTTACCAGCTTCACACCCCAAGGCTCTCTAATGGACTGTTCTGTATGTTGTTTGAATCTTGATTTCACTTTCAATATGTCACATTGTAGTGTAATGTGTAATCTTTTCCTGTACTAAAAACATCCGCTGCTACCATCAATTAGTATAGATGTAGCCAGGGCCGGCCCAAGACATTGTGCTGCCTGGGACCAAGAATAAAATGCTGCCCCCCACAAAAAAAAAAATCACGCTCACCAAAAAGCCATTATTTTATATCATGATAACTAAAGGGGACCCATCATGGCTCTATACATGTATATAGAAGTATAAACAGGACCTGGCATGGCTCTATACATGTATATAGGAGTATAAAGAGGACCTGTCATGGCTCTATACATGTATATAGAAGTATAAAGAGGACCGGTCATGGCTCTATACATGTATATAGAAGTATAAAGAAGACCTGGCATGGCTCTATACATGTATATAGAAGTATAAAGAGGACCGGTCATGGCTCTATACATGTATATAGAAGTATAAAGAGGACCTGTCAAGGCTCTATACATGTATATAGAAGTATAAAGAGGACCTGCAATGGCTCTATACATATATATAGGAGTATAAAGAGGACCTGTCATGGCTCTATACATGTATATAGAAGTATAAAGAGGACCTGCCATGGCTCTATACATGTATATAGAAGTATAAAGAGGACCTGTTATGGCTCTATACATGTATATAGAAGTATAAAGAGGACCTGTTATGGCTCTATACATGTATATAGAAGTATAAAGAGGACCTGTCATGGCTCTATACATGTATATAGAAGTATAAAGAGGACCGGTCATGGCTCTATACATGTATATAGAAGTATAAAGAGGACCTGCCATGGCTCTGTACATGTATATAGAAGTATAAAGAGGACCTGCCATGGCTCTATACATGTATATAGAAGTATAAAGAGGACCTGGCATGGCTCTATACATGTATATAGAAGTATAAAGAGGACCTGCCATGGATCTATACATGTATATAGAAGTATAAAGAGGACCTGGCATGGCTCTATACATGTATATAGGAGTATAAAGAGGACCGGTCATGGTTGTTTATATGTATGTGTAGCGGTACCCCCGTGGGGGCTGCTGATAGACTCCATACCCCACTGGTTACCTCGACTCTGCAAATCCTCTCTTACCTCCGACACCCTGGGTTCCATCCTGCAATGTTGCATTAGTAATGAGAAACTCACACAATATCATTGAACCACTCAGATATGTTTACTGAGATAAAAAATGAACACAAGAAATGGCATGAGTAAAACACAGCTTATGTTTGACAGAAAATATCTCTCAACACTGATATACAAAGGTGCTTACTTAACTTAAAACCTCCACAAGACCTATGTGAACAGGTACACAGAGAAATAAAAATCCAACACCCTTAACACATGTATTGGATACCTTTCCTCTGAGGCCTCAGCACACAGACCAGCAAACAGTGTTTGACATATACACACAATAACACAATGTAAGTTGGTTAATATCCTAGGTTGTAGTTCAATAATTTAGCAATAGGATGCAAAGCAGTGATGCATAACAAAGAGGAAATGATAAATGTTCCTTCAATTCCGGATATCTTCAGCTAGCCTGTTGTTTATACTGCAGTGTAATTTGTAATCCAGGTAAGGAAAAGACAAAACAAGGAGAGCAAAGATGGACTAATTGATGCTTAGTCTGAAGAAGTATTATCACATGTATGTTCCTCTTTAATTATGTTAAGGAGTTGAGTACAGTACTGATTTTACACCACAGTGGGGAAGAATAGGCCCCAAGCGTCTGCTGTATGAGGTCTGTGAAGAAGTAGATTCACATCTGTGGAACTACAAGTATCACCAGCCAGTCTGTGAAAAAAACACTCAGCAACACTGTTATCACTATCTGGATGGGCTGTGCCTGCTCACCACTATGGACTTCAGATGGATGGAGGGCTCCCGCAAGAATCTCCTGGTGTCTCTGTCCAGTGGAAATGGTGCCGCCACGCTGCGACTCCCGGTGGACTGAAGTGCAGGTATACTCAGAAGATCTAGAGTGCAGGCTGGTCCGCTTTGCTGGAATAGCGATGCTGTCCTCTGAGGTCCCTGTGAGGCTGGCAATCCGGCTCTCCGCTGTGTAGGCCGCAGACTCTCACTCCCTATCACACAGACCTCCTGCTGGTAAGGGTTCAGAATGGCACCCAGAGGGAGCGAAATCAGGCCGCACCCACCTTTTTATTTCCTCTCCCAGCAGGCTGTTCTGTACGCACTGTATCCTGTGTCCTGTGGTTCAGATCAGCCGATGTCAACGAGATCGGTCAAACCCGGCATGAAAACTTGGCCTATAAGATATGATGAAAGCCACATACACATCCATCCTGTTGATGGGTGTGACGTGTCTGAATGGGTAGCACACCCCTAATAGGCTAGAAGTTGGTAATATATCATCCACATCTGAAACAAAAAGGGGACAAGGTCACCATAACTCATACCTCTGCTAAGACTGAACAAAACAGGGCCAGGGAGGTATTCACCACAAGGCAAGAGCAAGACAACAAACGGGCTCTCTTGGCATGCCAGCCCCTAATGGAATTATAGTATCTTCTCTGTAAATGGAGATCGATCGTTGTCAACGAATATATCAAACATGGCACAAAACTGGACAGATGGAACTATCACAGAAACACATACACACCCATCGTGATCCATAGGTGGGTATCACATGTCTAAGTGTATGTCCAATGGAAACTCAACAAGGGGGCAAATCAACCTAATTTAGGGTCGGTGAAGATAACCTCCGACACCCCTGTATGTGAAAGTGTCTAAATTTTAGGGCTGGCTCACCAAGATTCAGATCGAGTTTACATTATACATAATCCCATCCTCCTCTAATCATAAACCTAAAGATTTGACTAGAAAAGAAAAGTCAAGCATTGTCTATGAATGCATTGACATCCACGTCAACATTTAGACTATAGGGGACATACATTTTTAACCTATGTACCCATGCCTTCTCAAGTCTGGAAATGCTTCTAACAAGGCAACTGTCCCTCCAATGGGGGTTAAATTTATCTACTCCAAGGAAGATAGTATTGGAGGGATCCCTATTATGGACAGTCAGATAATGTTTAGATACTGAGCGCTGGTAAACCCATTTCTGATGTTATTAATGTGCTCGTTAAGACGAACCTGGAGGGGGCACTTGGTCCTGCCCACATACTGCAGTCCACAAGGGCACTGCAGTAGGTAGACCACCCCCTCCGAGGAGCATGTAATAAATGGCTTGATCTTGTATTCTTTGGATGTAACACTGGAAACAAAGCTCGTTGTCCTCCTAGTCCTACACCCATTCAAAGAGCACACTTGGCATCTTCTACAATGGTACTGTAATAACCAGTGAACTCCCCAAAAAATTGAGGTTTATTGGTGGGAGGGTTTAGGATATTGGGAGCCAATCTGTCTCTTAAGGTGGGAACACCCCTATAGACCACCTGAGGTCTAGTATGCAAGATAGTCTTTAAAGAGGAAGTAAACCCTGTCAAAAAAAAACAACCTGCAGGACAAAGGCATAATGAGCTAGTATGCATAGCATACTAGCTCATTATGAATTACTTACCTGAGATCGAAGCTCCGGAAGCGACCCTTGTTCACGTCCTCCATCGCTGCCATGATACCCGGAGTGACTTCCGGGTATCACTGCTCCGGCGCTGTGATTGGCCAGAGCAGCGATGATGTCACTCCGGTGCATGCACGCGGGAGCCGTCAGTGACGGCATGATCGCCTTCACTAATGGCATGCTCAATGCGCCTGCACCGCTGTCTACAGCGCGCATGCGTCGTAGACAACGGTGCCCGTTTTTAAAATATTTTCTTAACCGTGTAGGTTAAGGAGATATTTCTTGCACCTACAGGTAAGCCTTAATCTAGGCTTACCTGTAGGTTAAAGTGGTCTGTAAGGGTTTACAACCACTTTAATACCCTATCTCTCCCCAGGATATGCCAATGTTTGTTCATAATATGTTTAATATTATAATGTTGGTTGGAAAAGTTTGTAATAAATGGGATTCCTGAAGCATTGCCTCTATCTAATATGGGGGGGTCTCTCTTCCAGTAAATCTGCCCTGTCCATCAATATAACTTAATTCAAAGTGTCAGACAAGGGCTCTTGGGTAGGGATGAGCTTCGTGTTCGAGTCGAACCCATGTTCTACTCGAACATCGTCTGTTCGCCCGTTCCTGCACGGCGGCCCTGTGTAGTGTGTGTTCCGGCGTTGAAAGAGATAGACAGAGAGAGAGAGACAGACAGTGTCATTTGATTTGAGTTAGATAGATTAGGCAGAACAGTCAGTCAGTTTAGCTGCACTTACAGTGTATTGTGTATATATATGCATCCCAGGTGTTGCATATATATATATACACTGTATTCAGTTTAGCTAGATCCGTTCCTGTTATCTTCCTACTGACAGGCAGGCTTGTCTTGTTACAGTATTTACAGCTACCTGAAGAAAATTACTGGTGTTCTTTTGATCCTATTAGTACCACAGTCAGGCAGCTAGACTATTTACAGTTAGTGCAGTGTGTCCTGCTCACAGTGTTCAGCTAAACCTACAAGTTAGTGGGGTGCATCCTGCTCACAGTGTTCAGCTAGATCCGTTCCTGTTATCTTCCTACTGACAGGCAGGCTTGTCTTGTTACAGTATTTACAGCTACCTGAAGAAAATTACTGGTGTTCTTTTGATCCTATTAGTACCACAGTCAGGCAGCTAGACTATTTACAGTTAGTGCAGTGTGTCCTGCTCACAGTGTTCAGCTAAACCTACAAGTTAGTGGGGTGCATCCTGCTCACAGTGTTCAGCTAAAACTACAAGTTAGTGTGGTGCGTCCACCTCACAGTGTTCAGCTAAACCTACAAGTTAGTGCGGTGCGTCCTGCTCACAGTGTTCAGCTAAAACTACAAGTTAGTGTGGTGCATCCACCTCACAGTGTTCAGCTAAACCTACAAGTTAGTACGGTGCGTCCTGCTCACAGTGTTCAGCTAAAACTACAAGTTAGTGTGGTGCGTCCACCTCACAGTGTTCAGCTAAACCTACAAGTTAAAGCGGTGCGTCCACCTCACAGTGTTCAGCTAAAACTACAAGTTAAAGCGGTGCGTCCTGCTCACAGTGTTCAGCTAAAACTACAAGTTAGTGGGGTGCGTCCTGCTCACAGTGTTCAGCTAAACCTACAAGTTAGTGGGGTGCGTCCTGCTCACAGTGTTCAGCTAAACCTACAAGTTAGTGGGGTGCGTCCTGCTCACAGTGTTCAGCTAAACCTACAAGTTAGTGGGTGCGTCCACCTCACAGTGTTCAGCTAAACCTACAAGTTAGTGCGGTGCGTCCTGCTCACAGTGTTCAGCTAAACCTACAAGTTAGTGGGGTGCGTCCTGCTCACAGTGTTCAGCTAAACCTACAAGTTGGTGTAGTGAGACCTCTGCACAGTGTTCATCTAAAGCTACAAGTTAGTGCAGTGCGTCCTACTCACAGTGTTCAGCTAGATCCGTTCCTGTTATCTTCTTACTGACAGGCAGGCTTGTCTTGTTACAGTATTTACAGCTACCTGAATAAAATTGCTGGTGTTCTTTTGATCCTATTAGTACCACATTCAGGCAACTAGACTATTTACAGTTAGTGCAGTGCGTCCTGCTCACAGTGTTCAACTAAACCTACAAGTTGGTGTAGTGAGACCTCTGCACAGTGTTCATCTAAAGCTACAAGTTAGTGCAGTGCGTCCTGCTCACAGTGTTCAGCTAAAACTACAAGTCAGTGTGGTGCGTCCTGCTCACAGTGTTCAGCTAAACCTACAAGTTGGTGTAGTGAGACCTCTGCACAGTGTTCATCTCAAGCTACAAGTTAGTGCAGTGCGTCCTGCTCACAGTGTTCAGCTAAAACTACAAGTTAGTGCTGTGCGTCATGCTCACAGTGTTCAGCTAAAACTACAAGTTAGTGCTGTGCGTCTTGCTCACAGTGTTCAGCTAAACCTACAAGTTGGTGTAGTGAGACCTCTGCACAGTGTTCATCTAAAGCTACAAGTTAGTGCAGTGCGTCCTGCTCACAGTGTTCAGCTAAAACTACAAGTTAGTTCTGTGCGTCCTGCTCACAGTGTTCAGCTAAAACTACAAGTTAGTGTGGTGCATCCACCTCACAGTGTTCAGCTAAACCTACAAGTTATTTTTTTGCGAGCTCTGCACAGTGTTCACCTAAAGTTACCCGTAGAAGGTTGGTGGTGTTTTCCTGATCCTATCACTACCGCAGGCAGCTAAAAAAGCTACAAGTTAGTTTTTTGCGAGCTCTGCACAGTGTTCAGCTAAAGCTACCTGTAGAAGGTTGGTGGTGTTCTCATACTACAGGCAGGCAGTTGATTTTGCTAGCTGCAGTATCAGTACATATATATATGTAGGAAGGCCAGTATGGTGGCCTGAATTTATGGGAGGAGCCCGGGGGGTACTTAAGCAGCCCGCTCACCTGTGGTGCTTGTCGGTTTCCTGTGCGCGATACACGTCACTAGGCCGACTATTCGATATACCAGCGTCCGCAAGTTCTTGCCTCGCAAAATTCCGTATTCGATACCGTTCACAAAACTTTCGAAGTCCGCGTTTTTCGTTCGTAGTTTGTACCACGCGGCTGGCTTGGCTGTCGCAGGTAAGGTCCCGTCGGACTTTTCGTTTTCATATCAGGTCACTAAACCGTAATTTCAAAATTTTTCGTTTCACTCGCTTTTTCATAAACTGCAATGTATATCGCATTTTTCGTTTCATGTCATGTCACTAAACCGTACTTTCAAATTTCGTTACTCGCACTTCACTATTGCAATGTATATCGCTCGTACTTTCGATATGTTACCATTTCGACAGCACCGCGACGCAGACGTCGCTTCATTGCTAGCATGTCGGTGTTTAAAAATATGCATCAGTAAACAGCCATAGCAAGTCGCAATTTGCAAGTTATCGGATCAAGTCAGTTCGATACCAATCATTTCTCATTTCTGAAACATTCTAGAACTCATTTCTGACATTTCAAATCATTTCAAAACATTTCTCATTTCAGTCACCTACCACGCTCCGATTCGAATCCAGTCGCATCAAAAAGATGCACCGATTCGTTCCGGTGTGCCCCAGTTATTTGGCCTCATTTCTATACATGCTCCAGAGTTACGTTATTGTCTGTCATTAGTACCTCTGTCATGCTTATCATTTCATTTCCACGTATCACGTTCCGACATGAATCCAGTCGCATGCTAAATGCACCGATTCGTCTCGGCGTGCCCCAGGATTTGCCTCATTTCTATACATGCTCCAGAGTTTCGTTTGTCAGTCATTCGTACCTCTGTCATGGTTATCATTTCATTTCCACGTATCACGTTCCGGCATGAATCCAGTCGCATGGCAATGCACCGATTCGTCTCGGCGTGCCCCAGGATTGGCCTCATTTCTATACATGCTCCAGAGTTACGTTTTCAGTCATTCATACCTCTGTCATGGTTATCATTTCATTTCCACCTATCACGTTCCGACATGAATCCAGTCGCATGGCAATGCACCGATTCGTCTCGGCGTGCCCCAGGACTGGCCTCATTTCTATACATGCTCCAGAGTTACGTTTATCAGTAATTCATACCTTCTGTCATGGTTATCATTTCATTTCCACGTATCACGTTCAGACATGAATCCAGTCGCATGGAAATGCACCGATTCATTACGGCGTACCCCAGGGCTCGGCCTCATTTCTGATACATGCTTCAAAGTCCGGATCATAGCTAGTCGCAGACATCGGGGGATTGATCCATGTCTCTGCCATGCAGTTACCACCATTTCACTCCCACAACGCATCACCGTTCCGGAACCAGTCGCATCTGACATGCACCGATTCTTTACGGAATGCCTTGCTGGTTCCGACAGCATTTCATACCTATACCAGAGCTCGGTTGGTTGCCAGTCGCAAACACGGCACAACCAATTCAAGCCTCGGTCTAATAATCATTTCTCTCATTTCATTTCATACGGTGCTCCGATTCGAATCCAGATGCATCGAACAGGCACCAGTTCGTCCCGGGTGCACCAATGTTTTCACTTGCCTCATTTCAATACATGCTCCAGAGCCCGGTTCTCGGTCGAATCAATGATGACGACCAGGCCGGACCTCTGTCATGGAGTCCATTCATAATCAAGGCAAACATTTCGAATCATTTTCATTGTCATACAAATCGTTGCTTCAAAAAATCAGTTAGCAATCCCTTCACGAATTGTCACCTTTTCGTTTTTCTCAGGTCAGTCAAAGTTCAGTAGGTCCACCCTGCACCAGGTTGGACGATATCCCCCCAGGTAAAAAAAAAAAAGAAAAAAAAAAAGGGGAATGGGAGAATAAGTCGGGTAAGTATGACTCAGCGGATCAAAAGAAAAAACTTGAAATTCATCTCACCCCTAATAGGTTACAGTCAACCAGGAAATAAAAGCTCAAGAGAATCCTCACCAGAGCAACCATGTCTCAGACCGGCAGCGAAGACCTCACGGCCCCTCTGTCACCTTCTCCGGTCTCAGAAAGCGGCAGCGTGCAATCCCTTAGGGGATGGACTATCCCCAAACTGACGGCAGAGCTCAGACGCAGAGGTGTCCCCTTCCCCGCCACAGCAAGGAAAGGCGAGCTTTTCAAACTCCTCTTTCCCCCACCAGCAGCAGGACCCAGTGCCCAACAGGCATCCCTTCAGTCGATATCATCGGCCATTTCGCAATTACACACGATGGTGTCATCTCTATCCACCTCAGTTGCAGACGTCCAAACCAGGGTTGCACTTCTGGAGGCCCGACCGGCCACGGCTGTCCCCGACCCAACGGCAACTCAAAGCTTGACACCTCTTCCTGCAGGTACCTCAGGCTCGAGCCACATTGTCTACCCCTCCCACCTGGTCCCAACCAGTATCAGGAAGGACATCTTGGATGGCAAGGACGTCAACCTGGCCTCTCTCCTCATTTCCGTGCATGATTTGGCAGAAAATAAAGCCTACTCCTGGGGTGACATATCAGTGGTCCTTAAAGCCAAAGACCCCAGATTGAACCGCAAGCTAACAGTCTCAGAGTTTACCCTGGCCTTTGGCATGCTCAGAGATGTCCTGTGCTCAGCCACCCCTAGCAGGCGGGAAGAGCTGGACTTGTATCTCCATACTGTGGTAGACTTGGGCCACAAGTATGGAGGTTTTGCCTTTTACGATTATCATCGTTCCTTTTCAGCCAAGGCCGCGGCCAGACTCATACAGTTCCAGATCACGACAGATTGGAGTCTCATGGACACAGAGCTCTTCTGCCGCCACTTTGCCGGCTTACGCTCACCTCTGTGTGCGATTTGCCAGTCTTCCACCCACACTGCCACCTGGTGCGCCAATACGGCAGTCAGACGGCCCTTCGAGTTTCCCTCTACCTCAGGTTCAGTACAGGGTCAGCCGATCCCTGAACCAACGCCTCAGGTGGACAAACTCGGACGCCCAGTCCGAACCGTGGGAGGGGCAGCCATCTGTAATAACTTTAATCATGGGTCCTGCAACTTCAGCCAGTGCCGTCTACTTCACCTCTGCACCTTATGTCATAGAGCACACCCTAGGATTTTGTGTGAAGTCAAGCAACACAAGAAGGCGTGACTAAGCCGGATCAACCTCTTATGGTTAGGATGGTATCTCACTTCACATCCCACCCCTTCCCTGGCCACCTTCCTTATCCAAGGCTTCACAGCAGGCTTTCACACCGGCCTCATTTCACTACCCCACACTACTCACGAATGTGCCAATCTTCGTTCGGCAGCCATTGACGAACAAGCCATAGATCAGCTCTTGCAGGCAGAGGTGGATCGAGGTTACGTGATAGGCCCTTTCAGTTGCCCCCCTTTCAGCACATGGAGAGTCAGCCCTATTGGGCTTGTCAAGGGCAAGTTTTCGAATAAATTGCGTTTGGTGTACGACTTGTCTGCGCCTCATTCTTCCCACATACCCAGTCTCAATTCCCTGATCCCCTCCGAGGAGTTTTCCCTAAAATATTCTTCCGTGGACATGGCAATACAAGCGATCATCAAAGCAGGCACAGGCGCCTGGCTCTCCAAAGCCGACATCTCGGATGCTTTCAAGCTCCTGCCCATCCACCCATCCCTTTGGTGCTGGCATGGCATCAAGTGGAAGGAAGCATATTATTTTGCTACAAAGCTCACCTTCGGTTCGAAGAGTAGCCCGTGGCTCTTCGACACGTTCGCCCAGTCCCTCGGTTGGATACTATTACACAAGGGTCAATGCCATGAAGTCATCCATTATCTAGATGACTTCCTACTGATAGAACCACCCAGCAAGCCCCCAGGAGATCTCGACAAACTTAGGGTAATTTTTGGAAACCTCAATGTTCCTATTGCCGAGCACAAAGTCGATGGCCCAGCAAATAGCATCACTTTTCTCGGGGTCAGCTTGGATACCTGCGCAATGCAAGCCAGTCTCCCCCTCGACAAACTAACACGCATTAGGGCAGTCCTTCACGAGTTTACACACACCAAGGACTGTACCAAAAAACAGTTGCAGTCCCTCCTGGGTATGCTCAACTTCGCTATGCGAATTATTCCACAAGGCCGCACATTTGTATCACGCCTACTCAGATTTCTGTCGGAAACTCAAGACCCTGATCAGATTTTGAATTTAGACTCCGCAGCCATAGCGGACCTATCCATGTGGGAGAAATTCTTGTCCGCCTGGAATGGCATATCTCTATTCATACCTATAGTTTCGGTCCATTCACCCCAGGTGGTAACGGACGCCGCAGCCTCCACAGGTTTCGCGGCAATTTTTGGCCATCATTGGTTTTCAGGACCCTGGCCTCAACAGATACTATTGATACCCGGCTTTTCCCAAACATCTGCCCTCTTTGAGCTTTACCCCATAGTGGCAGCCGCACAACTCTGGGGCCACCACTGGACAGGACAAACTGTAGTCTTTAGCACCGACAACCAGGCCACGGCAGACATCATCAACAAAGGCAGGTCCAAGTCCCTAGCAGTCATGTCCTTCCTGCGCAGGTTGGTACAACTGTCTTTACAACATCAGTTCAATATACACTGTGCATTTATTCCCGGCAGATACAACTCAGCAGCTGACGCACTGTCACGTTTCAATTATTCCTCCTTTTTCAAACAGGTTCCCGATGTCTAAGGGGAATTCAGAAACAACAACCAGTCATCAGCACTAAGCGCTTGCCCATTACGGGACCCATCTTTAGGGACATGTCAACTATTCTGGCTACCTCGCCATTCGGTCTGCTCCGCAGCACGGTCTTACAAGCAGCGATATATCTAGCGTACTATGGGTTCTTGCGCCCTGGCGAATTCACCTCTAACAAATCCACAGACCGAGTACTATGCAGACGACACTTACTTAGATACCAAGACCACTTCATCCTGCACCTCGAGGTCTCTAAAACCCAGCAAACGGGCTCAGGAGCGAACATTCACCTCTACAAAACCGACAACAGCTGGTGTCCAGTCGCCGTACTCAACCGGCTCCTGTCACTCCTGCCTGAACAACCAGACAGCAGTCCCCTTCTACCGTTCCCAGTTAAACCCTTAAACGCCTCTCAGTTTGTGGAACACATAAGAACACTTCTCCGCAATCTTCATCTTAACCCTAGTCAGTATTCCGGACACTCTTTTCGCATCGGAGCAGCCTCCGCGGCGTCCCGCCACGGGGTTCCAGACCACATCATTAAAAGACTGGGCAGGTGGAAGTCAGCCTGCTTCGCCCGGTATATCCCCAATCCACAAACAGAGATGGCACAGGCATTCTCCAAATTGGCTCAATAAATAATTGAAAATCAATAAAATCATAACCCTACCTGAATGTTTTTGCCCCCTTATTTTGGCATACCGGCCATTAGACCAAGGCACACTTTCAGGTCCATTTCATATGGTAAGTCCACACTTTCAGGTCTATTTTCGATGGTAAGTCCTATCTTTACTGTAAGTGGTATCCATGTACATACCGGACATAGGGCTCCAACCATAAGTAGGAAGGCCAGTATGGTGGCCTGAATTTATGGGAGGAGCCCGGGGGGTACTTAAGCAGCCCGCTCACCTGTGGTGCTTGTCGGTTTCCTGTGCGCGATACCCACCCTCCCATCCCCATTTCACAGCATTTCTCAAACTATTCATTTCATTCATTTCTCTTACAGAATAATCATTTCTTAAACCAGGGTATGCCCCCTTATTTTGGCATACCGGCCATTAGACCAAGGCACACTTTCAGGTCCATTTCATATGGTAAGTCCACACTTTCAGGTCTATTTCCGATGGTAAGTCCTATCTTTACTGTAAGTGGTATCCATGTACATACCGGACATAGGGCTCCAACCATAAATATATATATATATATATATCCCAGCTTAGTGCAGCTACAGGCCATTAGTATGTCTGGAAGGCCGAGAAGGAGAGGCAGACAGTCACAAGCCAATAAGAGAGGGCAAGCAGGCTCTGTGTCTAGTGCTGGTCGTGGAGACGGTGCATCCTCATCAGCACGTGGCCGTGGGACACGCTTGGCTTTTGTTTCGGCAGCTGGCCGTGTTGAGCCGCAACATGCGGAAGACTTGGTCGAGTGGATGACCAAGCCGTCCTCATCCTCCTCATCCTCTCTCACCCATGCCCAGGGTACTTTGTCTGGCAAAGCAGCGGCCTCTTCCCTTGGCTCAATGTCATCAGTGACTCCTTCCCTAGCCCCACCATGTCCTCCTGAGGAGTCCCTCAAACTGTTTGACCACAGTGTTGGGTACATGCTCCAGGAGGATGCCCAGCGTTTGGAAGGCTCTGATGATGATACTGAGCTCGATGAAGGCAGTAACATGAGCATGGACAGAGGGGGTGCCCAAGAAGGACAGCAATCTGGCAGTCATGCTCCCCCTGCTGCAGCATACTGCCAGGTTTGCTCCAGTGATGAGGAGGGAGGGGATGATGAGGTCACTGACTCAACGTGGGTGCCTGATAGGAGAGAGGAAGAGGAGGAGGAGGCGGCACATCACCAACGAGGCAGGATGCCCTCCAGGGGCCAGTCTAAGGGCAGCACATTGACTGCATCACACCCCAAAGCTCCACATGTGCAGGGCGCTGCAGTCTCTGCACGTTATTCAAAAAGTTCTTTGGTGTGGGCCTTTTTTGAGACGAGTGCATCAGATCGCACCGCTGCTATTTGCAACATATGTCTCAAGCGTATCTCGCGTGGCCAAAACATCTCCGGCTTGGGTACCACATGCTTGACCAGACATATGTTGACCTGCCATGCAGTTCATTGGCAAGCGTATCTAAAAGACCCATACCAAAGAACAAAGAGGACCTCTCCTTGCTCCTCATCAGCTGAGATCTCCAACCCCACTATACCTTCAGTCCTCTCTGAGACCTGCACTGAGAGGAATGAAGGTGTAGAATTAGGTGTGTCACAGCCAAGTACTTGTGGGCAATCTGTTTTTGGTACACCAACGTCAGATTGTACCAGGCAAATTTCCCTGCCCCAGCTGCTGCACCGCCGAAAGAAGTTTGCCCCCAGCCATCCACATGCACAGCGGTTGAATGCTAGCTTGGCAAAATTGCTAGCACTTTAACTGCTGCCTTTTCAGTTGGTAGACTCTGCCCCCTTCTGTGAGTTTGTGGAATGTGCGGTTCCTCAGTGGCAGGTACCCAAATGCCACTTTTTCTCACGGAAGGCGATTCCGGCTCTCTACCGCCATGTGGAAGGCAATGTCCATGCCTCGCTAGACAGGCTGATCTTTGTTTTATTTTATGTTTAGTTTTACTCCAGAATATTTTTGTGTGTGTTTTGTGTGTCAAGTTACCACAACACCATTATTATCTTGAGTGCTGCAAAAAAAGTAAGTAGTTGTCCTGTGTTCCTATTCTTTATGTTTATTACGTTCGTGCTGCTCCATGTGCTTTTCTTAAAAGTGTACATTTTAAAATGGCAACTTTCATGTTCATGGGCACATTATTCGTTCGTATCAAACATTTTTCTTTCGGCCTATAAAACACCATTGTTTTGGCCATATGCATTTGGCCACATTTTTTACGCCCTACTTGTATGAAACTAATTTGGTTGTGTAGATGGCTTTGTTACTAGAATGAAATGCAAACTAGATTCTGTGTAAGGAAAGGACACTGAGCTGCTGTTTTCACATCTGGACCATTTTTATTAGGGGGCCCACACAGGTGCTCCAGTGTATACTTTAGGGGGGTCTCCATCTGTGAAGCTTGTACTAAACAGGTAAAGTATTGCAGCTTGACAAAGGACACTGAAAATGCTACATTTTGGAACTCTGCTAAAATTGACAATTGTACCCCACTTCCAAGCAATGTTTCCTATTTATAGTTCTGCCATCAAATATCTGTGTGCTAAGTATAGCATTTTTGTTTTACATAGGGGAGAAAAGACTCGGAGGACACCCCTCATCCGAGGAGACCAGAGACCCCCCCCTCTGGAAGAAGGGGAAATCCCCCCAACACAAGAAGAGCAGGAGGAAGAAGACGTGGTGGAAATTGTCACCACAACAGGTGAGTGTCTGCGACCACAGGCTCAGGTAAGAAATGGATGCCGGCATAATTTTGATACCTGTTTTTGTTTGGTTTCTCTCTTTTTAGGTGATCGTGATGTTGTGGATCCAGATCCTTTCACATCAGAAAGTGCCCAGATCCTGATCAGGGAGATCATGGGGTGTAATTTAGCTTTGGAAAACCTCTAGAAAAACATCAATGATGTTATTCAAATAAATAAGAACATCATTGATGTTTTGGGGCGAGTTTAAAACCCCTCCAAATCACTTTCTTCTTTTGTGTGCTACAAAGTTTAAAATGTTTTAGCGATTTTTCGAAAAGCTAAATTTGGAGGATGCACACAGTGTGCCAACATGTGCTATCTGCCATCACGGGAGATCAATGTAGACGTTTTGGGGGTGCAACCCCTTCCTCAATAATAAAGTAGCTGAGAGGAAGGGGTTTGTCCCCAAAACACGTCCCTTGATCCCCTGTGATGGCAGGTAGCACATGTTGACATTGGCAAATTTGTGTGCATCTTCCAAATTTGGCTTTTCCTGGGGTGACTTCAACCCATCTGAACGCAATATCAAACACAGTTCCTAAATACTCATGTCTGATATTGCCTTCAAGTTCTACCTAATGTGAACTTTGTAAGTTCAAGATTTGTGTCTTTCTTGTTGGTTTTACACATGCCTGTTTTATCTTAAATGGACATTTCTATTTTTGATAATGCCACCCCAAAAATTGTTATACAACAAACATGTTGGTTTGTTTTAAAAACCTTTTCTAAATGCACATGTGATTGTGCAGGTATTAAAAAGATGTTTTAATCAAGAATGTGTGGATTATTGTGTCAACGCTACAACACTTTTGTGGTGATGTAATTGCTGCTTTCTGTGACAATGGGTGTTATTTCATAAGGGAAAATACTCTTTGCACTACAAGTGCAGTTTCAGTGCAGTTTCAAGTGCACTTGTAGTGCAAAGTGTCTTTGCCTTTAGTAAATAACACCCAACAGTGCTTTGTATAAAAGGTTACACAATCACGCCATTTTCAGCACTCCCCACATTTCTGTCAGGGTCAGCTAAAACAAACACAAGCAGTAAATGTCACCAAAGATTTGCTTTTGTTTTGTTTTTATTTCATAAAGGCTTCACAAATTGTCTGGCATATTGATGGCCCCCTACCCGCAAAGAACTCTTAACCGGACATCACGGGCACTCAGGGAGGGAAAGCAAGGACGGCCATTTTCAAGCGCCGTCAGGGTTGTTTCATGTATAATTCAGGCCTCAGGCCCAACTGAGCCAGCATAGTTGGCAGAATGTTGCCGTAAAAAGTTATGTAGAACACAGCACGCCAGGATTATATGATTAAGTTTATACTCCGCCATATGGATTGGTGTAAGAAATAGGCGGAACCGGCTGGTCATGATTCCAAATGTGTTCTCCACCACTCTTCTGGCTCTGGCCAGCCGGTAATTAAAAACCCTCTGTTTCGGGGTGAGGGTCCTCATCGGGAATGGGAATAAGATGGTCCCCCAGTGCAAATGCTTCATCCGCAACGAAGACGAATGGGAGTTCTTCCACATTCTCTTCTGGAGGTGGCAAGTCCAAGCTGCCATTCTGGAGATGCCTGCAAAACTCCGTCTGGGCGATGACTCCACCATCGGACAGCCGGCCATTCTTCCCCACGTCCACATACAGGAAGTCGTAATTAGCCGACACCACCGCCAACATCACAATACTATTGAACCCCTTGTAATTATAATAGTACGACCCCAAGTTGGGTGGTGGGACGATGTGGACGTGTTTCCCATCAATTGCACCTCCGCAGTTAGGAAAGTCCCACCTGGGCAAAGTGGGAGGCCACAGTCTGCCATTCCTGTGGCGTGGAAGGAAACTGTTGAGGAAAACCAAAAAAAATTAGTATTTTTGCACATAAACATGGAAAGCAGATTAGACACAAACATTCTTGGCCAACATCCAGATAAAACATTTAATAAGGGGAATTTTACAACACCAAAGTATAAGGTACACCTATCATATTCTCCCTCCCCCCTCTCATGGGCCATTTCTAACATTATGGGGGGGGGATCTTGGACAGGTAACCCTCTTCACTTCATTGAGAGATGAATGCCTAAATACAGGGTATTACTTTGAACAGCCCCTCCTTAGTTACACTATTGGCAGCCCACTGGACAGGTAAGAAGTGTCATAATACAAAGATATAAATACACACTGTACACATTTGAGCACATTGGGACATTCTGCTATTACCTATCAAGATAATAATAGGATACAAAAACTTTAAACAGTACCATTTGAAAGTATACAGTCAGGTCCTACTACATGCTTTGGGGAATTCATCCATAAATCTGACCACTAAAGAGATGGGTATAGTGTGTATGGGTTTGGCAAAGTCAGCAGATAGATGATTGAGGATAGATAGAGAATTGTTATCAGCTGACTTAGCAGTTGGGGGGAGGGAGGGTTAATAAAAATGATTTAGGGACACTACAAAAAAAATACCTCTGGCACTTTGCCTGAATTTAAAGCACAAATCACATTTAAAAACACTTTAGGGGGTGTTTGGGGTAAAGCACTACTATGGAGCTGATAAAATACATTAAGTGACTACATGAGGTGAATCTAGGGCCAGGAGAGACCATGTTGGGGAGGTTAGTGAAGGCAAATATGTATGAAGGACAAAAAAAATAATTACATAAAAAATAAAACATACATACATAAAAATCCAGCATGCATGAGGACAAAGGGGACATTCACAGCATATTACAATCATGGTAATTAGGGAATGAGGAAAGAAATACAATACATTAGCAAACATTCAATACAATAAAATGTGATATTAAAGGATAAAAATCTTACCTTCATATACTCCTTCTGCAGGACCTGGACGATGGCAGAACAGGTCTCTGGGATAATGATCCCAAGAGCCAGGGGGGAGATGCCTGTCGAGAACTTGAGGTCCTGCAGGCTTCTCCCTGTCGCCAAGTACCGCAGGGTAGCGACGAGCCTCTGCTCCGGAGTGATGGCTTGCCTCATGCAGGTATCCTGCCTGCTGATATAGGGGGTCAGCTAAGCCAACAAACGGTGAAATACGGGGTCCGTCATCCTGAGAAAGTTCCTGAAATCATCAGGATTATTCTCACGGATCTCACGGAGCAAAGGCATATGAGAGAACTGGTCACGCTGAAGCAACCAATTCTTGGTCCATGAACTCCTCCCCACCCTGTTCATGGACTGGACTTGTGTCAAGGTCAGGACCCCAACACCAAGCCCCCGCACAGCACGAACTCTACGAGGAGTACGTATACGCAACATGGCTAGAAAACGGTCGGCTGCTCAGAACAAAGTAACAGAACGCACTGAAGAACAGCAAGGCCTGTGAAGAGCGACCTGAAAAACAGTAACGAACGAACAAGAACACAATGGCTAAGTCACGCAGAGCTTGCTTGCACGCACTGAAGAGCAGATACAAACCCACAAGCACAAACTGAACGGCAGAAAACGATCTGAAAGCCACGAGTCTGAAAAAGCGTGAATCGTCTCTCACCAAACTTTTACTAACACGAGATTAGCAAAAGGAGCCCAAAGGGTGCCGCGCTTGGTTCTGAACCGGCCTTTTCTAGTCTCGTCGTACGTGGTTGACGTCACCGCGTTGTTGGCGATCGGAAACTTTGTGCGACCGTGTGTACGCAAAACAAGTTTGAGCCAACATCCGTCGGAAAAAAATACTAGGATTTTGTTGTCGGAATGTCCGATCAATGTCCGACCGTGTGTACGGGGCATTAGTCTTTTGACTAAAATGGCATTTTAGTTTTAGTCCCATTTTAGTCTTTTGACTAAAATGCCATTTTAGTTTTAGTCGTGTTTTAGTCTTTTCAGTTGTTTTAGTTTTAGTCATATTTTAGTCAACTAAAATAATATTCATTTAGTCGACTAAATTGTTTTAGTCGTTTTGGTCAACAAAATTAACACCGGGCGACACCCCTGTCTTGGTCTGCCACAAGGTTCGAATCTCTATCCAAAAAATGTCTAACAGCACCCAAACCTAACTTGTGGGGGATGATTGTATACAGCGAGGTGACATCCGCTGTGACCAACCGTGTCCCTTCCTGTGGTCTCAATCCAGACAGGAGATTGATAACATGGCGCATGTCCTTAATAAAGGAAGGCGTAGCACGTATCAATGGTTGTGTCAGGGAAGACCAGCCAGTACTCAAGATGGCCGAAGGAGAAGTCGACCTGTGACCTCAGCCTGTCAGGGAAGACTAGCCAATACTCAAGATGGCCGAAGGAGAGGTCGACCTGTGACCTCAGCCTGTCAGGGAAGACCAGCCAGTACTCAAGATGGCCGACGGAGAAGTCGACCTGTGACCTCAGCCTCTGTCAGAACACCTTCGGTTCACCTGTGTGCACATTACCAAGAGGCTATTTAAACTTGGTCTGTGCTTGCATCCAGTGCTGTCCGTTCTACAGCGTTCCCGTGTGTTCCTGCCTGCTTTACCCGTGATACTTGCACCTGTTTACCGACCCGGCTTGCCTCTGACTCTGCTACCTGCTGCCTGCATCTGACCCGGCTTGTTCTGACTCCGCATCTGCCTGCTCCTTCTACTACCACGCTGCCAGCCCGTTGCCGACCCTGCCTGCATCCAGACTATGCACCTGCCTCCGCTTCTGCTCCTGACGTTCCTGCCAGTGTTTGACCCGGCTTGCCCGACCTGCATCTTCCGCTCATTGGAGAACCCTGCTCCAGCACCGTGCCACGTGCCGCTGTTTTACATTACAGTGAAGATGAACTGTTTGGCACTTGTGCGACTCTGCACTTCTGCTCCTCCTGTCTACTCTATCAGGGGGCCAGAATCAGAGAAGCAAGAGAGGTCGTTCCCTGCATATCAGGCTCTACCGTGAGGTACGTGACAGTAACGGACAGCCGTGTCTGAGCCTGCGCAGGGACCCTCTCCTATGGATGAACTTTGCCAGCACCTGGCCGGCTTGGCACAAGCTGTCAAAGACCTACAGCAGGGCTACACCCAGCTAGAGGGACGCCTACAGACCCTGACGGGCGCTGCAACTCCGCAGGGTCCACCTTCAGCATCAGCCTCCTCTCAGGGATCTTCTCCTGCTCCTGCCGTGGTCATGCTCCCACCTGAGCCCAGGGTATCTACCCCAGACCGGTTCCGGGGTGAGCGCAGCAAGTTTAGAGCGTTTCGGAACGCATGTGAACTGTATTTTGCCCTTCAACACCGCACATTCTCCTTAGAAGCTACCAAGGTCGGCTTTGTAATCTCCCTGCTGCAAGGGGAGCCACAGTCCTGGGCCCACCGCCTTCTGGAACAGAAGGCCGAATGCTTATCCGACTTAACCTCTTTCTTCAGTGCCATGGCCCAGCTGTACGAAGATCCTCAGCAGACAGCTTCAGCCGAAGCGGCCCTTCATGCACTTCAACAGGGTCGTAGGGCGGTGGAAGACTACGTCTCTGAACTTCGACGATAGGCATTTGACACAAACTGGAACGACGCCGCCCTACGATACCAATTTTGTATGGGCCTCTCCGAACCACTCAAAGATGAGTTAGCGCGGGTAGGGGTACCCCCTACCTTAGAAACTCTGATTGATCTATCCATCCAGATCGATCGCCGGCTGAGAGAACAAAGACTAGAGAGAGCGTCCACTCTATCCCGTCCAGTGTGGATGTTACCTCGGGTACCCAGCTCGTCCTATCCCGCTCCACCTGCTCCAGCCACTCCGGCTCCTGACGCCCTGGAACCTATGCAACTCGGCCTGCTGCGGCCCTCTTTTACTGTTGAAGAACGACAACGCCGCCGCCAACAGAACTTATGCTTATACTGCGGGGGATCCGGACATTACGTGAGGTTCTGCCCAGTGAAACCTCGTAAGTCTCTCTTCACTACTTCTGCCTCGCTAACCCCAAGCTCGCTTAGCAACTCCCCTCACTTTACTATTCCCATTTCTCTACAGCTGCCAGAAAGGACTCTTCAGACTACCGCCATAATTGATTCCGGAGCCTGCAGCTGCTTTGTGGACTTGTCCTTTGCTGCCGAACATCATATCCCCCTGCAGCCTAAAGCACAGAAACTCTCGGTTCACTTGGCCGATGGTTCCACCATTAAGTCCGGAGCAGTCACTCACGAAACCATTCCTCTGCTGACCATCATGTCCCAGGACCACCGAGAACTGCTACGACTAGACGCCATCGCTTCCCCTCTGTTCCCAGTTATCCTCGGTATACCTTGGTTGAAGGCCCACGATCCCCATATCGACTGGTCTAAAGGAAGCATTAACTTCGTCTCCTCTTACTGCACCTAGCACTGCCTACAGACCTCCTGTGATGTTCCCGCTCTGCTGTGTCTAGATACGGACTCTGAAACCAGTCAGCTTGTGCCTACAGCCTACCACAGCTTCCTAGACGTGTTTAGTAAAAAGGGGGCAGAGATCCTCCCACCTCATCGGCCCTATGACTGCCCTACAGAGCTACTCCCCGGAGCCGAAGTTCCCTTTGGGAGGATTTTCCCTCTGTCTGAAAGCGAGCTGGTGGCACTGAAGGACTATATCAATGACAATCTCAGGAAAGGCTTCATCCGCCCTTCCACGTCTCCAGCTGGGGCGGGGATTTTCTTCGTCCAGAAGAAGGATCAGTCATTAAGGCCCTGTGTGGACTACCATGAACTTAAAAAGGTGACGGTGAAAAACCGTTACCCACTTCCATTAGTTCCCGAACTTTTTCAAAGACTTGGTTCCGCTACCATATTTACAAAATTGGATCTTCGGGGCGCCTATAATTTGGTGCGCATTCGGGAGGGAGACGAGTGAAAGACTGCTTTCCGCACACGATTTGGGCATTACGAGTATCTCGTGATGCCCTTCGGGCTCTGCAACTCTCCGGCTACCTTCCAGAATTTCATTAATGATGTTCTCAGAGACTTCCTGAACTTATTTGTCATTGTATACCTTGATGATATGCTAATTTTTTCTTCCTCCCTAGAACACCACCGCAGACACGTGAGAAGTGTATTAACCCGCCTTCGACAACACGGATTATATGCCAAACCCGAGAAGTGCGAGTTTGAACGCCAGAGTATCCAATTTCTGGGGCTGATCATTTCCACCGAAGGCATCCGGATGGATCCCCAGAAGGTAACGGCTATCCTGGACTGGCCTACTCCATGTGACAAGAAAGGTATTCAACGTTTCATAGGCTTTGCAAACTTTTATCGAAAATGTATTCGGGGGTTCTCAGCAATCATTGCCCCCATTACACAGCTTACCAAACAGGGGTCCCGATTCCGCTGGTCTCCAGAGGCTCAGTCGGCCTTTGAAACGCTGAAGAGGTTTTTCATATCCGCACCCGTCTTGAAGCACCCAGACTTGGCCTTACCGTATGTCTTAGAAGTGGATGCCTCGAAAACTGTGGTGGGAGCTATCTTGTCCCAAAGACAGGGCCCCAAGGCCCTGTTGCACCCAGTCACGTTCTTCTCACGTAAACTGTCTAGCGCGGAGAAGAATTACGACGTTGGGGATCGCAAACTTTTAGCAATTAAGGCAGCATTAGAAGAATGGAGATACCTTCTCGAGGGAGCAGCACATCCAATCCTAATCTACACAGATCACAAGAATCTCGAATATCTAAGAACAGCAAAGAGATTGAGACCTCGCCAGGCCAGGTGGGCACTTTTCTTTTCGAGATTTACCTTCCATCTGACATACAGACCTGGATCCAAGAACATAAAGCCGGATGTGCTATCACGCATGTTTAGCAAATCCCAAGACATCTCTCCCCCGGATACGATCCTGTCCTCGGGAAATTTCTTTCTCCTACAAGGGGACTTAATGACGCAGATTAAACAAGCCTCTGTGAGGAGTTCTACACCATCTGGGATCACTTTACGGACACAGGAAGGGCTACTCTGGTATGAGGATAAGGTCTTCGTGCCGGAGGATCTACGAACTGCCACGTTGAGCATGTGCCATGACCACGCGCTGACAGGACACTTTGGGGTCAGCAAGACTGCTGAATTGGTGCAGCGAACCTTCTGGTGGCCTGGGGTGGCAAGAGACTGTATGAGATTTGTGGAATCGTGCACCACCTGCATCCGTAATAAGAACAGCAAATCCAGAGCCTGGGGTCTGTTGAAGCCATTACCTGTCCCAAACAGACCATGGAGAATGATTTCAATTGACTTCATTGTGGAACTGCCCCCATCCGAGGGATACAGTACTATCTTTGTAGTCGTTGATCGATTGTCCAAGATGGCCCACTTCATTCCTATGAAGGGCACCCCCTCTGCACAAGAGACGGCACGGATCTTCATCAGAGAGGTTATAAGACTTCATGGGGGACAGAGGGGTCCAGTTCACCTCCAGATTCTGGAGATCCTTGTGTGAATCCTTGGGTATTGAACTTTCATTCTCTTCAGCCTATCATCCGCAGACTAATGGTCAGACAGAAAGGACCAACCAGACACTGGAACAATATCTGCGCTGCTTCTCCTCCTTTTCACAAGACGATTGGGTGTCCTTACTTCCCTTAGCCGAGTTTGCCTACAATAATTCTTCTCATTCAGCCACGAAACAATCTCCCTTCTTCGCAAACTATGGTTTTCACCCGTCCTTTCTGTTTAATAACATTCCGGAATGCCCGGTACCCGCTGTACTTGAAACATTGGATTTCTTTAGATCCAACAACAAGCTGCTACAAGAGACGATGGCCAAGACTCAAGCTTATAACAAACAGATCTTCGATAAGAAGAGAAGAGGGGACCTGATCCTGAACCCGGGGGACCAAGTCTGGTTAGCCACAACAAATCTGAAACTAACCTGTCCTTCAAGGAAATTAGGCCCCAGATTCGTGGGACCATTTCCTGTAAAGAGACGAATTAACGATGTTGCCTATGAGCTGGAGTTACCGGAGACCTTCAGGATCCACCCGGTGTTTCATATAACCTTACTGAAGCCCGCCATCCCCAACTCTTTCCCGGATCGGAATACAGAGCCACCCGAACCTGTGGTGGTAGATGGCGAAGAGTAATTTGAAATAGAGGTGATTTTAGATTGCAGGAGAAGGAGAGGTCAAGTTCAATACCTTATTAAGTGGAGGGGTTACGGTCCTGAAGACAATTTGTGGGAACCTGAAACCAACATTCATATCCAAGAACTGATCCGAACCTTTAAGAGGACCTATCCTGACAAAGTAGCCAGATTGGGCATCTGGAGGCTGCCCGTTAGCGGGGGGCAATGTCAGGGAAGACCAGCCAGTACTCAAGATGGCCGAAGGAGAAGTCGACCTGTGACCTCAGCCTGTCAGGGAAGACTAGCCAATACTCAAGATGGCCGAAGGAGAGGTCGACCTGTGACCTCAGCCTGTCAGGGAAGACCAGCCAGTACTCAAGATGGCCGACGGAGAAGTCGACCTGTGACCTCAGCCTCTGTCAGAACACCTTCGGTTCACCTGTGTGCACATTACCAAGAGGCTATTTAAACTTGGTCTGTGCTTGCATCCAGTGCTGTCCGTTCTACAGCGTTCCCGTGTGTTTCTGCCTGCTTTACCCGTGATACCTGCACCTGTTTACCGACCCGGCTTGCCTCTGACTCTGCTACCTGCTGCCTGTTCTGACTCCGCATCTGCCTGCTCCTTCTACTACCACGCTGCCAGCCCGTTGCCGACCCTGCCTGCATCCAGACTACGCACCTGCCTCCGCTTCTGCTCCTGACGTTCCTGCCAGTGTTTGACCCGGCTTGCCCGACCTGCATCTTCCGCTCATTGGAGAACCCTGCTCCAGCACCGTGCCACCTGCCGCTGTTCTACATTACAGTGAAGACGAACTGTTTGGCACTTGTGCGACTCTGCACTTCTGCTCCTCCTGTCTACTCTATCAGGGGGCCAGAGTCAGAGGAGCAAGAGAGGCTGTTCCCTGCATATTAGGCTCTACCGTCAGGTACGTGACAGGTTGCAAAAAGAAGTCTATATACTTGCCCACCCAGGACGTAACGGAATCTATACTGCTCACTATGGGGCGTCCCGGGGGGAAAGTCAGACTTTTGTGGATTTTGGGCAGATAGTATAAAATAGGCACTCTTTGTGCTTTAGGAACCAGAAAAAGACTCTCCTTTTTCTTCAAAATGCCCAAATCGACCCCTTTCTGAACAATATTTTCCAATAGTATTTTGTATTTCCCACCTGGATTAAAGGGCAGGGGGGTATATGTATCCACATCACCTACTATTCTATTCATTTCTTTCATGTAGTCATTCTTGTCAAGGACAATTATTCCCCCGCCCTTATCTGCAGGTCGAATAACCTGCTCTTTATTGGCGCATAATGACTCTATACCTTTCTCTAAATCTTTCTTTGTCTTTGTTTGTTTCAACTTCAAATTATCTAAATCTCTCAAAACAACATCTCTAAAAACCTTTAAAGAGGGGGCAAGAGCACCCGGAGGGTTGAACAGTGAGGCATTGGAAAGACCAGAATGTTGATATTCGGTCATGGTCAACTTGTTATCTCTAATGGGATTAGAAATAAAGTGTCATTTGATACTCAGTTTACGGACGTATTTATGGACATCCATATAGGTCTGAAACGTGTTCAAACCCTTTGGTGGAGCAAATTTCAGACCCTTGTCCAGTACTCTCACCTCAGAGTCCGTTAATACCTGGGAATGAGATTATAAATCCCAGTTCCTTTTTGTCTTTTTCCTTTTTGAACTGAACATCCTTCATCATAATGTACAACCTGGCTATATGTGTCACCATTGTATCCATAGGTCTGATTAGAGACGTAAACTCGCTGGTTGATTGGAGTGGGAACATGGTAGGGTGGCGGTCCCTGTATTTGGCCATAGTGCTGGGAACCCCGGGAGGGCCATGACTCCAATTCGAATAATGGCCACATCCCTGTGTCGAGATTTCTCCCTTTATTACCACCCTGAGATCTATGGGGTTACTGGTATGATGGATGTCCCCCCCCCCTTTTAGGCATCCTAGGGGCAGTGGATCCCACATAGGGAGATCGGGTTTGAGTGTTATTGATAGTACCCAATTGTGGTACAGCCTTAGTCTGTCCTCCAATTGCCTGGCTACCAATCTGTGGGGTGGTATCCATGTCAGAATTAGCACTGGCAGTTTGTTCTGCCAGTAGTTTTTTTCTGCCGTTCAAAAACCATTTGTGATTGGTAATCGGCCATATCCCTGTTGTACTTTATAATGAGAAAAGAAAAAGAATTTGGGGACTTTAAATGAGGCAGGAACCACAGGGGTAACTGCCTCCATCCCTATCATTGATTACAATTGAGAGCGAATGGTGGAACTTTGCATGAAGCACACAGCAGCACAAAAGGAAGTCAAGTGACTGGGAAACACTGTTTATTCATGTTGTATAATATAACATACAACTTAATGGGTATATAACTTTCAAAAGCATTTGATCATTTACAACATAAGTTACATAGTAGTCCGCAATCATTGAAACAGTTGTAGGACAGACAATGGATATGTATTATAAACATAGGCAAGTTAAAAACAATACTAAATTTAGAAAAATTAAGAGAAGAGGGGAAAAAATAAATAAATAAATAAAATTAGAAAATAAAAGAAAACATAATTTATATACTGAATGATTGTAAACATGAATAAAACCGTAGAGAATATAAATTGTTCCATGGTAGAATGGTAGTAAAGTGTAAGGCTTGACGCGTTTCGCGGCCTTATAGCCGCTCATCAGAAGCATAAACCATGGGGTAGGAAAACATAAAAAACAAGAGGAAATTGTATATGAAGATTTGTTACCAGGTTGCATATTAAACTTATCTGCATCTGCGCTACGGCAGTGCGGCATCGAAAGTCGCCAAAAAAAATCGCAGGGTCTCATCTCCGGGCACTGCGGACGCCAAGAGGGATAACAACCAGCACAGACAAATCGTAGGCCATGTGTGTGAGTGAGAAACCCTTGTGAAGAGTAAAAGCAGTAAACCTGATGGGAAACCTAAGATGCAAAATAAATGCATGAGAAAGAAAAGTGACTAATGTTGAATGTAAATAGGTTGTAAAGGTGAAAATAATGAGTGAGGTGAATGGTGAGGGGTGTAAAAAGGAAGAAAAAAAAATGAAATTAGAGCAAAAACATAGGGGGTGATAGTAAATAATTACCTATGAGTTGCAGATGAGAAGAATGATCGATGTAAGTGGAAGTGATCCAGGATGTGTGGAGTGAGAAATGTGCCTGTGAACTGACCCAACAAAGATGCCTAAGTAGCCTTATCTACCGTAGCCCCGCCCCAAGTGTCAATTGGACAGACACCAATCGAGAAAGGAACGCTTTCACCTGGGCGGCTCAGCCATCAGGCGATTACCGCCTGTTCACCTCTCACGTGTATCCACCAATGGGAGACACTCAGAAAGGGGGTGGCCTGCCACATGTGTGCACCGAGCCCAAACCGTGCAGCACGATGTCAACACGTGGAGATGGTACGTGCTTCCCAAAGGGGTGGTGAGGGGAAGGGGAAGGACGTGCAGCACATCACGGCGTTCGGATCAGAGACCAAGATAATGAATCGGCAACGCCAATAGTACACACACAGATGCGCAGACGCAGACATGAAACATGCCAGCCTGGATAAAAACAAAAAAGGGAGTTTATGGGAATACATAATTCTCTATAATATTAGGGAAAAGAATTTAAACATAAAGCAAAAATCTTTTTTGGCTAAAAGATGACAGGGCCGTGGAAGTCCACGGCCGTGCGTAAGTTAAGGGGGTTTTGGAGGTTATATACCCCTTAAGTTGTATATTATATTATACAACATGAATAAACAGTGTTTCCCAGTCACTTGACTTCTTTTTGTGCTGCCCTGTTGTACTTGTTTTTTTTTTTTAACTTTTTGTTCCCTATCCTCTTTTTCAAGTAATTTTAAAAGATTTTTAGATCTTTCACTATATTCTTCACTACTTTGGAAGGGAGTTCATTTTTCCTTAATAATTTTAATCTCCTCATAAATCCGAGACAATTTATTAACCTTCCTCTCAACAAGAAATTTTATGAAACTGACACCAGCATCATTAAAGTATTTATACCATTCTTCCAGCTGTATTTCCCCTCTCTGAGGACACACCTCCCATCTTAAGCCCTGAGGGACCACATGGTGTTTAATATATATGTTTAACACACGAGCGGACTTTACGGCAGACTTTGTCCGGCGGACTTTTCAACTGACTTTACGACGGACTTTCTGAATGAATGGACTTGCCTACACACGATCAACCAAAGTCCGACGGATTCGTACGTGGTGACGTACACTGGACTAAAACAAGGAAGTTCATAGCCAATAGCCAATAGCTGCTCTAGGGTCTGTTTTTGTCCGTCGGACTAGCATACAGACGAGCAGACTTTTCAACCGGACTCGAGTCTGTCAGAAAGATTTGAAACATGTTTCATTTCTAGGTCCGTTGAACTTTTGGGGAAAAAAAGTCAGCTGGAACCCACACGTGATCAAATTGTCTGATGGACTCCGGTCCGCCGGACCAAGTATGCCGTAAATTCTGGTCGTGTGTACGCGGCATATGTCCCACTGGGTGTGGGTCTCAGATACAGTGAGGTTGGTGCCAGGATGATTGAAGCGCCACCACCTGCCATTTCCCTGATAAATTGACCGCAAAAAAACATATTTTTTTGGCAGTGCCCAACCCGAGACAAGACTCTGGATCCACCCCTGGCGTGATCCTTTGACAATTAATTAAAGTTCAAAACAAAGATTCCTTTGCAGAAGGTGAATCATTCACAGAAGGTGAATCAGCATGTGAACAGTTCAATGAAACTCATGTGACTTTTTGCTTGACAGACACGTGAATCCACCACGTAAAGAATGTGTGCTTACCAGCTGCACAGGCTAGAAATGCCTGTGGCTAACACCCTGCCAGGGCTGGGTGATGTTCCGACACCGATCTAATCAACGCATCAACAGGGGCCGTCTGATCAGGAACGTGGCTGGACGAATCCTCCACTTTAAGCCCATACACAGCTCGGTAGGTGATGACACGAACGTAGCTCAGAAAAAAATGCAAAGAGTGGCCATAGGTAAAACCTGCTGGGTTTTTTATTAAAGATATAAATAATAAAACAAAAACCCTTCAAGGCATATGAATAAAGGAATATTTTAAAATTATGCAACCGGCCGGCAGCAGTACACGCGCCTGTGCAAACAAATGGGACATATCGCGCGGTGACGTCAGCACGTTGCTCCTCCCAGCGCATTTCGTCACTATTCTGACGTCGTCCTGGGGCACAGGCGGCGTACTGATGCACCGCTTATTATTATAAACACACACAGCCACACCTCATTCTGAATCGTAGGTGGCTGACTTTAGAGCGCCATTTTAGATATGGGAAAACAGGTTAGTGGTGCCAGGAGTACTTCACGCCTTAAACTCTAAGAGTCTATGTACCAATATACCTGTATAGCCCTCATCTGAATGTCCAAGCTATACCCACACAGTGAAACCGCTATATCACAGCAGTTTACCTAGGAGGACAGCATAATAGTAATGGCTCCTAAACAGGGACATAGCTAAAAATGTGTTTATATCAGCACTAATCAGTAGCCAGCTCAGACGTTAAACAACCACCCCAAAATAACAAAGGATAATTAATACACTAAAAACAAAAAGAAATAAATTCTAAATTCAATAATTAATAACAAGCAAAGACACCTATTACATGCCGAGCAGACACCACATTGGTTAACCGGTATATGTCATGCACACATGTATTTATTGAACGAACCCTAGGAACATTGATAGACTTATAATTGATAGTCTTTACCAGCTGATAATACGTTAGGTAAATAGGTTGCATAAACCAACACAAACATAAGACTAGCGGCTCAACTAACGGAATGAACCTACTTGTTCAGTTACATCAGCTCAGTAGAGCAGGATAATCCGCCCTGCCCATCCAAAACAGAAACAGAAACCATTTCATGTTAGCCACAATAGAAAAGGTTCTACAAGTCAAACTCCTTTAATGGACATTCCACGCTGAATAAGGAATAAATTACCAAAACCCCCTACAGATTATTGGTCACGAGATAACTATAGTACTATATAAACCATGAATTCATATACACAGATCAGCCGATATCAACGAGATCGCTCAAACCCGGTGTTCTGCCATATACTGTCCTCCTATCGGATAGTGTCCGCTCCGTACTGCGCAGGCGCAGCGCTTGCGCAGTACGGAGCAGAAGGAGATGCCGAAAATGTCCGAAGTTGATCAGCTGACCATCAGCTGTACACGGCGCTTCGGCAGTTCTTAGCGATGGCTGTGTAAGAGGGCCCCTCGCGGGCTCGCTTCGCTCGCCACGCTTCGGGCACGGCCTCGCTGCGCTCGGCAACTATTTATTCTCACTCTATGTCCACTTGGATAGTAGGGAACGAACCTGGACATAGGGTGAGAATAAAAGCGCAGGCGCCGTGTACAGCTGATGATCAGCTGTTAAACTTCGGAGACTTTCGGCGTCTCGTTTGTCCTCCGTACTGCGCCTGCGCAGTACAGGGAGGACACTATATGATAGGGGACTGTATTTGACAAGACACCGGCACGAAAACTTGGCCTATAAGATATGATGAAAGCCACATACACATCCATCCTGTTGATGGGTGTGATGTGTCTGAATGGGTAGCACACCCAGGGCAGGTCACCGCTGCGGAGCAGCCACGCCGCTGTGCTTTGCATTGCTAGAGCCTGTCCCCCCTCCCTCCTCCTCCTGTCAGAGGAGAGCAGCCGCCGGAGATTGGAGCGGCTGGACTCTGTGTTGAGAGAGACCAGCCGCGCAGTGACTTCGCTGGGGGGAGGGAAGGGGGGGGCGGCCCGTGCCTGTAGCCTGACACAGGTTCTCTCCACTCTCCTCCGCTCTGTCTCTCACTCCCGCCTAAGCTGCTCCCTGGCTGTCTCGATCTGCTCTTCACCCGGGTGGCGCAGCTGCACACTGTCTCAGCTGCCGCCCGGGTGTTAATAATGTGTCTGTACTGATAGAGGGAGGTTTGTCCCTGGGGGTCTGTACTAATGGGGGGGGGTTGTCCTGGGGGGTCTGTACTAATGGGGTGGGGGTTGTCCTGGGGGGGTCTGTACTAATGGGGGGGTTGTCCTGGGGGGGTCTGTACTAATGGGGGGTTGTCCTGGGGGGTCTGTACTGATAGAGGGAGGTTTGTCCCTGGGGGTCTGTACTAATGGGGGGGGTTGTCCTGGGGGGGTCTGTACTAATGGGGGGGTTGCCCCTGGGGGTCTGTACCAATGGAGGGGAGGGGTTTGTCCTGGGGGGTCTTTACTAATGGGGGGTTGTCCTGGGGGGTCTGTACTAATGGGGGGTTGTCCTGGGGGGTCTGTACTAATGGAGGGGGAGTTGTCCTGGGGGGTCTGTACTAATGGAGGGGAGGGGTTTGTCCTGGGGGGTCTGTATTAATGGAGGGGAGGGGTTTGTCCTGGGGGGTCTGTAGTAATGGGGGGGTTGTCCTGGGGGGGTCTGTACTAATGGGGGGGTTGTCCTGGGGGTTCTGTACTAATGGAGGGGGAGTTGTCCTGGGGGGTCTGTACTAATGGAGGGGAGGGGTTTGTCCTGGGGGGTCTGTACTAATGGGGTGGGGGTTGTCCTGGGGGGTCTGTACTAATGGGGTGGGGGTTGTCCTGGGGGGGTCTGTACTAATGGGGTGGGGGTTGTCCTGGGGGGGTCTGTACTAATGGGGGGTTGTCCTGGGGGTTCTGTACTAATGGAGGGGGAGTTGTCCTGGGGGTCTGTACTAATGGGGGGGTTGTCCTGGGGGGTCTGTACTAATGGGGTGGGGGTTGTCCTGGGGGGGTCTGTACTAATGGGGGGGTTGTCCTGGGGGGGTCTGTACTAATGGGGGGGTTGTCCTGGGGGGGTCTGTACTGATAGAGGGAGGTTTGTCCCTGGGGGTCTGTACTAATGGGGTGGGGGTTGTCCTGGGGGGGTCTGTACTAATGGGGGGGTGTCCTGGGGGGGTCTGTACTAATGGGGGGGGTTGTCCTGGGGGGGTCTGTACTAATGGGGGGTTGTCCTGGGGGGTCTGTACTGATAGAGGGAGGTTTGTCCCTGGGGGTCTGTACTAATGGGGTGGGGGTTGTCCTGGGGGGGTCTGTACTAATGGGGGGGTTGTCCTGGGGGGGTCTGTACTAATGGGGGGTTGTCCTGGGGGGTCTGTACTGATAGAGGGAGGTTTGTCCCTGGGGGTCTGTACTAATGGGGGGGTTGTCCTGGGGGGGTCTGTACTAATGGGGGGGTTGTCCCTGGGGGTCTGTACCAATGGAGGGGAGGGGTTTGTCCTGGGGGGTCTTTACTAATGGGGGGGTTGTCCTGGGGGGTCTGTACTAATGGGGGGTTGTCCTGGGGGGTCTGTACTAATGGAGGGGGAGTTGTCCTGGGGGGTCTGTACTAATGGAGGGGAGGGGTTTGTCCTGGGGGGGTCTGTATTAATGGAGGGGAGGGGTTTGTCCTGGGGGGTCTGTAGTAATGGGGGGGTTGTCCTGGGGGGGTCTGTACTAATGGGGGGTTGTCCTGGGGGTTCTGTACTAATGGAGGGGGAGTTGTCCTGGGGGGTCTGTACTAATGGAGGGGAGGGATTTTTGTCCTGGGGGTCTGTACTAATGGAGAGATTTGTCCTGGGGGTCTGTACTAATGGAGGGGGGTTGTCCAGGGGGGGTCTGTACTAATCAAAGGGGGTTGTCCTGGGGGGTCTGTACTAATGAATGGGGAATTTATCCTGGGGGGTCTGTACTAATGGACGGGGGTTTCTCCTGGGGTGGTCTGTACTAATGGAGAGGGGATTTGTCCTGGGGGGTCTGTACTAATGGAGAGGGGATTTGTCCTGGGGGGTCTGTACTAATGGAGGGGCGATTTGTCCTGGGGGGGTCTGTACTAATGGAGGGGGGATTTGTCCTGGGGGGGTCTGTACTAATGGAGGGGGGTGTTTGTCCGGGGGGGTCTGTACTAATGGAGAGGGGGTGTCCTGGGGGGTGTGTGTACTAATGGAGGGGGGTTTGTCCTGGTGGGGGGTCTGTACTAATGGAGGGGGGTTTGTCCTGGGGTCTGTACTAATGGAGGGGGGTTGTCCTGGGGGGTCTGTACTAATGGAGGGGCGATTTGTCCTGGGGGGGTCTGTACTAATGGAGGGGGGATTTGTCCTGGGGGGGTCTGTACTAATGGAGGGGGGTGTTTGTCCGGGGGGGTCTGTACTAATGGAGAGGGGGTGTCCTGGGGGGTGTGTGTACTAATGGAGGGGGGTTTGTCCTGGTGGGGGGTCTGTACTAATGGAGGGGGGTTTGTCCTGGGGTCTGTACTAATGGAGGGGGGTTGTCCTGGGGGGTCTGTACTAATGAAGGGGGGGTTTGTCCTGTGGGGGGTCTGTACTAATGGAGGGGGCTTTGTCCTGGGGGGATCTGTACTAATGGAGGGGGGTTTGTCCTGGTGGGGGTCTACTAATGGAGGGGGGGTGGTTTGTCCTGGGGGGTCTATACTGATGAAGGGGGGGTCTGTACTGAGAGAGGGGTTTATACTTAGTGGGGGGCCTGCACTGACGAAGGGGGGTCTATACTTAGTGGAGGGGGGTCTGTACTGAGGGGCGACTAAAGTTGGTGGAAGGGGGGTGACACCATGTTATACCGCACCTGGTGACACCAACCCAAGTGACGTCACTGCAGCTGCGGGCTCTTCTTTTGTCCCTTCCCCTCCCTCTCCTCCGCACATGCACTGCTATACTAGTGAGCGGCGCTGGCCAGCACAGCCTCCCACTATGTTTCTTCCCCCGCCTTCATATCAACCAGTGAAAAAATAGAATAGAAAAAGGAGCAGAGAAGAGGATTGTGGGACATGTAGTCCCGAGGACTGGCAGCCCCACTGTAACACGGAAACTGCAGCCCACACAGCAGGCTCAGCTGAATGGGAGAGAGAGAGATACAGGAGCCTGGGAAAGCTTTCAGGGAAGTACACCCAGGACTCCAGAGGGAGAGGACAGTGCTGAGGGAACACCATCAGAGAGGAAACCCCACTGCCCTGTGCCACCAGAGGGAAAGACACATAGCCTAGCGCCATCCCTGGCAGAGAAAGGAATGGAGTCACTGCCAGAATACAGATCTGGGTGCTACCCAGCAGAGTCGCCACGGGCAATTCAGAGTGAGCTGACTCCTGATCAGAGGAACCATCGCTGGGTCAGGTGAGAGGGCCGATCGGCCATTATCTACTAACATCCATAGGAACTGCAGCCTCTGACCATCTCCTGTATTATATCTGCAGTCTCTGACCATCTCTTGTATCATGTCTTCAGTCTTTGACCTTCTGTTGTATCATGTCTGCAGTCTCTGACCATCTCCTGTATCATGTCTACAGTCTCTGACCTTCTCTTGTATCATGTCTTCAGTCTCTGACCTTCTCTTGTATCATGTCTACAGTCTCTGACCATCTATTGTATCATGTCTGCAGTCTCTGACCATCTCTTGCATCATGTCTGCAGTCTCTGACCATCTCTTGTATCATGTCTGCAGTCTCTGACCATCTCTTGTATCATGTCTGCAGTCTCTGGCCATCTCTTGCATCATGTCTGCAGTCTCTGACCATCTCCTGTATCATGTCTGCAGTCTCTGACCATCTCTTGTATCATGTCTGCAGTCTCTGACCATCTCTTGTATCATATCTGCTGTCTCTGACCATCTCTTGTATCATGTCTACAATCTCTGACCAGCTTCTGTACCATGTCTGCAGTGTCTGACTGTCTCTTCTATCATGTCTACAGTCTCCGATCATCTCCTGTACTATCTCTGCAGTCTCTGATCATCTCCTGTACCATGTCTGCAGTTTCTGACAATCTCCTGTACTATGTCTGCAGTCTCTAACTGTCTCTTGTCTCATGTCTACAGTCTCTGATCATCTCCTGTACCATGTCTGCAGTCTCTGATCATCTCCTGTACCATGTCTGCAGTCTCTGATCATCTCCTGTACTATGTCTGCAGTCTCTGACCATCTCTTGTATCATGTCTGCAGTCTCTGACCATCTCCTGTACTATGTCTGCAGTCTCTGACCATCTCCTGTACCATGTCTGCAGTCTCTGATCATCTCCTGTACCATGTCTGCAGTCTCTGATCACCTCCTGTACTATGTCTGCAGTCTCTGATCATCTCCTGTACTATGTCTACAGTCTCTGATCATCTCCTGTACCATGTCTGCAGTCTCTGATCACCTCCTGTACTATATCTGCAGTCTCTGATCATCTCCTGTACTATGTCTGCAGTCTCTGATCATCTCCTGTACTATGTCTGCAGTCTCTGATCATCTCCTGCACTATGTCTGCAGTCTCTGACCATCTCCTGTATTACGTCTGCAGTCTCTGATCATCTCCTGTACCATGTCTGCAGTCTCTGATCATCTCCTGTACAATGTCTGCAGTCTCTGATCATCTCCTGTATTATGTCTGCAGTCTCTGACCAACTCCTGTACCATGTCTGCAGTCTCTGACCATCTCCTGTACCATGTCTGCAGTCTCTGACCATCTCCTGTACTATGTATGCAGTCTCTGACCATCTCTTGTATCATGTCTGCAATCTCTGACCAGCTTCTGTACCATGTATGCAGTGTCTGACTATCTCTTGTATCTTGTCTGTAGTCTCCGACCATCTCCTGTATTATGTCTGCAGTTTCTGACCATCTCTTGTATCATGTCTGCAGTCTCTGACCATCTCCTGTACTATGTCTGCAGTCTCTGACCATCTCTTGTATCATGTCTGCAGTCTCTGATCATCTCCTGTACTATGTCTGCAGTCTCTGACTGTCTCTTGTATCATGTCTACAGTCTCTGACCATCTCCTGTACTATGTATGCAGTCTCTGATCATCTCCTGTATTATGTCTGCAGTCTCTGATCATCTCCTGTACTATGTCTACAGTCTCTGATCATCTCCTGTACTATGTCTACAGTCTCTGATAATCTCCTGTACCATGTCTGCAGTCTCTGATCATCTCCTGTACCATGTCTGCAGTCTCTGATCATCTCCTGTACTATGTCTACAGTCTCTGATCATCTCCTGTACCATGTCTGCAGTCTCTGATCATCTCCTGTATTATGTCTGCAGTCTCTGACCATCTCCTGTACTATGTCTGCAGTCTCTGATCATCTCCTGTATCATGTCTGCAGTCTCAGATCATCTCCTGTACTATGTCTGAAGTCTCTGATCACCTCCTGTACCTGATGTGATATGTGAATATGAATTAATGGTTTATACGAGTACTATAGTTATCTCGTGACCAATAATTAGGATTCCGATTTAGCAACAGCCGTGTTCCTATGAAACTGTGTTGGTTTTGCTATCTTTGTAGTTTATTACTACATCCGAGCCAGGGCTTATCCTTATTGGGTTTTATTGACTCTACATGTCGCTGCCGTGTTTTGCTAACCATTGGCTGCTTTGGTGATTTGTGTATATCCACCTCCATTGGTCAGACATGTCAGCTGACAGTGTTTATAAAGCGGGTGGCTTGCGTCATTCCGTCACCGCTGATGGAGTCCCGCCCCCTGGGACCTAACACGTACGGAAACCACGTGACCTTGATCGTGACGTCACCCACGTCCAACACGCTGATTCTTGTGGAGCTTACTGCGTCTTTGCTATAGATCCTTTGCACTGAGGCACAGTGCGATGCTTGCAAGTGCACACTTTATATTTTAAATTAATAATTTTTAAGCATACAGAGAGCACTAGATGTTATTGCTTTCGTTTTATGTATCTACTTACCCAGAGTTTATGGCGAGAATCCTGTGATTAAGCAAGCTACTGGCATTCATCTATTGCCAGTGTGTGCTCCTGTTGATTCAACCCCTTAAAGGGAACTGCTGTTTAGACCCGACTCATATACTCAGGGGTCTATTGCTTGAGGTGAGCGGCTAGGATTCTCGTTGTTGGAGGTCACCTTATATATCCATCTATCACCATTTTACTGGACACTTGCTGGTGTTTTGTTGACCATCCTATGAAAATTTATATGAAGAGCATGGACTGTTCCTGTGTTTTATTATTCATTTAGTATTGTGTTCTTTTATGTTTTTTTCGCGCTGCACTGCTTTTTTTAGACTTTTTGGGGATTTTTGACCCTCAGTGTTCCAGCTGCTGTATTAGGTTTTATTTGCGCTGGTTGATTCTTTTTAATTTTAATTTAATTCTCTGGACTAAGGATGAGCCCCGGCGTGTTCGCACACCCCGCGTGCCGAGTCCACCAGGAAGTCGGCACTGCGCTTCGCTAATCACAGGCAGTGAGACATTTCCCGACCTCTGCAGCCACGCATCAGAAAATGTCTCACTGCTTGTGATTAGCGCAGCGCCGACTTCCTGACGGGCTCTGCACGTGGGGTGTGTGAACACGCCGGAGCTCATCCTTACTCTGGACTTATGATAAATTGGGAAAAATCTACACTTATGCCAGTGGACCCCCTGGAAAGCTCCATACCCCAAGAGGCTACACAGATACAAATAGTGAAACAAATAAAATACCTTGGCATAAATATCTCTAGAGACCCTAAACAATACATTGTGGATAATGTTGTCCCATTATTAACTAAATTTAAAGGGAAAACTAAAATTTGGAAAAAGCTTCCATTATCTGTGGCAGGCCGCTGCAATTTAATCAAAATGATATGGATGCCGCAGCTGTTGTACGTTCTACACAACTCCCCAGTGTGGATTTATAAAAAATGGTTCCAAAAGATACTAGACACTATATTTAGAGAATTAATATGGAAGGGTGGCTCTGCAAGAATCTGTTTAAACGCTTTACAGCTACAAAAAACAGGAAGGGCGAGTCGCACTCCCACATCCCTTTAGTTACTTCTTGGCATCGCAGCTCCAGCATGTGGGAGGTTGCAATACGGAGGAGGGATAACAGGAGAGGAAGATGCTCCTACAAAATACTCTGCATAAATCGCTGGTGGAAACAATGGAGGCAGGATCTTTTCCACGTGGGCTACCTACCCTAGATTTAATAATGAGAGTTTGGGAAGCAGTAAAGAATACTGGGGTATAGAGGACTCACAGAGTATACCCCTCTATGGAAAAATAGCAAGCTGGGGGAAGTGCAGAAGATGGGGACAATTAAGGAATGGAAAAGACGAGGAATAAACTACATCACCCAGCTCTACCAAGATGGAAATTTAAAATCCTTCCAGGAATTGAGAAAACAATACGCAATTCCGAATAAATCCTTCTTTAGATATTTGCAGGTTAGACACGCATTGATAGAACAGTTCAGAGGGAAGACAATAGAATGGAGTACCACTGCTTCAGAAAGTTACCAACGCGAAAACGTTGAAAGGTTTAATATCAAAAGTCTATCCAAGTATATATAGGGGGCGTTTGGGAGTAACAAAAGTCTTGTCACATAGTAAGAAATGGGAAAGAGATGTGGGAAGTATATCTGAAGTAAAATGGGAAAGAATTTTGTAACTTGCCCCATTGGTCTCGCTGTCCCCATCCCAGAGGATCTCACATTTATTTTTATAATATAGAGTCTACTATACTCCGTACAAGCTTTTTCTGTTTCGGCTGAAGACTAGATGCTAGCTGCCCCAGGTGCGGAAAGGCAGAGGGGGATCTGATCCACATGTTTTGGAGATGCCCGAAGCTGTTCCGCTATTGGAGGGAGATAGTGGGAATTATAGATCAGGTATTTGAAGTCTCTATAGATAGGGAAGCCATGCAATGTGTGCTGGGCTGGGTAAAGGGAGAAGGCAAACCAGGAAATACCCAACTTGCAATCCTGAGATTTTTTTTCCAGGCAAGGAAACGTATTGCTCAAAGATGGCAATCTCCCACACCCCCATCCAGCAGAGAGTGGGAACAAGGTATGAATGTGGTCATCTTGAAGGAAAAAACGTCATATATTAGACAAGGTGCTCTTAGGAATTTGATAATATTTGGAAACTGTGGGGGGAGAAAAAAAATATAAACATAAATAGCTAAAGAGATGATAGAATAGGAAGAGGGAAAGGGAAGGAAAATAGATAACAGACGAGTGGTGATCCAAGGAAAGGCAGGTGCTTGGCGGAAGGTGAATGAAAGGAGTGGAAGTGAGACTGTGCTGGCTTGTTGGTGTATGATTAAGATAGGGAAGGAAGTGGTAAACAGGGCTTGAAGGAAACTAGCTAAGCGAGAGGGGCATTCCCCTCTCTCCTTTACTAATTTTATAGATGTATGATATTTTTGCTTCCCTTGTTTTATATAAGAGATGGGTGGAGCGGGAGGGCAACGCAGGCTTGGGGAAATGAATGATGAGTTGTATAATGGAAAATGCTTTAATAAAGATATAAAGTTAAAAAAAAAAAACAAGCAGAGCAATGTGGGACATGTAGTCCCATAGCCAGGACACACTGCAATCTTCAGCACTGACTGGACTACACTTACCAGAAACTGAGGAGGATACTAGGAAGGAGATACATTCAACTGTTAGGAGCGGGCTCATTCTCTTGGGACAGAGGACCTGCAGCTACAGGAGTGAGAGGCTAAACTCCTCTGGTCAGTGTGATCGGGTGTCGCGGCCTGGATGGCGTGCACTGAAGAGCACTTCTTTACCTTCTTCTTCTGCCACTTAAAATGACTCCGCACATAACATTACTCTAAAGTTAAATATTGTATTCATAAACTGTTACATTACTTCTGGGCCCATGGCATCAGGATTTTAGGGGAGCAGTCTGGCACAGAAAGGTCATTCTCTTTCCTATTATACCTGGGGTCATAGGTTCTTCCAAGGGCCTACAGGTTATTACCATGTGATTTACTGTGTTCTTCCTTTGCATTGCATATCTTCTGTGTATTTGCTAAGACCAAAGTTTGAGATTGAATATATATCTTCATTAACCTTCTGTAGCTCTGCCCCCTTGGGGGCTGCTTGGATTTACCTGCTCATCTGCATCGCCATGAACCTGTAAACATTCCAACCCCCCTGACACTTTGTGTTCAGACATCGTTGCAACACCTTTAAAGGGGTTGTAAAGGTAAAAGTTTTTTCACCTTAATGCATTCTATGCATTAAGGTGAAAAAACATCTGACAATACTGGCCCCCCCCCGTTTTACTTACCTGACCCCTCGAAAGTCCCACGCTCGCCCCCGACATCCTCTTCATTGCTCAGCCTGGCCATTGATTGGCTAGAATGGATGGATTAAAAGTAGCGAAGCCATTGGCTCGCACTGCTATCACTCACATCCAATGATGCGGCGGGGCCGAGTGATACAGTGAGCGGCTATGGCCGCCGGCTGTATCACGGGAGCGCGCCCGCAAGCACTCAACACCATGTGAGGGAGCTTGCATGAAAGTGTTGAGTCCTTGCGGGGGGGAGCCGAGACAGCCGCTGAGGGATCCCGGAAGACCAGGTTCGGGGCCACTCTGTGCAAAACGAGCTGAACAGTGGAGGTAAGTATAACATGTTTGTTATTTGAAAAAAAAAAAAATTCATCTTTAGTGATCCTTTAAGCAATAAGACAACACTCAAGACGTTTATATCCTATTAACGTTTACTGGAATATTTCAGTTAAGATATGGTTGTACAAGAGAGGTGATAGTTCAACTGAGTTTGGGGTTAACAGTCGAATGACTCCTCAAGAAATGTCAGTTAAGACAAATGATAACAACAGAATATTATATTCACAATCATATGTACAATAAAGTACCACTGGAACATAACCTGAAAGGATAAATAAACGTTAAGCATCAATTATGACAATACTTCTAGAAGCAAACTCAGGCCGGCCTGTTTAACCTTTAATTCTAATGAGAGATGGTGCTGAACACTGATGGTATGAGGGCCCTCTTAGTAGCAATGACAGAATGTCCCCGTTGCAGATCTGATGGTCTTCACCAGCAGTCGGAGCCCATTAATTATATCCAATAAGATGTAGTAACAGAGTGATATTATATCTTTTTATCATTCCAAGTTTATTAAAGTCTTACTTGAATAACAGGTTATTTGCAGATGCAACTGCTGGTACTGCAATATTGTGATACAAATAGTAACATCCTATAGTACATAGATCAGAAAACCTCAGTATAATGAGAATCAAGCTGTAACTGTAATGCCGCGTACACACGATCGCACATTCGGACAACAAAATCCATGTTTTTTTCCGACGGATGTTGGCTCAAACTTGTTTTGCATACACACGGTCACACAAATCTTGACGGAAATTCTGATCGCCAAGAACAACACGTACGACGAGCCGAGAAAAATGAAGTTCAATAGTCAGTGCGTCTCTTCTGCTTAATTCCAGGCATGCGTGGAAATTTGTGCGTCGGAATTGTGTACATACGATCGGAATTTACGACAACAGATTTTGTTGTCGGAAAATTTGAGATTTTTGACCTCAAATTTTGTTTGTCGGAAATTCTGACGGAAAACGTCCGATGGAGCCAAAACACGGTCGGAATTTCCGACAGCAAGCTCCCATTGAACATTTCCCGTCGGAAAATCCGACCATGTGTACGTGGCATAACTGTTAACAAAATCATCATAGTCAGCTGATAGTCCTAAACTCATCTGGAAGACTTTTTGAGTCGTGCATATACTGACTTCCTGTGAGAGCAGGACTATGATGTTGTCGTATTCTATGTAGGTCCTGACAATCAGCCTATTTTGCTGTTATTAGCTAGTAACAGAAGAGAGGAGAGAAAGAGAAAGTGAGAAAACAGATCACAGTAAAAGAGAAGAGTGGCATTAGTTATGTCTCTCTGAGCTTAGTTAACCCTGTTAAAATCCGCGAGACCAGGTAAATGTCTGTATAGTGCTTCGGGACTGTGTTTTCTAGGTATGCAGGGACGGTAGGCTGTCCTCATAAGCTCTGGAGTATTTGAAGATCAGCCATGGTTACCAAGTCTTGTGGAGTCGATCAACCTTGTTGTTTGCCTGAGTCAGAGTTTCCTCCATTTCATAGATGTCAGAAACCTTATGCAGCCATTCTGCAATGGAGGGAACCCGTTGGGAATTCCAGTGTAGCGGAATCAAGGACTTAACCGCGTTTAGGAGGTGTCTTGAAAGAGAGTGCTTGTATCTCTTTAATGAGACATTGGTGACGTGTAGTAAGCAGCATGCCGCATTCAAAGTACAGTAAGTTTAGTTTCAGTTCTTTGTTTGATCAGGGATTTGACTTTTTCCCAGAATGGTACGATTTGCAGGCAATGCCACCATATATGGGACAATGTGCCTTTCCTATTTTGACACCTCCAACAGGCTTCTGGAATCTGTGGGTTACAACCATGCATCTTGGCTGGAATGTTATACCAGTATGTCATGAGTTTGTATGCTGTCTCCTGCATTTTATGTGCTTATGGAACATTTATGCGCTAGAATGCAGGCATACCTCCATTGTTTGGTAGTGATCTCTGTCTGAAGTTGCTCCGACCATCTCCCCCTGAGTCCATCCAGATCAGTGTGTTGTGAATTTTGTAGCCAAGAATAAGCAGTGGACGTGGCCTTAACGCATTGAACACCTTTGTGACAAACCGACTCCAGAACTGTGGGGGGTCTGTGGAAGTTTCTTTTATCTGTCTTCCCCCCTAAGTAGCTCCGTAGCTGTAAAAAAGGCCAAAAAGGCATATGTGGCAGTTTAGCTCCCTCCTTGAGTGGACCACTCTTTTATTACGCCTTTAGTGAAGCAATCTCCGGCCAAGGGGGGGTCAGGTTTTTCTTTTGGTTGAAATTCTGAGTTACCCATGCCTGGTGTAAAGTCAGGATTATCTTTTAATGGTGTAAGGGGGTAAGTTGAGAAGAGATATCCAAACTAATAGCCAACTTATGAAAGATTTCCAGGGTAGTTCCTGTTAAGGGGTGTCATCTTAAGCTGGGGGGGGGCAGCTTCCCCATGGGACCCATGAAGACTATTTCAGTGAAATTGGGTTTAAAAACAGTTCCAGTGAAACCCAATCCTTTGCCGCTCCATGACAGTGCCAGTCTATGATTCTGGTTAAGTGAGACGCTTGGTAGTAATGTCTAAAGTCAGGGATACCCATTCCTCCTCGTTCTTTGCGTTTAGTCAGCAGTGTGTACCTAATTTTCGTTTTCTGGAAGTTCCAGAGAAACTATAGTAGAATGGTTCTTAGCGTGTGTAGAAGATAGAGCAATCTAGGTAGGATAGTCATCTTGATTATAGCCGCATGGCCGAACCAAGAGAAATATCCAGACTGCCAGGGGTTTAAGTCTTTCTCTATGTCTTTGATAAATGGGGGGAAGTTTTGTTCGAATGTGTAAGCTAGTTTGGGCGTGAGCCAAATTCCAAGGTATTTTAATGCCCTCAATTCCCACCTGAAGGTGGAGTCAGCTTTCATCTGCGCATGTATCCTGTCTGGGAGGGAAATATTCATGGCTTCCGATTTTTAAAAATTGATCTTAAGGTTTGAGATGTAGCCTGTAGCCATAATGGGTAAACTCTTTCATTGGGTAGGGTGGTTACAGGGCTCGTCAGGAAGAACAAATCATCCACGTAGGCGGCTATCTCGAGTTCCCTGTTTTGCACCCCGAAGCCCTTGATGTCATTATTAGCCCTGACTATCCTAATAAATGGTTCTAGGGAAAATATAAATAGGAGAGGCGATAGGGGACACCCCTGCCTAGTACCGTTAGTTATAAGAACTTTGTCCGATAGAGTGCCATTGATCTTTAATTTTGCTGTGGGGTTTTGATATAGTGCAGCGATCCTGGCCAACATATGAGGCCCTAGGCCCACTTTTTCACAAATGGCCAGCATGTAATCCCACGCAACATGATTGAAGGCCTTCTCCGCGTCCGTGGACAGGAGGAGGCCTTCGATTTTCCTTGTATGCGCCACGTGAGTTAGTAGCATGGCCTTTATGACGTTGTCTTTTGCTTCCCGTCCATGCATGAAACCCACCTGTTCCGGACCAATCAGGGACGGCAAAAGGGGGCTCAATTTTGAGGCCAGTATCTTTGCAAAAATCTTTACGTCCAGGTTTAACAAAGAGATAGGGCGATAGCTGCCGCATTCTGCTGGATCCTAGCCGGCCTTTGGAAGTACAGTGATGTGAGCGGAGAGAAAGTCTGGAGTGACTCTCCTAGGTTCAGGCATGGAGTCCAAGGCTGCCATAAGCAGGTCTGTAAGGACGTGTGCAAAGGTCTTGTAATAGATAGCGGAGTACTCATATGGTCCTGGGCTCTTGCCCGATTTCAGTTTCCTAATTGCAAGCCTAATTTCTGATGCCTCAATCGGGCTCTCCAAAAGTTATACGTCCGCGTCTGTCTGGGGAAGGCATTTCACTTTTGTTCAGATATTCATGGATAATTTCCAACCTATCACCTATCATACGTTCTTGCTTATGTTGGGGAGGTAGGTTGTACAGCTTCATGTAGAAGTCATGAAAATGTTTTGCTATTGCCTCTGTGGTCACATCTATTTTGTTGTCACTACGCCCGATGCCATGCATGAAATTGTTGGTGGCTCGCTCCTTCAGAGCTCTGACATGCAGGTTGCCCGTCTTATTACCCGATTCATAATAAATCCGCTTCTTGAAAAACAGGAATCTCTTTGACCTGTTATCAAATAGCTGTTGGAGGGCCTTCCTAGTTTCCAGAAGTTCTAATGCCGTGTGGGCGGTGAGGGATTGTTTATGGAGAGTTTCAAGCTGTTTATGCGCTCAGTCAAGGCCTTAATATTTTTGTCTCTTTCCCATTTTCGGTGTGAGCCTAATCTAATAAGTTCCCCTCTTATGGTACATTTGTGAGCTTCCCAGGTCATGAGTGGATCCATATCTGGGGAAGTGTTATGCTGGAAAAATTCCATAATAGAGGTAGTCAGTTGCGGCAGGAGGGCAGGGTCGGTCAATAGGGATGCGTTAAGCCTCCACGTCTGGGGCCTTGATGTGGATGCGGTTAAGTCAAGAAACAGTGAGGTTGGAGCGTGGTCAGAAAAAGATTGGACTCCTATATGGACCCCTGTGACCGATGCTAGGTCTCGTTGTGAGATGAATAAATAGTTCAAACGAGCATGTCTGGTATGTGGGTACGAGAAGTATGTGAAGTCACGTCCCTCAGGGTGGGCAAAACACCAAGTGTCAATCAGTTGTAAGGATTGCAGTAGGGTCTTGATTTTTTAGGGATTTTGTAGGCAATGCAGGTCTTTCCATTTGATGTGTCAACTAGTGGGTTTAAAGGCACGTTAAAGTCCCCTCCCAGAATTAAACATCCTGACGCAAACCACAAAAGCTCTTTCACCATCTGTTGGCAAAAGGACACGTGGGATCTATTAGGAAAATAAACAAGGTTACAGGCGTGTTGTTATATAACCCCCTCAGAAAAATAAATCTACCATTTGGGTCTATCAATTTTTCTTGTAGGATGAAAGGGGCTTCCTTGCTAAGTAGGATCGAGACCCCTTTGGATCTGGAGTCATCATTTGTGGTATGGTACGCTTCTCTGAAAAAGACGTCTGTCAATTTAGGTAGGTGGTGCATTTATAATGAGTTTCCTGTAGAAACACAAATTATGGCCTACCTTTTTTGAGCTCCCTCAATGAGGTTGCACGTCTCTCGGGTATATTCAAACCTCTGACGTTATGGGAGATCACTGTGGGACCACGCCCCAGGTCCGAGTAAGCCATTCTGAGGACTCAGGTGGAGGTGATCCAGAGGAAACCTAGAAAACAAAACTGGTGATAGCTAGTCAATGTCAAGAGATACACCAATAAAGAGAGAACAATGTGCACTATGCCAGAGAGCAGAGGAGAGAATTAGAAAGAAAATAGAGAAAGGTTGATGGAAGAAGCTGAAGATGTTTCTTTTTCAGACAGGGTGAGCTGTCTCAAAAAAGTTGTAAATTAGTGCGTCCAATACCCAGCCAACTAGGTATGGAGGGGGGGTCGAAGGAGGCGACTGACACCCGGGTGAGCTGTCAGTCACTAGCTTCTACTAACCGTTAAAGTAGTAAAAAGTAAAACCAATAGAAGCAACTAGATTGCAGCATAACACACACAACCTACAATTAGAAAGCATAATAACTCTAATCTATTTCTAGATCTATATCTACTCAACCAGGTAGTAGGTAACAGGCTATCCTGAGGGCAGTAAGCTGAGCGTAACACTCCTCAGATGTGAGTCCGCAACCCCCTCAGCCCACCCCTCCAAATGGCACTAAGCTATGTTGGGTCCAGGCCCAGTCCCCCTTGCCTACGAGTAGTCCTCTAGTTGAGACATAGCGATCAGTCACTCGTATTCGTATAGGGGGAATACGGGAGGCGAGGGCAGAGGAGGGAGGGGCAAACCCTGTGGTGGCAATATCCCTGGAACCTTAGCCTGATAGAGTCTGTGAGGAGCAGAGGGGGGGCCAAAGAAATGTCATCGACACCTTTTTATGAATAAATATATTTGAATGAATGAATGAATGAATGAATGAATGAATGATTTGTATAGCGCTGCAGTTGCAAACTGAATCGCCTCAAGGCGCTGGCCTATTTGATATTAATACATTAGAGCTAAGGATGTTTGAGGTCTACCATTGCTTATTTTAAAGGAAACTTGCAACATTGTGTGAAATTAGGAAAGCGTTGTGTAACATGAAAGAGTAAATAAAAAAAAAATATTAATAATAATAATAATAATAATAATAATAATGATGATATAAATAAGCCAGTTTCGTTAGTTCTCTATCTGGATTGGATGTAGTGTCAGTCCAGAAGGGGGCACTGTGACAGCACAGACTTTTCGGTGATCTTGACATGATTGTATTAGGTCCCCATATATCCCGCTGATAGAATCTTTGCTGCAAAACTGGAGACAGAGTCCCATAAAAGTGGCATCCATCTGTCAACGGCCAAACAATTCCTTATATATATCTCATTTTTACAGTCACGCTTTATTACACGCTGGCTTATTGTTATAAATATTTTATTATAAGAGGGAGTTTAACGTCACCGGTCACACTTCACGCTGGCTGGCGGAATGTTAAGGCTGAACTCTAAGCAAACCGCTAAATGCATCGTTGAATACAGATAGTACGTGCCCCACTTTCCAACAGGTTAGTTATTCTGTTTAGCTAACGCTGTGATCTAGGTCCTACTTCCAAAAAGCATAGTCAGGTCCTTAATGTGATGTTACTCCAGTGAGTAAAATAATTCAGCTTGTTCATCAGCAACTACCCCCCCAGCCTGCTTATTGGACAATGAAGGGGCATTACCCAATGAGATCATTACTGTACTCACTCAGCAAATAGAATGACCCCACTGTGAAATCTACTAGGGTCTATTAGGTGCTCCTCTCTCTCTCCTGAACCTGTTGTCTTACAGGAAGCTTTAGATGGACTTTTATATTCTACAAACATATAAACCTAATGGTGCTCTTATAATCTGCTCCTTCGGCTGTTTCAAAGGCTCACCTTTTAAAGAAGAATTCCAGATATGGCAAGTTTCAGCTTGGACCGATGTAGATATGTATGTGCCATACGTGTGGGATCCTCCTCGAAGCTCATGGAGAATTGAAACAGAACTCACGAAGCTGACAACATATTCAATAGCCTAACAATCACATTCTCACCAGATCCTTCAAACCTCGCTGCTTGGACTGTCAAATTCTTCTAACCTGCAGTTGACCTTCAGTCGACTTCCTTTTAACCTGCATTTGACTTGCAATCTACCTCCTTCTGACTTGCATTTGACTTGAACTTGACTTCCTTCTAACCTGCATTTGACCTGCAGTTGACTTCTAACCAGCATTTGATTTCCTTCTATTCTGCATTTGACCTGCCGTTGACTTCTTCTAAGCTGCACGTGATTTCCTTCTAACCTGCATTTGACCTGCAACTGGCCTCCTTCTGACTGGCATTTGTCCTGCGGTTGGCTTCCTTCTAACCTACATTTGACTTGCTATTGACCTCTTTCTGACTTGCATTTGACCTGCATTTGACTTCTAACTAGCATTTGATTTCCTTCTATCCTGCATTTGACCTGCAATTGACTTCTTCTAATCTGAATTTGATGTCCTTCTAACCTACAATGGAACTGCAGTTGACCTCCTTCTGTTTTGCATTTTATCTGAAGTTGACTTCCTTCTAACCTGCATTTGACCTGCAACTGACCTCCTTCTGACTGGCATTTGACCTGCAGTTGACTTCTTTCTAACCTGCATTTTTCATGCAATTATCACCTATCTGGTCGGAGGCTAAAGTGCTGAGAGGGCTTCCCTTGCTGCTGAGGAGTGCAGAGCACCCCTGGAGGTGGTGACAGGAAGTGCTATGCTCAGAGAAAAAAGAGGTAGCCAGCTTCAGCAGACTGAAATGACGAGATGTCTACTGGATGGTGGCAGGACGAGCAGGATCCACTGCTGGGCAGGAGTCACTCAGATGTACCAGATGAGACTTGGCAGAAGGGAGAGCCAGGAACAGTAGTCATGGAGGATGAGGAGTCAGTAGCCAGGCCAGTAGTCATGCATGAAATGCAAGGCAGCAAGCAGAGTCAGGAGTCAACCGGGGTCATACACTGGTAATCAGACAGTAGCGGAGTCAAAAGAGCAAGCCAGAGGGCATACACGGATCAGCAGACAGAAGCGAAGTCAATTGAGCAAGCTGAGGGTCAAAGCCAGGAATGTAGACAAGACAGGTCAAAGGCAAGCTGGGTCAGTAACAGGGAATGCAATAATAGCAGAGCTAGGAAGACAGGAACACACGGGGAAGCTGAAGATCATCCAGCAACTTGTGGCTCAGCCTGCTGGCTTTAAATAGGGCACTGGGCGCCAGGGTCTGTCACATCATGTGTGCACCATGGTGCATATGTTCACCACCATCCGCGCTTGTTTGCACTGGCAAACTCCTGAGTACCCATAATCTGTGAACTTGCTGATTATTATTAGCAGATGTGCCCGTTCTTCTGCAAACCATTCTTTGACAGCAATTGACCTCCTTCTGTCTTGCATTTGACCTGCAGTAGACTTCCTTCTAAGCTGCAGTTGACTTCCCTCTGACCTGCATTTGACCCCCAGTTGACTTCTAACCAGCATTTAATTTCCTTCCATCCTGCATTTCACCTTCAGTTAACTTCTTCTAACCTGCATTTGATTACCTGCTGACTTGCATTTGACCTGAAGTTGGCTTCCTGCTAACCTTTACTTGACCTGCAGGTGACCTCCCTCTAAGCTGCATCTGACCTGTAGTTGACTGCATTCAAACCTACATTTGACCCCTTTCAAACCTGTATTTGACCTGCATTTGACTTCTTTCCAACCTGCAGTTGACTTCCTTCTGACTTAAAGCTGACTTCCTTCTGACCTGCTTCAAGTCAGTTCTGCACTCCCATAGACTTGCATGGGAACACTAAACCCGCTTGAAGCAAACAAAAGCCCACTGACACAGGCCCTGTGACTTGGACCTGGTTCTGGGACTTGCTGGAACAATTCGATCATGGCCTTTTCACACAAATTTTTTTTTTTATAATACTATTTGGTTTCATAAAGAAAGAAAATGACTGGTAAGAATTTTCGAAAACATTCTCTGCACAGTTCTCCCTCTTTCACCCTCAGACCCAACAGAGGCCTCAATGAACTTTTCTGTAACAAGAAATTACTTTTTAATGTGATGGTGGAATCCAATATCTGAATCTGCAGTCTGAATTGGGATATTGTATCCGGAGAATTGCCGCCTCCTTCGCACCGAAGCCTCAATAATACTCAAAGGCGTACGTTATTTTGTCAGCCAGAAAGAGTTGGTAACTTTGGGACACAAAAGAATCTGCTTCGTATTGATTGATTCATTTTATAGATTGTGAAGGTGCAGCCTCTCGCTGGAAGAGAAGATTGTATCTGCCTGCCAATATTAATATTAATATCTGCGGCGTATATGATATGTAAGAACGCCGACTGATTGCTTTTGTTGTTGTTTGTGTTCTTAACTGCTGTATGAATTTACCCCGTTGTCAAATAAAACAAAGCTTCTCCTTACATTACAGAGAATATGAAGAATATATACAATATATAAAATATATATATATACCATAACACGCACCCACGATTTTCCCCTGATTATCAGGGGAAAAAAGTGCGTGTTATATGCCGATAAATACGGTATATATATATATATATATATTCATATATATATGAATATATATCTATATATATATATATTCAGGGGAAAATCGTGGGTGCGTGTTATGGTATATATATATATATATTGTGTATATATATATATATATATATATATATATATATATATATATATATAAAATTGTCAAAAGTATTGGGACACCTGCCTTTACACGCACATGAACTTTTTTTTAATTCCATATGTTTATTCATTTTTTCAAAGGAAATACATTGTACAATTAGAATTGTACGACGTCAAAGTGCTTTAACAGGATGTGAATAGTATTTGCTCACAGTATGCATGTGTAACAAGTTATTAACAAGTTGCAATTTTTTCTAAAAGTATTATGTTACTACCGCTATTAGCCCTCTTCACTGATGTGGCACCCCAAATGGGATCCTTAGTGCCACACCAGCGAAGAACGCCTGGTGTACAAATCATATATAACTGAGCTTATCTAGTATTAATTATGCAGAATCTTTGTTAAATAACGTTAGGAGAGTAACCAATATTGCACGGTCAAGAAACAGAGTATTTTCTAACCATGTGATTATGGGAGGGATGCAGTGTTAGTCCAGTCTTTCCAAGGTTGCCAGTACGTGTGCATTTTTGTTGTGTGGCCCGCGTGGGCTGCTGATGTGATCTCGTAGCTGAAGTGTAGGGCAACAATGTCTACTACTTGGGTTAGCGTTGGATGGTTATCAGACTTCCATTGTCTTGCTAGGTTGAGTCTCGCTGCCAGGAGTATGTGTGTAGTTACATGTCTGAATGGGTACGGGATGTCTTCAATAGTGAGGTTTAAGATTGCCAGCGCTGGTGAGCGGGGGGGGTCTTGATTCGGGTTATCGTTGAGATTAGTCGGAAGACATTTTCCCAGTATGTCTGGAGGGAAGAGCAAGTCCAGAAAACATGAAGTAGGTCCCCTGGAGAAGATTTACATCTCCAACATGTGTTGGGGATTCGGGGATCAAAGGATGATAATTTGGCTGGGGTTATGTACCAGCGTAAAGAAATTTTTTGCGTGAGTTCCCAAAGGGCCGCACATTTGGTGGCTTTGTAGACAGTCTTAAGGGCCTGTTGCCATTGGGATTCTGAGTAGGTGTAGGCAAGGTCTCTGTCCCATTTATGATGTTCATTTATTTTGGAGAAGGTTTGTTTTTGGTGGAGACTGTTATACAACTATGAGATACCCTTGGTTTTCGTGGCAGTATTAGTAAGGTATTCCCAGGTCTTTGGGTGAATGTTGTATGTAGGGATATTGATAGTGCGTAGGTGATGGTGTGTGCGTAAGTATGTAAAGTGCTCGGTTGCTCTGTAATGACCACTTACTATATGTATTTATACATGGAGATCATATCCCCCTTATGTATTTATACATGGTGTTCATATCCCCCCTTAAATATTTATATATGGTGAACATATCCCCCCTTATGTATTTATACATGGTATTCTTATCCCACCCTTATGTATTTATACATGGTGATCATAACCCCCCTCCCCCGCCCCGCCCCCTCCCCTTATGCATTTTTACATGGAGAGCATATCCCCCATTATGTATTTATACATGGTGATCATCAGGGCTTTTTTTTCTCAGACAATAGGTGCAGGAACTCCCCTTTTCCGAGTCACCCCTTTTCCCCGCCCCTACCCACCTCTGAGCACCGTCCCTTGGTTCCACCCCCTACCCACCTCTGAGCACCGTCCCTTGGTTCCATTCCCTACCCACCTCCCAGTACCGTCCCTTTTAGACAATACGGAACCAAGTATCATTTTGTGGTGCTAAGTAATTTGTATGGAATTTGGTAATGATATCAAGAAAAGCAGTAAAATAGATCCCCTTCAGCCAGCAACAATAGATCCCCCTAACAACAATATACCACCCACAACAAAATCCCCCCCCCCCCCCCAGCAACAATAGACTCCCGGCAGCATCAACAGATCTCCGCACAGCCAGCATTAATAGACTCTCTGGCAGCCATTAACAACAGACCCCTCCCCCAACAGTAGATCTCCTTCAGCAACAACTGACCCCCCAGCAACATAAGACCCACCCCTAGCAACAATAGGTCCCCCACCAGCAACAATAGACCTCCTCAGCAAAAATAGACCCCCCTGCAAAAATAGATCCCCTCCAGCTAGAATAGATCCCCCCAGCAGTGAGCATCAATACCCTGCAGCACACCCCAGCACCCCTTGCCATTACATACAGTCAGTCCAGGAGGTGCCCGGAATGCGTTCCCCCGCGTTCCCACTGAAAAAAAAGCCCTGGGGATCATATCCCCCCTTATGTATTTATACATGGTGATCATATCCCCCCTTATGTATTTATACATGGTGATCATATCCCCCCTGTAATGGAAATGTGTAAGTTCTGTAAATAATTGTATTGTATTTTGTATGTATTGCACACTGCCCTCACTGTGCACACGGCACTAATAATGTATTCACTACATGTTTGCATTCTTTTGAGTCTTGATTAGAATTAGCCTGCCTATGTAACGCCCCTTGTTACCATAAATGTACAATTGTAATATTAATGTAATACCTACATAATCATGTGCATAAAGACCTTCAATTGCGTCATAATAAAGCAGAACAGTTATTTGGAAAGATGCTGAGCGTATCTTTTGTGTCTGTTCCCTACTGCAGTAGTTATTAATTTGGAACCACTAATCAATATGAGGATAGGAGTTGCCTATCTACAAATTGTCCAAGTCACCCCTTATGTATTTATACATGGTGATCATATCCCCCTTATGTATTTATACATGGAGATCATATCCCCCTTATGTATTTATATATGGAGATCATATCCCCCCTTATGTATTTATATATGGAGATCATATCCCCCCTTATGTATTTATATATGGAGATCATATCCCCCCTTATGTATTTATATATGGAGATCATACCCCCCCCCTTAATCTCCTGTTCTCCAGAGAGAATAAATTCTGTTCCATTAATCTTTCCTCCTAGCTGAGCTCCTCCATGCCTCTTCCCCCTAAATCCTTTGTAAAATACACCTAAACTTTTATAAAGTCAATATATATATATATATATATTTTAGGGCTGTTACTGATTAAAATTTTCGTGTTCGATTAATCGTTTTTTTTTTTTAATCGCACATTAACACACATACAGATCTAACTACTTTTAGGTTTTGTTATGGCAACGGCCGAAGCCGGACATAGCGGGGCATGGCTAGGATGTCACACGTCAATCAAAAGCAAGCGCCGCCGTCATGGCAACTGCAGAAGCCGATCCACACGGCAAAAATATCACAGCTTATCAGCCTCTAAGGACAACAATGTTAAAAACGGAGGTTATCAAATTTGCCTACACTTAGCTCGCTGAATGGTCCCAGTTAACCACATCCATATTTACCATCACTGTCCAGGCTGTCCGGTGATGTCACGGACTTCGACGTCACTGGACTCCTCCCCCCTTCCTTTCGTTAGCAGACGGAGGCACTTGGGGTAGGGGGGAGGAGTCCGGTGACGTCGATGTCCGTGACGTCATCGGATCTCCGACGGAACTCCCTGAAGACTCAGAAGCCGGCGCAGAGGTGAGTACAGATCAAAAGAATTTTGATTGATCAAAAAAAGTAACGAATAATCGAGGAATTAATCTTTAATTTCCACAGCCCTAATATATATATATATATATATATATATATATATATATATTAGGGCTGTGGAAATTATATAATATAATGGAATATAATATTATATAATATAATGGAAATTATATATTATATATTATATATATATATATATATATATATATATATATATATACCGTATTTGTTGGCATATAACACACGCCGGCGTATAACACGCACCCCAAGTTTAGGAGGGAATTTTAAGGATAAAAACTTCCATCTAAATGCCCATCAATGCAGCCTTATCAGTGTCCATCTGCAGCCTTGTCAGTGTCACTTTAAATATGGTGCCGTTGAAATACACAGAGCCGGAGGTCCTGTGTACTCCTCTCGCTGATCCCCGCCGACCTCCGCTGATTGTGAGCCGAGTGGAGCGAGCGCCGCCAATATACACATAGCCGGCGCTCGCTCCTCTCCGCTCACAATCAGCGGAGAACGGTGGGGATCGGCATATAACACGCACCCACGATTTTCCCCTGATTTTAAGGGGAAAAAAGTGCGTGTTTTACGCCGATAAATACGGTATATATACATACAGTATCTCACAAAAGTGAGTACACCCCTCACATTTTTGTAAATATTTTATTCTATCTTTTCATGTGACAACACTGAAGAAATGACACTTTGCTACAATGTAAAGTAGTGAGTGTGCAGCTTGTATAACAGTGTAAATTTGCTGTCCTCTCAAAATAAGAATTGTTGCTCTACATAAAGATGGCCTAGGCTATAAGAAGATTGCCAAGACCCTGAAACTGAGCTGCAGCACGGTGGCCAAGACCATACAGCAGTATAACAGGACAGGTTCCACTCAGAACAGGCCTCACCATGGTCCACCAAAGTAGTTGAGGTCACGTGCTCAGCGTCATATCCAGAGGTTGTCTTTGGGAAATAGACGTATGAGTGCTGCCAGTATTGCTGCAGAGGTTGAAGGGGTGGAGGGTCAGCCTGTCAGTGCTCAGACCATACGCCGCACACTGCATCAAATTGGTCTGCATGGCTGTCGTCCCAGAAGGAAGCCTCTTCTAAAGATGATGCACAAGAAAGCCCACAAACAGTTTGCTGAAGACAAGCAGACCAAGGACATGGATTACTGGAACCATGTCCTGTGGTCTGATGAGACCAAGATAAACTTATTTGGTTCAGATGGTGACAAGCGTGTGTGGGGGCAACCAGGTGAGGAGGACAAAGACAAGTGTGTCTTGCCTGCAGTCAAGCATGGTGGTGGGAGTGTCATGATCTGGGGCTGCATGAGTGTTGCCGGCACTGGGGAGCTACAGATCATTGAGGGAACCATGAATGCCAACATGTACTGTGATATACTGAAGCAGAGCATGATCCCCTCCCTTCAGAGACTGGGCCGCAGGGCAGTATTCCAACATGCTAGACTGTTGAAATAGTCTAAAAAATGGTAAGCAGCAGTTAATTGGATGTTTAAAGGTAAATGTAGAAAATTGGGAAGAACTGCGCTAATATACCAAAATAATCAATGAGTGTGAAAAGCTGCAATCCCCACAACAAACATCAATTGTGGATAAACATAGAAAAAAATATAAGGGGTTGCCAAAATGGACTTTTGTTGGGTTCTGTTGATGTTGTGGACTCACTAAGATATTATTTGTGATGTTTTCACTTGATGGGACTTTCTTACATCTACATTTAATGTTTGCACATTGTTTTTGGTTTATTTACAGTCACGATATTAATATTTTCTCGCTGTAGATATCGCATTAAGGCACACAGGTATTAGCGCAACCCCTTATATTTTTTTCTATGTTTATCCACAATTGATGTTTGTTGTGGGGATTGCAGCTTTTCACACTCATTGATTATTTTGGTATATTAGCGCGGTTCTTCCCAATTTTCTACAGTATTCCAACATAACGACCCCAAACACACCTCCAAGACCACCACTGCCTTGCTAAAGAAGCTGAGGGTAAAGGTGATGGACTGGCCAAGCATGTCTCCAGACCTAAACCCTATTGATCATCTGTGGGGCATCCTGAAACGGAAGGTGGAGGAGCGCAAGATCTCTAACATCCACCAGCTCCATAATGTGGTCATGGAGGAGGGGAAGAGGACTCCAGTGACAACCTGTGAAGCTCTGGTGAACTCCATGCCCAAGAGGGTTAAGGCAGTGCTGGAAAATAATGGTGGCCACACAAAATATTGACACTTCGGGCCCAATTTGGACATTTACACTTAGAGGTGTACTCACTTATGTTGCCAGCGGTTTAGAAATTAATGGCTGTGTGTTGAGTTATTTTGAGGGGACAGCAAATTTACACTGTTATACAAGCTGTACACTCACTACTTTACATTGTAGACAAGTGTCATTTCTTCAGTGTTGTCACATGAAAAGATAGAATAAAATATTTACAAAAATGTGAGGAGTGTACTCACTTTTGTGAGATACTGTATATATGTATATATATATATATATATATATATATATATATATATATATATATATACACCCTATATACTCGAGTATAAGTCGTTCCGAGTATAAGTCGAGGCCCTAATTTACCATAAAAAAAATGGGAAAAACTTATTGACCCGAGTATAAGATGAGGGTGAGAAATGCGCAGCTACTGTAAGTGGAAAAGAGGGTCAACAATGCCCATTTGCAGCATCACTGTGCCCATTTGCATGCCTCACTGTGCCCATTTGCAGCCATAGGTCCCCTGAACTTCAAACTCGGTAGTTAAGGGTTCCTAGATGCCCCCTAGCTGCAGCCAAAATTTGGGGTCTCTGAACCCAAAGGGTCCCGAAATGACATTGCTGCAGATGGACACAGTTGACCGAATTTGGGGCCCTGTATCTTGGGGCCACTTAGAGCTAAGAACCCCAAATTTGGTGTGCAAACCCAGTGGAACTAGCACCATAAAATTTCCAAAGCTGGGGTTACTAGCTCCAAGTGGCCCTGAGATACAGGGCCCCGAAAATCAGTTCAGAAAATGTCAAGCACTTTTCTGCAGCAGAAAATGACATTTTCCGAACCGGTTTTGGGGCCCTGTATTTCAGGGCCACTTAGTGCTAGGAACCCCAGCTTTTGATATGTTATGGTATCAATTCCACTGGGTTTGTACACCAAATGTGGGGTTCCTAGGACCAAGTGGCCCTGAGATATGGGGCCCCAAAGTCGGTTCAGGAAATGTCAAGCACTTTTTTGCAGCAGAGAATGACATTTTCCGAACCGATTTTGGGGCCCCGTATCTCGGGGCCACTTAGTGCTAGGAACTTCAGCTTTGGATATGTTGTGGTACCAGTTCTACTGGGTTTGCCCACCAAATTTGGAGTTCCTAGCACCACGTGGGCCTGAGATACGATGCCCCAAAATCGGTTCGGAAAAAGATTTTTTTTGCTGCAGAAAAGTGCTTGACTGAGTATAAGTGGAGGGGGGCACTTTCAGCACAAAAAAATGTGCTGAAAAATTCGACTTATACTCGAGTATATACGGTATGTATATATTTAATTATTTATTTATTTATTTATTACTCACTAGGGATGAGCTTCGAGTTCGAGTCGAACTCATGTTCGACTCGAACATTGGCTGTTCGCAAGTTCGCCGAACACCGAACAATTTGGGGTGTTCGCGGCAAATTCGAATGCCGCGGAACACCCTTTAAAAGTCTATGGGAGAAATCAAAAGTGCTAATTTTAAAGGCTTATATGCAAGTTATTGTCATAAAAAGTGTTTGGGGACCCGGGTCCTGCCCCAGGGGACATGTATCAATGCAAAAAAAAGTTTTAAAAACGGACGTTTTTTCAGGAGCAGTGATTTTAATAATGCTTAAAGTCAAACAATAAAAGTGTAATATCCCTTTAAATTTCATACCTGGGGGGTGTCTATAGTATGCCTGTAAAGGGGCGCATGTTTCCCGTGTTTAGAACAGTCTGACAGCAAAATGACATTTCGAAGGAAAAAACTCATTTAAAACTACCGCGGCTATTAATGAATTGCCGGTCCGACAATACACATAAAAGTTCATTGATAAAAACGGCATGGGAATTCCCCACAGGGAAACCCCGAACCAAAATTAAAAAAAAAAAAAAATGACGTGGGGGGGTCCCCCTAAATTCCATACCAGGCCCTTCAGGTCTGGTATGGATATTAAGGGGAACCCCGGCCAAAATTTTTTTAAAAAAATGACGTGGGGTTCCCCCTAAATTCCATACCAGACCCTTCAGGTCTGGTATGGATTTTAAGGGTAACCCCGCGCCAAAAAAAAAAAAAAAACGGCGTGGGGTTCCCCCAAAAATCCATACCAGACCCTTATCCGAGCACGCAACCTGGCAGGCCGCAGGAAAAGAGGGGGGGCGAGAGTGCGGCCCCCCCCCCTCCTGAACCGTACCAGGCCACATGCCCTCAACATTGGGAGGGTGCTTTGGGGTAGCCCCCCAAAACACCTTGTCCCCATGTTGATGAGGACAAGGGCCTCATCCCCACAACCGTGGCCGGTGGTTGTGGGGGTCTGCGGGCGGGGGGCTTATCGGAATCTGGAAGCCCCCTTTAACAAGGGGACCCCCAGATCCCGGCCCCCCCCCTGTGTGAAATGGTAAGGGGGTACTTACCCCTACCATTTCACTAAAAAAGTGTCAAAATAGTTAAAAATGACAAGAGACAGTTTTTGACAATTCCTTTATTTAAATGCTTCTTCTTTCTTCCTTCATCTTCTTCATCTTCTGGTTCTTCTGGCTCTTCTGGTTCTTCCTCCGGCGTTCTCGTCCAGCATCTCCTCCGCGGCGTCTTCTATCTTCTTCTCCCCGGGCCGCTCCGCACCCATGGCATGAGGGGAGGCTCCCGCTCTTCATCTTCTTCTTCATCCTCTTCTCTTCTTCATCTTCTTCATCTTCTTCTTCTTCATCTCTTCTTCCTTCTTTATTTCTTCTCCGGGCCGCTCCGCAGCCATGCTGGCATGGAGGGAGGCTCCCGCTGTGTGACGGCGTCTCCTCGTCTGACGGTTCTTAAATAATGGGGGGCGGGGCCACCCGGTGACCCCGCCCCCCTCTGACGCATGGTGACTTGAAGGGACTTCCCTGTGACGTCACGGGGAATGCCACAGGGAAGTCCCGTCATGTCCCGTGCGTCAGAGGGGGGCGGGGTCACCTGGTGGCCCCGCCCCCGTTATTTAAGAACCGTCAGACGAGGAGACGCCGTCACACAGCGGGAGCCTCCCTCCATGCATGGATGCGGAGCGGCCCGCAGAAGAAAATTAAGAAGAGAAGATGAAGATGAAGAAGAGAAGAGGATGAAGAAGAAGATGAAGAGAAGAGCGGGAGCCTCCCCTCATGCCATGGGTGCGGAGCGGCCCGAGGAGAAGAAGATAGAAGACGCCGCGGAGGAGATGCTGGACGAGAACGCCGGAGGAAGAACCAGAAGAGCCAGAAGATCCAGAAGATGAAGAAGATGAAGGAAGAAAGAAGAAGCATTTAAATAAAGGAATTGTCAAAAACTGTCTCTTGTCATTTTTAACTATTTTGACACTTTTTTAGTGAAATGGTAGGGGTAAGTACCCCCTTACCATTTCACACAGGGGGGGGGCCGGGATCTGGGGGTCCCCTTGTTAAAGGGGGCTTCCAGATTCCGATAAGCCCCCCGCCCGCAGACCCCCACAACCACCGGCCACGGTTGTGGGGATGAGGCCCTTGTCCTCATCAACATGGGGACAAGGTGTTTTGGGGGGCTACCCCAAAGCACCCTCCCAATGTTGAGGGCATGTGGCCTGGTACGGTTCAGGAGGGGGGGGGGGGCGCACTCTCGTCCCCCCCTCTTTTCCTGCGGCCTGCCAGGTTGCGTGCTCGGATAAGGGTCTGGTATGGATTTTTGGGGGAACCCCACGCCGTTTTTTTTTTTTTTTTTTTGGCGCGGGGTTCCCCTTAAAATCCATACCAGACCTGAAGGGTCTGGTATGGAATTTAGGGGGAACCCCACGTCATTTTTTTTTTTAAATTTTGGCCGGGGTTCCCCTTAATATCCATACCAGACCTGAAGGGCCTGGTATGGAATTTAGGGGGACCCCCCCACGTCATTTTTTTTTTTAAATTTTGGTTCGGGGTTTCCCTGTGGGGAATTCCCATGCCGTTTTTATCAATGAACTTTTATGTGTATTGTCGGACCGGCAATTCATTAATAGCCGCGGTAGTTTTAAATGAGTTTTTTCCTTCGAAATGTCATTTTGCTGTCAGACTGTTCTAAACACGGGAAACATGCGCCCCTTTACAGGCATACTATAGACACCCCCCAGGTACGAAATTTAAAGGGATATTACACTTTTATTGTTTGACTTTAAGCATTATTAAAATCACTGCTCCTGAAAAAACGGCCGTTTTTAAAACTTTTTTTTGCATTGATTCATGTCCCCTGGGGCAGGACCCGGGTCCCCAAACACTTTTTATGACAATAACTTGCATATAAGCCTTTAAAATTAGCACTTTTGATTTTTTAAACGTTAAATGGGTGTGTGGACAAGGGATTATAGCGGTGCTAGGGTCAGGAAGATTAGAGAAGAAAAGATAAAACAAAGAATACTAAAATTACAAATTTTATTAATAGTCTGTCATAAATATAATGTACATTATAAACAATTCATACAGTAATTATACAAATTTTGTGGATACATGTACTGTAAGTGACCCTAAGAATGGTCAAGTGGGCCAGATGGCAATTGGCTGTTGAAGGAGGGGGGGCTCGTTTTCCTACATGTTTCGCCAAAACATTGGCTTCTTCAGGGAACAGGAGCTCATAGGGTGGATATATATAAAAAATTCTGTGTGATGGACATGAAAACACATGTTAGAAATAGTAATTTGACCAAACACTGCATAGTAAAAACAATAACACATTGCAACTGTGGCTGGACATTCATGCGACCCTAAGCTCCACACCACTAAACGGAACTGCGGACATACCTGGGGCGTCAGTGCCCAAGACGGGAGGGAAGAGAGGGAGAGGGGGAACACAGCCACCCAAGGAGATCCCCACAGGGGAGCAGGCAGACCGCGCCGTAAATTATGCCTGCAGGGGGCATACAGTAGACCTGGCAAAGGAATGTAAAGATAGTCATGTGTCATAATGCACTGTGGTAGTTATTCCAGGAATAGAGGGTTGCGCATATGTGCATTGTATTAAAAAGAGAACAAAAAATATATGTATATAAATAGGTATAAATGTATCTATATCTCTGGAAAAGGTGCGGACTTACATGTATATCTAAAAGCTGTAGAGAGGCAAGGTCAGGAAGTGCCTGAGATAGATGTATGCACACAGCAAGGAAAGGACATCAAGGTTGGATCATATCTGCAGACCACTTAAAGCAGGCCTAATTAGAAAAATGGATAGTGTTAGGGGTCTTGCTGTTGTTAACTGGGGCCAAATATGGTAGTTTATGCCTATACTTACTTGATAGTGTCTGCTGTAAGGAAAGATTCTCATAGCGGTACATTCACAGGTATATAGTACCGGTGCTGGGATGAAAAAGGGATAAAAGTAACAGTGGATCCTATATAAAATATAAAGGAAAAAAGGAGGATCAGAAAGGTAGGGAAATGGAGGCTTTAAAATGTACTTGGGCACAGGTGAGGCTAGTGAAAAGGAATCTGTTACCTAATTCATCATGAAGCACACCGTGTTGCTTGAGAAAATCAGTGTTAACCACCAAAGTAAGAGGCCGGTCCAAAGTAAGTTCTAAAAAGTATGTAAAGGAATAATAAATAATTCATGTAAACAACATGAAGTCAGGGTGTTTTGAAAGGCAGAAGTTTACCTTGTAGCTGTGTGCAGAGCGAATGCAGGCACGTGCCTCGTCCATGGGAACTGAGGGACTGGCCGGTTACTCATATACCCCCCACACCTGATCAGATGATGATCAGGTGTGCGGACGCTAAACGAGGGGTAGCCACGGCTGCGCACTGCACGGTGCCTAGGAACTACGAGTTCCATCATGCAATGCGCGCACATGCTCAGATCTCACGGACCGTGTGACGATTGGAGAGGCGAACACCCCTGGAATGGGAAGTACCAAGGTGTCATCTCACCCAATCTGCCGATGGAATAAAGGACCAGAGGGTCTGAGAACAGACGTGGGCACCCAGGGGCAGACAATTGTCTGCGCCTTGGCGTCCGTACAGGCAAAGACAGCGCTAGCCATGTCACCCCCAAACCGGGAGAGCCCACGGAGCCGCCGCCCACCACCCACGCCACAGACAATCCCCCCAGTCGTGGGGCTAGCCAAGGCACCAGGGACAACCGCAGTCCAGTGGTGGGGAACAACGGGGCACGAAGTGTGGTGCGCCGAGACACAGGATGGGAGGATATCCCAAAGGTTGCCCAACGATCCACAGGGGCCACTGGGGAAGGTGGGAATTACTGTGTGTCAGCACATCAGACACTATGTCACCTGCGCCACTGTTGGGGTTGTATACCTGGCCCAATGCCAATGCGGCGCATTCTATGTTGGCAAAACCAAGCGCCCCTTTCAGACCCGCATCCGGGACCATATCAAACCACTATACAAGAACACCACCACTACGGCCATTAATAGGCATATCGCTGCCCAACATAACTCCGATCCCCATGTTATTTTGTTTTCCGCACTTGAACATATCCCCTCACATGTAAGAGGCGGTAGTACTGATAATTCACTATTACGACTCGAAACCAAATGGATTCATATATTAAATGCTACCATCTTCCCAGGACTCAATGAATATATTAGTTTTAAGCCCTTCCTTTAAGTTTTTTTCTTTTCCATGCCCCTTCCCCAGACAACGTCGTTTGTGGTTTTTCCTCTCTACCCTATCCTCCTCCATCCCTTTCCCCCCCCCCCCCTCTATTCCTTCCTTATTTTCTCATTCTCCTGTTTTCCCTGGCTTTCTTTCCCTTTGCTGCCATGGCTCCACCCGGTATTTCATCCATAAAATTCTTTTCTGACATGGACCAATACCTTGCTCTCTACATTGATTACAAATGCTTTTTTCCTTTTCTGAGACAAGCTGGCAAATTGACTCAATATATCTTATATCCCTGTATATTCTATAAGTGTATATTGCCTGTATTTATTTGCGACTTAAAACTCTTTTTTTGTCATTATTGAACAATATTTCTCGACACAACTGTTGCAATACATATGCTGTGTGTTTCCTTTTTTTTATATATTCTTTTCTATATATTGTTTTTGCATTGTATTTTCAATTTTTGGTTGCAGGTTTCACTGTTGTACTGGGACCCAGTGGTTCTCTATGCACACTGCACACATTGTGGCTGGATGTCGTGTGCTGACACACAGTAATTCCCACCTTCCCCAGTGGCCCCTGTGGATCGTTGGGCAACCTTTGGGATATCCTCCCATCCTGTGTCTCGGCGCACCACACTTCGTGCCCCGTTGTTCCCCACCACTGGACTGCGGTTGTCCCTGGTGCCTTGGCTAGCCCCACGACTGGGGGGATTGTCTGTGGCGTGGGTGGTGGGCGGCGGCTCCGTGGGCTCTCCCGGTTTGGGGGTGACATGGCTAGCGCTGTCTTTGCCTGTACGGACGCCAAGGCGCAGACAATTGTCTGCCCCTGGGTGCCCACGTCTGTTCTCAGACCCTCTGGTCCTTTATTCCATCGGCAGATTGGGTGAGATGACACCTTGGTACTTCCCATTCCAGGGGTGTTCGCCTCTCCAATCGTCACACGGTCCGTGAGATCTGAGCATGTGCGCGCATTGCATGATGGAACTCGTAGTTCCTAGGCACCGTGCAGTGCGCAGCCGTGGCTACTAGGGATGAGCTTCGTGTTCGAGTCGAACCCATGTTCGACTCGAACATCGGCTGTTCGACCGTCCGTCGAATTGCGAACGATATGGGCCGTTCGCGCCAAATTCGTGTGGCGCGTCACGGCCCATAATTCACTGCGGCATCGCAGTGCATTGCTGGCTGATGATTGGCCAAGCATGCACTATGACCCGCATGCTTGGCCAATCACAGCGCCGTCAGTAGGGAGAGCTGTAATTGGCCAAAGCCAGGGTGGCTTTGGCCAATTATGGCTCAGGGGATTTAGTACACACCCCACACTATATAAGGCCGCCTGCACGGCGGCCCTGTGTAGTGTGTGTTCCGGTGTGCTGAGCGATAGAGAGAGAGAGAGACAGTGTCATTTGATTTGAGTTAGATAGATTAGGCAGAACAGTCAGTCAGTTAGCTGCACTTACAGTGTATTGTGTATATATATGCATCCCAGGTGTTGCATATATATATATACACTGTATTCAGTTTAGCTAGATCCGTTCCTGTTATCTTCTATCTAGACTATTTACATTCAGTGCAGTGTGTCCTGCTCACAGTGTTCAGCTAGATCCGTTCCTGCTATTTACATTCAGTACAGTGCTTCCTGCTCACAGTGTTCAGCTAGATCCGTTCCTGCTATTTACATTCAGTGCAGTGCGTGCTGCTCACAGTGTTCAGCTAGATCCGTTCCTGCTATTTACATTCAGTGCAGTGCGTCCTGCTCACAGTGTTCAGCTAGATCCGTTCCTGCTATTTACATTCAGTGCAGTGCGTGCTGCTCACAGTGTTCAGCTAGATCCGTTCCTGCTATTTACATTCAGTGCAGTGCGTCCTGCTCACAGTGTTTAGCTACATCCGTTCCTGCTGTTTACATTCAGTGCAGTGCGTCCTGCTCACAGTGTTCAGCTAGATCCGTTCCTGCTATTTACATTCAGTGCAGTGCGTCCTGCTCACAGTGTTCAGCTAGATCCGTTCCTGCTATTTACATTCAGTGCAGTGCGTGCTGCTCACAGTGTTCAGCTAGATCCGTTCCTGCTATTTACATTCAGTGCAGTGCGTCCTGCTCACAGTGTTCAGCTAGATCCGTTCCTGCTATTTATATTCAGTGCAGTGCGTCCTGCTCACAGTGTTTAGCTACATCCGTTCCTGCTGTTTACATTCAGTGCAGTGCGTCCTGCTCACAGTGTTCAGCTAGATCCGTTCCTGCTATTTACATTCAGTGCAGTGCGTCCTGCTCACAGTGTTCAGCTAGATCCGTTCCTGCTATTTATATTCAGTGCAGTGCGTCCTGCTCACAGTGTTTAGCTACATCCGTTCCTGCTGTTTACATTCAGTGCAGTGCGTCCTGCTCACAGTGTTCAGCTAGATCCGTTCCTGCTATTTACATTCAGTGCAGTGCGTCCTGCTCACAGTGTTCAGCTAGATCCGTTCCTGCTATTTACATTCAGTGCAGTGCGTGCTGCTCACAGTGTTCAGCTAGATCCGTTCCTGCTATTTACATTCAGTGCAGTGCGTCCTGCTCACAGTGTTCAGCTAGATCCGTTCCTGCTATTTACATTCAGTGCAGTGCGTCCTGCTCACAGTGTTTAGCTACATCCGTTCCTGCTGTTTACATTCAGTGCAGTGCGTCCTGCTCACAGTGTTCAGCTAGATCCGTTCCTGCTATTTACATTCAGTGCAGTGCGTCCTGCTCACAGTGTTCAGCTAGATCCGTTCCTGCTATATACATTTAGTGCAGTACGTCCTGCTCACAGTGTTCAGCTAGATCCGTTCCTGTTATCTTCCTACTGACAGGCAGGCTTGTCTGGTTACAGTATATAAAGCTACCTGAAGAAAATTACAGGTGTTCTATCCCAGCTTAGTGCAGCTACAGGCCATTAGTATGTCTGGAAGGCCAAGAAGGAGAGGCAGACAGTCACAAGCCAATAAGAGAGGGCAAGCAGGCTCTGTGTCTAGTGCTGGTCGTGGAGACGGTGCATCCTCATCAGCACGTGGCCATGGGACACGCTTGGCCTTTTTTTCGGCAGCTGGCCGTGTTGAGCCGCAACATGCGGAAGACTTGGTCGAGTGGATGACCAAGCCGTCCTCATCCTCCTCATCCTCTCTCACCCATGCCCAGGGTGCTTTGTCTGGCAAAGCAGCGGCCTCTTCCCTCAGCTCAATGTCATCAGTGACTCCTTCCCTAGCTCCACCATGTCCTCATGAGGATTCCCTCGAACTGTTTGACCACAGTGTTGGGTACATGCTCCAGGAGGATGCCCAGCGTTTGGAAGGCTCTGATGATGATACTGAGCTCAATGAAGGCAGTAACATGAGCACGGACAGAGGGGGTGCCCAAGAAGGACAGCAATCTGGCAGTCATGCTCCCCCTGCTGCAGCATACTGCCAGGTTTGCTCCAGTGATGAGGAGGGAGGGGATGATGAGGTCACTGACTCAACGTGGGTGCCTGATAGGAGAGAGGAGGAGGAGGAGGAGGAGGAGGAGGTGGCACATCACCAACTAGGCAGGATGCCCTCCAGGGGCCAGCCTAAGGGCAGCACATTGACTGCATCACACCCCAAAGCTCCACATGTGCAGGGCGCTGCAGTCTCTGCGCGTTATTCAAAAAGTTCTTTGGTGTGGGCCTTTTTTGAGACGAGTGCATCAGATCGCACCGCTGCTATTTGCAATATATGTCTCAAGCGTATCTCGCGTGGCCAAAACATCTCCCGCTTGGGTACCACATGCTTGACCAGACATATGTTGACCTGCCATGCAGTTCGTTGGCAAGCGTATCTAAAAGACCCACACCAAAGAACAAAGACGATCTCTCCTTGCTCCTCATCAGCTGAGATTTCCAACCCCACTAGACCTTCAGTCCTCTCTGCGACCTGCAGTGAGAGGAATGAAGGTGTAGAATTAGGTGTGTCACAGCCAAGTACTTATGGGCAATCTGCTTTTGGTACACCGACGTCAGATTGTACCAGGCAAATTTCCCTGCCCCAGCTGCTGCACCACCGAAAGAAGTTTGCTCCCAGCCATCCACATGCCCAGCGGTTGAATGCTAGCTTGGCAAAATTGCTAGCACTTCAACTGCTGCCTTTTCAGTTGGTAGACTCTGCCCCCTTCCGTGAGTTTGTGGAATGTGCGGTTCCTCAGTGGCAGGTACCCAAACGCCACTTTTTCTCACGGAAGGCGATTCCGGCTCTCTACCGGCATGTGGAAGGCAATGTCCATGCCTCGCTGGACAGGGCGGTCAGCGGTAAGGTGCATATTACCGCTGACTCATGGTCCAGCAGGCATGGACAGGGACGTTACTTAAGTTTCACGGCGCATTGGGTGACTCTGCTGGCAGCTGGGAAGGATGCAGGACAAGGTGCAGTAGTGTTGGAGGTTGTTCCGCCACCACGCCTCCAAAATGCTGATTGTGACACACCTCTCTCCTCCACCCCCTCCTCTTCTTCTTCCTCCATGGCCTCTTCCTCGGAACCAGCGGTGCTCCGTAGGCGTTCAAGGGGCTACGCAAGTACGCAGGCCAAAAGATGCCATGCGGTGCTTGAGCTGGTGTGCTTGGGGGACAGGAGCCACACTGGGGCAGAGGTTCTGTCAGCTCTGCAGGGGCAGGTTCAGAGGTGGTTGACGCCACGCCAACTTAAGGCAGGAATGGTGGTTTGCGACAATGGCACCAACCTCCTCTCTGCCCTCCGACAGGGACAACTGACCCATGTGCCCTGTTTGGCTCACGTCCTTAACTTGGCGGTGCAGCGGTTCTTGGGCAGGTACCCGGGCTTACAGGATGTCCTGAGGCAGGCCAGGAAAGTCTGTGTGCATTTCCGCCGGTCATATAATGCCAGTGCTCGGCTGACGGACCTCCAAAAGGAGTTTAACCTGCCCAAGAACCGCCTAATCTGTGACATGCCCACCAGGTGGAACTCGACGTTGGCCATGCTGCAGCGGCTGCACACGCAGCAGAGGGCCATCAATGAGTACCTGTGCGACTATGGCACCAGGACAGGGTCAGGGGACCTTGGTTTTTTTTCCCCACGCCAGTGGGCCATGATCAGGGATGCATGCACTGTCCTGTCACCATTCGAGGAGGCCACGAGGATGGTGAGCACTGACAGTGCATGCATCAGTGACACTGTCCCCCTTGTCCACCTGTTGGAGCACACGCTGCGTGGAATAATGGACAGGGCACTTGAGGCAGAACAGAGGCAGGAAGAGGAGGACTTCCTTAGCTCTCAAGGCCCCCTTTATCCAGACAGTGTTCCTGCGTGCCCGCCGATCACACAGGAAGAGGACGAGGAGGAGGAGGAGGAGGAGGAGGAAGATTGTGTCAGTATGGAGGTGGAGCCTGGCACTCAGCATCAGCAGTCTTTAAGGGATCAGTCCCAAGGAACACATGGACTTGTACGTGGCTGGGAGGAGGTGGCTGCGGACGTTGTTGTCCTTAGTGACCCAGAGGACTCCGGACCGAATGCCTCAGCAAACCTACGCTGCATGGCCTCCCTGATCCTGCAAAGCCTGCGTAAGGATCCTCGTATTCGTGGTATCAAGGAGAAGGACCAATACTGGCTGGCAACCCTCCTTGATCCACGTTACAAGGGTAAGGTTGCGGACCTTATCTTGCCATCGCAGAGGGAGCAGAGGATGAAACATCTTCGGGAGGCCTTGCAGAAAGGTCTGTGCAACGCGTTCCCAGAGACTGGGAGGTTACAAACTCCTGTTTCTGGACAACGTGTTGCTGAGGCTTCGGTCAGTCAAAGAAGGAGCGGTGGAGAAGGTGGCCGTCTGACCGATGCGTTCAGACAATTTTTTGGTCCGCAGCCCCAAGGTATGATCGGTTCCAGCAACCATCGCCAGCGTCTGTTTTACATGGTGCAGGAATACCTAGGGGCAAGATCAGACTTGGACACCTTTCCCACCGAAAATCCTCTGGGTTACTGGGTCTTGAGGATGGATCACTGGCCAGAGCTTGCACAGTATGCAATTGAGCTACTGGCCTGTCCTGCATCCAGCGTTCTTTCGGAACGCACATTCAGTGCTGCTGGAGGCGTGGTAACCGATCACAGGGTGCGTCTGTCCACCGACTCGGTCGATCGGCTGACCTTCATAAAAATGAATCAGTCTTGGATCACCACCAGCTACCAAGCACCTGATGCAGATGTAACCGAATAATTTTTTTTGAAATCTCAGATCCCTTCAAAGACTGCCTATGCTGATGCTGAGTGACTATCCCTGAGTAATTATCCTCTTCCTCCTCAATCATCACGCTGATAGCTTGTAAGAACATTTTTGGTTCTGGGCGCCACCACCAGTGCCTAAGGCACAATTTTTCAGCCCCTGTTTAACAGGGGCGTGTAATTACAATTTTTGATGTAATACTTTGCAGCAGGGCTCGTTCCTGCATTCCAACTAGAGTGTCTGTGAGGGGTTGCAGTGTTGTGGCACCAGCACCAGTGCCTAAGACCCAATTTTTCAGCCCCTGTCTAACAGGGGCGTGTAATTACAATTTTTGATGCAATACTTTGCAGCAGGGCTCGTTCCTGCGTTCCAACTAGAGTGTCTGTGAGGGGTTGCAGTGTTGTGGCACCAGCACCAGTGCCTAAGGCCTAATTTTTCAGCTGCTGTTCAACAGGGGCATGTAATTACAATTCTTGATCTAATATTTCACAGCAGGGCCCTGTGAGGGCTTACAGTGTTTTGGCCACAGCAACACCTAAGGCCCAAATTTCTGCTGAGTATATAGGGCAGGACCCTACTTTCAAACATCTAACTTACAAACGACTCCTACTTGCAAACGGAAGGAGACAACAGGAAGTGAGATGAAATCTACCCCTAAGGAAGGGAAATTCTCTCCTGTAAGAGTTAATATGGGAAAACAATTTTTCCTTTCCACTGATGCTTTCCAATCCTTGTTCCACAAAAAAACCCAAATTTTCAAAAAACATTTTTCATTGGGACAAAAAAGTGAGGTGAAATCTTCTGAAGAGGAGGAAAGACGCAAAACAAATGTCACAGGGGTGATAACCCTTCCCTATGTTTTCCAAAAAGCTTAGAAAAGATTTTTTGGCTGGAGCTAAACACATTAAAAATGTTCAAAATTACAAACAGATTCTACTTAACAACAAACCTACAGTCCCTGTCTTGTTTGCACCGCCTGAATACTGCTGTTCAGAGTATATAGGGACCTTTCCTTATTTTAATTTGGGTGCGGGGTTCCCCTTAATATCCATACAAGACCCAAAGGGCCTGGTAATGGACTGGGGGGTACCCATGCCGTTTGTCTCACTGATTTTCATCCATATTGCCATGACCCGACATGACATTAAACCCGCAAGCAGTTTTAAATGAGATTTTTTCCTTTAAAAATGACATTTGGTGCAGGGACTGTTCTAAACATGGGAAACACGCGTCACTTTACAGGCATACTATAGACACCCCCCAGGTACGATATTTAAAGGAATATTTCACTTTTTTTTTTTTACTTTAAGCATCATTAAAATCACTGCTCCCGAAAAAACGGCCGTTTTTAAAAGTTTTTTTTGCATTGATACATGTCCCCTGGGGTAGGACCCGGGTCCCCAAACCCTTTTTAGGACAATACCATGCAAATTAGCCTTTAAAATGAGCACTTTTGATTTCGAACGTTCGAGTCCCATAGACGTCAATGGGGTTCTAACGTTCGTGCGAACTTGCGGTCCGTTCGCGGGTTCTGGTGCGAACCGAACCGGGGGGTGTTCGGCTCATCCCTAGTGGCTACCCCTCGTTTAGCGTCCGCACACCTGATCATCATCTGATCAGGTGTGGGGGGTATATGAGTAACCGGCCAGTCCCTCAGTTCCCATGGACGAGGCACGTGCCTGCATTCGCTCTGCACACAGCTACAAGGTAAACTTCTGCCTTTCAAAACACCCTGACTTCATGTTGTTTACATGAATTATTTATTATTCCTTTACATACTTTTTAGAACTTACTTTGGACCGGCCTCTTACTTTGGTGGTTAACACTGATTTTCTCAAGCAACACGGTGTGCTTCATGATGAATTAGGTAACAGATTCCTTTTCACTAGCCTCACCTGTGCCCAAGTACATTTTAAAGCCTCCATTTCCCTACCTTTCTGATCCTCCTTTTTTCCTTTATATTTTATATAGGATCCACTGTTACTTTTATCCCTTTTTCATCCCAGCACCGGTACTATATACCTGTGAATGTACCGCTATGAGAATCTTTCCTTACAGCAGACACTATCAAGTAAGTATAGGCATAAACTACCATATTTGGCCCCAGTTAACAACAGCAAGACCCCTAACACTATCCATTTTTCTAATTAGGCCTGCTTTAAGTGGTCTGCAGATATGATCCAACCTTGATGTCCTTTCCTTGCTGTGTGCATACATCTATCTCAGGCACTTCCTGACCTTGCCTCTCTACAGCTTTTAGATATACATGTAAGTCCGCACCTTTTCCAGAGATATAGATACATTTATACCTATTTATATACATATATTTTTTGTTCTCTTTTTAATACAATGCACATATGCGCAACCCTCTATTCCTGGAATAACTACCACAGTGCATTATGACACATGACTATCTTTACATTCCTTTGCCAGGTCTACTGTATGCCCCCTGCAGGCATAATTTACGGCGCGGTCTGCCTGCTCCCCTGTGGGGATCTCCTTGGGTGGCTGTGTTCCCCCTCTCCCTCTCTTCCCTCCCGTCTTGGGCACTGACGCCCCAGGTATGTCCGCAGTTCCGTTTAGTGGTGTGGAGCTTAGGGTCGCATGAATGTCCAGCCACAGTTGCAATGTGTTATTGTTTTTACTATGCAGTGTTTGGTCAAATTACTATTTCTAACATGTGTTTTCATGTCCATCACACAGAATTTTTTATATATATCCACCCTATGAGCTCCTGTTCCCTGAAGAAGCCAATGTTTTGGCGAAACATGTAGGAAAACGAGCCCCCCCTCCTTCAACGGCCAATTGCCATCTGGCCCACTTGACCATTCTTAGGGTCACTTACAGTACATGTATCCACAAAATTTGTATAATTACTGTATGAATTGTTTATAATGTACATTATATTTATGACAGACTATTAATAAAATTTGTAATTTTAGTATTCTTTGTTTTATCTTTTCTTCTCTAATCTTCCTGACCCTAGCACCGCTATAATCCCTTGTCCACACACCCATTTAACGTTTGATTATTTAGGGGATGAGGTGCTGTATCCTCTGGTACCATCTAGCCATCTTTACTTTTTTTGAGCAATACAAGCTTTAATGCTTATGTCCTCTTGGCTAGTCTTGGTCCCTGATATGTTGATTTGAATATCCCCATTTATATTATATATACTTGTCCAATACAACTATATATCTTTCTATCTTCGTTTATTCCCAACAAATCCATTATCCTTCCTTAGTTATATGCCATCTTGACAAATTATATCTCCTCTTATCTTCACCTTACTGTGACTGTGATAATCATTGGAACACTTATTAATCCGTGTATATCTTTTGTGTCATTATAGGATTGGTTTCTTTCTCTTTTTAGGACCCCGGGTGGAGCCATGGCGGATTTCTGTGGAGAAGCCTGGGAGGGTCTCATGACCCGTATCCAGGCATCCCAAAATGCTTCTACCATAACCGACGCTGAGCTGGATAGGGCATTTATCAGACTACAACGTCTCTTGGAAAAAAAAGTCAGAATTTACTGGCATAAAACCTACTTTGAAAAATATGCGGAACACAAAATAATACCTTGGGGATTAAGAATACAACTTTTCCCCAATATCAAAAAAATCAACGACACACTAAAAACATCTTGGGAAAGCAATCTTATATCATGCTCTCTCAACATGCTCTCCATGTTGTGCCACGAATATACCACCGAGTTGGCACAACTTGATGTTGCAATCAATCGATGGTACACAGATCATGCTCTTGGTCTTTCTTCCCCCAGGTATAGCAAGCGGGACAAAACCCTGCGCGCACACCTGGAGGAATATACACTTACGACTATTAATGACAAAGAAAGCAAATTCTTAAGAGACTTAGCAGCCCATGAAAATGGATATGCCTACAATTGGGACAATGCCAAGGAAACCAAAGCTAGAAATAAACCCTTTTCCACTAATATACCCACTTCGAATAACCATGCCTCTAACAATTTATCTGCTTCTTTTTCATCCAGTACCTCCACTGTTTACCAAGATTTGACACAGGAACAATTAGCAAAAAGAAGAAAAGGCGATCTTTCGGCCATATCCTCGGAGTCACTCCACCGCACACTAGGACCCACTCCTCTACCACATCCACCTACAGGTCATTCGAAGACCGCTCACGTATCCACTCCCTTCACTAAAGCACAACCCAAGTCGTCAGCGATTCCCAAATCATCCTCTACCAAGACACCTGCAGGCATAATGGCACCACCGCACCCTCAAACGCACATCACCTCCCGAAGGGTAAGTGAACCCACTATCACCTCCATGTTTCCAGCCAGCTCTGCTACAGCAGACCCTAAACTTGCACCTATTTTTTTAGGGCAGGGCCAGGAGTCTCTCCCAAGCCCATCCCCCGATTTACACCCACAAATGCCAATGATCCAGCAAGACCAACCACCCCTGATGTAATCAATCTATCTTCTATTCCACTCAATGCGGATCAGATCTATGTACTCCAATTAGGCCTCACATTTTGTCCCTCGAACGACTTTGACAAATTCGCCTTTATTAAAGATGTGCATCTTTTTGCACGTAAACTTCTTTTCAAAGTGATCTATGACAAATCTCAATCTAATACTGCACTTGTTCAGAATGTGCATGTAAATCCTTCCCAACAGGTTCCCACCCTAGCGGAAATACAAGCCCTCGAAGAATTAATGTCACTTTGGGAGGAGGGGTGCACTGATGGTGACGACTCTCTTGATCCTACCAATCTTGAGGCCGCCGCCCTTGGTGCTCCCCCCTTCCCCCCTCCTGTTTCTTTTAAACCCAAATCTGTGAATTTTCCAAATCTTTCTACAAATCCCAATATATGGGCCTTTGTACAACAGGTCACTAACACCATCGAAGGCTTAAATTTCAACTCCGCGTATCCCTCTAACCTAACTTTGGCTCAGATTAGGGCCATCAAATCCCTACAAAACCATCCTGAACTCACCATTAAGCCCGCCGACAAGGGTGGCAATGTGGTGGTGATGGATGTGTCCTTCTACAAACAAATGTGCCTGGATATTTTAAACAATCGCGAGTGGTATAGACCAATTTCTAAAACACTCATTGTTAACTATATATCCGAATACCAACAGCTGATATTTGCAGCTTATCAAAAAGGCATTATAGACTCCAACACATGGAAATTTCTTTATGTTAAAGAACCCACTACCCCTACCTTCTATTCCCTCCCGAAATTGCACAAATCTCTCGACCATCCACCTGGTCGCCCAATTGTGTCTGGTCGTCAATGCCTCACAGAATCTGCCAGTGCTCTGGTAGATAAATATCTGGCACCCCATGTTGTAGCTTTGCCTTCATATATAAAGGACACTATCCATCTCCTTCGTATATTAGATGGCCAATCCCTGCCCAGTGGCACATGGTTGGTAGCCCTAGATGTGGAAAGCTTATACAACGTAATCCCCCACAATAGAGGTATCTCAGTTATCAGCAAACTCATTCGTGCCAGAGGCCCCCAATATGATGAATACGGGGACTTTGTCCTCAAATTATTGAGGTTCATACTCGCACGCAATTATTTCATGTTCGGCTCCTCCCACTTCCTCCAGGTGCAGGGTGTGGCTATGGGGACCAAGTGTGCCCCTGCCTATGCCAACCTGTACCTGGGGGGGTGGGAGAGGGAACTTTTTGACTCGATTCACTTCAACCCCTACCTGTCCAGGATTATATCCTGGTACAGGTATATCGATGATATACTTCTGTTTTGGGCCGGTACTAAGGAAGAACTTTCCTCATTTGTACAAAGCCTTACTGATAACACATACAATCTAAGATTTACCATGGAGTGCAGCCAGTCTCAGATCCATTTCTTGGACCTCCAGATTGGTGTACAACCCAATGGCCAAGTCTATACTACTCTATACCGCAAACCCTCTTCGGGCAATACAATCCTACATGCCCAGAGTGCCCATCCTGAGCCCCTCCTTCGAAGTATACCATATAGTCAATATGTCAGGATTAAACGTAACTGTACCCGCGATGAAGATTTCTTCAGGGCGGCACACGACCTCTATAATAGACTCTTAGATAGAGGCTACAGCCACTCTCTCTTAAAGAAAGCATTCCATAAGGCAAAAAAACTCAACCGTAAAGACCTGGTTTTCTCCGACAAACCATTGGATTCTAAACAACCCACACGACTCATCACCCAATTCTCCAATCAACATACCCAAATCAAAGACGTCCTCAAACAATTTTGGCCCTTACTCACATCTGATCCTACTATAGCCAAATATATTAACACTTATCCTGATATTACCTATCGACGCTCTCCCTCTCTCCGTGATCGTCTGATTCATAGTCATCATTCTACTGACACTGCACATAGGCCCACTGCCACCGGTACCTATCAATGTGACATATGTACATTTGTTGCCAACTCTCAGGTTGTTAATCTACCCGATGGAAACACACATACCATCAGACACTATGTCACCTGCGCCACTGTTGGGGTTGTATACCTGGCCCAATGCCAATGCGGCGCATTCTATGTTGGCAAAACCAAGCGCCCCTTTCAGACCCGCATCCGGGACCATATCAAACCACTATACAAGAACACCACCACTACGGCCATTAATAGGCATATCGCTGCCCAACATAACTCCGATCCCCATGTTATTTTGTTTTCCGCACTTGAACATATCCCCTCACATGTAAGAGGCGGTAGTACTGATAATTCACTATTACGACTCGAAACCAAATGGATTCATATATTAAATGCTACCATCTTCCCAGGACTCAATGAATATATTAGTTTTAAGCCCTTCCTTTAAGTTTTTTTCTTTTCCATGCCCCTTCCCCAGACAACGTCGTTTGTGGTTTTTCCTCTCTACCCTATCCTCCTCCATCCCTTTCCCCCCCCCCCCCCTCTATTCCTTCCTTATTTTCTCATTCTCCTGTTTTCCCTGGCTTTCTTTCCCTTTGCTGCCATGGCTCCACCCGGTATTTCATCCATAAAATTCTTTTCTGACATGGACCAATACCTTGCTCTCTACATTGATTACAAATGCTTTTTTCCTTTTCTGAGACAAGCTGGCAAATTGACTCAATATATCTTATATCCCTGTATATTCTATAAGTGTATATTGCCTGTATTTATTTGCGACTTAAAACTCTTTTTTTGTCATTATTGAACAATATTTCTCGACACAACTGTTGCAATACATATGCTGTGTGTTTCCTTTTTTTTATATATTCTTTTCTATATATTGTTTTTGCATTGTATTTTCAATTTTTGGTTGCAGGTTTCACTGTTGTACTGGGACCCAGTGGTTCTCTATGCACACTGCACACATTGTGGCTGGATGTCGTGTGCTGACACACAGTAATTCCCACCTTCCCCAGTGGCCCCTGTGGATCGTTGGGCAACCTTTGGGATATCCTCCCATCCTGTGTCTCGGCGCACCACACTTCGTGCCCCGTTGTTCCCCACCACTGGACTGCGGTTGTCCCTGGTGCCTTGGCTAGCCCCACGACTGGGGGGATTGTCTGTGGCGTGGGTGGTGGGCGGCGGCTCCGTGGGCTCTCCCGGTTTGGGGGTGACATGGCTAGCGCTGTCTTTGCCTGTACGGATTGTCTGCCCCTGGGTGCCCACGTCTGTTCTCAGACCCTCTGGTCCTTTATTCCATCGGCAGATTGGGTGAGATGACACCTTGGTACTTCCCATTCCAGGGGTGTTCGCCTCTCCAATCGTCACACGGTCCGTGAGATCTGAGCATGTGCGCGCATTGCATGATGGAACTCGTAGTTCCTAGGCACCGTGCAGTGCGCAGCCGTGGCTACCCCTCGTTTAGCGTCCGCACACCTGATCATCATCTGATCAGGTGTGGGGGGTATATGAGTAACCGGCCAGTCCCTCAGTTCCCATGGACGAGGGACGTGCCTGCATTCGCTCTGCACACAGCTACAAGGTAAACTTCTGCCTTTCAAAACACCCTGACTTCATGTTGTTTACATGAATTATTTATTATTCCTTTACATACTTTTTAGAACTTACTTTGGACCGGCCTCTTACTTTGGTGGTTAACACTGATTTTCTCAAGCAACACGGTGTGCTTCATGATGAATTAGGTAACAGATTCCTTTTCACTAGCCTCACCTGTGCCCAAGTACATTTTAAAGCCTCCATTTCCCTACCTTTCTGATCCTCCTTTTTTCCTTTATATTTTATATAGGATCCACTGTTACTTTTATCCCTTTTTCATCCCAGCACCGGTACTATATACCTGTGAATGTACCGCTATGAGAATCTTTTCTTACAGCAGATACCATCAAGTAAGTATAGGCATAAACTACCATATTTGGCCCCAGTTAACAACAGCAAGACCCCTAACACTATCCATTTTTCTAATTAGGCCTGCTTTAAGTGGTCTGCAGATATGATCCAACCTTGATGTCCTTTCCTTGCTGTGTGCATACATCTATCTCAGGCACTTCCTGACCTTGCCTCTCTACAGCTTTTAGATATACATGTAAGTCCGCACCTTTTCCAGAGATATAGATACATTTATACCTATTTATATACATATATTTTTTGTTCTCTTTTTAATACAATGCACATATGCGCAACCCTCTATTCCTGGAATAACTACCACAGTGCATTATGACACATGACTATCTTTACATTCCTTTGCCAGGTCTACTGTATGCCCCCTGCAGGCATAATTTACGGCGCGGTCTGCCTGCTCCCCTGTGGGGATCTCCTTGGGTGGCTGTGTTCCCCCTCTCCCTCTCTTCCCTCCCGTCTTGGGCACTGACGCCCCAGGTATGTCCGCAGTTCCGTTTAGTGGTGTGGAGCTTAGGGTCGCATGAATGTCCAGCCACAGTTGCAATGTGTTATTGTTTTTACTATGCAGTGTTTGGTCAAATTACTATTTCTAACATGTGTTTTCATGTCCATCACACAGAATTTTTTATATATATCCACCCTATGAGCTCCTGTTCCCTGAAGAAGCCAATGTTTTGGCGAAACATGTAGGAAAACGAGCCCCCCCTCCTTCAACGGCCAATTGCCATCTGGCCCACTTGACCATTCTTAGGGTCACTTACAGTACATGTATCCACAAAATTTGTATAATTACTGTATGAATTGTTTATAATGTACATTATATTTATGACAGACTATTAATAAAATTTGTAATTTTAGTATTCTTTGTTTTATCTTTTCTTCTCTAATCTTCCTGACCCTAGCACCGCTATAATCCCTTGTCCACACACCCATTTAACGTTTGATTATTTAGGGGATGAGGTGCTGTATCCTCTGGTACCATCTAGCCATCTTTACTTTTTTTTAGCACTTTTGATTATTCATGTTCGTGTCCCATAGACTTTAACGGTGTTCGAGCGAACTTTTTTTCCTGTTCGCATGTTCTGGTGCGAACCGAACAGGGGGGTGTTCGGCTCATCCCTATTACTCACACACTTCCTCAGCAATCAGTGGCATACTGGATTGGACAGGTAACAAATCCATGAATCTATAAATGTATAAATGACCATGAAGTAATGAATTGGACTTTAAAAGTACCAACTACAAATTCCATAAAATCTATTTTTATTCAAAATATATAAAAAAGTATAACATTAAAAAATAAATGTAAAACTTTGAACATACAGTACATTGGATTACAAAATAGCATCTATAAATAATCCACCATTCCTAGTTTCTTCCCTACACATCACCTTTCACAGTGCATAAATATGTGGTATATTCTCTAATTATATTGATTTCACGTAATGCTATTATTGTGGTATATGTTATATTATGTTGTATTATTCACACATCCAGCATACATTCATACAGTATATATATACAGATACCCTCATATGAGTCCGTGTACCTTCAAACTTTTAAACGATCTTTTGTAAAGTTATACTTTGTATATAGTGTACAGTGTGTTGAGTAACATTTTATTACCTAGAATTTTGGATTTCACCAAATTCGCAGTTGGTACCTATAGAGTCCAATCAATTGCTTCAAGGTCATTGTTTCAGCCACAGCTAAGGGTTCCACCACACATGCAGCTGGGAGGGGGGGTGGGGCGGTAAAAGTATTGGTTGAGCCAGGGTTTTACCGCCTATCTGATCCAGGGGCATGCACCCGCTCAGGGCTGTCCTTGTGCTGCGAATACAATGCTGTGCTTCATGGCAAAAACGAAACAAGATGTCGCTTTTGGTGGGTGTTACAGCGTGTCTGGGACAAGGGGTGGGCAGGAGGGGGCGCTGTGGTTGCAAATGAGGTGGTGGAGGGGGTGTTCGCTGTGAGGAGATTCACGACTCCTAGATATTCTTACCCCCTATAGCCCCCCCCCCCCCAATTGCCCTGAGGGACAATTTGGAGGGGGGGGGGGGTGATTTAGGGGAATTTGTGTTGGGAGAGGGGGGATGGGGAAAGAGGATGCATGCTAGTAGAGGGAATTTGTTCTAGAAGAGGTGATATTGGGTGGGGGGGGGGGTTTGTGCTAGGAGGTAGGAGGGGAAATGTTTGTTTTGGTGGGGATTTGTGGTAGGGGGGAAAATTTAGGAGGTGGATTTGTGCTAGGAGGGGGAATGTGTACTCGGGGGGGAAATTTGAGGGGTAGAGGATTGGTGCTAAAAAGAGGCGACTTTGTTTTTGGGGGGGGGGCATTTGTGTTAAGGGAGTTTGGGGGATGGGGGGCAAAGATTTGTTCTGGGAGGGGAGATTTCAGCAGGGGGTGGATTTGTACTGGGGGGATTGTATGCTTAGGGGCCAAGCATGAAAAATGAGTGCTCAATTTTTTAGGGGGGATTTTTGCTGACACATAATGTTCATACATCTAAAGGGGGGCAGTTTGACATGTTCGCCCTGGGCTCTAGGTGACCTTGTCCTGTCACTGCAAACATGACCCATGCTAGTCTACGGGGCCCTGCCGCAAAGCAGGCGATTGCAGCACAGTGGTGCCGTATTTACTGGGTTATATCAAGAGGTAAACACCATCTAAAAAGCAATCCACTGCGGATCACTTTCAAAGGGGCAGCAAGGAATGTCACTCATGTGAACGAGCAAAAAAAATATTTAAAAAATAAATGTAGGGGTTTGGGTTCTATAATTCTGTAAAATTGCTTTCAGGCTGTCCTCCATGCTCTGGTTCTTATTGAAAGCCCCTGTGAGCTGCACTGTCCATATTTAAGTATAAGCAGACATTACAATAAAGGCTCGGTGAGCTCGGTGGTCATTGTTATATTTAGATAGCCGACATGTTCACAGATAATACACAGTAATATGTGAGCAGAATCAGGTGACTGAAGGACAAGAGAAGCAAAAACAAACACAAACTGTGGCCCTTGGGTAGGATGTGACCCTTTGCCTTTATCCTGCCCTTGGGGTACTAATACTCCCACTGCTACAAGGCAATATTCCTTCCACTGACACCAGTGATGGGGCACTATCCCTTCAACTGATACCAATGATGGGGCACTATTCCTCCCACTGGTCCCAATGATGGGGCATTATCTCTACCACTGACCCCAATGATGGGGCACCATTCCTCCAACTGATACCAATGATGGGGTACTATTCCTCTCACTGACACCAATGATGGGGCACTATTTCTCCCACTGACCCAAAAGATGGGGCACTATTCCTCCCACTGACCCCAATGATGGGGTACTATTCCTCTCACTGACACCAATGATGGGGCACTATTCCTCCCACTGACCCAAAAGATGGGGCACTATTCCTCCCACTGACCCCAATGATGGGGCACTATTCCTCCTACTGACGCCAATGATGGGGTACTATTTCTCCCACTGACACCAATGATGGGGTACTATTCCTCCCACTGAATACCAATTGATGAGGTTGTACTAGTCCTCCCACTGATACCAATGATGGGGCACTATTTCTCCCACTGACCCCAATGATGGGGCACTATTTCTTCCACTGACCCCAATGATGGGGCACCATTCCTCCAACTGATACCAATGACGGGGTACTATTCTTCCCACTGACCCCAATGATGGGGCACCCTTCCTCTAACTGATACCAATCATGGGGTACTATTCCTGGCATTGACACCAATGATGGGGCACTATGCCTCCCACTGACCCAAATTATGGGGCACTATTCCTCCCACTGACCCAAATGATGAGGCACTACTCCTCCCACTGACCCCAATGATGGGGTACTATTCCTCCCACTGACACCAATGATGGCGTGCTATTCCTCCCACTGACACCAGTGATGGGGCACTATTCCTCCCACAGATACCAATGATGAGGTACTATTCCTCCCATTGATACCAATGATGGGACACTATTTCTCCCATTGATACCAATGATGAGGTACTATTCCCCCCACTGATACCAATGATAGGACACTATTTCTCCCATTGATACCAATGATGGACACTATTCCTCCCATTGATTCCAATGATGGGACACTATTCTTCCCATTGATACCAATAATGGGACACTATTTCTCCCATTGATACCAATGATGGGATACTATTTCTGCCATTGATACCAATGATGGGACACTATTTCTGCCATTGATACCAATGATGGGACACTATTCCTCCCATTGATACCAATGATGGGACACTATTTCTCCCATTGATACCAATGATGGACACTATTCCTCCCATTGATTCCAATGATGGGACACTATTCTTCCCATTGATACCAATAATGGGACACTATTTCTCCCATTGATACCAATGATGGGACACTATTTCTGCCATCGATACCAATGATGGGACACTATTTCTGCCATTGATACCAATGATGGGACACTATTCCTCCCATTGATACCAATGATGGAACACTATTCCTCCCATTGATACCAGTGATATCAATGATGGGGCACTATTTCACTAAGCCTGAGGTATTTATACTTCCAGGGGCATTTTTTTTGTCCCACTGCCCAGAGTTTGGCCCCCTAACGTCCAAAGAACATTTAGTTGGCCCTTTGGTTAGAAAGTGTGGAGATCTCTGGTTTAGTAAAATAAAGAACGCACAGCAAGAATGTTACAAGTAGAAAGCATGACCTTATAATAAAAGGAAAAGAGTGAAATTGCAATAATCTAAAGCAACCAATTCAAGATTTCCACTTCAGCGCACTGACTGTTCAGAGCTCACAGAGGTTGAGATCTGGATCCTTATTGTTGTTCTGTACAGTTATTAAGTGGAATACCAGCAAAGCTTTTAACAGGATGACTGCACACACTGAGGGTGAGGCATCTATAAAGGGGGTCACACTGGGCCCACAACCCCTCCACTACCCGAAATCTGGCATCCTGGTCTGATGAGCCTACCCTTTCACCTAAGCGTCCAGCCAGGATTCACAACCTCTATATAGAGGAGTAGAAGCGGGTAAATAAATAGTCAACTGAATGTTGAAGGTCATTCTAATACCTACTGAGCTGCCAGACAGGTACCGGTTATCCCAGCTGTATGGGGGAACAATAGAATATTCAGAATCTTATCACCACTCCAGGCCTTATTTAGATGGACAGAAATCCTTACCTTTTCCTTCTGAAAATGGACTGCGATGGATCTGTACCACCCCTCTGACACCCCAAAGGCAGGATAGCTCCTTCAGTGGCAGGGGCGGGCTAACATTTCACTATAGGGCTGAGTCCATGGCTAAAATGGGGGGGGGGGGCGAGAAAGGATAATAAAGTTCTATTGCAGAACAGTTAAGGAGGTGATGGTTAGGGTTCAGGGGCAACCCATCCATTAGGGCTGCCTGGGCGCCGCCCCCCCATCCTCACCACCCCCTATATGCAGTGGATAGATTCATGCAAAGCATGAATCTATCCACGGCCGTTGCGGCCACCCCCCTATTCGTGTATACGGCCCCTTTCGGGTTACTAAGCATATGAGTTTTTCCCAGCCAAGGGTGATGTCTGACATGAAAGAAGGGACTCTTGCCATGGAGGAGGACCTCTGATACTGTATGAAGGGGGGACCTCTGATTTGAAGGTAGGACCTCTGGTGTTAAGTGGGGGGACCTCTGACATTGAGGGGGGGGTTCTTGCCGTGATATTGGGAAGCTCTGGCATTAAAGGTGGGGAGCTCTGATGTGAAGGTGAGGGCCTCTGACATGAAGGGAGGTAGCCTCTGACTTGAAGGGAGGACTCTTGGCATAAAGGGAGGGGGGCTCTGATATGAAGGGAGGACCACTGGCATGAAAGGAGGATATCAGATGTTAAGTGGGGGGGACCTCTGATATGAAGAGGGGGAATGCTTGCCATGAATTTGGGAACCTCTGGTGTGTAGGGGGACCTTTGACATGAAGAGTGGGATTCTTGGCATGAAAGGGGGATTCTTGGTGTGAAGGGGAACTTCTGGGGGGAAACTCTGACATGAAGGGGGGGGGGGGGTTGACATGAATTTGGGAACAGTGTGTAAAAGGGGGAAACCCCTGACATTAAGGGGGAACTCTTGGCATAGAGGGGGTCTTTGACATGAAGGAGGACCTCTGGTGTTAGGTTGGGAAACCTCTGACTTGAAGAGGGGCTTTCTTGGCGTGAAGTTGGGAACCTCTGACATGAAGAGGGGCTTTCTTGGCGTGAAGTTGGGAACCTCTGACATGAAGAGGGGGATTCTTGGCGTAAAGTTGGGAACATCTGACATGAAGAGGGGGATTCTTGGCGTGAAGTTGGGAACCTCTGACATGAAGAGGGGGGGTTCTTGGCATGAAGTTGGGAACCTCTGACATGAAGAGGGGGATTCTTGGCATGAAAGAGGGGACATCTGATGTGAAAGGGGGCAACCTCTGATGTGATAGTGGGGACTCTTGGCATTAAGCGGGTAACCTCTAATATGAAGTATGGTAATCCTTGGTGTGAAAGGGGGACTTTTGGCATGAAGGTGGTCACCTCTGATGTGAAACGGGGGACTCGTGGTGTGATGGGGGGACTCTTGGCATTAAGCGGGTAACCTCTGATATGAAGTGGGGTAATCCTTGGTGTGAAAGGGGGACTTTTAGCATGAAGGTGGTCACCTCTGATGTGAAGCGGGGGACTCGTGATGTAATAGGGAGGACTCTTGGCATGAAGGGGGTAACCTCTGATATAATGTGGGGGAATCCTTGGTGTGAAAGGGGGACTTTTTTCATGAAGAGGGTAACCGCTGACATGAAGGTGGGAACTCCTGGAACGACGGGGGGACCCTTGACATGAATGTTAGGGATCTTGGCTTGGAGAAAATGTCCTGCAAAATCCTATATCATTTTCTTAAATCCAAGATTCTTTTGTATCTTTGTTTTGTTGCCATTGTGTCACTCAATATAAAGGAGAAAAAGAAAACATTTGGACTGTTGTGCGGCTTTCTAGTATTTTAATTCCGAGTTTTGGCATTTGGAGAAAATTGATGAGTGTCATTGTTATCAAAGCTGACAGACCGCCGGTGAGTCTATAGTTCAACGTGGCATTTTCCCGTCTCTCATTATTCCTGTGCAGCGCCGTCACCCTCTGCCATCCGTCTCCCTTTTTTTTTTTGGTTTTTCAGGCAGCGGTGACTTCGGTTTATATTTGTGCTCAGTCTTTCTTTTCAAATGAAATTGCTGCAGTGGGAAAAGAGAAAAAAAAAGTGCAATTCCTCTTGTTTGGCTCAAATTTTACTCCTCGGACTCCTTACAGTTCCATCATTTTGTTAAGCTTCAAAATAAAAGTCTATTAGAATCGACAGGCAAATGTCAATACGACGCTGGATGTTTATGTTATTATTCCGCAGAGGATTGCGGGTTTGTCTTTGTGCGTATTAGTTTTGTATCGTATAATTATGTCTGCAGTTTGTCTCCCTATTTAAAAAAAAAAACGGAATGCACAAAAGTGTATACAATTCGATGGAAGAACTCATTTGGGATTAGATTCCATGGAAGGATCGGCTTGGCATTACAAAGGGGGCAGTTTTGCCAAAGTCCTTTTTTAGTTTTCAAACCCAACTGTACATTGAGTTTCAATCAGCTAAATACATTCCAGGGGCACCAAAATCAAAGGCTGTGCAAAGTATTCTGTCCCACATGTAATTATTTGTTCTGTGTTGTATTCAACTGCATCAAGTTACTATTGCGCTTTAGTATGCTGACATCTAGTGGCAGTTTTCGGACACTACAACTTGTTTAATATGTGCGTTAGTTTCTCTTTTTGCCCCCCCCCCCCCCCAAAGCCTTGTACACACGATCGGATTGTTGGCCAACAAAACCATGGACTTTTGTCCGAAGAGCGTTGGCCCAAACTTGTCTTGCATACAAACAGCAAGGAATTGTCGGCCAACAAACACGAACGTAGTGACGTACTACGTTGTTTTTCAGCTCTTTAGCGCCACCCTTTGGGCTCCTTCTGCTAATTTCGTGTTAGTAGAAGTTTGGTGAGTGTTGATTCGCGCTTTTCATTTCACACTTTATTTCGCATCTTTTTTTTTAGCACTTTACATTTCGCGTTTTTCAGTTTGTTTCTCAGTGGCCGTTCATCAACCAGCCATGTTGCGGAATCAGAGGAGATAACGTGTTATTTATTATTGGCCTTGGAGTTATTGCTTTGACCCAAGTCCAGTCCAGGAACAGGAGGAGGAGGATTTCTTGGACCAAAAATTGGTTGCTTTATTAATCGTGACCAATTATGTCATATGCCTTTGCTGCGGGAGCTCCAGGAGAATAATCCGGATGATTTTTGGAATTATCTCCGGATGACGGACCCCTGCTTTCACCAACTATTGGCATTGCTGACCCCCCTATATTAGTAAGCAGGACACATGCATGAGGCTTTTATTTTATTTTTTGGGTTGAATAATAATGATTTGATTTGGTATATTTTCTATATTTTTGGATGCATATAATGCAATTTTTGGTTAAGTTCTATTGGCAGATATCATGTCTAATTTTATTTGTTTTGGTTTTTTTTTAATGCACAATAAAAAAAAATTGTGTAGAATAATACTTGGCTTTGTGTTTTACTTCAAATGACAGTTTGGGAGTCGGCAGTTACATTTTTATAAAATACAATGTAAAATTGACAAGAGACACCAACATAGTTGTATCTTTGATCTTAAAATCTACAGGATAATGGTGTTATGGTAACTTGCCCAAATAAAATAAAAAAAGTATAATAATATTATTCTTGATATCACTAGAAAAAAAAGCCTTTGAAAATACATTTGCAATAACTCCATCAGTATCACCAGCAAAGCAGCTTCATTATTATCCCATTAAAGAAGAAGAGAATTGTGCACTGCATTTCCAGATTTCATAATTTGCCGCGTCACGAATGTCAATTCTCCATTACGAACGCTAGTTTACAAGACCGACCGCTTCCGGCTCGTCCTTGCTTCGGAGCATGCGTGTTTGTACTTTGGACTTTTGTCTGACAGACTTGTGTACACACGCTCGGAAAATCTGACAACAGACATTTGTCCACGGAAAATTTTAAAACCTGCCATCCAACATTTATCCGCAGAAAATCCGACAACAATTGTCCGATGGAGCGTACAAACGGTCGGATTTTCTGCCAACAGCCTGTCATCACACAATTCCCATCAGAAAATCTGATTGTGTGTACGAGGCTTTAGTTAGTTTAGCAGTGGCATGCAATGGTAATTTTTTTTTGGGGGGGGGCGGCAAACAGTACCACCCCGACCCCCCCCGTCGGTCAGTCAGTCGGCGGGCGGGTCTGGTGCACTTACCCTATCTATGCAGCGCTTCGCCGGCAGCCGTGACGGCTTTCCCTACCTCTGCTCTCCATGGCCATCAGCGTCTTCCGTTTCCTCCCTTCTCTTCCTCGGCGGCCAATCGGGTGTCTTCTCTTTTCAGCCAGTCGGAAAACGGGTCTCAGGCCTGCTTCTGATTGGCCGGATTGAGGCTCAGTATTATAACAGAGAATATTCATTCACTGTTGTAACACCTGGGTGGGTTCATGGCGCAATGCTCTGCGCTCTGAGCCCACCCTATTTAGAAGCCTATTGGAGCCAATGGCTCTAATCATGTACTTCTAAAAAAACGCTGTAATTCAGGCGCTCGGGGTCCTGAAAGGGGCCGGACGTATGAATAGGGAGTAGCGGCGGCGGTTGAGGATAGATTCATGCTATGCATGAATCTATCCATTAACCATATAGGGGGGTGGCGTGGATAGAGGGGGCGTAGGCTGGGAGCCCCTAATGGACAGGCCGCCACTGTAGTTCAGTCCTAGTTAAACCTTCAGCTTTTCCCATGTTCCCTCATGTCAGTGTTAGATTTTCACAAAGACAGGATTTGGGGAAAAGAAGGAGGGAGAACTAATTTGAAGGTACATTAAAAGATGTTTATCAAACTTTTTCCCCCTGCAGCTCTGCCAGCTTCCCCCCCTCACTGGCTGCTGTGGGAGATGTGTCAGGATGGAGAATGGGTAAGGGGCAGATAAATATGTCATTTCCTGACCCCTTTTTTTCTGAATAGACAAAGTCAGTGATTGGTACCATTCTGTCTGTCCATTCATAACTGAAGCATAGTAAACTCAGTTTACTATGCTTCAGTTTGTGTATGAACATGAAGCTCTGTATGGAACTACTCCTGTTCATTCATTCTGTACAGCTGAGGCTGCAGAGATGAAGGCGGTAGGCTGTGTCCTCAATCTCCTTTCTCTGTCTCAAAGGTGAAACATTGGATGTCAGTTTTTACCCCTGATATCTCACCAAAGCCCCCCAACGGGGCTCCTACAAAAATGTACAAAAAAATATTAAAAAATGAAGTTATAAAAAAATAAAATAAGATGGTAAAAAAAAATAAAAAACCTAAAAAAAAATTAAAGAACTACTGGCACCAGTGACGGAACTACCAGGGTCCCTGCCATTTTGCCATCGGGCTTGGAGGGGTCGGGGGGGGGTCAGGCCCTTCAAGGTTTCTTTCACCGGGGCCCTGAAGGTTCTAGTTACTCCTCTGTCTCTGTGTGTTACTCGACAAGCCTGGTACACACGATCAGAAAATCATATGGAAATGACTGCTTTCGAAGCGATCGTATGATAATCTGATCATTAGTACACAGCTTTCGAAAAGCCGATCAGGACAAGTCGTGTAAAATTATCTGATGGGACAAGCACAAAAATATTTCCCGCACGATAATAGATTGTATGATTTTGGTTTAATCAGTACAGATTTCATCCTGAAAATACAATAAAAATACAAAACAATTCATTATATTACTTCCGAGATTTTGGAAACTTTGGTAGCCTCTGCATCCGTCTCATAATCTTTTCATGTGTATGAGGCTTTACTCTTGACCCAGAGCATATTAGATCCAGGCTTTATTTAACCAAACCCTTTTAAGCACCCCCCCCCCCCCCCCATGTTAGAACAATTTGGTCAGTTTGGGTGCCCTTGGTCTTTCACAATCTTAGTTACTCCCCTGATCATCAGGTATTCTTTTGATGAGAGCTGTCAGTTTGAAATGACTGAAAAAAAAAAAAGTTTGAAATCAGCGGTGGCCCGGTCCATAAGGGGCACCCCCCCCCCAATCTCCATGCACCGGCCCCATGGATTTCTAGGAGTTTATTTTTTTATTTTTGAAGCACATGATTAGAGCCTGAGGCTTTAATTGGCTTGAAAAAGCTCACCCACTTAAAATTCGCTATTGTCTTCCTGCTTCTCCCCCAGGCCAATCAGGACAAAAAGCAGGTCTTAAGACTGGATTGGCCGGGAGGAGAAGCGACCAGATTGGCCAACTGTGGAGGGCCATTCATGGAGGGCGCACGGGCGCCGCCTCCCCTATCCAAGCGTCTGGCCCCCTTATCTACATATCAGTGGCGCCGGACCATGGATTCCAATGGTTTTTTTTTAAGCACCTGATTAGAGTTAGAGGCTCTAATAGGCTTCAGAAAAGGGTGAGCTTGGAGTGCAGAGCGTTGCACCTGGAGCCCACCCCGTTGTGTGACCATAGCGAATGAATTTTCCCTATTATCACACTAAAGTTTCTCCCCGCCAATTAGGTGGCAGGTCTGTGAGACCTGTTTCCCGATTGGCCAAAGCGTCAGGCGATCCTTTTGGATGCCTAACGCTTTGGCGGAAGACACACAGCGAAGGAAGCTGGAGGGGCAGACACCGGATCTGCCGCGGGCCGCTGCCTGCACTCCGGGAGAGGACACCACAGTCCCGCCACACGAGTGGGTAAGTGCTGGGCCAAACTACCTGTGGGGTAAGTGCTGTGCCACGCCACCGGGGGGGTGTTGTTTGTCTGCCAACCCCCCCCCCACAGAAGAACCCACCAGCCGCCATTGTTGGCCAGGAGAAGAAGCCAGGGGGAAGCTGCCACGACTTGGATGGGGTAAGTGCAGGGATGGCGGGCGGGGGGAGGTTGATTTGCCCCCCCCCCCCAAAAATGGAGCACCAGCCGACACTGTTTGAAATTGTATTAACATTTTAAACTTCTTGGTTTTGTGGGTTGAGTTAAATACACTATGACTGCTTTTTTGTTGACTAATATTGATGGGGCATTGAGGAATGATTCGCTTGGCCCCGCCCACTCCCCTGCAATGAGGAATATTCTTATTTTTGGGATATGTGATGGAATGGGACATATGAATTTCTTCCGTTCTAAGACGACTGTACTGTGCTGCGTTATGACTAATATTGAGCTCCACTGTGGCCATATAAAGGTTTCTAGACATATTTTCAGTCGTACTTGTCTTTGTCGTTGGAAGCTCTGCGTCAAGAATAACAACTATTCTCAGTGTCGAAAAAACTCTCGGTTGGGAAGCACAGGTAGAGTAGCTGTGAGATTTGTTGGTTTCTTTGTAGCCGAGTTCTGTTTTCAGGAAGTAAGATCTGATGTGAATTGTAGCAGAACACAGCCACTGTACCAGGCTCACCGCCTTGGGGCCCCCAGGAGCCATTCGTCTCTACACACAGTAAAGACAGAGCTCGTCGGTGACTCACCAGCCCGTCACACGGAATAATGAAATGGTTTCAGTGTTTGGAGCCCGGACAGGTTCAGCGTGCTGCCAGCTGCATGTTGAAGACTCTGTGCTATTATAAAATATGCCAGACTAGCATTGTGTGCAAAGGGAAATTTGCCCAGGAACACCGTGCCGCTTTCTAAATCAGAACCAAGGAACTGGTTAGAGCAGAGCAAAAACTGACCATCGGGTCCTCTGTTATGAGATACTTCTAGAAACTATACTGGACTTAGACATGTAGCACCCTCCTAGATAGGTGCTAGGCTTAGGTAAGATTAGCTCTGGCTCACTGTATCCAGTAGGGTTTTTAGGCAAGTTTAGTTGGCCCAATGTAACCAGTGTGGCTGTGTTGATTATTTTGGTCTGTATTGTGTTCCAGTAGTTGCAGAATTGACTGCTTCCTCCTGATTAATCCAGAAAGTTCTGGAAATAATGCGCAGGAGGAGTCTAATCAGCAGCTGCTTGCCCCCTTAGGCCATCCTGCCATGTGCCTGTGGGGTGTTCAGGCCTCAGGTGGGCTACCTGGAGGCCTGCTTTGCTGGAAGCTGCAAAAAGCCGACTGAGGGACAGTCCTCCAAGGATCTAGTCTGATATCACAGGGAGAAAGTGTCATGAGGATATTGGAAGGGACAACCTGTGACAGACCTAGCCGGGAAAGAGACTTTTGGAGGGGACTGTATGCTAGCCTCTTGCCGATCGATCGGGGGTCCTTGCATTTGGGGGAACGGTGCTCTTTGTGAGCTGTATGTCTGGGGACCCTGGATTTGCCATATTGGAATAGTGGCTGATTCATAATGCTGGGACAGGTATTGTTAGGAGATGCTGATGTAAATTTCAACACCTGTCTGTCTATTGTCTGCTAAAATGTGTATTGTAAATAAGTCTACTATGGGATCTAAGAGTCATTAGATCCCCATTGTTATTTGTGTTAATTAACTCTGCTATTGTGTGAAGAAGAGTCTATGTTACACATAGCTGTAATTCTAATCCCAGAGCATTGGATGACCAAGCAATCAGATGGTGCGATCTGCAATCTGATTCTATAGCAGCAGAAGAGTGTCGGGAGAGTGGAACCGAGCGAGCAAAGGGGCTCGTTACACAACCTATTTTCCAAGGACATTTGTGGCTACAGAATGGAGAGAGAGATCCTAGAAACTGTGGGCTCAGGCCTGCAGCCACTTATTTTGTTGCAGAACCAAGATAGACTCACTAATACCGAAAGGCACAAGCTTGAAAGTGCTATTTCTGTGTGTTGGAGCTTTATTGCCGAGGACTTTAAGGCACATGTCATTGCACAGAGCTTTACTCATATGGAGCTTATCAGGAAGGCGACAAATTCTTGCATCTCACCAGGCAGTGGTAACCCACAGGAGTTGCCTTGGCTTGCGCGACTTCAGAGAATGGTTTAGAGGGGCGTAGCCGTTGTGTATAGGTATGATTACCTCTATGTGCCTTTTTGTGTGATGGAAGAGGTGGAGGCATTAAGAGAGCAATGGTGTTATGAATATGTATGGGATTTCTAACTTGTGCCAAAACCCCGCCATAGTCCTCAGTATATCTCTTTCTGGGAAAGGTTCCAGAGTCTTAAAGCTGACTGGAATGAGGGATGCTTAATTTAACATGACCGAGTGGTCTTCAGGAAGGCATGAAGTGTTGTCTGTTTATGTCTGGGGTCCGGATGGAAGCATTTTGCATATCCCAAATCTGGAATTCTACAGTTTAAACAACTTCAGCTGTATGAGAAGCTACCACTTTTGTTCTGCTTTATGGTGGGCTTTGTATTTTAAAAAGCTGAATTGTTAAGTTTCAAAATGGTCACCACCTTTCATCAAGTCAAGTTTAAGTGAGTTGGTGGGCAGCAGCTCTCCAACCTTCTACATATTCACAGAGGAGGAAACCCTCTGTAAAATAGTTTTTAGCAAGTTCTTCAAGTTTTCTGAGCTCTAAGCGTTAAACTGAACTGCCGCCCAACATATGGGGCAACTTCCCTGTTCTAAATCCCTTCCCTCATTTCCTTGTAACTAAGGGAAAGGGTACTCTGGCTCATGCTCAGGTGTGTCAAGCTGAAGTAAAGTTTGGGTGAGTCATTGCTGTGGTGTCGGTCAATGGCTTACCACAAGAAGAAGTCTACCCAAGGAAAGACATACAGGAACTGAACTGTTGCCCAACATGGAGGGCAGCCCTTGCTATTCCCCAAGAGAAAAAGTTTGTTGTTCAAACTACCCGAGCTGTTGTCCTTCTGTATCAGACTCCTACTTACCAGACCGGTGAGTCCGCTTGGGCAGAGAGTAGGCTCCCTTACGCGTCCGACTCGCGGCCCCTGGTAAGGTAACAGGAAGCACAGGAGTGCGGAGTGGTATGAGAGCCTGTGAACTAGAGTCCAGATGCTGGTGGAATAGCAGTCTATGAACAGCAGGTGCAGGCTGGAACACAGGCGATGAGACTGAGCAGGATGGTCAGGAGACAGGCTGGGTTCGGCAACAGACTGGCAGCAAGGTACAATAGGAGCAGGCAGAAGCGGAGTCAAACAGGCCAAGGTCGGGTACAGGCAGCAAAAGGGGGAATCCAAGAGCAATCCGGGTCGTCAGGAGATCAGGTAAACAGGAAGACAAGACAGGAAACAGGAACTATGGCACAGGAAGCTGATGATCAGGCAGCACTGAACAGAGTGCCTGACAAACTTAAATAGGCCAGCTTGCTCACCGGCGTGCCCTCTGGTGGCCAATCCCATGACCAGCAAGGTGAGCTCTCTGACAGTGCCCCCTCCCTAAGGGCAGCCTCCGGATGCCCAGCCGGGCCAACTTGGAGGCATGAACATTTCTGAAAGTCTGTAAAAGTTCCGGGGCATGTAAATTGTTTTCTGGTTCCCAGGAATTGTCCTCCGGACCATACCCCTTCCATTTAATAAGATACTGTATTTGATTACGCCTTTTCCTACAGTCCAGGATAGCCTCGATTTCAAACTCCTCCTCGTTATTGATCATAACAGGCTCAGGAGGACTGGTACTACGGTTGGGGAAAGGATCAGGAGCGACCGGTTTCAGTAAGGACACATGGAAAACCGGGTGTATTTTGAAGGAGTCCGGCAGACTGAGCTCGTACGCTACGTTGTTTATTTTTCTTCTCACCGAGAAGGGTCCCATGAATTTAGGCCCTAGTTTCCTAGAAGGGCAAGCCATTTTTAAGTTAGTTGTGGACAGCCATACTTGATTGCCAGGTTCCAGGATAAGCTCCCCGCGCCTCTTCTTGTCGAACGTTTTTTTATAAGAAGCCTGGGATTGGGCCATTGTTTCCTGCAGAAGTTTGTTGTTGGTAGAGAAGAATTCCAATGTCTCGGTCACTGCAGGGAGGGAGCATTCAGGTATTGAGCTGGGTAGAAAGGAGGGATGAAATCCATAATTGGCAAAAAATGGCGTCTGGTTGATGGCTGAGTGCAGGGAGTTATTGTATGAAAACTCCGCAACTGGTAGCAGAGAAACCCAGTCATCCTGGGAAAAGGCCGAGAAACAACGGAGGTATTGCTCCAAGGTTTGGTTGGTTCTCTCCGTCTGGCCGTTTGTCTGAGGGTGATAGGCTGAAGAGAACGCTAACTCAATTTCGAGGGAACCACACAATGCCTTCCAGAACCTGGAGGTGAATTGGACACCCCGGTCCGAAACGATATTAGAGGGAACCCCATGTAATCTCACAATTTCTTTAACGAAGATCTTCGCCGTTTCCACGGCTGAGGGTGTGCCTTTCATAGGCAAGAAGTGAGCCATTTTTGACAATCTATCAATTACGACAAAGATGGTAGAGAAGCCTTCGGATGGGGGCAGTTCCACAATGAAATCCATCGCGATCATTTTCCAAGGTCTGTCAGGGATGGGCAAGGGTTTCAGTAAGCCCCAGGCCTTCGTCTGAATATTCTTGCTTCGGGCACATGTGTGGCAGGAACTGACGTAATTCCTACAGTCCTCGGCCAACTGTGGCCACCAAAAGGTGCGCTGCACCAGTTCGGTTGTCTTCTGAGCCCCGAAGTGCCCAGCCAACTTGTGGTCATGGCAAAGCTCTAGTACTGGTACCCTAAGGCTCTCAGGAACCATGATCTTCTCCTTATGCCAGAGTAAACCATCTCTTAGGCTGGTCTCAGTGGGTTGGGGTATAGTTGTGGAAGCTTGCCTTATTCTGGAGATTAAATCCCCCTGAAGTAATAAAAAATTTCCTGCAGGCAGGATAGTGTCCGGAGGGACGGTTTCTTTGGAGTCATGGAACATTCGTGAGAGAGCGTCTGGTTTGATGTTTTTGGAGCCGGGTCTGTAGGTTATATGAAATTGAAAGCGAGAGAAGAAGAGCGCCCATCTGGCTTGTCGCGGTTTTAGTCTCTTGGCAGATCTCAAATACTCCAAGTTCTTGTGGTCCGTGTAGATTAGAATAGGATGTACAGCACCCTCCAAAAGATAGCGCCACTCCTCCAGAGCCGTCTTGATGGCCAGAAGCTCCCGGTCTCCAACATCGTAGTTTCTTTCAGACACCGATAATTTGCGAGAAAAAAAAGCTATTGGAAACAGAAGGGCCTTGGGGCCCTGACGTTGGGAGAGTACAGCTCCTACTGCGACCTCTGAGGCGTCAACCTCCAACACGAATGGCAAGGCAGAGTTAGGGTGTTTGAGGATGGAGGCCGACGTGAATAATCCTTTTAATTTTTCAAAGGCCAATTGAGCCCTGGGGGTCCAGCAGAATCGGGTTCCCTGTCTTGTTAATTCAGTAATGGGGGCAATGATCTTGGAAAAGTCTCTGATGAATTTCCTATAGAAATTGGAAAATCCAACGAAGCGTTGGACCCCCTTCTTGTCCGTAGGTGCGGGCCAGTCCAGGATGGCGGACACCTTTTGAGGGTCCATTTTAATACCTTCCACTGAAATGATGAGCCCCAGGAATTGGATGCATTGGAGTTCAAATTCACATTTATCGAGTTTAGCATACAGCCCGTGTTGCCTGAGCCGGGCGAGGACATTCCGGACGTGCCTGCGATGATCAGTCAGTGATGATGAGAAAATGAGAATGTCATCGAGGTAGACGATGACGTAGAGATCCAAAAATTCCCGGAAGATGTCGTTCACAAAATGTTGGAATGTGGCTGGGGCATTGCATAGACCGAAGGGCATAACGCAATACTCGAAATGCCCAAAACGAGTGCGAAAAGCGGTTTTCCACTCGTCCCCTTCCCGGATACGGATTAAATTATAGGCTCCGCGAAGATCCAGTTTTGTGAAGACAGTTGCCGTTCCTAGCCTCTGGAATAATTCAGGCACCAGGGGTAAGGGGTAGCGATTCTTGATCGTTATCCGATTTAATTCCCGGTAGTCGATACATGGCCGAAGGGAATGATCTTTTTTTTCCACAAAGAATATGCTGCGCCGGCCGGAGATGTGGACGGGCGGATGAACTTTTTCTTTAAATTCTCATCAAGGTATTGTTTTAGTGTATCCAATTCCTGCTCAGTCAATGGAAAGATCCTACCGAAGGGTACTTCGGTTCCAGGTAGCAGCTCTATAGGGCAATCATAGGGCCTGTGTGGCGGTAGAGTCTCAGCACCTTTCTTGCTGAATACATCAGAGAAATCTCGGTAGGGTTCTGGGATGGCTTGGTGTGAGTTGGTTTCAGAGTGCAGGCCGAGGAGTTGAGGTATCTCATGGGCCATTCTTGGCAGGCAATGTTGTTGGCAATAATCAGAGAGAAACTCCACTTTCCCAGAAACCCAGTTGATATGGGGGTTATGGCCCAGCAACCACGGCATGCCCAGGATGACAGGGAACAGGGGAGAGGAAATGACATCTAAACGGAGGAATTCCTGGTGTTCAGAGTTTATAGTAGCTATTATAGGGATAGTCTCTTGAATGACAGGACCGGAACGGAGGGCGGAACCGTCTGCAAGGTGGACAGCCAGGCTCTGGGTCTTGAGTCGGAGTGGGATATCATGCTGAGCTGCAAAGACCTGGTCCATGAAGCAGCTGCATGCTCCGGAATCAACGATGACTGGAACTTGGATAGCCTTTCCGGGAAGCTGCAAAGTGACAGAGATGGTAAGGTGAGTACTAGGTTTTGGCATGATGGTAGCACATATACGAGCAGAAGAACGACACTTACGCGTCTTGTTGGGGCAGACGCTGGCGTAGTGCCCAGGTTCCCCACAGTAGAGGCATAGGTTAAGGTTACGTCTACGTAACTTCTCTTCAGGAGTCAAGGAAGGACGGAGCAGACCAAGCTGCATAGGCTCTGACGTGTCGAAAACTGGAGAGGTTGGAGGAGCCAAAGGCCTACTAGGAGGACTGGGAACCTGTGGAAGCATCCAAGTGGGTCGATAGGCACTGGTAGATCTTTCGGTGCGTCGTTCTCTCAGACGACGGTCAATTTGGATTGAGAGGTTAATTAATTCTTCCAGGGTCTGAGGTATCCCAACCCGTGCTAACTCGTCCTTGAGTGGATCGGACAAACCCATTCTAAACTGATGACGCAGAGCCGCGTCATTCCATGCCGTATCGGAACTCCAGCGCCTAAATTCAACAGCATAGTCCTCCGCTGCCCTGCGGCCTTGCCGAAGGGAGTGCAGAGAGGCTTCAGCAGAAGCGGTTAGTTGAGGATCCTCATAAAGTTGAGACATCGCCAAGAAGAAGGCGTCCAGACTTTCCAGGGCATCCGACTCTTGTTCCAGAAGGTGATGGGCCCAGGTTTGAGGCTCACCGGACAACAGGGAAATAACAAAGCCCACTTTGGTGGTTTCTAGGGAGAAGGTCCGAGGCTGCAGAGCAAAATAGAGACTACATGCATTCCGGAATGCACGGTATTTACTTCGGTCTCCAAAAAATCTCTCCGGTATAGGTACTTTGGGCTCTGGAGGGAGCATGACTACGGAGGGTGCCCCGGTTGCAGACGAAGTCCCCTGAGGATTGGTAGGTGCAGACAGGGCCTGAACACGTTCCTCTAGTCGGGTATAGCCATCCTGTAAACTTTTGACTGCTTGGGTTAATCCTGCCAAGTGTCTGCAAAGTTCGTCCATAGGGGAGGCCCCCTGCCCGGACTCGGTCATGGCTGCCTGATACTATCAGACTCCTACTTACCAGACCGGTGAGTCCGCTTGGGCAGAGAGTAGGCTCCCTTACGCGTCCGACTCGCGGCCCCTGGTAAGGTAACAGGAAGCACAGGAGTGCGGAGTGGTATGAGAGCCTGTGAACTAGAGTCCAGATGCTGGTGGAATAGCAGTCTATGAACAGCAGGTGCAGGCTGGAACACAGGCGATGAGACTGAGCAGGATGGTCAGGAGACAGGCTGGGTTCGGCAACAGACTGGCAGCAAGGTACAATAGGAGCAGGCAGAAGCGGAGTCAAACAGGCCAAGGTCGGGTACAGGCAGCAAAAGGGGGAATCCAAGAGCAATCCGGGTCGTCAGGAGATCAGGTAAACAGGAAGACAAGACAGGAAACAGGAACTATGGCACAGGAAGCTGATGATCAGGCAGCACTGAACAGAGTGCCTGACAAACTTAAATAGGCCAGCTTGCTCACCGGCGTGCCCTCTGGTGGCCAATCCCATGACCAGCAAGGTGAGCTCTCTGACATTCTGGCAGGTAATGGTTTATTGAAGGAGACTCTCTACAAGAATTTACACTCTACCCAGGAATGGAAGGATTCCTTGCCAAGTTTCAAATTTTGTGCGATGGAAATTCTGACGGAAAATGTCCGATGGAGCCTACACACGGTCGGAATTTCCGACAAAAGGCTCCCATCGAACATTTTCTGTCGGAAAATCCGACCGTGTGTACGGGGCATAATTGTGTATTTGTTGCTCACCCAAAGTGATATTTATACAAGTGCTCATTATGCCCAATAGGGCATAGCCTGGTAGTGTTTTTAGTCCACTAGGTGGCATAGTTCTAGCGAAGAATATAGTCTTCAAATGTAAATGATTTCATGCATAATAGTGATTAAGGTAAACTTTACATATTTGCACTAGCCTTTTGAATAGGGCGTAGTATCTAGGAATGTAGGATATTAGCTTTTGTGATCTTGTGACATTCTGGAGAGTTATCCTCACGGGGATAGTTCTTCAACAACTGTATTACTTGTAGGATGTGTATATATATTTATAGGTAGGATGTACATACTAACTCTGCTTCCTTTTTGGTGAAGGCTGTGATACTTTGGCTGAAGTGTTAACCCTTGTCTTTTGAAGTGTAAATACTGGTGCATTTGGTTAATGATAAAGATTTAGATAGGATATTAGTGTAAGATAGAGTGATGTATATAGTTGCGTGATATTTATTGCCATGTCACCTCACCACTTTATTTTTGGCAGGGGGTGCTCTTTGCTATGTTTGTAGGCTGATAAGTTTATTCATATAAATGATAGGGCTCTACCAGATAGGCTGTATAAGTAAGATGTAAATATTTTTGCACTACTAACTTGTACTGTAATTACTTCCTTATTGCCAATATGTGGAATGCCACATTGTTTTTGTTAATTGTTAACCTTCCTTTACCCCCCTCCATCTTAATGGAATACTGCTTCATTTTTGGGTACTTTTTGTTAGAAGATTTTAGCTTGGGCAAATGAAGACATGGTCTATTTTTGGTGGGGGGGTGAATATAGCACCCTTCTAGTGAGGCGCTGGTTTTAGGTACATTTAGTTCTGACTCACTGTAGACATGTGCACTGCCGAAAAATGTGTTCGTTTTCTTTTTTGGTTTCATTTGGGTTTTTTACATTTTTTTTCATTTTTTGGGTCATTCGAAAATCTTAATGAATACGAATTTATCCGAAGTTTTGAATTATCCGAAATAACAAATCCTGCATCTAAACAAATGGAACGTAACAAATTAATAACATATAATAATAAAATGGTTTTATTATTATTATTGTTATTTATTATTATTAATTTGTTACGTTCCAGTCGTTTAGATACGGCATGCGTTATTTCGGATAATACGTAACTTCGGATAAATTCGTATTTGATACGTTCACTAACTGCCGAATTTGAAAGGAAATTTCAATACCTATAATATAATTCAATAGTAATAGTCAAATTATTATTAGTTAGCATAGGAAAGACACATGGTGTGAGAGATATTTTAACTGCTATGTGTCAATGATATGCTAACCTTCTTAAAGAATCTTATTTTAACCAATTAATTCCTGGACATTATTAATCTTGCTGCTAAACACCCCCCCCCCCCCGGGGGAACATTTCCCATATTAAGTTATTATTAGTTAGTTATTATTTCAGATTTTCAAATTTTTAGGATTTTCGAATTTTAAAATTTTGGAATTTCCGAATTTCCAAATTTTTGGACTTTCGAATTTGGAATTCTCAAATTTTCGAATGTACTAATTTACGAATTTTTGCATATTCGAATTTATGAACTTGTGAATTCTCGAACGTTCGAATTTACAAATTTTCGAATTTATGAATTTTTGAATGTTCGAATTTAAGGATTTTCGAATATTCAAATTTACAAATTTTTTCGAATTTACAAATATTCTGAAAAGTTTGTTAAACGGGTTTTGTCTAAATTCGGTAAACGAATTTGGAACAAAACAAATTGCACATGTCTAGCTCACTGTATCTAGTAGAGCTGCCGCTCGTCAATGAAACCAGTATGGCTGCGTTGATTGAAATGGTCTGTTCTATGTTCCAGTAATTGTAAGATTGACTGCTTCCTCCTGATTAGTCCAGAAATCTCTTGGAAATTAGTGGGCAGAAAGAATCTATTCACCAGCTAAATATATTTATAAAGCCCTGGCCAATCCCTGGGGAGGGTTGCACAGATGGTAGACGAGGGCCCATATAAATACTCTGGGATACTGAGCAGGGATGTCTTTTTTGCTCAGAAGAGAACATCACAACCTAAGAGAGGACGCTTGCTAGGATCACACGGCTTGCAGAATGTTCAATCTGGATTCATTACTCATTTAGTTAGCGCACCTCAACCAAATTAAATGTCAGTATAGACAGTTAAAATATACTGTTCCGACCACGGCTAATAACTCCTGGCATCTACTCATTTATCAGGTATCAATCAAACATTAGGATTGTGGATTTTGCTTATTACAAGTCCTGTAATGAAGTAAATTGCTTGCTCTTTTGGCTATCTTGGCTGGTCCCTCTTCAGGTTATTTTTGCTGTTTGTTTTCTCTTTTCCATATTACACCACTAAACGCAGCTGTTTTTTTTTTCCTCCATCCCGGCAGTTCTTTAATTACTTTTCAGTTCAGGTTGACTTGTTGTCTTTTTCTATGTAATGAAAGTTAAATGAGAAACACGTACACGCCGTCTAAAAGTCAATTAGCCCCAGAGCCGCCCGTAGTCAGCGAATACAAAGCAGGCGATCCGGGCCGACGCGGACAGAGAAGGAAAAGACGTCAGTTCAGAACCAAACTATCTGTTTTCACAGATGGGTTGTCTTGTTGTGGGTCCTGTCTGGAGAATTAAAAGAAAAACTTCTAGTGCAAGTTAACCACTTAAGGACCAGAAGTATTTGCCCCCTTAACGACCAGGCCATTGTTTGCGATACGGCGGTGCGTCGCTTTAACTGACAATCACATGGTCGTGCGCCACTGTACCCAAACAAAATTGATGTCCTTTTTTTCTCCACAAATAGAGCTTTCTTTTGGTGGTATTTAATCACCTCTACGGTTTTTATTATTTTGCGCTATAACCAAAAAAAGAGCGGAAATTTTGAAAAAAAAAAAAACAATACTTTTTACTTTTTGCTATAATAAATAACCAAAAAAAAAGATAAAAAAAAGAAGCAAAATAGTTCCAAAATGTAGTCCTTTCCAGCTTAATTAAATAAGGAAAAGTGTAGCGCTGAATATACCAAAATGGAACACCATAAGTGTGGTGGGCCAAGGTATATCAAAAACAAATGGTGAGTATAAGTGCTATGACACAAAGTAATAAAATTCAAAAGAACCTCGTGAGGAAGTGGAAAACAATATAAAACAATAGTGGTGTGTAGTGACTATAACATGATCGAGTCCAAACACTGAAAAAAAGAAGTATGAATAAACTTCATAGAAGTTGTGACCAATCCGATGACTGTAATAAAATCCTCAGTGACAAATGTTGGGATGATGTAGGCAAGAAGATGACTGTGTGGCACATACAAAACGAGATGGACATTTGTCTAATGGAAGGTTGTGGATAAATACTTCTTACCAGACAAGGTGAATCCACCTGTCATACGACAGTGGGTCAATCAGGCTTATGTTGGCCAAAAGCCAGATACAAAACGAGATGGACATTCGTCTAATGGAAGGTTGTGGATAAATACTTCTTACCAGACATGGTGGACCCACCTGTCATACGACAGTGGGTCAATCAGGCTTATGTTGGCAGAAAGCCAGATACTCATCGGTAGTACCAACTCAGAGGTAGATGGAGCCTGTAGAAAGATCACTCCAGAAGCAGACGTTGGATCGATCAACAAGTGTGGATCCAGGTATGGCCACCAAATATCCAGAACTCGGACAGGTCCTCCAAGCAGGTAAAGATTGGACCTCAATAGAGGGTCCGTACAGGGAGCCAGTGACAATTGGAACGTTTCACATTAAAACCATGTTACAAAAAGAAAAAGAAAAAAGGGCTCCATATGGTGCAGGTCATAAAAAGTAGAAGATTTTTAATCTTATAAAAAGTACAAAACATCAATGACAGATGATTGCATAAAATGTGATCACAAAAATTGGTAATAAAAGCAATGTAGGAAGCATGTACAGCAAGCCCTACGCGTTTCGACCTAAAGGCCTTCAACTAGGGCATGACCCAGTTGCCCTAAAAAATTAATAAAATACAAAATAAAAGCACATTAAATCTAAAAGTGATATAAAAGTCCCGGTGCTGAGTAATTTAACATATCATTGTGACAGTTCATATCAATGTCATCAGCTGAGTGGACGTTCGACCATCACCACACCATGTGATACCACTCCCTATAGGGATTGCACTCACCAGATTCCTAATAAACAATTGCCTTTGTATAGTGTGTTCAGCTTTTTTAATCAATATCAGAAGGATACGATTAAATGATTAAAAAAAAGCCGAACACACTATACAAAGACGACTGTTTATTAGGAATCTGGTGAGTGCAATTCCTATAGGGAGCAGAATCACATGGTGTGGTGATGGTCGAACGTCCACTCAGCTAATGACTTTGATATGAACTGTCACAATGATATGTTAAATCGCTCAGCACCGGGACTTTTATATCACTTTTAGATTTAATGTGTTTTCATTTTATATTTTATAAATTTTTTTAGCGCTGCTTAAACTGGAAAGGACAAAATTGTGGAACTTTTTTTGCTTCTTTTTTTAAATGTTTTGTATGAATATAGCAGCTGCTTAGTTTAATTAGGTATACTCTACATCTAAGCACTGGATACGTGACCCTGTTTACTTCTGCTTGTTTTGAAAAAAAAAAAAAAAAAAGTTTTTTTTTGTGAGCAAATCACACAAGCAGGAAATGACATATCTGGGGGGTGCTTTCTGTATACAATCTGTGTACGGAGCGCCTCCAGGCGGCCATATTGCAGTTTACAGAAAATTAGAGCGCTGCAGATTGAAAAGGAAAGGTCATCTTCAACCATTTGTCGACCGCTTCAGGCAGAAATACTGCGGCAGAAGGGCACTTACAGGCATACTAACGTACCTGTACATTGCCCTTTAAGAAGCGGCTTGCGGGCGTGTGCATGCCCGCCTGCCCCGGGCTCGCGCATGCCTGCCCGCCGCAGGCTCCGTGAGTGTGATCGCGGGTCCCGTGGACTCGATGTCCGCTGGGATACCCGCGATCGTCTCACAGAGAGGAAGAACAGGAGGGAAATGCTGATGTAAACAAGCATTTCCCCATTCTGACTAATGACAGGACACCGATCACCGCTCCTTGTAATCGGGAGCGGTGATCAGTGTCGTGTCACACATAGCCCCTCCCCCCACAGTTAGAATCACTCCCTAGGACACACTTAACCCCTACAGCGCCACCTAGTGGTTAACCCCTTCACTGCCAGTCACTTTTACACAGTAATCAATGCATTTTTAATCGCACTGATCGCTGTATAAATGTGAATGGTCCCAAAATAGCGTCAAAAGTGTCCGATCTGTCCGCCAAAATGTCGCAGTCACGATAAAAATTGATGATCGCCGCCATTACTAGTAAAAAAAAAATTATTAATAAAAATGTCATAAAACTATCCCCTATTTTGTAGACGCTATAACTTTTGCGTAAACCAATCAATAAACGCTTATTGAGATTTTCTTTTACCAAACATATGTAGAAGTATACGTATCGGCCAAAACTGAGGAAAAAAAATTTTTTTTATATATTTTTTGGGGATATTTATTATAGCAAAAAGTAAAAAATAATGTGTTTTTTTTTCAAAATTGTTGCTGTTTTTTGTTTATAGCGTAAAAAATAAAAACCGCAGAGGCGATCAAATACCACCAAAAGAAAGCTCTATTTGTGGGAAAAAAAGGACGTCAATTTTGTTTGGGAGCCACGTCGCACGACCGCGCAATTGTCAGTTAAAGCGACGCAGTGTTGAATCGCAAAAAGTTAATAACATTCAATGAAGATAAGACTTGTGTCGCAATTATATTATTATAGAGAAATTCAGTGAAGAGGTTTGATGCTATTTGGTCACAATGGCTTAAGTTTAAAAAAAAAAAAGCGGCTCCCACCAACCAGCAGGATAGGTATGCAACAGATCACCCTGGCGAATAACATGGTTGCGCGGTCTAGATACTAACCGATATTCACCAGAGCTCCTGATGGTGGAGATGGGTTTTGCTGAATTTTAGTACCAGGTTGTAGTCCTCAGGATCTCCCCACCAGGAGGTGAGCAAGCCGGGGTCCAATAGCAGATGTAGCAGATATAGCAGGTATAGCAGGTTGTAAACAAGCTAAGGCTCGGTAACAAGTGGTTGCAGGTTGGGACCAAGCAAAAGTATAGACGAGGAATAAGCCAAAGGTTGCTAATGAGTGGTAGCAAAGATATGGATGGCAGTAGGCAGGGCTGAGACAAGGAGTGGGCAGGAGTTGCCTTGGGTGCAATGGTTTACTGCAGGAATGGGGATGCCCTGACCCTAACTCTAGGGCTAGCAGGGGACACAGTTTGGCATCTTTGCACTGGGCGATGGATGACCTTGTCCCGGCACTGGCAGCAGGAGTGACAAGAGTGAGATATTGGCTGGAGAGAGAACAATAATCCGGCAAACAGGAAGTGCAGAGACATGGCTTAAATAGGAAGTTCATGGGAGGAGCAAAGGGTTCAAGGTTTAAGAAAAACAAGACACAGGGCAAGTTTGTCTAAGATATCAGGCAGGGAGGTGGTGAGCATCTCAGGTGGCTCAGCAAAGAGAGATACTGTCAGACACCACGGAGGTTTCAGGTTCCAATCCAGGTCCTGACAACTACAATTGCATTGAAAATTCTGTTTGTAAAAGTTCTCACACCGGCAGACATTTTTCAATATATGACACTATGCTTAGACTTCACCAAATGTTCTTTCTTTGGACTGTTTTACAAATTTCTTTGTGACATCCTTTTTAAATGTTACATTTTATTGGCTAATCTGACAAGCCAGCTGAGGTGACTTTAACCACTTAAGGACCGAGCCTCTTTTTGAGATGTGTTGTTTACAAGTTAAAAACTGTTTTTTTTGCTAGAAAATTACTTAGAACCCCCCAAACATTATAATTTTCTTTTCTAACACCCTAGAGAATAAAATTGCGGTCATTGTAATACTTTCTGTCACACCGTATTTGCGCAGCGGTCTTACAAGCACACTTTTTTTTGGAAAAAATACACTTTTTTGAACGAAAAAATAAGACAACAGTAAAGTTAGCCCAATTTTTTTTTACATTGTGAAAGATAATGTTACGCCGAGTAAATTGATACCCAACATGTCATGCTGCAAAATTGTGCCGGCTCGTGGAATGGAGACAAATTTTAACCCTTTAAAATCTCCATAGGCGACGTTTAAAAAATTCTACAGGTTGCATGTTTTGAGTTACAGAGGAGGTCTAGGGCTAGAATTATTGCTCTTGCTCTACCGATTGTGGCGATACCCCACATGTGTGGTTTGAACACCATTTTCATATGCGGGCGCTACTCACGTATGCGTTTTCGCTTCCGCCCGCGAGCTCAGCGGGATGGGGTGCATTTAAAAACGTATTTATTTTTTCTTTTTTTTTTTACCTGTTATTTTTTATTTTTACACTGTTCTTTAAAAAAAATGTGTCATTTTTATTCCTATTACAGGGAATGTAAACATCCCTTGTAATAGAAAAAAGCATGACAGGACCTCTTACATATGAGATCTGGGGTCAAAAAGACCTCAGATCTCATATTTACACTAAAACGCAAAAAAAAAAAAAAAAAAAACACACACAAAAATAACACATGCTGTTTGAAAGTAGAAATAAAAAAAATGTCTCCCTTAAGATCTATGGCCGGAAGTAAAGTTTAACGTCGCTTCCGCCCTGCAATGGTATGGAGATTGGTGGGGGCCTTCTTCCCCTCACTGGTCTCCATACCTAACACCGAGAAGGATCCGATCGCCTCCGTCACTACCGACGGCTCCAGTAAGCGGCGGAGGGCACCAGGAGAGCGGCGGGAGGGGGCCCCTCTCCCGCCGCCGATAAAAGTGATCTTGCGGCAAATCTGCCGCAGAGACCACTATTATCGGAAACCAGACCTACCGCCGAAGAAGAGGATACCGGAGTTATGGCAGCTAGCTGCTGCCATAACAACGATATTCCTCTTCAAAGTTAGGATGTATATCGGCGTGCGGCCGTCCGGAAGCGGTCCGGAAGTGGTTAATGGTACACAGTTTGAATCTCTGTAGTTCGCTCATATAAAGTATGACAGCTTTACATTTCCCTTCGTCTGCTGCTGTCTCATACAATCCAGCAATCTGCTCTTGCAGCCTTCTGTCATTTGTAGACATTCGTTCCTCTAATCAGAGCAGGATTTGTGGCGTTTTGTACGTCCCAGAGAGAGAAGAGACCTTTCCACATGAGAGAATGCCCAGCGAGCTGGAAGATTGAGATCTGCTGCTTCTGTGAATGTGGGAGACTCATTACACAGCTGGATGTCCGCTGCACGTCCAATCAAACCACTTCTTCCCTATCTGCTCAGCATGGGGTGCGAGGTTAAATTGTTATATACCAGCAGATTTTCCAATTCAGTTGTTTTTTATTTCACAGAATCTGATACGGGTCATTCTTGGTGCATGACCTCAATGTTGATGTAGGACAGGCTGATACATTTTGGGCAGGAGTCGGTAAGTACGGCTCTGTTGAGGGTGACATACTTTGAAAGGTCAAGTTATGGCTTTAGGAGGAATTCCAGGAGAGGTCATCGTGACATGGGCATGCATTATCACATTTTTTGGGATTGTCCCGGGATCCGACCATTTGGGGTCACGGTGCAATCTCTCCTTTAGAACCTCTTTAGGACTGATTTCCCCTTTGGATCCTGTCCATTGGATACGAGGTCTCCCTGTTACGGGTATCTCCAAATATGCCAAGAGATTGGTTTCATTTATCTTATTAGCCGCAAAAAGGGTTATACCTCTATGTTGGTTATCCCCCAATCCTCCCACATATTCCCAATTGTTACACACCATAGTTCGCATACATAGAACGTAACACTTAAAGCGGAGTTCCACCCATATAAAAGTCAGCAGCTACAAAAAAGTGTAGCTGCTGACTTTTAATAATCGGGCACTCACCTGTCCCACGGTCCAGCGATGTGGGGGCGAATGAAGCCCCGCTCCTCTCCCCCTCCTCTCCTCGGTGCCCTCATTGTGACCTTGGGCGCCCAGCTGTGGCTTCAAAGCTGGGCACGCACTGCACATGCGCGAGCCGAGCTGTGCGATGTGATTGGCCGGGCAATCTTCTGGGACCTGTGACGTGTCCCAGAAGATAGCACGGAGGGGGCAGAGATGATCTTCTTCCGGTGCCGCGGAGCCCCGGGAGGAAGTGGGAGCTGGATGCCCCTAAAAAAAAGGTATCCGCTCCCCCCCAAAAAAAAATTACATGCCAAATGTGGCATGTCAGGAGGTCACCTTCACTTAAAGCAGTTCCATTTTTGGGTGGAACTCCGCTTTAATGGCAGTTGTACGAGACTCTTTATCCCAATTTTCAAAGGTTTGGGATTTGTGGGACGATTCTCAGTTCAATTTGGAGTTTGCCTCCCAAACCCCTGGTTAGCTACCACTCTTCTCTAATTCGTATTGTTTTTGGTTACCCGTACACATGTACAATATCTCACAAAAGTGAGTACACCCCTCACATTTTTGTAAATATTTTATTATATCTTTTCATGTGACAACACTGAAGAAATGACACTTTGCTACAATGTAAAGTAGTGAGTGTACAGCTTGTATAACAGTGTAAATTTGCTGTCCCCTCAAAATAACTCAACACACAGCCATTAATGTCTAAACTGCTGGAAACAAAAGTGAGTACACCCCTTAGTGAAAATGTCCAAATTGTGGCCAATTAACCATTTTCCCTCACCGGTGTCATGTGACTCAATAGTGTTACAAGGTCTCAGGTGTGAATGGGGAGCAGGTATGTTAAATTTGGTGTTGTCGCTCTCACTCTCTCATACTGGTCACTGGAAGTTCAACATGGCACCTCATTGCAAATAACTCTCTGAGGATCTCCAAAAAAGAATTGTTGTTCTACATAAAGATGGCCTAGGCTGTAAGAAGATTGCCAAGACCCTGAAACTGAGCTGTAGCACGGTAGCCAAGACCATACAGCTTTTTAACAGGACAGGTTCCTCTCAGAACAGGCCTCACCATGGTGGACCAAAGAAGTTGAGTGCACGTGCTCAGCGTCATATCCAGAGGTTGCCTTTGGGAAATAGACGTATGAGTGCTGCCAGCATTGCTGCAGAGGTTGAAGGGGTGGGGAGGTCAGCCTGTCAGTGCTCAGACCATACGCTGCACACTGCAACAAATTGGTCTGCATGGCTGTCATCCCAGAAGGAAGCCTCTTCTAAAGATGATGCACAAGAAAGACCGCAAACAGTTTGCTGAAGACAGGCAGACTAAGGACATGGATTACTGGAACCATGTCCTGTGGTCTGATGAGACCAAGATAAACTTATTTGGTTCAGATGGTGCCAAGCATGTGTGGCGGCAACCAGGTGAGGAGTACAAAGACAAGTGTGTCTTGTATACAGTCAAGGATGGTGGTGGGAGTGTCATGGTCTGGGGCTGCATGAGTGCTGCCGGCACTGGGGGGCTACAGTTCATTGAGGGAACCATGAATGCCAACATGTACTGTGACATACTGAAGCAGAGCATGATCCCCTCTCTTCAGAGACTGGGCCGCAGGGCAGTATTCCAACATGATAACCACCCCAAACACACCTCCAAGATGACCACTGCCTTGTTAAAGAAGCTGAGGGTAAAGATGATGGACTGGCCAAGCATGTCACCAGACCTAAACCCTATTGAGCATCCGTGGGTCATCCTCAAACGGAAGGTGGAGGAGTGCAAGGTCTCTAACATCCACCAGCTCTGTGATGTCATCATGGAGGAGTGGGAGAGGACTTCAGTGGCAAACTGTGAAGCTCTGGTGAACTCCATGTCCAATAGGGTTAAGGCAGTGCTGGGAAATAATGGTGGCCACACAAAATATTGACACTTTGGGCCCAATTTGGACATTTTCACTTCGGGGTGTACTCACTTTTGTTGCCAGCGGTTTGGACATTAATGGCTGTGTGTTGAGTTATTTTGAGGGGACAGCAAATTTACACTGTTATACAAGCTGTACACTCACTACTTTACATTGTAGCAAAAGTGTCATTTCTTCAGTGTTGTCACATGAAAAGATAGAAGAAAATATTTACAAAAATGTGACTTTTGTGAGATACTGTATGTTGCACCCCTCTATACCGTGGAAGCCCGTCACCACCATATGATATCTGTAAGGCTGACCTAACACCACATAGAGACATCCGGAACCTTGAGTCATCTGGTATTCATGAGTCTGGAAGTGGAAGCCCGCCACCATCTATTAGATACTTATGAGGTTTATTCGAGATCACATAGAGGTGAGAGTTCTGGGAGCACTAAGCAATTGTGTGGGTCACGGGAATTTTGTTTGCAATCCATTATAACTGGAAGCACTTGTTTACTGTTACTGGACTCTATTATTATTCATTATCGTTTGTGATTAGTAGCATGTCACAGTTTACTAGTTCTTGTATTTTGGATATTAGTATAGAAATCTGCGCTGATCATCTTATACTCACATTCATTTATGTGCATTGTGTACACTACAGGTCTAGCAGCAGCTTTATTAGCTTTTTTAGTTTATTCACTTGGTAGCATGAGGAATTTCACTTTTTATATTTTTATCTCTATACCATGGTGTGCCCCCCCCCCCCCCTTGGGACATTTCCCTCATATATATTAAGCTTGCTCTTTTGTTGGCCTTTATCCCCATTTCCAAGCCTTTATATTGCTCTCATGTTTTATGTACTCGTTTCTCCAGCTATTCATACTTTAAATATCTTGTGATGCCGTGTGCCTCATCATATTGGTGTAATGTGTTGACTTGATCTTTTTCTGTATTACCTTTGCAAAACCCAATAAATATACAATTGTATAAAAGAGGAATTCTACCTTGGACCAATATAACTATATTTATACCATACCTGTGGGATCCCTCTAGAACAGGGGTCTCCAAACTTTCTAAACAAAGGGTCAGACTTTTGGGGGGGGCAGACTGCAGCCAGCTGTCCTGGCGTCAGTGGGAGCAAACAATGCATCTTTGAATTTAGGGGGGGAGGAATGGTGCTTTTTTTTGTTAGTGCCAGTGGGAAAAATAGTGCCCCATTGTTGGTGTCAATGGGAGAAATAGTGTCCCATTGTTGATGTCAGTAATAAGAATTATGCCCCATTTTTGGAGTCAGTGAGAGGAATAGTGTTTTGCATCAGAAGGAGGAAAAGCGCCCCAAGGGCCAGATAAAAGGCAAGCAAAGGGCCGCAGAACTAAAATCTTCCAGTCCGTTTATTAGCTTTGTTGCCCTTCTCTGTATTCACTCCATTTCCAGCACATCCTTCCTGAGGACTGGTGCCCAGAACTGGATGGCATACTCCAGGTGACAATATTTATATGAAATCAATACAGTGCAGAAACAAAAATAGCTTGAACATAAATCCAATATTAAATGGAGTTTAATGATCGTTTTGTCAGATGTGACGTCATCAGTGGTACACATCGTCACATCTGACGAAACGAACGTCGGGACGCTACACACACACACGCTCTGCGCATGCGCGATGGCCTTACATCTTGATGTGCTTTTATTTTTGTTTGGAATTCCATTTTTATCTACTTCAATCCATTTAATATTGGATTGGACTCTGTCTGTGGGTCATTCCATTTTATGCAGTATTGCATTACCCTGCATTAAAGCAATTTTAAAACACATTATTGCACTATTGGAGTTTTTTGTTCCCCATTTTTGCATATTTGATACATTGGTACTCTGGCATTGACGCTATTGTATTGAATCTGACTATTGCACGATATCTGTGGGGATCTCCGATGGGGGACGCCCAGGACATCAGGTTATCTCCTCAACGGACCCAGATCCAACAAGCGCTTTGTGACCCCCCTGAATAAGGGTGGTCCCTGGCTCTCCGGTAAGCCTCTTGTCTATCTGTGGTGACGGGTCTCACGTGGTCACGTTTTTATGCTTCACACTTCACAAGTGATTTCACTTATTGGATCCATGTTTCATAAGGATTTCTCTCAATGAACTTAAATCACCAATGAACTCTTGCATATGTGTTTATTTTGCACTCCATTTAATATTGGATTTGTATTCAAGCTATTTTTGTTTCTGCACTGTGCTGATTTCACATGAATACTGTACAACAGTCAGGGTTAATATGTGCACATTTGCACTTTATTTCTAGTCTACACATATTTGTATTATCTGATTCATTTTTCATAGCGCTGCACTTTTTATTAGGTACACAGCCATTAATGTCTAAACTGCTGACAACAATAGTGAGTACACCCCTAAGTGAAAATGTCCAAATTGGGCCCAATTAGCCATTTTTCCTCCCCAGTGACATGTGACTCGTTAGTGCTACAAGGTCTCAGGTGTGAATGTGGAACAGGTGTGTTAAATTTGGTGTTATCGCTCTCATTCTCTCATACTGGTCACTGGAAGTTCAACATGGCACCTCATGCCAAAGAACTCTCTGAGGATCTAAAAAAAAAAAAGAATTGTTGCTCTACATAAAAATGGCCTAGGCTATAAGAAGATTGCCAAGACCCTGAAACTGAGCTGCAGCACGGTGGCCAAGACCATATAGCGGTTTAACAGGACAGGTACCACTCAGAACAGGCCTTGCCATGGTCGACCAGAGAAGTTGAGTGCACGTGCTTAGCGTCATATGCAGATGTTGTCTTTGGGAACTAGACGTATGAGTGCTGCCAGCATTGCTGCAGAGGTTGAAGGGGTGGGGGGGGGGGGTCAGCCTGTCAGTACTCAGACCATATGCCGCACACTGCATCAAATTGGTCAGCATGATGCACAAGAAAGCCCGCAAACAGTTTGCTGAAGACAAGCAGACTAAGGACATGGATTACCGGAAACATTTCCTGTGGTCTGATGAGACCAAGATAAACTTAGTTGGTTCAGATGGTGTCAAGCGTGTGTGGTGGCAACCAGGTGAGGAGTACAAAGACAAATGTGTCTTGCCTACAGTCAAGCATGGTGGTGGGAGTGTCATGGTCTGGGGCTGCATGAGTGCTTCCGGTGTCTTGCCGAGAAAGTTCCCCCAGCGGATAAGGACCCCCCTGTACTGCGCTTGCACAGTACGAATGACTAGGGAGCCGCCGAATGTCTCCGAAGTTGAACAGCTGATCGTCAGCTCTACATGGCACCTGCGCACTGAGTCCAGGTTCAAGCCCCACCATCCAAGTGGGCATAGAGTTTGAATAAAACTATGCCAAGCGAAACGAGGCCGTGCCCGAAGCGTGGCGAGCGAAGCGAGCCTGAGAGGAGCCCTGTTACAGGCGCCGTGTACAGCTGACTATCAGCTGTTCAGCTTCGGCTATTTTCGGCGGCTTGTACCGCGCAAATGCTGCGCCTGCGCAGTACAGGGGAGTCCTTATCCGCTGGGGGGAAGTTTCTCGGCAGAACACCGGCACTGGGGAGCTACAGTTCACTGAGGGAACCATGAATGCCAACATGTACTGTGACATACTGAAGCAGAGCATGATCCCCTCCCTTCGGATACTGGGCCGCAGGGAAATATTTCAACATGATAATGACCCCAAACACACCTCCAAGATGACCACTGCCTTTGCTAAAGAAGCTGAGGGTAAAGGTGATGGACTGGCCAAACCCTATTAAGCATCTGTGGGGCATCCTCAAATAGAAGGTGGAGGAGCACAAGATCTCTAACATCCACCAGCTCCGTGATGTCATCATGGAGGAGTGGAAGAGGACTCCAGTGGCAACCTGTGAAGCTCTGGTGAACTCCATGTCCAAGAGGGTTAAGGCAGTGCTGGAAAATAATGGTGGCCACACAAAATATTGGCTGTGTGTTGAGTTATTTTGAGGGGACAGCAAATTTACACTGTTACACAAGCTGTACACTTAATACTTTACACCAGGGGTCTCCAAACTTTTCAAACAAAGGGCCAGTTTACTGTCCTTCACACTTTAGGAGGGCCGGATTGTGGTCAGTGGGGGGTATAAAATGCCCCAGGCCCAGCATCAGTGAGAATAAACACAGTCTTAGGGTTGGTGGTCAGTATGAGGAGGAGTAGTGCCCCATCATTATATTAGTGGGAGAAGCAGTAACCCTTCATTGGTATCAGTGAAAGAAATATTGCCCCATTCTTGGTGTCAGTGGGAGGAATAGTGCCTCATTATCTATTAACCTTCTATTTCTTCATTTCTTCAGTGTTGTCACACGAAAAGATAGAATAAAATATTTACAAAAACTTTGGTGAGATACTGTATATATCAATATGCAAGAAAGATATAGCCTAAAGATTAATAAGAAAAATGTATAATCAATTGGTTCATCACCTTTACTATTAATTATACAATCCTATGTTATTCCATGTCAAAACAACTTACTTCTATATTATCAGTATAGGGGATGCAGGGAGCCTGATTAAGCACTAGATGGTACCAAACATTCATATAAATCCCAAATGGGGCAGAACAAATTGCCAAATACAAAGGGAGAAAAATTGGTAAATTTGAGCATGAATAAACAGCTTGCCCTGCCCAATGATGTCAAGCGTGCTATATCTTGCTTGTATATTGATATATACTTCACGCTTTATCCCTCCCTGCGGGAGATCCGGCATTTTTTGAACGGCTCAAACCTGTTACATCTGGGCTTCTCTGAGCCACCCGGGCAGACTCCTATTTCTGTGTGCTTGGTAATAACTGGATTTTACCTTCTCATTGAAGTATGATTCCATTTAGGGAACTCTTGCCAATAGATAAGATGCATTCATGTAATACATTTATTGTATACGCTATATAGAGTGTTGGTATTTTCTGATATAAGATTACATGTATTGTTTGTAATTTGCTTTCTGTTCATTCATATAGTAGCCACAAAACCACGTTTGTCCCTGAGAAAGTCATTTGGGCGAAACATGTAGGATTAAGATATGGGAACAACTATAGGAGCTACAATAACACATCTTGAATGACCATAAAGCTGTTCATATATTGTATATTATTGTTTTTATGTACCCTTGTAATAAATTACGATCCGTGGGGGTGTTGCGTTCCCTCATGTATCAAGAAGAAAGAGCTTCCATGGCGTAATAACCTAAGGTCACTTTATTTAAAAACTTGTTTGCACAAAAATAGATTGTGGCCAGAACAAGATATAAATTACAAAATATAAAATAAAAAATAGATAAAAAGTCCAAAAACTATTGTATTCCCACCCAGTGCAGATGGGATAGGATATCAATAGTTCCCAGACACTAAGCGAATTTTAAAAATCCCTCCTAAAGAGCATAAACGAGGTGGGGGGGTGTAAGTCCACCAGACGCTGAGCAGCGTTCTACTCTCTCGTGTGCCCTGGAGGTGACGTGTAGAGCGTGATGCCGTTGTGCGCGCTTCGTCACCGTTGCTGAGGACGTCATGTGACGAAGCGCGCACAATGGCACCATGCTCTACACGTCACCTCCAGGGCACATGAGAGAGTAGAACGCTGCTCAGCGTCTGGTGGACTTACACCCCCCCACCTCGTTTATGCTCTTTAGGAGGGATTTTTAAAATTTGCTTAGTATCTGGGGACTATTGATATCCTATCCCATCTGCACTGGGTGGGAATACAATAGTTTTTGGACTTTTTATCTATTTTTTATTTTATATTTTGTAATTTATATCTTGTTCTGGCCACAATCTATTTTTGTGCAAACAAGTATTTAAATAAAGTGACCTTAGGTTATTACGCCATGGAAGCTCTTTCTTCTTGATACATGAGGGAACGCAACACCCCCACGGATTGGGACGCACAGGAGACATCTATTTTTTAACACACACAGTGGTCCATCTACATTCCAGCACAAGTGTACTACCCCTGTATGGATCATGGGGAGCTGATTACATCAAAGGCACCTTTCGCAGGAAGCAGCAAGCAGAGAATCCAAGTCTAACACACCACAGGCGTACTACCCCTGTAGGGGTTCCGGGAGCTGGTGAGTAGGCAACCATAAGGGGGAGCACCAGGGTCACCAGACAACTATCTCAGCACTAAAAGTCACCATTGGGAATTTTGTAAAAGTCAACATAGTACCAATTTATGGGACTGTTATATGGTATTGAGATTTAATTGCTGGAATTTCTTGACAATATTTTTCTGTCTTGCACGCATGCGATTTTAATCCATGATATATGATACATATGGTTTAGGATCAAGGCGATTTGACCTATATGTACTGTATGTATACTGATTTATGCATAACATATTCCTCGTGATGCATTAAACTGTTGATGCATGCACTAAATATGTATAGAATCGAATTATAGTTTATGGAATACGGTTTCAATAAAGTGCACTTTATGTGGTACAGCCTCTGGCCCCACCACCAGATGCTGTAGCACAATCTCTAGTTGTGCGACATCTGATCGGTTGTATTATATCTCTCCTAAACTATACACCATTTTGAATTCTTTTACACGTTTTATGTACCATTCTCAATATAAGGGGGATGTACCCCTTGATGTTTAACACCATATAGGTATATAAGCAGTGGTACGGGTCTATCACTCGTAAGGCTATCCCGGCTAAGTTTTCAGGTAGCGCCAATACACCCATATCTAATAATTTTCCAAACTAAAAATAATGTCTTACGTGAGGGTAGGAGGGAGGAATAGGAGAATTTTTATCTTTGCTTATAGTTGGGCTTTGAATTTGTGAAAATTGTATTGGTCAATGAAAAGTATCTTTGGTGTCCTTTTATTTTAGGAATTAGCAATGGTTGAATTTCACTTTGAAAACTTCCTATTGAGTCCTCCCAGAAGCCAGAAGAGCATTTACGTCATCAGAAGTAGTTGGTAGGGGACCAGGATGGGGAGGGATTACCTGTACATCTCAATCTGTAGACCCCACAGCATAAAATGGTCCCAGAAAGTGACCCGGACAGCTGACTGTAACTTGCTTTAGATGTTGGGTTAGAGTAGGGTTTGTCATCAGAAGGAGTTGGTAGGGGACTAGGATGGGGAGGGTTAATCTGTACATCTGTATCCGTGGTCCACACAGCAGAAAATGGCCCTAGTGAAGGACCCGGACAGCTGACTCTAATTTTCCTTACATTTTGGGTTAAAGCAGGGTGGAAGGGAATGAAGAATTTCCAACTTTGCCTATAGTTTGCCTTTAAATTAATGAAAAAACATTTTAGCCAATGAAAAGTATCTCTGATGTCCTTTTATTCTAGGAACTATGAAAGATAGAAGTTCACTTTAAACAGATATAAGTGTTCAGTTGACTGAAATCTTCACATAATCTCAGTGCTACCAGAGAACTTAATGAAGGAAAAAAAGTCTTTGTCTCACACGTTGACTTTATTTTTTTTAGATTCCAGAACACAGGAGCAAGTCAGCGGAGCCGACTTCCACTCCAGTGGCATGATTTGTGGAGACAGTCGTTTTACGGGACGCAGATGGCATGGACCAGCCAGTGACCACCAGACACTGAGGTCTGAGTTTAAAAACTTCATTACATATTTCTCAAACAAACTGTCATGGCATTTTGGTCCCGCATGGAGATAATGAAGGAGTGGACATCAATATTCAATTAACACACGGTGCCCCTGAAGTCTATTAACAAAAACTTCTTCTCACCGTAGAGAGAGCCGCACAAACCGGCATGAGCTGAAAGCAATTACTGCCTCTCTATCTTTACATTATCCAACTTGTATTTAAAGGGTTCAGAGTTTAATGACGACGCGCTTTGTTGCGGTACATTGGATGTGTGTTATTTACTGGTGCGGCGATGTGATAAACAAGATAAGGTTCTTAGAATGGGGCCTTCTTTCTGGTCTGATCGAAGTAGGCTTCCAAGTTTATTTATTTACTGGGCCTTGGGAGTGGGATGTTAATGTTTGTTTGGTCACCGAAAAATAATTAGATAATGAATTCTGTAAAATGGGTGCGATAAGATCTCATTTGTCTTGTGATAAAATATTCAGGTGAAGTGCTTCTGGCTCAGTGTTTCTAACATTATCAAGATTCCAGTCAGAAAGCTGACATTGCGATAAGCTTCAAGAAGAAGTGCTAAGACCGTTTACTAGTTTGGCAATTAAAGATGCCGTGTCTGTTTAAGACGCAACACATTTGGCATTCTAATTTGATTTTAAAATAAAGTCAGTAAAACTGACTGTTCTATGGTCCGGTCCTGGCCATATTAAGAGTAGAATCCCCCTAGGATAAGTTGCTAGAGAGGCTCTGGTAAATCTAGTTCTTTAGCTCCTCTGTAAATATTAGAGTGATGTGTGTGATTATTTTTGGTTGTTCTGGGTCTCATTAGCTGCAGGTTCAACTAGTGTATTCTAGTGTATGTAGTGAGTTGAAAGAGTCAGACCCTGGGCTTAAATATTTATGTAGGCTCAGCCAATCCCTGGGGGGAGAATGCCCAGTAGGCAGCTGGAGAGTGCATAAATAGTTTGAAGCCTGGAGCAAATGAGATCTTGCCCAGAAGGAGAAGCTCCCAGCCTGAAGGACTGCTGCTTTTATGGGAAGTCTGCAGGAATTCATTGAGGTCTGTATCGCACCTGGTGGAGATCGAGCTGTAGAGGGGGCTCCTCTTGCACCTCTTGTCCAACACGCCTGGTAGTGATAACAGGAGGTATGAGGACACTGAGGGGCTGGTGTAACAGGCAATGCCAGCTGAGGTTTGCAGATAACTGTGGATCACCAGGCAGGAACTGGAACACAGTGAAGCTTGATCAGCAGGCAGGAGCGTAGCCAGGACAAAAGCCAAAAGGTCATCAAAGGCTGGGCAGTGAAGGTACAGGAACATATCAGGCAGGGGCAGAGTCAAGATACAGGCCGGGGTTGGTATACATTCGGGCAGCGAGATACAGAAGCACAAGACAGGAGCAGGGTCAGAGTACAACCTGGGTAGTGCGCGGCTAAGAAGATATAGCGAGTCAAGGCGCAGGTTAAACAGGAGCTAGCTGAAGATCACTTGGCAATTGGTCATACCATGGTCCAGCTTAAATAGGCCATTTGGCACCCATGCACATATGTCTGCACTTGCCTGTGCTCATATGCATCTGCACATTCCGTCTTGTGAACACACTAATACGTTTGCGCATGCATGCTATTGCCCATTCTGTAGTGAGCCTTTAATCAGAATTATGAGCATGTAATAGCCTTCTGGTTGCAATATGCACTGAGCTTCTCTTACAAGTCTTGCAAGGGGGGAGCGGGGGGGGGGATTTTCTGGAAGCAGATAGACCTAAATCAAAGGGGGTTCAAAGAGGATCTGGCCTGGAGACTGACAGGAGAGGTGTCTGGTCGATATTGGACAGAGATATCCAAGTATCCAGATACATTGGGAGTAGATGGGAGTAGGATCTAAGTGACTGTCTGCTGCTTTAAACCCCTTTAGTGACTGCTACAGTGTTGCTGAACTGGGACTTGCACTTGCTTAGAGTCCAAGGATTGCTTGTGCTTGTGCTAAGAGGGAGATGACCCTAAATAGAGTAAACAGGGCAAAGAGCATTCTCTGGTTACTTCATGCACTAAATTCGGAGTATCCCAAAGTTACCCCTGCACCCCAAAAAAGTTTAACAAGCATTAAAGTATAAAAAGACATCCCTTACTTGGTCATTGAGTAGTGAGACTGTCTAATGATCATGTGCCTGGCTACCTGTACATCCAAACAGAGCTAATCAGCTGACCTCAATTGGGGTCTGCACTACATAAGCTTAAAACCAACTGGGGGGGGGGGGCGCATGCGCGGCACAAAGCTGTCCGGAAGCTAGGAGTCAGAGCTCCGAGGGAAGCGGAGACCTAAACTAACTCCCCAGGGGTTTACAGCACACGATTCTCTCCCTGACAGCCCCAGCACCCCTGAGGGACCCGTGGTGCATGTCGACATCCAAAAAAACAAACAAAAATACACTCAGCGGTCCCTAACAAACTACCTCCTCCCGGTATGGGAACAGACCGCAATGTCACAAGATGGCGCCCAGCCGAAGTGTGCTCCTCCAGACATCCCTGATCCCTGAGCCTCTCCTACAGCCTCTTCAGAGCAGAGTGAGTACACCCCTCATCTCACTAAGGCTGATCTGGAGGACAGTTTGTCTACTATGTATGACAGACTAGCACGTAAATTACAGGTGGAATTACACAAATCCACCAACACTCTGACCCAGGAGATTGCAGCACTAAGGGGGCGGATGGACATTTTAGAAATCAAACATGATGAATTACAGCTTGCCTATGTAGACCTCCGCAAGGATCATGAGGTCCTATCAGACACGGTTCTTCATTTGCAAAATTACCTTAAAGATTTAGACAACCGTAACAGAAGAAACAACATCAGGGTCTGCGGAGTGCCAGAAACAGTCACTGACTTATCAGAGGCCATTAAGAGACTGTTTCACTCCCTGCTCCTAGACCAGCCCGAGGCCTCATTCATATGCGACAGAATACATGGAGCCCTAAGACCCAAACCGCCGCCTGAAAACCCCCCTAGAGACATTGTGCCTGAAAGACTTTCTAGTGCAGGAGGAAGTCCTGCGAGCACTTCGTAACACCCCCCGCATCCAGCTAGATGGGATCACGGTGCAAATATACCCGGACATCTCCCCAGCGACCCTGGAGAAAAGGAGATGGGTGAAGGAGGTCACTTCAGTCCTGCAATCGGCTAGGATCCGCTACAGATGGGGGTTCCCGTTTAAGCTTTCAATCCTCCACAATGGCACCACCTATACCGCAACTACGGTCACCAAAGGCAAGGAAATTCTGAAGAAATTGAGCCTCCTGGAACCTCAGAGTGAGCCAAGGCTCCCTTCAACTCCTCGCCCAACCCCAATCTGGGCTACCCCGTCACCTCAACGGGACAGAAGGAACCGCCAACGCTCCAGAGATCAGGTCACCTCATTCTGGCTGGTCAGAAATGATTGTCACAAGCCCTACATACGGAGGATGGCTGGAATTCCAGTACAGTTTGTTTATAAAAAAAAATTCTATAATATTTTGGTCTCTTACGCCCTAGCAAGAGTCTCTTCTCACCCGCTTAAACAATCCCCACCCAGGGCCGTCTTTAATAAAGAGTGGACCCTGGGCAAACATTTTCTGGGGTGGGGGGCGGGACCTCCCATACAATTTCGCTTTCCACATTCTCTGAGACATATAATAAATAGCAGCTAGACTTAAAATCAGTTTACTGTATCAGATCGGGCAGCGATTGGTTGCCAGAGGTTACAGTGTATCATTACCGCTAACTGACTGGTTGCTAGATGTTACAGCACATGATTTCTGCTTGTTGATTGGTTGCTAGAGATTACTATAATGTAATACTGCTCACTGATTGCTTGCTAGAGGTTACAGCACATCATCTCCTCACTGCAGGGGGCATGGTATACATATGAATGCCACCTTTATTTACATATATATGCCGCCGGCTGCAGCTATTTACTTATGAATGCCGGTTATTTACATGTAAACACAGTGTCTGCAGGTGAGTCATCTGTATACAACAATAGGGCAGAGCTGGGCAGCATTAGTAGCAGCACTTCACACTGAGATATCAGGACACAGCAAGGGACTAAAACTTCAAGGGACAAGGGAATTTAAACTGGGGTAGTTGGCAAACATGAGACAGCTGCTTTGGGCCCCACAACAATGACAGGGCCCAGGGCAGCTGACCCTTTTGCCCTGCCTTAAAGACGGTCCTGCCCCCACCCACAGTCGCTCTTATCAAGATATACATCTCTCTCACCTTATATCTGAAGGGAGAGTACCCAGGTTTACCAACTTACCTCCCCCTCACCCCCCCCCCTTTTTTTCCCTTTTTTTTCTCTTCCTCCATACAAGTGGGAATTCAAACGTATGTGGAGTAGTGGATTAGATAATCCGTTGATCATGGTTATGCAGGTCAGAGTGGTCTCCCCATCCTGGCCCCTTAGAGTTTGGTTACTTACTACTGTTTTAAGGTTTTGTTTTATATGTTTTTTCCATGTTGCTGAGCTAATAGAGATGGTCACTAGTACTATTAAGGAATACCTAGATATGTGTTATAAGATATGCAGGGGTGTGGATCCGCCTTCCCCCGAGCTCTCTGGCAGCCCCCACGGTGTTGGGCTCATATATAGTTAAACCAAACTTTTGGCTCTGTGAGCCTAACGGGCTATCGCACTTAAACTATCAGAGATTTTACAACTAGGATGGGTCTACGGATAATATCTCACAATGTGAGAGGCTTTAACTCCCCACAAAAGTGGAGGAAGGCCTTTAAGTACTATAAAAAAAAAAATATATATATATATATATATATATACATATATAAATAAATATATATCCTTATATATATATATATATATATATATATATATATATATATATATAAGGATCCTGCCAGCAGGTTCCTGATCCTTCAGGGCGAGATACAGGGACGTGCACTGACCATTGCAAATGTCTATGCCCCTAACAACTCACAAAGCACCTTCTTTAGATCCTTTTTCAGGTGCTGGATAGGTACAACTCGACACATATGTTGGTGGGGGGGACTTTAATCTAGTAGCCCACTCAAGCTTGGACAGGAGTAAAGTGGTAAGCATGGCTAATGCCTTCCCCAAGTCCTTACTGAGATCACTAGGGACTTACCAACTAATTGATACTTGGAGGGCCTTAAATACGGGAGCGAGGGAGTTCACTCATTACTCGCACCCGCCAGACTAGATTATATCTTCAGCTCCCCAATCCTACTCGCTAACTCGTCCTCAGCTGCTATACACACCTGCCCCTGGTCAGATCACCAGGTGGTGTCTTTCCATACATTGATATAGGGCTCTCCCCCATGATAGCCTCCTGGAGACTGAATGATTCTCAGCTAGCGGACCCGGAGATAACCTCACAAATAGCGGACCAGTTAGCTGAATATTTCAGGCTAAATGATGTGGATGAAATATCACCTTCCATATTATGGGCAGCACATAAGGCGGTCCTTCGAGGCCACCTAATAGAATTGGCCACCATCAATAAACGTCAAAAGATGATAAAAATTAAAACCCTTACTGCGTCAAGTAGCCTCAAAGTTAGCACAGGTGACTGGGTCGCTGACCACACTGACAGCACCAATGTGCCTACTCTTCACCCCCATACCTGATATCCTTCCCCAAAAACTAGCACATACACTTTTCTGTGCTATCTTATGGGCCATAGCCTTGAACTGGCGCTCACTCATGGTACTCTGGGCTCAGGTACTCCAAAGAATGGAAAACATTAAACTAATGGAGCGTATCCACCATACCATTCTCGATACTATGCATGTTTTCAGTAACAAATGGTCCGGATGGACTGCATCTTGCAAGGCCAGATGTCTGCCTCATACCTTTGTCAGAACTTTAGGACGCCACTCGCAGGTTAATATAGACTTTTACTCTGAGTACCCTCTATCCGCCTGGATTAATCATTCCTGGCGGATTTGCTGCATGTTATCTTGACACTTAAAGTATATATATATATTCTCTTCTAGATCCCTCGTGGCTACCCACTTCTATGCATTTTTTGGTCCTACTAAGTACTTCAGCTATCTGTGTCTGGTGTCTATATGTGGGGAGGTTCTGTGTGTGCGCCCCGCCAGCGTGCAGCCCCACGCCACCTCAGCTCCCATGATGGGCAAAGATTTGCGACCTCGGGTGCACACCTGTCACGTTTTTCCCGCAGTATCTCCATGTAAGTATGTAAAGGGGGCTCCATTTGCCCCACCATGAACTTTAAGATATCGCACTATGAATAGACCCCTCAAGTCATTATACTTTTTGTTTTTTGTAGATGTCCCACTAGCACATGCCCCTGATGAGTGTTCCTATTACACGAAACGCGTCGGGCAACAGGGATAGAGATACAAGTGTTAATTTTTTACTTTTCTACTTCAACTTTATCCATCATGGTCTTTATGGTTTTAGATATTTATTGCTGCAATGCTGTTCAGATTGTTCATGTATATATATTGATTCATTGGATGCCATGACCTCTTTATTCAGACCACTATGTGGCGCTTGTTTGGTATGCACTGCTGTACCCTCGATGCCTGTATTGTAAGCGCGCATATTTATGTGCGGATCAATATGTTGAGAATCACATTTACCATAATGTCTTTCCTGTATGTGGTTACTGTTTTTTAGATGTATCATGGACTCATGATTAATAAAGTTGTACTTTTATTCAACACACCTACACAATGTTGACTGCCTCATTCAAAGTCCCAACTTCCCCCTCTTTTCCAAGTTCTTGCATTAGGGATGGAGGCACACCGCATATGAGCCTCATTTAAAGTCCCAACTCTCTTTTTTCTGACAATAGGGATGGAGGTAGCCATACAGGGTCAGTAATGTCCCCTTACTACCCAGTGTTAGGTTCAGAGTCCGGGACTGACCATGCATCATGTCTTGGCCTGATTGGAAACTCTGAACACAACTATGTTGTGTTTGGGCTTTTGCCCAGCAGTTTTGCCGCATGACATGGGTCTGTGTTTGCTACGTGGCTGGTTGTCATCTATGGCCGTTATTTGTTCACCATTGGGAGCTGCGATGCGCTCTGCGTGCCTTCCCCCCATTGTCCCTCCCTCCGCCCCATCTCTGGGCGGGTGTCAGGATATCGGGGGGGTTGTTCTTGGCGCACACAGTGCATCGGCGCCACGCCTCCCGCTTCACGCGTGACGTCATTTGCGGCGTCACTTGCGTGATGCGTGTGTCCTACCATCCTCGGTCTGGCAGTGGGGTTACGTGGGCGTTCCCCGCGGGCGGCGTGCGCCGCCTACGTCGGGATGCCGTTCCCCCCTTCTCTGCCAGATCTAGCGTGACGCTGGTGGCGTTCGGTGTGCGCACGCCGTGGGCGGCTATAAACGGCCCCCCCATTTACAGTCCAGACGCCACACTCTTTGCAAGGCCAGATGTCTGCCTCATACCTTTGTCAGAACTTTAGGACGCCACTCGCAGGTTAATATAGACTTTTACTCTGAGTACCCTCTATCCGCCTGGATTAATCATTCCTGGCGGATTTGCTGCATGTTATCTTGACACTTAAAGTATGTATATATATTCTCTTCTAGATCCCTCGTGGCTACCCACTTCTATGCATTTTTTGGTCCTACTAAGTACTTCAGCTATCTGTGTCTGGTGTCTATATGTGGGGAGGTTCTGTGTGTGCGCCCCGCCAGCATGCAGCCCCACGCCACCTCAGCTCCCATGATGGGCAAAGATTTGCGACCTCGGGTGCACACCTGTCACGTTTTTCCCGCAGTATCTCCATGTAAGTATGTAAAGGGGGCTCCATTTGCCCCACCATGAACTTTAAGATATCGCACTATGAATAGACCCCTCAAGTCATTATACTTTTTGTTTTTTGTAGATGTCCCACTAGCACATGCCCCTGATGAGTGTTCCTATTACACGAAACGCGTCGGGCAACAGGGATAGAGATACAAGTGTTAATTTTTTACTTTTCTACTTCAACTTTATCCATCATGGTCTTTATGGTTTTAGATATTTATTGCTGCAATGCTGTTCAGATTGTTCATGTATATATATTGATTCATTGGATGCCATGACCTCTTTATTCAGACCACTATGTGGCGCTTGTTTGGTATGCACTGCTGTACCCTCGATGCCTGTATTGTAAGCGCGCATATTTATGTGCGGATCAATATGTTGAGAATCACATTTACCATAATGTCTTTCCTGTATGTGGTTACTGTTTTTTAGATGTATCATGGACTCATGATTAATAAAGTTGTACTTTTATTCAACACACCTACACAATGTTGACTGCCTCATTCAAAGTCCCCACTTCCCCCTCTTTTCCAAGTTCTTGCATTAGGGATGGAGGCACACCGCATATGAGCCTCATTTAAAGTCCCAACTCTCTTTTTTCTGACTGCATATGGTAGCACACTGTGAGACAGCGGCCTCATATATACAGTATCTCACAAAAGTGAGTACATCCCTCACATTTTTGTAAATATTTTATTCTATTTTTTCATGTGACAACACTGAAGAAATGACACTTTGCTACAATGTAAAGTAGTGAGTGTACAGCTTGTATAACAGTGTAAATTTTCTGTCCCCTCAAAATAACTCAACACACAGCCATTACACAGCGCAGGTATAGAGGTGGTATAGCGCTGGTATAGAGGTGGTATAGAGGTTATATAGCGCAGATATAGAGGTGGTATAGCGATGGTATAGAGGTGGTATAGAAGTGATATAGCGCAGATATAGAGGTGGTATAGTGGTGGTATAGAGGTGGTCAGGGGCGGACTGATAACTCATGGGGCCCCCGGGCAATAGGAGATTATGGGGCCCCCGGGCAATAGGAGATTATGGGGCCCCCAGGCAATCAGAGAGTATGGGGCCACACAGTATACACACACACAGTATACAATCACACAGTATACACATACATGTACACACAGTATACACAGACAGATGTAAAAAAAACACAGATTTATACATACTGTCCCTGGTTTTACTAAGGCTGGCAACCCTGATGGGGCCCCCTAGTGGCCCAGGGCCCTCGGGCAGTGCCCTAATCGCTCAATGGTCAGTCCGCCCCTGGAGGTGGTATAGCGCTGGTATAGAGGTGGTATAGAAGTGATATAGCGCAGATATGGAGGTGGTATAGCGCTGGTATAGAGGTGGTATAGCGCTGGTATAGAGGTGGTATAGCGCTGGTATAGAGGTGGTATAGTGCTGGTATAGAGGTGGTATAAAACTGATATAGCGCAGATATAGAGGTGGTATAGAGGTGGTATAGCGCTGGTATAGAGGTGGTATAGAAGTGATATAGCGCAGATATAGAGGTGGTATAGCGCTGGTATAGAGGTGGTATAGCGCTGGTATAGAGGTGGTATAGAAGTGATATAGCGCAGATATAGAGGTGGTATAGCGGTGGTATAGAGGTGGTATAGAAGTGATATAGCGCAGATATAGAGGTGGTATAGCGCTGGTATAGAGGTGGTATAGCGCTGGTATAGAAGTGGTATAGCGCTGGTATAGAGGTGGTATATCGCTGGTATAGAGGTGGTATAGCGCTGGTATAGAGGTGGTATAGAAGTGATATAGCGCAGATATAGAGGTGGTATAGCGCTGGTATAGAGGTGGTATAGCGCTGGTATAGAAGTGGTATAGCGCTGGTATAGAGGTGGTATATCGCTGGTATAGAGGTGGTATAGCGCTGGTATAGAGGTGGTATAGCGCTGGTATAGAGCTAAAGCTGAAGTGGGTAACAATGTATCTAATATGCTGCATTTATTATCCAGGAGGTAATAGCTCGCTACCTCCGGAGTTCCCTCAGTCAGCAAAGTTTGCATAAACACTCCCAGCTAATCCTGAGACCCGGAGTCCTTCCACAAAGTGTCTGAAGGGCGTTTTTTTCTGCGGGATCCCGCCGCGCTTCTTCACACATTTAGTATTCAGAACTCATCGATCAGCTGAAAAGATTGATGAATTCATCCCTGGCAGAGTGTCGTTGTCTGCCTGACCGGCTGCTCGCAAATGATAATAAATTGGAAATTCTCAATGCCAAGTCTATTGATTGTTTTAAGGGAATAGCGCAGATGTCCAGCAGCGATTCTGCCGCATTTACATCTGTGTCATTAAAGCTGAACTCCGGGCACAAAAAAAAACTTTCATTCAAATATATTCCTCAATAGCAACAAAGGGTGTAAATCTACTATGTGTCCACCAAATGGCTTATATTACCATAAAAAGGTATCGGTGACATCATCAATGTGCAGTGCATAGTCTGTGCAAAAAGCAGAGCCAAACAGATTCCACCCACTAGAGGATTCCTGCTGAAAACTCAAGGCACGCTCCCAGCACAGCTGTTAAATGGAGCTCTCAGTCCGTAGTAATGATACTAATTTAATAGGACCCGATCATGTGACCACTCTGACAGCCAATCACAGTACTCATATGAATGGACGATCCTTCCTGCCCCCTAGGAGTGCAGACCCAGCTAAGCTGTGGGTACAGATCCCTTTAATTCCTTTTCTCATAATTCATAGGCACCCAACCCAGACCCCTGCACTATGTACCTTACCCACCCCAGACCCCTACACTATGTAACTTACCCATCCCAGACCCCTGCACTATGTACCTTACCAGTGGCGTCGCTAGGGGGTGGCTATTGGGGCTATAGCCCTGAGTCTGGGGCCCATAGACCTGAGTCTCTTACCGGGTGTGTGCAGTCTGGCAATTAGCAGGTATGTCCTGGTCCAGAATGCAGGGGACAGGGGCGGACAGAGCTGTGGTAGCACTGGCTCCGGCTCCACCTGACTCTACTCTTGGCAACTAAGAGCCGCCTAGCGTCTAGCAACCAGTGACGTCACAGCCGCAACTCCCTCCCTGCCCATGCAAAGCGGAGGAGGATTCCACTTCCTCCTCCTCCGCGCTAGTGCTTGTGGGGCCTAAAGAGTTGAGCCCAGCCCCCATGTCATGGTCCTGGACTGGAGCGTCCCGCCACTGGTCCGGTGGCGGTGGGGTGCAGGGCAGCAGCATCAAACAGGGAGAGGGAGCCCTGGGCAGCTGGGAAGAGCCCAGGAGGGAGTGAGAGAGAGTAGACAAGGCCTCATTGCCACCCTGAGCAGCATCCCCAGTGCCTCCAAGAGCCTGCACTCCTTCTCCAAACTCCTCTCCCAGCTCGCTGTGACTGTCATGGAACAGGAAGCAAACAGACTGACCAAGGATGGGCGGGAGGTAGGTGGATCACACTCGCCTACCCACACAGACAGGGGCTAGGACAGTAGGGACTGCAGGCAGGGCTAGAGGGTCTCTCTTTCCCACCCCCTCTCTCTCTCTTTCACCCCCTCACATCTACCCCCTCTCTCACCCTCCCTCACCCCCTCTCTCTCTTTCACCCCTTTTCATCCACCCCCTCTCTCTCACCTTGATGTAAGGAAGGGAAGGGGCTCTCTGGGGACCCTGATGTATGGGGAGGCTCTCTGGGGACCCTGATGTAAGGGGGGCTCTCTGGGGGACCCTGAAGTAAGGGGGGCTCTCTGGGAACCCTGATGTATGGGGAGGCTCTCTGGGGACCCTGATGTTTAGGGGGTTCTCTGTTGACCCTGATGTATGGAGAGGCTCTCTAGGGACCCTGATGTATGGGGAGGCTGTCTGGGGACCCTGATGTATGGGGGACTCTCTAGGGGACCCTGATGTATGGGGAGGCTCTCTGGGAACCCTGATATATGGGGGGGGGCTGTCTGGGGAACCTGATGTAAAGGGGGGGCTTCCTGGGGACCCTGATGTAAGGGGGGGTTCTCTGGGGACCCTGATGTAAGGGGGGCTCTCTGGGGACCCTGATGTAAGGGGGGCTCGGACCCTGATGTATGGGGGGCTCTCTGGGAACCCTGATGTATGGGGAGGCTCTCTGGGGATCCTGATGTAAGTGGGGCTCTCTGGAGACCCTGATGTATGGGGAGGCTCTCTGGGGACCCTGATGTATGGAGGGCTCTCTGGGGACCCTGATGTATGGGGAGGCTCTCTGGGGACCCTGATGTATGGGAAGGCTCTCTGGGGACCCTGATGTATGGGGAGGCTCTCTTGGGACCCTGATGTATGGGGAGGCTATCTGGAGACCCTGATGTAAGAGGGGGGTTCTCTGGGGACCCTGATGTATAGGGGATTCTCTGTGGACCCTGATGTATGGAGAGGCTCTCTAGGGACCCTGATGTATGGGGAGGCTGTCTGGGGACCCTGATGTATGAAGGGACTCTCTAGGGGACCCTAATGTATGGGGAGGCTCTCTGGGAACCCTGATGTATGGGGGGGCTGTCTGGGGAACCTGATGTAAAGGGGGGGGCTCTTTGGGGACCCTGATGTAAGGGGGGCTCCCTGGGGACCCTGATGTAAGGGGAGGCTCTCTGAGGATCCTGATGTAAGGAGGGCTCTCTGGGAACCCTGATGTATGGGGAGGCTCTCTGGGGACCCTGATGTAAGGGGGCTCTCTGGAGACCCTGATGTATGGGGAGGCTCTCTGGGGACCCTGATGTATGGGGGGCTCTCTGGGGACCCTGATGTAAAGGGGCTCTCTGGAGACTCTGATGTATGGGGGGCTCTCTGGGGACCCTGATGTATGGGGAGGCTGTCTGGAGACCCTAAAATATGAGGGGGGTTCTCTGGGGACCCTGATGTATGGGGAGGCTGTTTGGGAACCCTGATGTAAGGGGGGGCTCTCTGGGGACCCTGATGTAAGGGGGGCTCTCTGGGGACCCTGATGTAAGGGGGGCTCTCTGGGGGACCCTGATGTAACGGGGGGCTCTCTGGGGACCCTGATGTATGGGAGGCTCTCTGGGGACCCTGATGTAAGGGTGCTCTCTGGGGGACCCTGATGTAAGGGGGGGCTCTCTGGGGACCCTGATGTAAGGGTGGGCTCTCCGGGGACCCTGGTGTATGGGGGGGCTCTCTGGGGACCCTGATGTATGGGGAGGCTCTCTGGGGACCCTGATGTAAGGGGGGACTCTCTGGGGACCCTGATGTAAGGGGGGACTCTCTGGGGGACCCTGATGTAAGGGGGGACTCTCTGGGGACCCTGATGTAAGAGGGGGCTCTCTGGGGGACCCTGATGTAAGGGGGGCTCTCTGGGGACCCTGATGTAAGGGGTGGATCCGCACTCAGATATGTAACAATATTTATACATATATACACACACGTATATTATATACATGTGTATGCCCGCCCAAGCGTATGACTTTCTTTACTTCGCTGCTATGGGCTCTAGCCCCAGATCTTTCGTAGACCTAGCAATGCCCCTGTACCTTACCCACCCCAGACCCCTGCACTATGCACATTCCCCACCCCAGACCCCTGTACTATGTATAGTCCCCACCCCAGACCCCTGTACTATGTACAGTCCCCACCCCAGACCCCTGCACTATGTACAGTCCCCACCCCAGACCCCTGTACTATGTACAGTCCTCACCCCAAACCCCTGCACTATGTTCAGTCTCCACCCCATACCCCTGTACTATGTACAGTCCTCACCCCAGACCCTGTACTATGTACATTCCCCACCCCAGACCCCTGTACTATGTACAGTCCCCACCCCAGACCCCTGTACTATGTACCTTCCCCACCCCAGACCCCTGTACTATTTACAGTCCCCACCCCAGACCCCTGCACTATGTACCTTCCCCACCCCAGACCCCTGTACTATGTACAGTCCCCACCCCAGACCCCTGCACTATGTACAGTCCCCACCCCAGACCCCTGTACTATGTACAGTCCCCACCCCAGACCCCTGTACTATGTACCTTCCCCACCCCAGACCCCTGGACTATGTACAGTCCCTACCCCAGACCCCATGCATTCATGTTTTTAAGTTAAACCAAAACCTCTTTTGTTGTTGTTTTGGATGGCCTGAGGAGGGTTTATCAACCAATAGAGGGATACATCCTTTATTTGTTGTGGTGACCTCTGACAACAAGACAGACCAAGATAGAAAATTTAAAGTTTGAATTGTCACCAGAATGGGAAAAAATAAATAGATAAAAAAGTAACCTGTCCCTCCTACCGAAAACTAAAAAAACGAAGAAGAAAAAAAAAGGGCTTTAGATACACTTCAAATACCCGGAGCTCTCTCTCTATATATACCTCCTCTCTGCTTTTACATGCACAGAATATCCTTCGGTATGAATCTGTTCACATTTTAGGCTTCCTAGTCCTTTAAAGTCTATCCTCTAAGTGCGTATTTATTACAGCGAGGGACTGAAACCGGCTGAACCCAGACTGGAGCCCCCCGTGGGACGATCGTAGAGATCACTTTATCCGTATCATTACCTGTTGCCTGGAGGAAAATCTGACGCTTCATTTAAATCAATGGCTATAGAGAGATGAGGAATCCTTCCTGTCTCTCCTATGAAAATAGATTTATTTTATGGCTACTTTGTAGAGGATCTGCTTCCCGTACATTTATAATTTCCTTACATTTCTGGGGACAATGTTTCCGTTCTGAATGAGGTGTCTGGGGTCATTTGTCAGCCAGAAGCCTAAATTTCCTATTTTTGTCAGATATTTGGAGAAACTGATTTTCTCCACAAGGCCAGAGCCTTGTTTGCTTTTTTTTGCACACATATATAAAAATTTTAGGCCTGAAGATAAGTTAAAAAAAATAGGGGTGCACCAAATGGAAATTTTGGTATAGAAACCGAAAATGAAGGATGCACTGGGCCGAAAACCGAAACCGAAAATGACAGTTTTTAAAATACATTTATATTTTTATTTACAATTGTATTATATTCGACTTTTTAGTTAATATCATCAATTTAAATTAATATGCATCTATTGTTGGCCATTATTGGCACCTTTAATGCAAGAAAAGCTCTAACCATCTCTTGTATCATGTCTTCGGTCTCTAACCATCTGATACAGGAGATGGTCAGAGACTGTAGACATGATACAGGAGATGGTCAGAGACTGCAGACATGATACAGGAGATGGTCAGAGACTGCAGACATGATACAGGAAATGGTCAGAGACTGTAGACATGATACAGGAGATGGTCAGAGACTGCAGACATGATACAGGAGATGGTCAGAGACTGCAGACATAGTAAAGAAGATGGTCAGAGACTGCAGACATGATACAGGAGATGGTCAGAGACTGCAGACATAGTACAGGAGATGGTCAGAGACTGCAGACATAGTAAAGAAGATGGTCAGAGACTGCAGACATGATACAGGAGATGGTCAGAGACTGCAGACATGATACAGGAGATGGTCAGAGACTGCAGACATAGTAAAGAAGATGGTCAGAGACTGCAGACATGATACAGGAGATGGTCAGAGACTGCAGACATAGTAAAGAAGATGGTCAGAGACTGCAGACATGATACAGGAGATGGTCAGAGACTGCAGACATAGTAAAGAAGATGGTCAGAGACTGCAGACATGATACAGGAGATGGTCAGAGACTGCAGACATAGTACAGGAGATGGTCAGAGACTGCAGACATATTAAAGAAGATGGTCAGAGACTGCAGACATGATACAGGAGATGGTCAGAGACTGCAGACATAGTACAGGAGATGGTCAGAGACTGCAGACATACTACAGGAGATGATCAGAGACTGCAGATATGATACAGGAGATGGTCAGAGACTGCAGACATACTACAGGCGACAGTCAGAGACTGTAAACATAGTACAGAAGATGGTCAGAGACTGCAGACTACAGGAGATGGTCGGATCGTGGCCGTGCCGTGTTGCTAGGACATGGCGCGACCCCATGACACTGACAGAGTGTGCGGCGAGGAGTGCCGATAAGCGGCATCTCCTCGCAGAGGAGACCTGGGCAGATAATTAGGGCAATGATCATCAGTGCCCTGATTACAGGAAAGCCCCAGCAGGGCCAGCATTGCCACCAATCAGTGCCCATCAGTGCCCATAAGTGCAATCAGTGCCCATAAATGATGCCAGTCCATGCCTACCATCAGTGCCTACTCATCAGTGCTGCCCATCAGTGCTCACCAGTGCCACCTATCAGTGCCCATCAGTGCGGCATATTAGTGCCTCCTCATCAGTGTCACCTAATCAGTGCCCATAAGTGCCGCCTCATCAGTGCCCATCAGTGAAGGAGAAAAATTACTTATTTACAAAATTTACTGACAAAAAATAAGAAAAACTTTTTTTTCTCAAAATTTGAGGTCTTTTTTTAAATAAAAATTTCAGCAGTGATTACATACCACCAAAAGAAAGCTCTATTTGTGTGAAGAAAAAGATGAAAAAAAATATTTGGCTACAGTGTAGCACGACCGCGCAATTTTCATTCAGCTGAAAGCTAAAAAATGGCATGGGCAGGAAGGGGATGAAAGTGCCCTGTATTGAGGTGATTAAAGAGAACCTGTCACCTAAAAATCATCACATTTGGGGACTTTTTGTCCTCTATGTGATGAAAAAAAAAATGTAAAGCAAAAAAAATGTTTTTATTTGCAAAAAATAAGGAGGTATTGCGGCCACCCCCACCTATACACACGTACAAACGTAAACGTATGCGCCTGGGGCGCCTACTCGGGAAAATGTTGATTGTGATACACATGTTACATATCGTCGCGCAGGCCGGAGTCAGAGCAATAAGTCTACCACAAGACCTCCTCTGTTAAGCTAAACTGATGACCTATAGGGAGATTTTGAAGGGTCACCTATAAAAAATATAGGGTACTGAGGTTTGTAGCCATTTCATTGGGTGCAATCAAATGTAAAGTTTGACATGTTGGGTGTCTATTTACTCGGTGCAACCTCTTCTTTTATATTTTACCAAAAATTGGGGGTAGTTTATTGCAATTGTTTGCCCTAAAATTCACTTTAGTACATTTTTTACTGAAATTTTGCATTTCCTAGACCTTTACGGTCAAGTGACATAAGAAATTGGAACTACCACTATTTTATTCTCTAGGGTGTCTGCTTGCAGAAAATATAGAATGTTTGGGGGTTTTATGTAATCTTCAGTCCTAAAATACATTTTTAAACATGTGTGCAAAAAAAATGCAAAAATAGCTCTGGCAGCGAAAAAGTTAAATGTGAGGTTTTGATTTGCTACATTGTTTCTTTTATTGCTTTCTTTTCTGCTTGCTCAGGCGGATATAGCTTTGTAATAGCGGCGAGGGGGATACCGTTGTGCCGGTTGCACCATATTTCTCCTGCGATCACCGATGGTAAATAATAACAGCTGGTCCCGGGTTTCGTTTGAAGTTTTCAGCTTTATATCAGAGGAATCATTACCGGCGGTAGATCGCAGTGTGTCACTTTTTAATCACCCGGTTAAGTGGTGAAGATGGTAACATCTACCGCTTCAAGTTTATAGCCTGGTTGGCGTTTATGGAGGGGGGTTTCCAGGGCGCTAACTGTGCGCTCAGCGCTCCGCGAGCCCCACACGCCCGGGAAAGTTAATTACATGCAATTTGTTTGTATTAAAGCCCTTAGCCGGTGCAACGTGTCCTTAATTGCACTCACATCACTAATAAAAGAAAGTTTTCTGAAACTCATCAAGCGTACCGACTCGTTAATTAAACGCTTTATTTAATTTGTCATCCAGGGAACGGAGGCAGAGAACAGTGAGCAGAGCAAGAACCGGCTGCACGCGAGTCCGAGCAAACACGGAGGACCGCCGGGGTGAGACAAGCGATGGAATGCAGAGATGTTAATAATTAAAAGCAAATAGAAATGTGGTCATTTGGAATTCGGCCATTCCCAGGCTGGCTGCCATTGGGAGGGAGCTGAAGCAGACATACTATAGAAAGAGATTTGTATCATTTTTCCTATAAACTTTCTACTAGATAGAAAAATTTTAATGTTTAAAGGGCCAGTCAACCCAAAAGTGATCATTTATTCACAAGTGGAGCCTAACGGGGGGAACCAGCCCCATACTTCGCACGTCTTAGATCAGCGATCTCCAAACTGTGACCCAGGGGTCCGATTGCAGCCCTTGCTTTTATCTGGCCCTTGGGGCACCTTTCCTCTCACTGATACCAACAATGGGGCACTGTTCCTCCCACTGACACCTATGATGTGGCGTTATTCCTCCCACCGATACCAATGATGGGGCACTATTCCTCTCACTGACACCCATGATGGGGTCCTCCCTATCACATCATATTCCCCCTTCACATCAGAGGTCCACCCTCATGTTGGAGGTCATCAGAGGTCCACCCATACATGGGAGCCCTCCATCACATCAGAGTTGCCTCTATACATCAAAGGCCTCCAATACATAAGTCCTCCCAGAGTCATTCCTATACACCACGGGCCCCCTATGCACGAGTTCCCTCTCTCCTTCAGAGCCTCCTCATTAAATAAGAACCTCCCTTCACAGAGCTCCCCAATCTCACAGTCTACTCTCACAGAGCACACCAATCTCACAGACCCCCAATCTCACAGTCTCCCATCATAGAGCTCCCAATCTCACAGAGCCCTTTAGAGAGCCCCCCAATCTCATAATCCCCCAATCTCACAGTCTCCTGTCACAGAGCCCCCCCAATCTCAAAACCCTTCATCACAGAGCCCCCCAATCTCACAACCCTTCATCACAGAGCTCCCCAATCTCACAGTCCCCCATCACAGAGCCACCAATCCCCCAATCTCACAGCCTCCCATCACAGAGCACCCCAATCTCACAGCCCCTTATCATAGAGCCCCCCGATATCACAGCCCCTCATCACAGAGCTCACCAATATAACAGTCCCCCAATCTCACAGTCTCCCAACACAGAGCCCCCAATCTCATAGTCCCCCAATCTCAGTCTCCTATCACAGAGCACACCAATCTCACAGCCCCTCATCACAGAGCCCCCCAATTCTCCCAGTCCCCCAGTCTCCCATCACAGTGCCCCCAATATCATAATCCCCCAATCTCACAGTCTACTATCACAGAGCACACCAATCTCACAGCCCCTCATCACAGAGCCCTCCATCTCATAGCCCTCATCACAGAGCCCCCAATCTCATAGTCCCCCAATCTCAAAGTCTCCCATTACAGAGCACACCAATCTCACAGTCCCTCTTTACAGAGCCCCCAATCTCACAATCCCCCAATCTCACAGTCTCCTGTAACAGAGCTCCCCAATCTCACAGTCCCCCATCACAGAGCCACCAATCCCCCAATCCCACAGTCCCCCATCCCAGAGCACACCAATCTCACAGTCTCCCATCACAGAGCTCCCAAGCTCACAACACTTCATCACAGAGCTCCCCAATCTCATAGTCCCCCATCACAGAGCCACCAATCCCCCAATACCACAGTCCCCATCACAGAGCACACCAATCCCACAGTCGCCCATCACTGAGCACCCCAATCTCACAGCCCCTCATCACAGAGCCCCCCAATCTCACAGCCGCTCATCACAGAGCCCCCCAATCGCACAGCCGCTCATCACAGAGCTCCCCAATATAACAGTCCCCCAATCTCAGAGTCTCCTATCACAGAGCCCCCAATCTCATAGTCCCCCAATCACACAGTCTTCTATCACAGAACACACCAATCTCACAGCCCCTCATCCCAGAGCCATCCATCTCCCAACCCCCCAATCCCAAAGTCTCCCATCACAGAGCACCCCAATCTCACAGCCCCTCATCACAGAGCCCCCTAATCTCCCAGTCCCCCAATCTCACAGTCTCCCATCACAGAACCCCCAATCTCATAATCCCCCAAACTCACAGTCTACTGTCACAGAGCACCCCAATCTCACAGCCGCTCGCCACAGAGCTCCCCAATCTCATAGTCAATATCACAAAGCCCCCCCCCCCCCCCCAATGACACAGTCCCCTCTTCACACAATAGGCCCAGCTTTAAGCTCTAGGAGCATGGCAGAGGGTGGTAGATGGAGCAGGTCTGGGAGAAGTAGACTTCTCTTGTCTTCTGAATGCTAGGGGTGGCACCTGCATGCTGCCTGCCCTGGATCAGAGTCATGCATTGCCATAGGTGAGCCTTTCACCATAACCATAGCAATGGATGATGCCGTGCCTCCTGGCCCTAAAGCATCACTGGTTGTTACATTGCAGGTGGTCAGCCTCATGGTGCTGATCGGAGGCAAAGTGGGTCCTATGGTCGTGGCCCCCGGAGAAAACCCAGAGGGCACCCTGGTTGAGAAACACTGACTTAGATAATCTAGAACTCTGATTTGTTTTTGGTACCAAGAACTAAAAGTACTACTTAAATAAAATTTGGCATTTTCATGCTATCCACATGAAGGAACTTTCTATAAAGGTCTGCCAGATTTTCACACAGTAGATAAAAGAAAAAAGAGACATCAAGAAAGAGAAGCTTAACTTCAGTCTTCACAGCAGGCCGGAAAATGAAAGTGAAGAGCAATCATGTTGGGCTCTTTGACCTCTCGGACTCGGTACTCCTTGTAGTTTAACCCTAACTCCGTGTCTGGTATTGATAAATTAAAAAAAATAAGTTCTAATATTCTAGAAAGAGAGATTCAGACTTTATTTAAAGATCCAGGGAACATTCCACACACACACAGGGCTGAATCCGTAATGAACAATCTATTTACAAGAACAAAATTCAGCTTCATCTTGACCTTGAAGGATCAATAAAACAACTAAAGCCGGCGCTTTCACTTGCTGTAAAATTCAGCTCTGTGACACTCCCATATATTTAGGAGCTGAATACTTAAACACGTTGATACTTCCAGAGGGCATAAAAGATTGCTGCAGTGTGTGGACCTTTCCATCCCGTGTAATAAGAAAGGAAAAAGGAAAAAACTGATGTGGTGTCAGGACCGTCTTTACAGCAGCAATGGCCCCCGGGCAAAGTAATGCACTAGGGCCCCTACTAACCTGCCCTAATCTACGCACCTACTCTCAAGTATTAAAGTATTAATAGTTGATGGAATTAAACATATATTTATTAGTACTTTCAATAAAATTTATTTTAACAACTTCCCGCCTGGCCTATAGCAGATTGACGGTGGCTTTACAGTTCTGACTGGACGTCATATGATGTCCTTTAGAACGAGCCACTCGTGCGAAGCCCGAGCACCGATCACGGTAAAGAGCCTTTGACGTAGGCTCTTTACCATGTGATCAGCTGTGTCCAAGCCAGTGGTGGCTGGTGGGAAATATTTTTTTTTGGGGGGGGGCAGCAAACAGTATAACATCCACCCCCCCCCGAGTCACTCCGTCTATCGGTCAAGAGCACTTACCCCGTCACCGGCGACTTCCCCCTGCTTGGTGGTGGCCTTCCGTTCTTCATCACCAGCGGCTTCTTGTTCTCCTGCTCTCCACGGGGGGGTGGCTTCCGTTTCCTCCCTCCTTGGTGGCCAATCAGGAGTCTTCTCTTTTCATCCAATCGGAAAAACGGGTCTCACACCCGCTTCTGATTGGCCGGATTGAGGATCAGTGTTTCAACAGCGAGTGTTCATTCGCTGTTGTAACACACCTGGGTGGGCTCCAGGTCGTATGCTCTGCGACCTGAGCCCACCCGATTTTGAAGCCTATTAGAGCCTATGGCTCTAATCAGGTGCTTCAAAAAAAAAAAATTCCCCGCTGCTGGAATTCATGAGCCTGGTGACAAGAAAGGGGCCGGATGCATGAATAGGGGGTGGCCACGGCAGCCTTAGATAGATTCATGCTACGCATGAACCTATCCATTACCATATAGAGGGTGGCCTGGAGAGAGGGGGCGGCACCCAGGCACCCCTAATGAACAGGCCGCCACTGGTCCAATCACAGCTGATCACAGTGTAAAAAGGAAATGGCAGTTATTGCCATTCCTCTCCTCACGCTGACAGCGAGTGAGGAGAGGAGAGCCGATAAGCGGCTCTCCTCAATGGAGACATCTGCACTGATAATCAGTGCCATAATTATCAGTAAAGCCCTATCAGTGATGCCTGTCAGTGCCCAACAGTGCTGCCCAACAGTGCCCCCAGTGATGCCAATCAGTGCCCACCAGTGATGCCAATCAGTGCCTCCTCATCAGTGCCACCTATCAGAGCCATCTATCAGTGCCCATCAGTACCGCCTATCAGTGCCTATCAGTTCCCATCAGTGCTGCCTATCAGTGCCCATCAGTGTCACTTATCAGTGCAACCTATCAGTGCTGCATACTAGTGCCACCTAATCAGTGCCCATCAGTTCCACCTCATCAGTGCCCATCAGTGCTGCATATTAGTGCCACCTAACCAGTGCCCATCAGTGCCACCTATCAGAGCCGTCTATAAGTGCCCATCAGTGCACATCAGTGCCTATCATTGCCCATCAGTGCTGCCTATCAATGCCCAAAAGTGCCATCAATCAGTGAAGCCTACCAGTGCCCATCAGTGCCACCTCATCAGTGCCTGCCCATCAGTGCTGCATATTAGTGCCTCCTAATCAGTGCTCATCAGTGACACCTCATTGGCGCACATCAGTGAAGGAGAAAAATTATTTACAAAATGTTATGACAGAAACTAGGAAAAACTTTTTTTTGTTCAAAATGTTCTGTCTTTTTTCATTTGTTTAGCAAAAAAAAACAAAAAACAGTGGTGATTAAATACCACCAAAAGAAAACGCTATCTGTCTTAAAAAAAAATGTTTAAATTTTCATATGTGTACAGTGTTGTATGACCGCGCAAATTTCAATCAAAGTGTGGGAGCGCTGAAAGCTGAAAATTGGCCTGGGCAGCAAGGGGGTGAAAGTGCCCGGTATTGAAGTGGTTAAACAGTAAAAAAAAACATGCCACTAATCAACACAAAGGGCACAGTACAGGGGTGGTCAGGAGGGCACAATATTGGGATCAGGAGGGCACAGTACAGGTTCCGGGATGCTGCCAGGGACACAGCCTGTCAGGGAACTCCTGCCCATAGTGCAAATGAAGTTCCAAGGTACATACAGATGCCTGCCTGTGGGCACTTGTATAGTTGTACTCAGGTGTGCCAAGGCTAATACTGGTGGCAAATGGACTGTTTAAGTTGAGAAGCTGCAGCTGCACTGGTCAGATGCTGTCTGTGTTTCCAGTATATCCTGTACCAGTTCCTGTGCTTGCCTTCTGTTATTAACCTGGCTTGTCTTGACCACGCTTAAACGCTACCTGACCTTGGCTTGTCTCTGGACCCTACTTTGCCTCCTGCTCAGTGGTGTCTCCAGCTTTCATATTTAGGAGGGCACAGGGACAAAAGTAGGGGGGCCAACTATAAATATATATATATAAAATCACTTTATATATCCTGGCAATGGGTATCAAATGCATACAAATATACAATATTAAGCCCTGTACTCCTGCAAGAATGCACCAATACATACAATAAAAAACAAAGGAAAAAGTTACCTGCACACTATACCAAATCCCTTCCTATTTAAATAAATGGAATTTTTTTGTATCGCTCCAGTGGCCATTAAAGTGTAAGCTCACCTGCCCATCTTGTCCTGTTTGTCATCCTCATAGTGGAACTCAACTTTCTCCCAGGCAGCCTCTGCTTTGTGAATCCCCTGCAGAAAGCATGCTGGGCTCTGTAGTTTCCTGCCCCATAAGAGGCTGTGTGGGGCCGCTTTAGTTGGGGACTACATGTCCTGTGCTGCTGGTGGAGTCCTTCCTTCCTGCAAGTCGCTCTCCTCCCTGCCAATGAGGATGCAGGGGGAGGGAGCAGATCGGGCTCAACCATGTATACTTACACCTCTTCTATATACTGACACCTCCCCCCTATCTACTGACACCCAAATATACTGATACCCCTTCTATATACTAACACCCCCGATATACTGGCACCCCTTCTATATACTAACACCCCCAATATACTGACACCCCTTCTATATACTAACACCCCCAATATACTGACACCCCTTCTATATACTAACACCCCCAATATACTGACACCTCTTCTATATACTAACACCCCTGATATACTGACACCCCTTCTATATACTAACACCCCCAATATACTGACACCCCTTCTATATACTAACACCCCCAATATACTGACACCCCTTCTATATACTAACACCCCCAATATACTGACACCTCTTCTATATACTAACACCCCCAATATACTGACACCCCTTCTATATACTAACACCCCCAATATACTGACACCCCTTCTATATACTAACACCCCCAATATACTGACACCCCTTCTATATACTAACACCCCCAATATACTGACACCCCTTCTATATACTAACACCCCCAATATACTGACACCTCTTCTATATACTAACACCCCCAATATACTGACACCCCTTCTATATACTAACACCCCCAATATACTGACACCCCTTCTATATACTAACACCCCCAATATATTGACACCCCTTCTATATACTAACACCCCCAATATATTGACACCCCTTCTATATACTAACACCCCCAATGTACTGACACCCCTTCTATATACTAACACCCCCAATATACTGACACCCCTTCTATATACTAACACCCCCGATAAACTGACACCCCTTCTATGTACTAACACCCCCAATCTACTGACACCCCTTCTATATACTAACACCCCAATATACTGACACCCCTTCTATATATTAACACCCCTGATATACTGACACTTGTAAAAAAAATGAACGCGTCGCCTATGGAGATTTTTAAGTACCAAATGTTTGGCGCCATTCCACGAACGTGCGCAATTTTAAAGCGTGACATGTTAGGTATCTATTTACTCGGTGTAACATCATCTTTCACATTATACAAAAAACATTTGGGCTAACCTTTCTGTTTTGTTTTTTTTTTTAATTCATGAAACTGTTTTTTTTTTTTTTTTTTTAAACACGTTTGAAAAATCGCTGCGCAAATACCTTTCGAGATAAAAAGTTGCACCTACCTCCATTTTTTTCCCTAGGGTGTCTGTTAAAAAAAACATATATAATGTCTGGGGGTTCTGAGTAATTTTCTGGGAAAAAAAATGATGATTTTTACATGTAGGAGAGAAGTGACAGAATTGGCCTGGGTGGGAAGTGGTTAAATCACCTTTTGGCTTAACAAAAAACAGTATTATTTGGAAATGATACTCTAATAACACACAGTCTTTAATTTCAGCATTATGTGTAGTTAGAATTCGACTGGAGTTCAATGTAAAATTAGATTCAAATTTACGAAATGTTAACGAATTTTGTTTCGTTTTTCGGAGCATTCGGTAAAATTAGTTTATATTGTAATTTGGTTATTCGGATATCGCCGAATGTCCGCATAACGAAAAATGTGTCTGAATATTAATTCAGAACTAAACTAAGTGCACATTAGACATGTGCAATTATTTTTGTTTCAAATTCGTTTTCTTTATTACCTTCAACAAATTTGTTAATTCGGAAACATCCAAATTAACGAAAACCTGTTTAGCAAATTTTTCCGAGCATTCGTAAATTTAAATATTCAAAAACTCGAAATCAGACAATCCGAAAACCCGAAAATTCGAAAATCTGAAATAATAAATAACTATTAAATGATAGGTATTGGAATTTCCTTTCAAATTTGGCTGTTAGTAAACGTAAAAAATACAAATTTATCCGATGTTACGAATTATCCGAAAATAACAAATGCCGCATCAAAATGAATGGGACGCAACAACATAATAATAAATAACAATAATAATAATAAAAACTTTTATTATTATTATTTATTATTAATTTGTTACATTCCATTTGCTTAGATACGGCATTCTTTATTTCGGATAAATTTGTATTTGTTACGTTCACTAACAGCCAAATTTGAAAGGAAATTCCAATACCTATCATTTATTAGTTATTATTAGTTAGGCCCCTTTCACACTGGGGCGGTAGGGGGCGTCGGCGGTAAAACAGCGCTATTTTTAGCGCTGTTTTACCGCGGTATTCGGCCGCTAGCAGTGCGGTTTTAACCCCCCGCTGGCGGCCGAAAAAGGGTTAAAACCACTCGTATAGCGCGGCTATAGCCGAGGTATTACCGCGGTATTGCCGCGCTGTCCCATTGGTTTCAATGGGAAGGAGCGGTGAAGGAGCGGTGAATACACTGCTCCTTCACCGCTCCAAAGATGCGGCTCACAGGAGTTTTTTTCTTCTCCTGCCAGCGCACCGCTTCAGTGTGAAACCCCCTCGGGCTTTCACACTGAACAAACAGCGGAGGCTGTTTAGGGGCGGTTTGCAGGCGCTATTTTTAGCGCAATAACGCCTGCAAACCGCCCCAGTGTGAAAGGGGCCTAAGTTATTATTAGTTAGTTATTATTTTCGTTCTTTAGAATTCTCGGATTTTCTTTCTTATTTTTGGATTTTCAGATTTTCGAATTTACGAATTTACGAATTTTTGAGTTTACGAATTTTCGAATTTATGAATCTTTGATTTAACAAATTTTCGAATTAACGAATTTTCGAATTTACGAATGAACGAATTTACGAATTGCGATCATAAAAAATGACCCGAAAACCAAAAAAAAACCTAAAAAAACAAATGAAACGAAAACGAAACAAATTTCTGGTGGCAAGTGACACGCTCAGGGCTCCCACTGATTCTGCATTATGGTGAGTTGAACTATTTAATTTATTACTACAATGTAACAATAGAAATAATGCTCTTCAATCACCCTGACACCATATCAAGCATGGCGCCGGGATGATTGAAGTGCCATTAACCGCGAAAAATCTTTTCCCCCCCCGCCCCCCTGGTTTTTGGCACAATTTTCTTCCATGCAGCCGGACCCCGGTGCCAAAAAAGGTTGGGGACCGCTGCTCTAGATGAAGCCGGACATCCTCCATCCAGGAAATGAGGCGGGGCTCTATCTATATTGCTGCTTCTAATGCACAATGTGAGAAGCTCGCAGTGTGCGGTGAAATCAGAGGAAGCCATTTCAGTCCAGGAGAGGAGCCGGTACAACCGTGTAAGACTGGAGGGGGGGCCGGAGGTCACATTTATTATACATTTATTGTCTGGGAACCGCAGAGAAAGCAGCGAAGCCATTTATCAGGATGAATGGAGACGCCACCCCCTCCCCCCTCGTTGAGCTGACAGCATGCATGCCGCTGTGATCCTCTGCGCTTGTTACATGCAGGTTATCGGGTTAAAGATGTTGTCTGAATGAGCTCTATTTACTGGTGAGCGAGCGTGCTGAACCACGGCGCCCCCCGCCCCATGAATAAAACATATGTGATGATAATATGGCACATTTATACAGCGTCTGCTCTCATCGCTGCAACACAAAACACACAGAGGAGCCGATCAACCACTCGCCACCCACTCACCAAACATTTACTGCCCACAATGTACCCGCTTGTCACTGTGAACCTCCTGGTTTTTGCGGGTGTGTGCGCGCATGCCCCCCCCCCCCTGCTTGCCCTGCTGTGATTGGACACAGCATGAGTTTGTCAGCAGGTTTCAGCCAAATATTTTAGCTGAAACCTGCTGATCGGTCCGTGACCAATCACAGGACAGAGTCCTGCGCTTACAAACACACCCTGTGCACGGAACAGCGATCTGGCTGTTTCTTCTCCCTGAAAAGCAGGGAGAAAATGCAGCCAGATCTGTAAGTGAAAGACGCACGCATTACACATTATTGGGCACACAGCCATGGCTCCCAGCTGTCACTGATTTCGAGGGACTGTCCCTGATTTGGAGCAATGTCCCTCTGTCCCTCTTTCCTCCTCATTTGTCCCTCGTTTTGGTCTGATTCATATAGTTGCTAAAAAAATTTTATCTTTCAAAAGTGTTTCCCAGAGCTAAACCTTTCATCTGATTTATTAATTGCTGCATTTGTAAATTTAAAAGCCAATATAAAGGAATAGCAGTGCTTGTGGTTTTTGTTAACTTTTTTTGGTTAATTCTCCTTTAAGGGGGTGTGTCAGGGGGGCGTGTCCTATGCCTACATACATTTGCTAGTAGGTGTCCCTCATTCCCATCTCAAAATGTTGGGAGGTATGCACAGCTAACCCCTTCCCAGCCGGTGTCATTAGTACAGAGCACAGTATTATCACTGTATTAGTGTCCCTCCCAGCCAGTGTCAGTAAGTGCCAGATTTCCCGCCACCCTACCACAGCCCCACTCACTGGCATAGCTCCCAACAGTCCCTGATTTCGAGGGACTGTCCCTGATTTGGAGCAATGTCCCTCTGTCCCTCATTCCTCCTCATTTGTCCCTCATTTTGGTCTGATCTATATAGTTGCATCTAAAATGCACTTTTTATCTTTCAAAATTGTTTCCCAGAGCTAAACCTCTCATCCAATTTCTAAATCGCTGCATTTGTAAATTTTAAATGCCAATCTTAAGGAACAGTAGTGCTAAAAAAAAGTCCCTTGTGGAGTTAATTAACTTTTTTTTGTTATTTCTCCTTTAAGGGGGCGTGGCAGGGGGCGTGTCCTATGCCTACATACATTTGCTAGTAGGAGTCCCTCATTCCCATCTCAAAATGTTGGGAGGTATGTCAGTGGTGGCTCGTAACAGGGCGCAGGGGCGCCACCCCCCCTATCCATGCGTCCGGCCCCCTAATCTACATGCAGGGCGGCGGACACATGGATTCCAGTGGGGTTTTTTTTTTTTCTTTTCTTTTGAAGCACCTGATTAGAGCCAGAGGCTCAAATAGGCTTCAAAAATAGGGTGGGTTCGGGGCGCAGAGCGCAGCGCGCACCCAGTTGTGTGACATTAGCGAATTGTCACACTGATTCTCCTCCCGGCCAATCAGGAAGCGGGTCTTGGGACCGGCTTCCTGATTGGCCCGAAAGAGGAAGCAATTCTATCGGACGCACGGGCGCCGTGATGCAGAGGAGGAGATGCAGGGAAGGGCACCGCCTGGGGCCATAGCGGGGGGAGAATGACCGCCTGCCGACTTGAAAGACGGGGGGGGGGTGTATGTGGGTGCATTGTTTGCCACCCCCCCCAAAAAAACCCCACCAGCCACCACTGGTCCCAATATAAGTCCTTGATCACCTCCATTACCAATAAAGCGTCTATAGCTGTGTAGATTCCAGTAATATATACCATAGTAACTTTCACACAAACTAATTAGACCCCTTTCACCACACCTCCCAACTTTCTGAGATGGGAATGAGGGACACCTATCAGCAAGTATGCAGGCATAGGACACACCCCTGCTGGCCACGCCCCCTTAAAGGAGGATTGTACAAAAAAACAAGATTGGTTAAACCCACAAGTGCTTTTTTTTACTACTACTATTCCTTTATATTGGCTTTTGTAATTTACAAATGCAGCAATTTAGAAATCAGATGAAAGGTTTAGCACTTGAAAACACTTTTTGATAGATAGAAAAGTGCATTTTATATACATCTATATGGATCAGACCAAAATGAGGGACAAATGAGGAGGAAAGAGGGACAGAGGGACATTGCTCCAAATCAGGGACAGTCCCTCCAAATCAGGGACAGTTGGGAGCTATACTTTCACACTGAGACAGTTTTCAGTCGTTTTAACATTTGAAATAGAGCCTGTATAGCGCCTGAAAACTGCCTCCCATTTTCCTGCAATTGGTGCTTTCACCCCCGGCGCGGTGCGCCTGCGGGACGTTAGAAAAAGTCCTGCAAGCAGCATCTTTGGGGCGGTTTGGGAGCGGCGCTGTATTTATTTGGGGTTAAAAGCGCCCCTCTAGTGGCTGAAAAGCGTCCCCTAAATGGCGCTAAGGCGCCGCTTAAAACGAGCGGCGCTTTAGCGCTGACGCTCCTGCGGCCCCAGCGTGAAAGCGGTCTGAACTACCCCAATACCAATACCAATACCAATTATTTTGGTGGTATTTAGTCACCACTGGGGTTTAAAGTTTTTTGCTAAATAAACCAAAAAAAAAAAAAGACCAAAAATTTTGAAGAAAAAAACGCATTTTTCGTTTCTGTTATAACATTTTGCAAATAAATAATCTTTCTTTGTAAATTTAGGCCAAACTGTATTCTGCTACTTTTTTTTTTTGGTGAAAATAACTCAAATCTGTGTTTATTATTTTGTCTGTAGGAGAGTTATAAAGTCCACAAACTATGGTGTGTATATATATATATGAAAATCGATCAATCCTGATGTAATTTCTTGAGGCCCTAAAATAAATACCCCCCAAATGACCCCTTTTTGGAAAGTAGACAGTCCAAGGTATTTAGTAAGAGGCATGGTGGGTTTTTGGAAGTTGTAGTTTTTTGTTACATTTTTTGTGAAAATTAAGAAATTAAAAATAAAAATAGATTTTCACTTTTTTTTTTTTTTTACATACTGTCAATACTGCACTATTGACAGTCTGTAAAAAAAAAAAAAAAGGTGAAAGTGAATTTTTTTTTCATTTTTTCATTTTCACAAAAAATGTAACAAAAAATGCAGTACAAAGTCATCATATAACAGGTGTGGTGGTGATCATGGACACTGACTGGTGACATAAAAAAAAATAAATAAATAAGTTTTAACTTCCTAACCGCCCCACGTACATTTACTGCGGCAGGGCGGTCCATTAGCGCAAAATCACGTACCTGTATGTCGCGGCTTCTTTTGGGGCCTGGGGCGTGCACCACAGGCAACCCGCTCCCGCTGGGATTGGACACAGTGGGAGCCAATCAGCGGGTCCAGCGGACTCGATGTTCGCCGGGCCCATGGCGATCTCTCCCGAGAGAGGCAGAGCGGCGTTCTGCCTATATAAACAAGGCAGATTGCCGTTTTGTGAGAGGGGAAGATGGAGAGTGTGTGTTTCTGCTAAGCGGGAACACAAATCTCTCTCTTCCCACAGTACAAGCACCTCCCCCCACACATACACAGTTAGAAACACTCCCTAGGAGCACATTTAACCCTTTGATTGCCCCTGATGTTAACCCCTTCCCTGCCAGTGTCATTAGTACTGTAATGCCCCGTACACACGGTCGGACTTTGTTCGAACATTCCGACAACAAAATCCTAGGATTTTTTCCGACGGATGTTGGCTCAAACTTGTCTTGCATACACACGGTCACACAAAGTTGTCGGAAAACTGGATCGTTCTGAACGCAGTGACGTAAAACACGTACGTCGGGACTATAAACGGGGCAGTGGCCAATAGCTTTCATCTCTTCATTTATCCTGAGCATGCGTGGCACTTTGTGCATCGGAATTGTCCACACATGGTCGGAATTGACGCAAACAGATTTTGTTGTCGGAAAATTTTATAGCCTGCTCTCAAACTTTGTGTGTCGGAAATTCCGATAGAAAAAGTCTGATGGAACCCACACACGGTCGGAATTTCAGACAACAAGCTCCAATCGCACATATTACGTCGGAAAGTCCGACCGTGTGTACGGGGCATAACAGTGCATTTTTTTGTGTCACTTATGCCGCGTACACACGGTCGGACTTTTCAGCTACAAAAGTCCAACGGACGCTGACGGACTAAAGCTGGCTGGTAATCCGATCGTGTGTGGGCTTCTCCGGACTTTCAACGTACTTTTTTAGCCTCAAATCCGACGTACTTTAGATTTGGAACTTGCTTCAAATCTTTACGTCGTAACTACGACGGACCCCGAAATCCGCTCGTCTGTGTGCTAGTCCGACGGACAAAAAGCCACGCTAGGGCAGCTATTGGCTACTGGCTATCAACTTCCTTATTTTAGTCCGGTGTACGTCATCACGTACGAATCAGTCGGACTTTTGTGTGGTCGTGTGTAGGCAAGTCCGTTCGTTAGAAAGTCTGCAACAAGTCCGCGGCAAGTCCGCCGCAAGTGCGCCGAAAGTCTGTCGGACGGCTGTCGGACTTTTGTAGATGAAAAGTCCGACCGTGTGTACGCGGCATAAGTCTCAGATTTGTCCGCCGCAATGTCACAGTCCCGCGAAAAAAAACGCTGATTGCCGCCATTACTAGTAAAAATAAAAATAAAAATGCCATAAAAATATCCACTACTTTGTACACGGGATAACTTTTGCGCAAACCAATCAATATACGCTTATTGGGATTTCTTTTACTTTTTGTACCAAAAATATGTAGTAGAATACATATTGGCCTAAACTGATGAAGAAATTAGATTTTTTTACATTTTTTTTATTGGACATGTTTTACAGCAGAAAGTAAAAAATAATGTTTTGTTTTCAAAATATTTTTTTGTTTATAGAGCAAAAAATAAAAACCGCAGAGGTGATCAAATACCACCAAAAGAAAGCGCTATTTGTGGGGAAAAAAAGGAAATAAATTTTTTTTGGGTGCAGCGTTGCATGAATGCGCAATTACCAGTTAAAGTAGCGCAGTGCCAAATTGCAAAAAAATGCTCTGGTCGGGAACCTTCCAGGGCTGAAGTTTTAAAAAAAATGTCTCTTTTTTAAAAAATTTTCATTGAAATAAAAAAAAATTACAAAACATCCCTGATTACATATAACACACAACATTCCTAAAGTGAACATACCACAACAATATTAAAAATATCCTTTAATGTGTAATTTTTCCTAACCTCTCTCTCAAAAAAAGTAAAAAATAAAAGAAAAACCCCCAATGCTCTTTTTCCTTTTTAAAACTTTGACACTCCATAAAATATAAAAGTGAAACGTTGTTAATTTTATTTATTTAAGGGAGAATACTGTGACAGCCATGTATAGCTATCAACCCGATTTACCTAAATACTGTGATTTTATTAAAAAAGTGAATTCCTAAATCCTAATAAAAAGAAGAAAACAAAGAAAAACTCTAAAAGGTGAGATCATTTTTATTTTGAATTTAAGGGTGGATACTGAGGCAACTACCAGTAGATATCAATTTTTCCGATTTGTCTAATTACCGCGTCCTCTTTCAAATTTTACACACAAAAAAGTATATTGTATACCGTATATACTCGAATATAAGTCGAATTTTTCAGCACTTTTTTTGTGCTGAAAGTACCCCCCTCGACTTATACTCGAGTCAAGCACTTTTCTGCAGCAAAAAAAATCATTTTCCGAACCGATTTTGGGGCCCCGTATCTCAGGGCCACTTGAAACTAGGAACCCCAAATTTGGTGTGCAAACCCAGTGGAACTGGTACCACAACATAAAGCTAAAGTTCCTAGCACTAAGTGGCCCTGAGATACAGGGCCCCAAATTCGGTTCAGAAAATGTCATTCTCTGCTGTAGAAAAGTGCTTGATATTTTCTGAACCGACTTTGGGGCCCCATATCTCAGGGCCACTTGGTGCTAGGAACCCCAAATTTGGTGTATGAACCCAGTGGAACTGGGTTCCGGTTCGGAAAATGTCATTCTCTGCTGCAGAAAAGTGCTTGACATTTTCTGAACTGATTTTTGGGGCCCTGGAAATTTTATGGTGCTAGTTCCACTGGGTTTGCACAACAAATTTGGGGTTCTTAGCATTTAGTGGCCCCGAGATACGGGGCCCCAAATTCGGTCAACTGTGTCCATCTGCAGCAAAGTCATTTCGGGACCCTTTGGGTTCAGAGACCCCAAATTTTGGCTGCAGCTAGGGGGCATCTAGGAACCCTTAACTACCGAGTTTGAAGTTCAGGGGACCTATGGCTGCAAATGGGCACAGTGAGGCATGGAAATGGGCACAATGATGCTGCAAATGGGCATTTTTGACCCTCTTTTCCACTTACAGTAGCTGTGCATTTCTCACTCTCGTCTTATACTCGGGTCAATAAGATTTTCCCATTTTTTTTGTGGTAAATTAGGGCCTCGACTTATACTCGGAACGACTTATACTCGAGTATATACGGTAAGTGAATTCCTAGATCCTTGTGAAAAAAAAATAAGGGGGGGGGGGACGACGACCGCAAAACAAGAAAGACTTGTTCATTCATTTAGTTGGGGTAGTCGGAACACTTTGGTGGGGGTGGGTCAGCCACGCCTCTTGACCTTCGACCTCTGGGGACATGCCTGCTGACCTTTGAACTTTGGAGGAGGTCCCTATTCCAATCCCTGAGTCCCAACCTTGTTCTTCAAGGGGAAACCCTAACCCCAACCCCCTAACACCCCAACCCTAACTCTAACCCTAGGGTTTTTTTAAAAACATTTTCTTTTTTATTGCATTTTTTTTTACGATTTTATTTTTAACACACTGTGACCAGAGTAATACATTATTACCATAGTGGCATTGTACTACCCTGAATCAGGATTTTTTTTTACACGTTATGATTGCTTAGGCCAATGAATTTCATTGTTATAAGCAACTATTTTTCACTGAATAAAACTAATTCATTCAGTTTCTTTTGTTGTGATTAGGTGTGATTTTCCAAAGCTAATCACAAAGTACGGATGGGCTGTGATTGACCTTGTCTATACCATGTGATCACTGTGACCAATCACAGCTTGCCACACAATTGTATACAATGGATGGCACGAAAGGAAGCCATCCATTGTTGGAGATTAGGGGCGACTTTACCGTCTGTTTATCGTGTGCAGTGGCTATTAAGCTGTATGTTTAAGATCAGGGACAACTTTTGGTCTCCTCTCTGTGTTCACATCAGCACTATGACGCCCCTAAACCCATCTGTTTTTCAGTTTTGACCATACTGGGCCTTTATCTATCCCCTGCGACCGCATATGGTCTCCCCTGCGCCATTCCAGCCTGGGGCTTATTTTTGACATCTACTTTTGTCTCCCTTCTTCCCGGGGAGGCAACCCAGCAACAAACGTTTCCATCTCCTGGTTTCGGACTGATAGAGAGCTGGATTATTGTGGTGGTCCCATACTATCCCCCCCCCCGAGGAAGCTGTCACTGGCGAAACATGTTGGGACTTCAACATCCATTTGTGACCATCTCTTTTTTTCCCTTGTGGGTCACCAGCAACCCAATATATGTATTTTATATATGCTCTACCATTGATTTTAACCACTTGCTGTCCGCGCTATAGCCGAATGACGGCCACAGCGTGGACCTGAATTTCCGGGAGGCCGTCATATGACGGCCTCCCCTGTGCACGTTCCCGGCGCGTGCCCTGCGGGGCGAGCGCGGAGCGCACTGTGATCACCGAGTCACTGAGAATCGGGTAATAACCAATCCGAGTAAGAGGCGGGTCCCGGCCCCTTACCATGTGATCAGCTGTCAGCCAATGACAGCTGATCACATGATGTAAACAAAAGCTCAGTATTTGGTTTTTTTTTTTCTCCTCACGCTGAAAGCTGAGGAGAAAAAAAAGCTGATCACCGGCTCATCTACAAGGGACAACGGTCCCGAAGAGGAAGAGGCAATTCTGCCTCATCTGTGCACATTAGTACCCCCAGCTAGTGCCACCTGCCAGTGCCCACCAGTGCCACTTATCAATGCCCATGAGTGCCACCTATCAATGCCCACCAGTGGTGCCAACCAGTGCCACCTAGCAGTGCTGCCTATCAGTGTAACCGATCAGTGCCCATCACTGCCACCCATCAGTGCCCATCACTGCCACCCATCAGTGCCCATCACTGCCACCTGTCGGTGCCCATCAGTGCCGCCTCATCAGCGTACATCAATGAAGGAGAAAAATTACCAGTTTTAAAATTTTATAACAAAATATTTAAAAAAAAAATTTTTTTTTTTTAAATTCCTTCTTTTTACATTTTTTTAACAAGAAATAAAAACCGCTGAGGTGATTACATATATAGTAACATAGTAGGTGAGGTTGAAAAAAGACACAAGTCCATCAAGTCCAACCTATGTGTGTGATTATATGTCAGTATTACATTGTATATCCCTGTATGTTGTGGTCATTCAGGTGCTAATAGTTTCTTGAAGCTATCGATGCTCCCCGCTGAGACCACCGCCTGTGGAAGGGAATTCCACATCCTTGCCTCTCTTACAGTAAAGAACCCTCTACGTAGTTTAAGGTTAAACCTTTTTTCTTCTAATTTTAATGAGTGGCCACATGTCTTGTTAAACTCCCTTCCGCAGAAAAGTTTTATCCCTATTGTGGGGTCACCAGTACGGTATTTGTATATTGAAATCATATCCCCTCTCAAGCGTCTCTTCTCCAGAGAGAATAAGTTCAGTGCTCCCAACCTTTCCTCATAACTAAGATCCTCCAGACCCTTTATTAGCTTTGTTGCCCTTCTTTGTACTCGCTCCATTTCCAGTACATCCTTCCTGAGGACTGGTGCCCAGAACTGGACAGCATACTCTAGGTGCGGCCGGACCAGAGTCTTGTAGAGCGGGAGATTTATCGTTTTATCTCTGGAGTTGATCCCCCTTTTAATGCCAATATTCTGTTTGCTTTCTTAGCAGCAGCTTGGCATTGTATGCCTATCATCCACTAGGGCCCCCGGGTCCTTTTCCTGATCAAATACCACCAAAAGAAAGCTCAATTTGTGAGAAAAAAATGATAACAATTTCATTTATATTTATTCTCTGTGAAGGTCAGGTGTGTACCCAAATTGGTGCAAGCAGCTTTTCCAGTTCTAGCCGTCTTCCATATTTTGATATGGAAGACGGGAACAACCTTATTATTTTTAGTGTTGTATGACCGCGCAATTGTCATTTAAAGTGCGACAGCGCTGAAAGCTGAAAATCGGTCTGGGCGGGGAGGGGGGTTTAAGTGCCCGGTAAGCAAGTGGTTAAACGTTTCAATCTCCCTTGTTTATTTTTTTCTTTATCCCTTTATATTTAATAAAGAAATTATATTTTTTATTCAACTTGTTATGAACTAATTGTTGTTAGCACCACTTTAATCCCATTCCTCTATATCTACAACATTGTTTACAACTGTTATGTGATCTGCTGTGATCGGGTACAGCGTGGCATGACTGTGCAATTACCAAAAGTTAGTGCTGAATAGCTAAAAATGGTCTGGTCATGAAGGTTTGGCAAAGCCTTCTGGAAGTCAAGTGGTTAATGTTGACAACAATCAATGGAAGAATGAATTGGGTCGGGTCGGATCCTCGCTGTGTTGTCTCTTCTTGCTGGGGATTGTCTTGGTGACACCAGGCTCTTTACTCTCCATGTTCTTGTGTATGTAACGAAGCGAGTTTATGAGCGCGCTCTGTCATTATACACGGCGGCCCTTTTCCGCCTTTACATGACCCGCTTAACAAGAAAGATAAAATCATCACAGCGGACAATTAGGGGGCTTTGTTGAGACTCGCCGCCCGCTACATCACAAATCTCTTTTTATTCCCACATGACGGGTTTTATAGAACTTTATAGGTGGGAAGAGGAACGCGGCTGGTCGCCGGCCGGAGTGAAGGGTTTTTTTTTTATGAATGAGGTGTCAGGTCCTCCGCCGTACTGTAATTATTCTACGCCGAGACGCTTTTCTGTTTTTAGAATCGGGTTACCCCGGGGGGCCTGACTCTGAGACAAGAGGCGGAGGAGAAAAGTGGAAGATGAATGGCGGTTATACGGATATTGTCTGCGCGCCGAGGATTAACAGACCTATTATAAAGCAGCAGGAAATTATGGTTACAAATTACCGTGTGTGTGTATCAAAAAAGAGCAACTAAACCGAAAGATGACTATATACCTGTAGATTGTACAGGGCCTTGAAAAAGTATTCATACCCCTTGAAATTTTCCACATGTTGTCATATTACAAACAAAAACGTAAATGTATTTTATTGGGATTTTATGTGATAGACCAACACAAAGTAGCACACAATTGTGAAGCAGAAGGAAAATGATAAATGGTTTTCATAATTTTTTACAAATAGATATGTGAAAAGTGTGGAGGGGGGCATTTGTATAGCGGCCCCCAGAGTCAATACTTTGTAGAACCGCCTTTCTCTGCAATTACAGCTGCAAGTCTTTTTGGAGATGTCTCTACCAGCTTTGCACATCTAGAGAGGGATATTTTTGCCCATTCTTCTCTCCAAAATAGCTCAAGCTCTGTCAGATTGGATGGAAAACATCTGTGAACAGCAATTTTCAAGTCTTGCCACAAATTCTCAATTGGATTTAGGTCTGGACTGTGACTGGGCCATTCTAACACATGAATATGCTTTGAGCTTAACCATTCCATTGTAGCTCTGGCTGTATGTTTAGGGTGGTTGTCCTGCTGGAAGGTGAACCTCCGCCACAGTCTCAAGTCTTTTGCAGACTTTCTTCTAAGATTGCCCTGTATTTGGCTCCATCCATCTTCCCATCAACTCTGACCAGCTTCCCTGTCCCTGCTGAAGAAAAGCATCCCCACAACATGATGCTGCCACCACCATGTTTCATGTTGAGAATGGTGTGTTCAGGGTGATGTGCAGTGTTAGTTTTCTGCCACACATAGCGTTGTGCTTTTAGGCCAAAAAGTAAAATTTTGGTCCCATCTGACCAGATCACCTTCTTCCACATGTTTGCTGTGTCCCCCACATGGCTTTTCACAAACTGCAAAGCAGGAATTCTTATGGATTTCTTCCAACAATGGTTTTCTTCTTGTCACTCTTCCATAAAGGTCAGATTTGTGGAGAACACGACTAATAGTTATCCTGTGGACAGATTCTCCCACCTGAGCTGTGGATCTCTGCAGGTCCTCCGGAGTTACCATGGACCTCTTGGCTCTTTTCTGATGAATGCTCTCCTTTTCCAGCTTCTTAGTTTAGGTGGACGGCCATGTCTTGGTAGGTTTGCAGTTGTGCCATACTCTTTCCATTTTTGGATGATGGATTGAACAGAGATGTTCAAAGCTTGGGATATTATTTTATAACCTTACCCTACATACAGGGATATACAATGTAATACTGACATATAATCACACACATAGGTTGGACATGATGGACTTTTTTCAACCTCACCTACTATGTAACTAAAATCTTAGTTACCGTATATACTCGAGTATAAGTCGAATTTTTGCAGCACATTTTTTTGTGCTGAAAGTGCCCCCCTCGACTTAAACTCGAGTCAAGCACTTTTCTGCAGCAAAAAAAATTCATTTTCCGAACCGATTGTGGGGCCCTGTATCTCAGGGCCACTTGGTGCTAGAAACCCCAAATTTGGCGTGCAAACCCAGTGGAACTGGTACCATAACATATCCAAAGCTGGGGTTCCTAGCTCTAAGTGACCCCGAGATACGGGGCCCCAAATTTGGTTCGGAAAATGTCATTCTCTGCTGCAGAAAAGTGCTTGACATTTTCTGAACCGAGTTTGGGGCCCCATACCTCAGGGCCACTTGATGCTAGAAACCCCAGCTTTTCGCAATTTATGGTGCTAGTTCCACTGGGTTTGCACACCAAATTTTGGGTTCTTAGCACTAAGTGGCCCCGAGATACGGGGCCCAAATTCGGTCAACTGTGTCCATCTGCAGCAATGTCATTTCGGGACCCTTTGGGTTCAGAGACCCCAAATTTTGGCTGCAGCTAGGGGGCATCTAGGAACCCTTAACTACCGAGTTTGAAGTTCAGGGGACCTATGGCTGCAAATGGGCACAGTGAGGCTGCAAATGGGCATTGTTGACCCTCTTGTCCACTTACAGTAGCTGTGCATTTCTCACCCTCGTCTTATACTCGGGTCAATACGTTTTTCCCATTTTTTTGTGGTAAATTAGGGCCTCGACTTATACTCGAGTATATACGGTACATAGTAGGTGAGGTTGAAAAAATTCCATCATGTCCAACCTATGTGTGTGATTATGTTTAGTATTTTAGTTAGGAGTATCAGAGTAAAGGGGTCTGAATACAAATGTCCCCCACACACATATTTATTTGTAAAAAATGTTGAAAACCATTTATCATTTTCCTTCCACTTCACAATTATGTGCCACTTTGTGTTGGTCTATCACATAAAAATCCCCAAAAAATACATTTACATTTTTGGTTGTAACATGACAAAATGTGGAACATTTCAAGGGGTATGAATACTTTGTTTTTGGCAATCCACATAGTATTTTGCTGGTTGTTTCCCAATGTTTAAGTGGTTGTAAACCTCAGACATGAAATATGAACAAATCATATCCCTCTATAGTGTGTACTTGTCTCAATCCAGAGCACCAAGTGTCATTTCTGTCTGCTGCTTCCTTCCTCTGCTATCAGCAGGAGTCACATCTGACAAATTTTCTTGACATCAAGAGAAAAAAGGTGACAGGGGAGGTAACTCCAGCACACGGCCTGTGATTGTCAGCCTCAGCTCTGCCCCCCCCCCCCCCTGTGCTGTGTGAAGAGGGGTGGGCCCTTCCCTCCAATCATCTCTCAGAGCTCTCCTCACTGAACTCTGCAGAGTGTAACTTCAGCTTTCCCTTTTTTTCTGAACTCTCAGACAAGCTTGCAGGACTGCAGATAAACAGGTACAACTTATGTAGGAGGATTTAATTAATCTCTGTGCATCACCTGAGGACAGTCCATTCACTGGGTATATGTAGGGGTTTACAACTACTTTAACCTCTTGGCGCTGGCGCCTCCCGGGCCTTTAAGGGTTTTCAGATGCCAGGAGGCGGGGTGGGATTTATGATCATGTGACCCCCCCCCCGTGATTGGCTGTCATATGATCGGAAAGCTCCCAATCACAAGAAGTGATTGGGAGCTTTCTGTTAGCTACCGGTAACTGTGCCGGGAGCACGCAGGGCGCATGCTCGCTGTACAGCTGGTTTTGTAATGTTGCACGCGCCAAAGCCCACCTGCCAAGAGGCCACTTATTAGCATGCTGTTGGCACCAAGAGGTTAAAGAGGTTCTTCAGCCCACCCCACCCCCCTCCAAAAAGTCAACAACTACAAATACTAAAAGCTGATGACTGTTCAAATATGGACACTTACCTGTCCAGGGATCCAGTGTTGTCTTCACCTGGTACAAAAAAGGGTGTCCACCTATAGCTGGCCATTGCAGTAAGCAGCATTGGAGGGCAACAAGATAAAAAAAAGGGCCAAGGATAAATCCAAGGAAAAAAACAAGCTTACTTACCGACCAGCCCACAGACGACCGAATCAACCTGGCTAAAAGTATGCATTAAAAACAGGGGTTAGACTAAACGCATACTGTTAGACAGGTTGATTCGGTTGTCTGTGGGCTGGTCGGTAAGTAAGCTTGGTTTTATGTCTTATGTTGCCCTCCAATGCTGATTATTGAAATGACCAGCTATAGGTGGGGCAATGGACACCTTTTTTGTACCAATGCATATTGGTCAGGCAATTTATCCTTGGCCTTGTTTATTGTCTTCACCTGGGCCAGTTCTTCACTGGTCTTCAGGTCGCCCGGAGGGGGGGGCATGGTCTGGTTGGAGGCAGGTCTGAGGCTGTCATACACCTTCTTATGGGGTTTTGTAGAGGTGTACGACTTTCAGGACTTTTCCATAAGATGTCTAGAGCTGGGACAAGCTCTGTCCTTGTCTACACTCCAAGCGGTTGCTACATCACAGGACCCGGTGGAGACTTGAGTGGCACTTGTAATTTTAGTTTGGATCACAGGTCCCTGGCACTGCTATGTGGGACTCCTGTGGTCTTCCCACTGCACCTGCATGACCTGCCCTGCATTTTGTGAATTGTCCGCAGCCTTCTGTGAAATTAAATTTTTTGGAGGCTTTCAGTTCACCAGTGGTGTAGAGAATGCCTTTGGGTTGCCCTATTGCCAGATGTGCCAGAACAAACCATTGGTGCAACTTGCTCAGTGAATAGGCCAAGATAGCACGTGAGATCTTTGAAGGGGCCAGAGACCACTGAAGGAAGAGTGTGTAATTGGCTTCTATGGCCACCACATTAGCAAAGCTTTTGGGGTGCAGTGGCCCCAACTTTCTGATGGAACAGCCGAACTTGGCTGTTTTTAATCACATTTGGTGTTAACCCCATGTCGGTTGGTGGTGCCTGCACCAGTAGGACCTTCTCCAATGTCCTTCCCCTCCAGTCTTCTTTGCCATAAACTTGTATACTCGGCTGTGGCTTGTAGCCAATCTTGGGATTACTTGAAGTTTTCAGATGAGCTCCTGCTCTCCATGGTGTTACGTGGTGTGTCTGTAGCTCCTCGCCGCGTTCCAACCTCTTTCACCTTGAGAGTTTTCTGCTGCTTGCTGGAGGAATCGCTTTAATCCAATAAAACTAATTAGCATCTTCTGTTCTCAAGGCAGCAGAGGAGATTATCTCCATAAGTTTATTAGCTGCCACAGTGGCTCAAGGAGAGAAGGTGAAGCGGCAGCGCGACTCTGTATTTCACTGCCAGGGTCGGCATTCTACAGATGTCACATTGCTTCTCGTGTCACACCAGCAGATTTGCTTCTACAGGGAGGTGGAGGGGATTTGGCTGCTGTATGTCTTGATTTCTACAATCAAAGAAACAATCATATAGTTTATGGAAAAGAACCACATCCAAGTTAGTATAATAGTATCCAAATCACGGGAGACCCGAGATAATCACAAAAGTGGATTTTAAAGGTGGGTGGTCTCTCAGAACACCATCATAAAAAACTTCTAAAATTAACCATTTTCATTCCATAGAAATCTTAAAAAAAAGATAGAGGATACACCACCCGCTTATTTTCTTAAAAGCTAGACACACATTAGAACAACCTTTCTTGAGCTTTTTAGCCTGGAGAACTCTTGAAATAATTTTTAGGTCTTTCAGAAACCCCTGCTAAAATAAATTTATTGGGGATGAGTGGGAAAAATTTCACTTACGAAAAAAATGCTACCCTTAAAAAGGTGGCAAGAATGCCACCCTTACAGAGATCTAAAAAGATAATTGGTGTCCTGCAGCTATCTCTGCCAAGTGACATTGACTCCGGAACTATCCAGACACCGTCAAATGGGAGGTCAATTAGTCACAGCTAAAGGATACCCTAGCACACTTTGGAGGAACCCCGGTTGAGAATTGCTTCATTAGAGCATAGTTATAAAAACAGGATATTAACCACTCAATGCATGATAATATTTAAATCAACACTGCTCATCTCCAGCACTAAGAAGATGGCACCAAATCTGTGGCTGTTTCAACTTGGTCCATAAAGTGTTGATGGAAACACGAGTATTGCTTTAAATGACTTCCAACATGTTTCGCCCAGGAAGAGCTTCTTCAGGGTTATAGGGTTTTTTTTTGTTCTGCAGAATGAAAACAAATACATGTAAATTATGCAATTGTGTGTGAAACAGAAAATACACCAATTAATTTTGTTTCTTTATATATTTTAGTTCTACAGAACAACAAAAAATAAACATCTGTGTAAAACTATGTTTGAATGTGTGTCTTGATTTTAAGAAAAAAAGGGGTGCTATATCCTCTCTCTTTTTTAAGATTTCCATGGAAAAAATGGTTGATTTTAGAAGTTGTTTGTGATCTTTTTCTGAGTGGCACCCCCCTTTAATTGCACTTTTGTGATTATCATCGGTCTCCCTTGATTTAGATAATGGTATAATATTTTGAATGTTGTGGATTATCCTGGTATTTGCATGTAACCATTTGCCATTGAAATTAACACACTGTGGCATTAAAAGAGTACATGATTTCCATATAAAGTGTGGAAGGATAGATAGTTGTAAATTCTAGACACCAACCTAAGCAATGTACTTATGATTACATTTTTGACTTCTAGATTGAAATTACTTGTAACAAGGCATCTGTCATATGAAAATATGAAGTCCTGAAAAAGTGGAAACAACTGCGAAACACGTTGACTTTTTGGATTGATGGCAATTGCCATTTGCTACTTCTATATCATTTTGGATCTGTGATTTATATGACTTTTTATATTTTAGATAACTTTTTGCAATAAAATATATATGTTTTTGAACTCGGTGTAATGTTGTTACTGATGGGCCATCATTGAACAACCTTTACTTTCCCTTTTTTTTTTGATGATATGCATTAAAAGAGTGCAGCACTTTTGGGTGGTAGAGTGGAATTTGGTAAGGATGCACCCACTGTTTGCGCCTGTACCTATGTCATACATGTAGCTTACTTGGACTAATTGGGTATAAATACACTATATTACCAAAGGTATCGGGACGCCTGCCTTTACACACACATGAACTTTAATGACATCCCAGTCTTAGTCCGTAGGGTTCAATATTGAGTTGGCCCAACCTTTGCAGCTTTAAAAGCTTCCACTCTTCTGGGAAGGCTGTTCACAAGGTTTATGAGTGTGTCTATGGGAATGTTTAACCATTCTTCCAGAAGCACATTTGTGAGGTCAGGCGCTGATGTTGGATGAGAAGGCCTGGCTCGCAGTCTCCAGTCTAATTCATCCTAAAGGTGTTCTATCGGGTTGAGGTCAGGACTCTGTGTAGGTCAATCAAGTTCCTCCACCCCAAACTCGCTCATCCATGTCTTTATGGACCTTGCTTTGTGCACTGGTCCAAATCATTTGGTGGAGGGGGGATTATGGTGTGGGGGTTGTTTTTCAGGGGTTGGGCTTGGCCCCCTTAGTTCCAGTGAAGGGAACTCTAAAGGCCTCAGCATACCAAGACATTTTGGACAATTTTCATGCTCCCAACTTTGTGGGAACAGTTTGGGGATGGCCCCTTCCTGTTCCAACATGAGTGCCCACCAGTGTACAAAGCAAGGTCCATAAAGACATGGATGAACGAGTTTGGGGTGGAGGAACTTGACTGGAATGCACAGAGTCCTGACCCCTCAACCCCATTGAACACCTTTGGGATGAATTAGAGCGGAGACTGCAAGCCAGGCCTTCTTGTCCAACATCAGTGCCTGACCTCACAAATGCGCTTCTGGAAGAATGGTCAAACATTCCCATAGACACACTCCTAAACCTTGTGGACGGCCTTCCCAGAATAGTGGCTATTATAGCTGGTGGCGTCCCAATACTTTTGGTGAGAGAGAGAGAGAGAGAGAGAGAGAGAGAGAGAGAGAGAGGGAGAGAGACAGAGAGAGAGAGAGAGAGAGAGAGAGAGAGAAGAGAGAGAGAGAGAGAGAGAGAGAGAGAGAGAGAGAGACTCCTAATTTACCAAAATATAATATATTAAGTGATTAAAAGATTAAGCCCAATATGATTCTCCTGCAGACAACCTCAGTGCCAATGTGAATATGAAATGGAACTTTGATCTGGGCGTCTGTGATTTTGACCCTGGTGATCACATCCCGCCACTCTTAGGTCATTACCAAATTGTATGCTTGTTTGATTAATTCACGTGACCAGAATGGGAAGAAAAAATGAAAATACAAAAAAAGGCGCCATCATTTCCCCCATGGTGAGCTGGGAGGGAAGTTTATCCAGAGAGCAGTGCAGGGCGACAGGAGCGCCGTCAGAGAAAAGCGCGATTGTTAGGTTAAAAATACAAAAGATAACACGGAATTAGTAATGTGAAAGTGTTTATTGCGCATGAAATTGGAAGCATATTTGTGCTGCGATCCAATGATCGAGTCAAATTGCCTTACGCTGACTGCCGGTGACATTAGCGGTTTATGGCGGCATAAAATGTGAGCGCAGCTTATTACCGGCCGCAAAAAATTCAGGAAAAAAAGTTAAAAATAACATAAGCTCGGTGTACAGTGACTACGAACGGCTTCACGGCTGCAAAATGTAAATTGTATTTCAGTCGGCGGATGCTCCGCTATTACTGTACACTGTGGTATTGTTACCATCCTGTGCTGGATATGCAATGACAATTTTAATACTAAGAATCCGGGATATCAGAGTCTTAATTAGTGGGAATGCTTTAGCAGTCCCACTATTGTTATTCGATTTTATTTATTAGTGGGAATGCTTTAGCAGTCCCACTATTGTTATTCGATTTTATTTATTTTTAATTTTAATAATTTTATTCCGTACGTTTTTCGGTAATGCGTAACTTCTGCATACTTTCAGCTATTAAAACCATTCAACTATCAAAATGTTCGTCTCTTTTAGCTGAGGTGTGCTCTTTTTCAACTTTTTTTCTACCATTTATACTTTTTAAAATATTAAGCTTTTTATCACTTTTTTTTAACATTGAAGTCAATGGGAGCATGCTTGAAATCCTTAAATTTTTCTTCCGCTCCCAAAAGTTTCAGCTCCTTCATACTTTCACCTAGAGACACCAAACAAACTTTAAAATGTTCACAAAATATTCAGCTATCTGGCTATATCTTTTCAGTTTGATATCTTTTACAGTTTTTGAGAAAAAGCTTTTTGTTTAGAGGTCATTTCAAGAAATTTTAGCCATTAATCAGAGTGTACTGTGTGTGTTTTGTTGCCATGGTTACCAAAGCTTCTGTTATACACGGGGGGGAGGTGGCTGGAGCATCTCAGCTCTGATTACAGAGCCCGGGGGAGGGGACAAAAGCTGAAAAATCAGAACATGATTTCTAAACTGCCGCCACTCCCCCATTTTCAAGCCCACCTACACAAATCTTATATCAAAACGTTCAGCTATCCCTGCTGCCACTAAACATGTCCACGGCTAAGCCATAGTCCTGATAGTTTTCACAATATGACCATTTGTTTGCAACTCACACCGTCCATTGACATTCATTGAAACTACACTCTAGCCCCTTCAAATTTGAAGGGCAATTTCTAAACTGCGACCGTGCCTTCAATTTTAATATTTCAGAGACATACTATGTATCAAAATCTAGGTCTGGGTCTTGTGATTCTCACAATATAAAGATCTTCACTGTAGGATGTATAGTTTTTAAAATACGGCCATTTGTTTAGAGGTCATTTCAGGAAATTTTAGCCATTAATCAGAGTGTACTGTGTTTGTTTTGTTGCCATGGTTACCAAAGCTTCTGTTATACACAGGGGGGGAGGTGGCTGGAGCATCTCAGCTCTGATTACAGAGCCTGGGGGAGGGGACAGACACACCATGTACTGATTTATAATAGAGGAATATGATGGGGCAGTTTTGATGGGGTAATTCTGATGGGGCAGTTTTGATGGTGGCAATATGATGGGGCAGTTTTGATGGTGGCAATATGATGAGGCTGTTTTGATAGGGCAATTCTGATGGGGCAGTTTTGATGGTGGCAATATGATGGGACAGTTTTGATGGCAATATGATGGGGGCAATTTTGCTGGGGGCCGTTTTAGCAATTCAGCATTCCCACGCATTTTCCCCAGGAAATGCATTTTCTAGTTATTAGTGGGACTGGTTTAGCAGTCCCACTATTGTTATTCGATTTTATTTATTTTTAAACTTAATTTTAATAATTTTATTCCGTACGTTTTTCGGTAATGCGTAACTTCTGCATACTTTCAGCTATTAAAATCATTCAACTATCAAAATGTTCGTCTCTTTTAGCTGAGGTGTGCTCTTTTTCAACTTTTTTTCTACCATTTATACTTTTTAAAATATTAAGCTTTTTATCACTTTTTTTTAACATTGAAGTCAATGGGAGCATGCTTGAAATCCTTAAATTTTTCTTCCGCTCCCAAAAGTTTCAGCTCCTTCATACTTTCAGCTAGAGACACCAAACAAACTTTAAAATGTTCACAAAATATTCAGCTATCTGGCTATATCTTTTCAGTTTGATATCTTTTACAATTTTTGAGAAAAAGCTTTTTGTTTAGAGGTCATTTCAAGAAATTTTAGCCATTAATCAGAGTGTACTGTGTGTGTTTTGTTGCCATGGTTACCAAAGCTTCTGTTATACACAGGGGGGGAGGTGGCTGGAGCATCTCAGCTCTGATTACAGAGTCCGGGGGAGGGGACAAAAGCTGAAAAACCAGAACATGATTTCTAAACTGCGGCCACTCCCTCATTTTCAAGCCCACCTACACAAATCTTATATCAAAACGTTCAGCTATCCCTGCTGCCACTAAACATGTCCACGGCTAAGCCATAGTCCTGATAGTTTTCACAATATGACCATTTGTTTGCAACTCACACCGTCCATTGACATTCATTGAAACTACACTCTAGCCCCTTCAAATTTGAAGGGCAATTTCTAAACTGCGACCATGCCTTCAATTTTAATATTTCAGAGACATACTATGTATCAAAATCTAGGTCTGGGTCTTGTGATTCTCACAATATAAAGATCTTCGCTGTAGGATGTATAGTTTTTAAAATACGGCCATTTGTTTAGAGGTCATTTCAGGAAATTTTAGCCATTAATCAGAGTGTACTGTGTTTGTTTTGTTGCCATGGTTACCAAAGCTTCTGTTATACACAGGGGGGAGGTGGCTGGAGCATCTCAGCTCTGATTACAGAGCCCGGGGGAGGGGACAGACACACCATGTACTGATTTATAATAGAGGAATATGATGGGGCAGTTTTGATGGGGTAATTCTGATGGGGCAGTTTTGATGGTGGCAATATGATGGGGCAGTTTTGATGGTGGCAATATGATGAGACTGTTTTGATAGGGCAATTCTGATGGGGCAGTTTTGATGGTGGCAATATGATGGGACAGTTTTGATGGCAATATGATGGGGGCAATTTTGCTGGGGGCCGTTTTAGCAATTCAGCATTCCCACGCATTTTCCCCAGGAAATGCATTTTCTAGTTATTAGTGGGACTGGTTTAGCAGTCCCACTATTGTTATTCGATTTTATTTATTTTTAAACTTAATTTTAATAATTTTATTCCGTACGTTTTTCGGTAATGCGTAACTTCTGCATACTTTCAGCTATTAAAATCATTCAACTATCAAAATGTTCGTCTCTTTTAGCTGAGGTGTGCTCTTTTTCAACTTTTTTTCTACCATTTATACTTTTTAAAATATTAAGCTTTTTATCACTTTTTTTTAACATTGAAGTCAATGGGAGCATGCTTGAAATCCTTAAATTTTTCTTCCGCTCCCAAAAGTTTCAGCTCCTTCATACTTTCAGCTAGAGACACCAAACAAACTTTAAAATGTTCACAAAATATTCAGCTATCTGGCTATATCTTTTCAGTTTGATATCTTTTACAATTTTTGAGAAAAAGCTTTTTGTTTAGAGGTCATTTCAAGAAATTTTAGCCATTATTCAGAGTGTACTGTGTGTGTTTTGTTGCCATGGTTACCAAAGCTTCTGTTATACACAGGGGGGGAGGTGGCTGGAGCATCTCAGCTCTGATTACAGAGCCCGGGGGGAGGGGACAAAAGCTGAAAAATCAGAACATGATTTCTAAACTGCCGCCACTCCCTCATTTTCAAGCCCACCTACACAAATCTTATATCAAAACGTTCAGCTATCCCTGCTGCCACTAAACATGTCCACGGCTAAGCCATAGTCCTGATAGTTTTCACAATATGACCATTTGTTTGCAACTCACACCGTCCATTGACATTCATTGAAACTACACTCTAGCCCCTTCAAATTTGAAGGGCAATTTCTAAACTGCGACCGTGCCTTCAATTTTAATATTTCAGAGACATACTATGTATCAAAATCTAGGTCTGGGTCTTGTGATTCTTACAATATAAAGATCTTCGCTGTAGGATGTATAGTTTTTAAAATACGGCCATTTGTTTAGAGGTCATTTCAGGAAATTTTAGCCATTAATCAGAGTGTACTGTGTTTGTTTTGTTGCCATGGTTACCAAAGCTTCTGTTATACACAGGGGGGGGAGGTGGCTGGAGCATCTCAGCTCTGATTACAGAGCCCGGGGGAGGGGACAGACACACCATGTACTGATTTATAATAGAGGAATATGATGGGGCAGTTTTAATGGGGTAATTCTGATAGGGCAGTTTTGATGGTGGCAATATGATGGGGCAGTTTTGATGGGGACAATTTTTATGGAGCAGTTTTAAAAGTGGCAATATGATGGGGCAGTTTTGATGGTGGCAATATGATGGGGGCAATTTTGATGGGGCAAATATGATGGGGCAGTTTTGATGGGGCAATTCTGATGGGGCAGTTTTGATGGTGGCAATATGATGGGGCAGTTTTGGTAGGGCAATTCTGATGGGGCAGTTTTGATGGGGCAATTCTGATGGGGCAGTTTTGATGGTGGCAATATGATGGGGCAGTTTTGATGGGGACAATTTTGATGGGGCAATTCTAATGGGGCAGTTTTGATGGCAATATGATGGGGGCAGTTTTGATGGTGGCAATATGATGGGGCAGTTTTGATGGTGGTAATATGATGGGGCAATTCTGATGGGGCAGTTTTGATGGTGGCAATATGATGGGGCAGTTTTGATGGGGCAATTCTGATGGTGGCAATATGATGGGACAATTTTGATGGGGCAGTTTTGATGGTGGCAATATGATGAGGCAGTTTTAATGGGGACAATTTTGATGGGGCAATTCTGATGGGGCAGTTTTGATGGCAGTATGATGGGGCAGTTTAGATGGCAGCCGTTTTAGCAATTTAGCTATTCAGCATTCCCACGCATTTTCCCCAGGAAATGCATTTTCTAGTTTTTAATCTACTTAATTTTAATTTTATTCCGTACGTTTTTCGGTAATGCGTAACTTCTGCATACTTTCAGCTATTAAAACCATTCAACTATCAAAATGTTCGTCTCTTTTAGCTGAGGTGTGCTCTTTTTCAACTTTTTTTCTACCATTTATACTTTTTAAAATATTAAGCTTTTTATCACTTTTATTTAACATTGAAGTCAATGGGAGCATGCTTGAGAAACTTAAAATCTTCTTCCGCTCCCAAAAGTTTCAGCTCCTTCATACTTTCACCTAGAGACGCCAAACAAACTTTAAAATGTTCACAAAATATTCAGCTATCTGGCTATATCTTTTCAGTTTGATATCTTTTACAGTTTTTGAGAAAAAGCTTTTTGTTTAGAGGTCATTTCAGGAAATTTTAGCCATTAATCAGAGTGTACTGTGTATGTTTTGTTGCCATGGTTACCAAAGCTTCTGTTATACACAGGGGGGGAGGTGGCTGGAGCATCTCAGCTCTGATTACAGAGCCCGGGGGAGGGGACAAAAGCTGAAAAATCAGAACATGATTTCTAAACTGCCGCCACTCCCTCATTTTCAAGCCCACCTACACAAATCGTATATCAAAACATTCAGCTATCCCTGCTGCCACTAAACATGTCCACGGCTATGCCATAGTCCTGATAGTTTTCACAATATGACCATTTGTTTGCAACTCACACCGTCCATTGACATTCATTGAAACTACACTCTAGCCCCTTCAAATTTGAAGGGCAATTTCTAAACTGCGACCGTGCCTTCAATTTTAATATTTCAGAGACATACTATACATCAAAATCTAGGTCTGGGTCTTGTGATTCTCACAATATAAAGATCTTCGCTGTAGGATGTATAGTTTTTAAAATACTGCCATTTGTTTAGAGGTCATTTCAGGAAATTTTAGCCATTAATCAGAGTGTACTGTGTTTGTTTTGTTGCCATGGTTACCAAAGCTTCTGTTATACACAGGGGGGGAGGTGGCTGGAGCATCTCAGCTCTGATTACAGAGCCCGGGGGAGGGGACAGACACACCATGTACTGATTTATAATAGAGGAATATGATGGGGCAGTTTTGATAGGGCAATTCTGATGGGGCAGTTTTGATGGTGGCAATATGATGGGGCAGTTTTGATGGTGGCAATATGATGGGGCTGTTTTGATAGGGCAATTCTGATGGGGCAGTTTTGTTGGTGGCAATATGATGGTGCAGTTTTGATGATGGCAATATGATGGGGGCAGTTTTGATGGGGCAATTCTGATGGGGCAGTTTTGATGGTGGCAATTCTAATGGGGCAGTTTTGATGGTGGCAATATGATGGTGCAGTTTTGATGGGGCAATTCTGATGGGACAGTTTTGATGGCAATATGATGGGGGCAATTTTGCTGGGGGCCGTTTTAGCAATTCAGCATTCCCACGCATTTTCCCCAGGAAATGCATTTTCTAGTATCATTTTATGATGGGAGTCACTGTTTTGGGGCGCAGGGTGACCAAGAAAACAATGAACTCTGAGAACATGATTGGATTACTTCAAATGGGACAGTAATATTCATTAACAATATCTCTCAAGAATATATGTAAAGACTTTTCTTGGGTTGTTTGATTCTGAACTCAACGTGTTAGTTGAGAGAGCTGATCACATTGGCTTGTAGAACTGGGTAGGAGGCGGGCAGACTACTCCTACTATAGGTTGTTGCCTACTAGGCTGAGGAGGGGAGGAGATCACTGTTTGTATTGTTAATTGTAATTAGCTCCTGCTATTGTGTGAAGGTGTCCTGTGTTATACTTATGATAATGTTGATTGTGTCTTCTGAACTAAAAGACGGCAAGTCTGTCCTGAAGGTCATGTCTCTGAGTCACCTAGTCTGGGTAAATAATTTAGTAAATTAGCTCATGTTAATTAGGTTTCTGGTTACAGGTGTATTGTTAGAGTAATAGGAGCAGAAGGTAGGAACCTCCTCTTTAACTGTATATAAAGACTTGTAATTTTGGTTCTAATAAAGAGTCTGATTCCTGTTTGACCCTCCGTACAGAGCCTTGTCTCATACTTGGGGGGGGGGGGAGAATTATTCGTATGGGTTTCTTGTTTGGCTGATTGGAGTGTTCGGTAGCTGCCTTTGTGTTCGGAAATGGAAGGTCCTAAACGGCTTTAACCCCTTTCACACTCGGGGTTTCGTTACACATTTATTAACTTTTTATCTTTTGCTTTCCTTGGTTCCCCACCCTTCCTCTCCATCAACGTGTTAATGAAATGCTTTCGTAAAAAACTTTTTGATTTCATTAAAACATACTTTTGGGACAGGGGGTCCAATTTTTCAGTCTGAGGGCCACATTGTATTTTTTTACATCTGGATCTCCATTAGACAGGGCCAGGACAAAGGGGTGGGCAGGAGGGGAGGCTGCCGGGGGCCACTGTGTTATTATGTGAGATTGGGTGGGGGCGCCACAAGGAGATGGGGAGATGGTGGAGGGGGGTTTGGTGTTGGGTGTGGGAATTTGGGGGGGGGCAGCAGGGGGTAAGAATTGTTTTAGGAAGGGAAATTGGGGGGGATTTGTGTTGGGAGGGGGATGGGGGTAAAGGATTTGTACTAGAAGAGGGGATTTGGAGTGTTTGTGCTAGAAGAGGTGATATGGTAGAGGGGGGAGGGGATTTGCGCTAGGAGGGGACATTTTTTTTTGGGGGGGGGGATTTGTGCTAGGAGTGGGGATTTGGAAGGGAAGGAGAAGATGTGTACTCGGGGGGGGATTTAAGCAGTAGAAGAACTTGTGCAAGAAGGAGTGATTTTTTTTGGGTGGGGTGTGTGCTGGGGGGATTTGGGGAGAGAGAGGATTTGGGCTTTTTTTTTCTGGGGGGCGGGGTTTGGCTAACACATAATGCTCATACATCTTTGGGGGGGGGGCGCAGTTTGGAATTTTCATCCTGGGCTCTAGGGGGCCTTGTCCCGGCACTGCCATTAGATTCTCTTTTACATTAAGGTCCCTGTCAAAGTCCCCTTTACATCAGAATACCCATCAGAGTCCCCTTTACATCAGGGTCCCCAATGGAGTCCCTCCTTACATCAGTGTCCCCCCCCCATACATCAGGGTCCCTATTAATATCCACCCTAACATCAGGGTCCCCAATGGATTCCCTCTTTTCACCAGTGTCCCCCCATACATCAGGGTCCCAATTATTATCCACCTTAACATCAGGGTCCCCAATGGAGTCCCTCCTTACATCCGTGTCCTCTCATACATCAGGATCCCTATTAATAACCGCCCTAACATCAGGGTTCCCAGTGGAGTCCCTCCTCACATCAGTGTCCCCCCATACATCAGGGTCCTAATTATTATCCATCCTAACATCAGGGTCCTCAATGGAGTCCCTCCTTACATCAGTGTCCCCCCCCCCATACATCAGGGTCCCTATTAATATCCACCCTAACATCAGAGTTCCCATCAGAGTCCCCCGTTACATCAGAGTGCCCCCTTTAATTAGGGTCCCCATCAGATTCCCCCTTACATCAAGGTCCCCATCATAGCCCCCTTTATATCAACGTGTCCCCTTTAACCACTTCTATACCAGACACCTTTACCCCCTTTAGGTCCAATTTTTTTTCTGCTACATTTCCTTGTTAAAAATAACCCAAATCACAGTGTATATTATTTAGTCTGTAGGAAAGTTATAGAGTCCACAAACTATGGGATATATATCTGAAAATCGATCAATCCTGATGTACTGACGGCCGATCTCATTTCTTGAGGCCCTAAAATGTCAGGACAGTACAAATATCCCCCAAATGACCCCCTTTTTGGAAAGTAGACAGTCCAAGGTATTTAGTAAGCGGCAAGTAGAAAAATTTTTTTTTTTTTTTTTTTTTCAATTTCTGAAAATTTACAATTTTTTTGTTTTTGTTTACTTTTTTTTTACATACTGTAACCAGAGCAATACAGTGTTACCAAAGTAATACCATACTACTCTGGGAAGGTGATCAGGATTTTTTTTTCATACACTAGGACTGCTTATAACAGTAATAATCACTATTATAAGCAACCATTTTATTTTAATGACATCCATTCATTCAGTGTGAACTATTGTGGATAGCTGTGATTGGTCCTGTCTATACCATGTGATCACTGTGACCAAATCACAGCGAGCAACACAATAGTACACAATGAATGGCTATGAATGGAAGCCATTCACTGCGTACTGTACAATTGCCATGTGATCTCCTGTGATTCGTCACAGTGATCACATGGTACTGGCAGTGGCCTGGTACACAGATCTGTCATCAGTTGTGCCGCAGCGTGGCACATGGGGTGTGATCCTGGTAGGATATCATCTGATGTCCACACAGGATTAGAGAGCTCCCGCCCCGCTGTCATTTGTACATAGACCAGGTGGTAGGTAGTTAATCAGGGTCCCTACTCACAGAGACCGAGTGCAAGTGTGGAGTTAGGCCCCTTTCACACTGGGGCGGTTTGCAGGCCTTATTGCGCTAAAAATAGCGCCTGCAAACCGCCCCTAAACAGCCTCCGCTGTTTGTTCAGTGTGAAAGCCCGAGGGCTTTCACACTGAAGCGGTGCGCTGGCAGGAGAAGAAAAAATCTCCTGCGAGCCGCATCTTTGGAGCGGTGAAGGAGCGGTGTATTCACCGCTCCTAAACCGCTCCTGCCCATTGAAATCAATGGGACAGCGCGGCTATACCGCGGCAATACCGCGGCTATAGCCTCGCTATATGAGGGGTTTTAACCCTTTTTCGTCCGCCAGCGGGGGGTTAAAATCGCACCGCTAGTGGCCGAATACCACGGTAAAACAGCGCTAAAAATAGCGCTGTTTTAACGCCGACGCCCCCCTGCCGCCCCAGTGCCGACGCCCCAGCCTTAAAGCAGAGACCATAGACAGCCTCTGCTGATCCTAAAATGCCCAATTCCAGGCAACTAAAAATGATCCCTTGCGGTGGGCCTGTGCACTGCAAGGATTAATTACTTACATTTGGTCTAGGGAATTCCCGGCCAATAATTGAATAGAGCCGGGTGATGTTCCTGGGTGCTAAGAATGTAGTGGATGCCAGCACCTTGCTCAGCCCTGTTTAGTATTACTCAGTCCTGATGCATGCAGGGGGCTGGCTCTAGGAAGGAGTTATGAAAATATGAAACTTCCTTGATGGGTGGATGTCAGTCTGGAGGAGGAAAGGGGCAGATCAGAGACAGTCAATGCTAGATCTGGGGTCTCCAAACATTCTAAGCAAAGGGCTAGCTTACTGTTGCTCAGGCTTTAGAGGGGCTAGACTGTGGCCAGTGGGAGTAAACCATGTGCCATCATTGGTATCAGTAGAAGAAATTGTGCTCCATCATTGGTGTCAGTGGGAGGATAAGTGCCCCATTATTGTGTCAGTGGTAGGATTAGCGCCCCATTATTGGTGTCAGTGGGAGGAATAGTGCCCCACCCATCATTGGAGCACAGGTGTGTCAGGAGGAAGCTGTCTCTCTGGAGCTGCTGCTGATCCGTGTGAGAGGGGACTGGTGAGGAAATCTATCCCAGCTCTCCTGGCCCCTTTCTGGGGAAGCCATGGAGACCAGCGGGGCCTCTCCTGCTGGAAGCTCACAGCCATCTCCTGGGCCGTCGGGTGACATGCCTGCCCCTGTACAAGCTGTTCTCTCTACCCCTGGTGGGGATGAAGGTTCCGAAGCCATTCGGGAGCGAGTGGTGGCCGGGATTAAGGTCCTAAATAGGGAGAGGGATAAGCTTTTCAAGTTACGAGCGGAGCTGAAGCGTCTGCGAAGGCAGCGTGAGGGCTTACACAGCCAGAAGCGTGGATCCATGAATCCGGAGATCCAGTTGGCCAAAGTCCGTGTGGACCATCAGGAGACCATTGTGGCTATGATGGAAGGCAGAGATGGGCCATTTAAGGAGAAGTTTGGAAATGACAGGAGGTTTGGAAGGATGACAAAGATGGAGGTGGAGGAGGAGACCCCCAGTTCTGACCCCCTGCCCCCTCAGGGAGAGGTAAGCAGCCCCATGCCTTCCCAGGACTCAGGAGGCATGCTCAGGGCCATCCAGGTAATGGAGTCTCCTATGCGGAGGAATCAGTTAATGTTTAATGAGGGGGACATTACTGATGATGTACCTGATAAGGTAAAGACTGCCAAGTCCCATGTTGTGGATAAGACTATTTTTGTGCCTTTCAACACTGACAATGTGCCTAATGACAATCAGGCTGCTGATCCTGTGTGCAGCAATGTTGTGCCTGCTGATGCTGCAATGCAGCAAGAGTTACTTTTAAAAAATGTCATTTCTGTAGAAGAACCACAGGTGTCAGCAGAGCCCATTAACCCTTCTTTAGGTGAGTCCAAAGCTGTTTGCCCCACAGCTGCTGAGGACTCTACAGCGCAGCATCAGGAGACAGCTGGTATTGCAGCAGAAACTGTGACCTTTCCTGATGGGAAATTGAATATTGCTGTGACTGATAACAATCACCCCAGTACCAGTGTGATGAACAATCGTCCTGCTATGGATTCTGCCAATTCAGTTCAGACAGTTGATAATGATGTACAGACTAATGTGACATCAGTGTGGGGCCTTGGCCCTGATAAACCCACGTTTGCTCAGGTGGTACGCTCTGCTCCTGGTAGCTCTGCTCCCAAGCGGGGTTTTCCCCTACAGGCTACCACTTTGAGCACCCCAGGATCTGGTCTTGGGTCTCTGGCTTCTGCTGGGGGTCCCAGACGTAATGTTGTTATTCTGAAATGGGAAGGTGGTGCGATCCCTCCAGCACGACGTGCAGTTGTGGATTTGATTTTGGAGATGGGTTTTGGGGCAAGTGATCTGTATGCCTTTATACATGTAGCTGGGACACGGGATTATACAGTTAGCTTCACTAGGCCAGAGGGTCTTGACCTGTTCTGGGAGAGATATGAGGCTCGTTGCAGGTCAAGACCTGAATGGGAAGGTCTGGCCCCAGTTGCAGTTTCTCAGAGGTCTACAGTAAAAAAAATCACAATTATCCTCACTAATGAGAGTGTCCCTGCCCGGGATCTAGAGGTTTGGTTAAGGAACTATGGGGAGGTTTTGACCAAGCCCAATAAAATCCTTGATGAGCGTAACATCTGGACTGGGGGTTGGTCGGTTACAGTCAGGTTGGCCAGGGATGGGAATGTTGTCCGTCACCTGCCCTCCTCAGCTTTTATAGGGAGGGATAGGATGACTGTTTTTTACCCTGGTCAGCCGAAGCTGTGTCACCGCTGTGGAGAAAAGGGGCATTTGAGTTCCTCCTGTTCAGCCTTGATATGTTCAGTGTGTCGAGGTCAGGGTCATATGGCTAAGGACTGCACCGAGATGATCAGGTGCAACCTGTGCCTGCGCCTTGGTCACCCCTACAGCAGATGTCCTGAAGCCTGGCACAATATGGAGAAGGAGGTAATTGATGACAGGTCAAGGCTGGACAGGATGGAGGGTGAGGCCCCTGGTGTACCATCCTCCTCTGCGGTGACCGACTCCCCTGGTCCTGCTCAGGATCCCTCTCCAGTTCCTGTGGCCACCCCTCATGTGTCTGTAAGTATTCCTTCTGTATCTGTATCTGTCTCCCCCCAGCCTACTGTATCCCCTCCTCTTGTGTCAGAACCTTCCAAGTCTGTGCCCCCTGAGTCAGTTACCCCCAGGAGTCTACCCCTCCTAAGTCTGATTCAAAGGGAGCACCCCCCCCCCACCAGCAGTGGTAGTGGGTACTAAAAAGGTTGCTTCTTCCTCTGTAAAGAAGTCTTGTGGAAAGACTTCACAGAAAAAAGTAAGAGATGAGGGCATCTCTGAAGCTGACCTGTAGTACCTGGAGGAGAGAAGGAAGGTTGGGAAGCGGAAAAAGCAGGTGGTGAGGACGGCTCTAGTGCCTGTCTCCAACCGTTATAGGTCCTCTAATTGGGATATCTCTTCATCTGGAGCTTCTTCGGAGCGAAGTTCTGATTCCGAAATGGAGTTTGAGGCGGCCTCAAGAAAGAGAGAGGCTTCTGGTGATGAGCAGCAGAGGGGAGCTAAGAAGCAAACCACCCAATAACCCAAATGGCGGTTCCCCCTCCGTTAAAAGTGGTGACAATAAATGTCGCCAGCATTAAGTCAGTAAGAGCTCGTTCTATGGCCTTCTTTTTGTTCAGCCAATTAGATGCTGAAATTTTATTTTTGCAAGAGACTAGGCTCACCTCCTTGGCAGATATTCATATGGCCAAGAGAGAGTGGAGGTATGGTCCATCTTACTGGTCTCTTGCAGCCGAGCCTTACAGCGGTGTGGCGGTGTTGTTTAAAACCGGCATGGTAACTGTCCGGCGGGTTATTGAGGTGGAGATTGGGAGATGTATGGTCTTAGACGTCCTTGTGGGAGGGCAGGACCTGCGCGTAATTAATGTTTATTGACCGCACACAAAGTGGGACAGGAAATGCCTTTTTACAAGGATCAAGCCATTTCTTTTTACATCCCGGCAAGTGGTCTTTGGAGGTGACTTTAATACAGTATCTAGGCCCAAGGACAGGAAGGACTTCAAGGACAGGCTGGGATATGATAGCGTTTTTTTAAATAGTATGGTTAGGGATGCTGGTCTTGTGGATGTGCACATTAAGCACCTCCCGGATGACACTGGGTTCACCTTTCATCGAGGTAATAGTCAGAGTAGAATAGATAGGTTTTTTTTTAAGGAGACCTCTGCTTTCTCACCCCCAGTGGTGCAGGCAGTAGAGTTCTCTGATCACTGTATGCTATCTGTGGTCCTGAATGCTTCAGACGCCCCTCAGAGGGGCAAGGGCATCTGGAGATTGAATTCGACTCTACTCAAGGAAGAACATGTTAGACAATCCTTTGAGGAATTCTTTCAGGCACAGGTGACCATCCTGGACTTTTGTAGCAGCAAGGCTGAGTGGTGGGAGCTGACCAAAAAGAGGATTGCTGGATTCTTCAGGGGCCTAGCCAATAGAAAGCAGTTTAATAAATACATGACCTACCAACGTTTACGGAGGAAGCTGGATATTCTTGTCTCGAGAGGAGGAGATCCTATGGCAATCTCCGAAGTGAAACTCCTTCTCAGGAAGTGTCAATATGACCGGCATGCCTCTTTGGTTCTGGAGAGGGACTATGGGAAGTACCACTTGCCTGACCCTTACCAGAACTGCAAACAAGGTGTAGCTGTTAAAACGGTCGTTGGCCTTAAGGACAGTACAGGTTCCTTGACAAAGTCCAGGTCAGGGATTCTGGAGGTCGTGAGGTCCTTTTATGCTGACCTTCTTGGGAGGAAAGAGCTTGACCGTGACAAGATGGAAAGCTTTTTGGACTCTACTCCAGGTCTAAATGATGAAGATGTCCCATTGATTAATTTGACAGAGGAGATCACAGTTGAAGAGGTGATAAGGGCAATTAAACAGCTTGCCATCATAAAGTCACCTGGACCGGATGGCTTGATGGCTGAGTTTTACAAAGCTTTTAAGTCTATTCTGGCCCCACATTTGGTAGAGGTTTTTAACAGTTGCCTTGCTGAGGGGGTACTTCCCTCTTCCATGAGGCACTCAGGTGTGATTCTTCTTTCAAAGGGTAAAGATCCTTCGATGGTTGAGAATTGGCGCCCCATCAGCCTTCTTAATGTCGATAGAAAGATACTGGCAAAGATCATTTTCTGGCGCCTATCGCCAGTAGCAGAGTCTTTGCTTTCTCGCCATCAGCACTGTTCGGTCCAGGGTAGGTGCACCTTCACAGCAGTTTTAGCTGCCTGGGAGGCCTTGGAGCGGTGCAGGGCTGCAGGCTGGGGAAAGTATTTGCTGACATTGGATCAGGCAAAAGCTTTTGATCGTGTTAACCATGAGTACCTGTGGTTGCTCCTTAGTAAGTACGGTCTGCCGGATGGTTTTGTCGATTGGTTAAAAGTCTTGTATGAGGGGGCAGAGAGCTTTCCTCTTGTTAATGGTTGGGTTGGGCAGTCCTTTGAGGTTGGCTCCGGGGTGCGCCAGGGTTGTCCCCTGAGTCCCCTGCTCTATGTGTTTGCAATCGACCCCTTCATCAGGAGGCTAGAGAGCGGCATGTTGTGTGGGGTGCCAGTGGGGCTTCCGGGTGAGCCGCCTTTGAGGGTTGTTGCCTATGCGGACGATGTGTCGGTGATTGTCACTGGGGCGGATGAAGCAGAGGAGGTGGTCTCTCTGACATCACGGTATTCTGAAGCATCAGGCTCCAAGATCAATCAGGAAAAGAGTGAAGTTTTCTGGATGGGAAAGGAAGGTGAGGGGTTTGATCTCCCGGACACCTTTCCAGTGCCCCAGGAAAGAATTAAGATTTTAGGCATTGAATTTTGACCTGGCGATTATGGCCTCAAAAACTGGGAAGGCAGACTGGAAATTGCCAATACTAAGGTGGTCAACTGGAAGAGATGGAAGTTATCTATGAGGGAAAGGGTTGATCTGATTAAGACTTACCTGATTCTGATCTTCTTGTATGTCAGCTTTGTCTGCATCTTGCCAGTGTCTCTCTATGCTAGGGTCAGTAGTGTGTTCTTCCAGATGTTGTGGGGGAACAGACTGAACCCCATCAAGAGGAATGTCACCTATCTATCCAGGAGGGAGGGTGGCTTAGGTATGGTCAACCCAGTTCTTTTCTTTTCACTGCTTTTTCTCAAGTTTAATATTGGTAATATGCTTGCAGTGGAACCTCCTGGATGGGCAGGCATATTTAGATCTTGGTTTAGGCCTTTTCTACGACTTTGGGAAGAAGGTGGCCAAGTGAAGAATCTCAGGGGTCATCGTGGTCAGCTACCAGCCTATGTCGCTCCGTGCCTGAAGTTACTACGGCAGTGGCGATTGTCGGCTGAAGATCTCAGATTGGTTCCGAGGAAAGTCCTTATGAGTCGAGTCTTGAGCGAAGTCTTTCATGACCCACTGGCCTTAAGGGATTGCCCAGGCCCAGTTTTGAGGGCAGAGTTAAGACTTATTAATTTGGACAGAGTACCCCCTAAATTCAGGGATCTGGCCTGGTTGTGCTTCCATGGGAGACTCTATGTTAGGGGCAATTTGAAATTCCGCAGTGGGGTGGATCGTAGCTGTCCTCGGGAGGAGTGTGCAGGTGAGGAGGAGACTATGGACCATTTTCTGCTTCATTGCCCTTTTAACATAGAGGTGTACAAACAGGTGGGACGGGCCCTCGGTGTCCCTTTCCTCTCCAGGCTGGGTTATGCTGAGTGGGTGTACGGAGCATTCAATACTGGTGGGGTTTTTTGTTTAGATACACTTTTTCTAGTTAGCCTAGTAGTCCGTTATTTCACTTGGAGCGCACAGTGTCAGGTCTGCATTCGGCGTAAAATCCTTCCTGTTCAGGTGGTGGTGTATGACATTTTGCATGAGGTGGAGAAGATTCGGGTGCTCGAGAGAGACAAGCGGAGTCAGGGGGCTTGGTTGAAGGCGTGGAGGGGTTTCAAGCCTCCCTGACTGCCAGGAGTCTCTTTCCCGGGTGTGGCTGTCTGTCTCTTATCACCCTAGATTATTATTTTTTTGGATTAATTTTTGATAAATGGCTGCGTACATAGGTGATGGGTTGTGCCTCTTAGGCCTTCTCTGCTGCTTTATGTAAATAATTTTGGTAGTGGATTATGTATATATTGTATATATTCTGAACATGGATGTGTATTCCTTGGATTTCTGTTGAAGTTTTGTACTATGGTTTTGTTTTTTACTTTTGTATAAAATTGGTTGCTTGATTCTTTTAATAAAAGATCAATAGTGCCCCATCATTGATATCAGTGGGAGGAATAGTGCCCCATCATTGATATCAGTGGGAAGAATAGTGCCCCATTATTGTTGTCAGTGGGAGGAATAGTGCCACTTTATTGGTGTCAGTGGGTGGAATAGTGCCCAATCATTGGTATCATTAGGAGGCATAGTGCTCCATCATTGTTGTTAATAGGAGTAAAACTGCCCCATCATTGGTGTCAGTGGGAGGAATAGTTCCCATCATTGGTATCAGTGGGAGGAATAGTGCCCCATTATTGGTATAAGTGGGAGGAATAGTGCCCCATTATTGGTATCATTAGGAGGAAAACTGCCCCATCATTGGTATTGGTGGGAGGAATAGGTTTTCCACTGCCTATTAGTTGGTTTTCCACTGCCAGTTAGTTGGTTTTCCACTGCCAGTTAGTTGGTTTCCGTTGCCAGCTAGTTGGTTTTCCACTATTATCTTCCTATTAGTGAGCAGTGGTGTCAGGAAATGAAATGCAAACTTTAAAGTGGGGTTCCACTCAAATTTTTAACTTAATATTACCCCCTTCAGTTAATTGCATAGATGTTCAAATGCCGCACTAAAAATTTTATAAACGCTGTAATTACCTTTATTTTGTACTTTATTGTGGCACTTCCTGTCTCTACTCCCATGGGAGTAGGCGTGTTTATTGCCTTTCCCCGGCGCCGCACTGTCTCCTGGGAGCTTAGTGATCATGCGTGTGAACAAGCTGTGAATGAACAGCATTCACCACATCCAGGAAATCAGTGCTTGTGGGCTTCACATGCTCACAAGCAAGATGGAAACAGCCAGCATCACATTTTTTAAGTTATTCTTCAATACGAAAAACAGACAGAGGCGGAAATATTACACCCAAACTGTGAGTATTATTTTGGGGTTAGCAAAGTGTCTCAATGACCTAAAAAAAAAAAGATTGGTCGCGGGACTCCCGCTTTAATTCTAGCATGTTTCAGCCAGTTCCCCAACGCTGTAATCTTGTTTCAAATATGACAAAATAGCTTTGAAATGTAGCAGGACATCTCTGCACTGATGGAATAATGTTACTTAGTCTAATTAAACAGGATAATTGCAATGTACAGCTGTGATTTATTTTTAAAAGCTCAGAGTTCAGCGATGTACGAGGAGACATGGTGGGAAAAGTTCTGTAAAGGTTTAGTAGGCCACCAAATGCAAGAGTTTTCTTTTTTAAATCACGTATCCAGATCATGTTGTTTTGTGCAAACAGTTGGGGTTCAGATTTTCTCTGATCTTTGGAAAGTGTTATACATAAAGGAAAGGATGTGTAGGCTACCAGAAAGTAAAGTAAATATAAAAGCGATGAAAGCATGCATAAGCAAGAAATTACATTTAACAAAAAGTATCAGTAGATCAGAGAAATAGAGAGCTGATGTTACATTAAAATCTTGACTTTTCCTGTAAATGTCGAGCTTGACCCCACCCCTACCCCGTCCTAGGTCTTCTTTTTAATCAATGAAAGTCCACATCAAATTAACAGCTACAATACCGGGCACTTTCACCCCTTTCCTGCCCAGGCCAATTTTCAGCTTTCAGCGCTGTCAAACTTTGAATGACAATTGCGACATTGTACCCAAACTAAATTTGTATAATTTTTTGGAGACAGACAGAGCTTACTTTTGGTTGTATTTGATCACCACTGGGTGTAATATTTTTTTGCTAAACAAATGAAAAAAAAAATGTTTTTCTTAGTTTCTGTTACAAGATTTTGTAGATAAGTAATTTTTCTCCTTCACTGATGTGCGCTGATGAGTCTGCACTGATGGCCACTAATTAGGCGGCACTGATGAGGTGGCACTAATATGCAGCAAAGATGAGGTGGCACAGGTGGGCACTGATAGGCAGTACTGATATGCAGCACTGATAGGTGGCACTGATGGGCAGCCTTGACAGCCACTGATAGGTGGCGCTGATGGGCAGCCTTGACAGCCACTGATAGGTGGCACTGATTGGCCCTGATGGGTACTGATAGGTGGCACTGATGGGCAGCCTTGATGGGCACTGATAGGTGGCACTGATGGGCCCTGACCGGTAGCACTAATGGACGGCACTGATGGGCGGCAATGATGGGCACTGATAGGTGGCACTGATCAGCACTGATGGGTAGCACTAATGGACGGCACCGATGGGCGGCAATGATGGGCACTGACAGATGGCACTAATAGGCAGCACTGATGAGGAGGCACTGACAGGCATCACTAATGGGCACGGAAAAGCATCACTGATGGGCACTAATTGGCATCACTGGTGGGCACAGGCGGGCATCGCTGATGGGGCTGCACTGCACTGTCAGTGTGAAAAGAGGAATGCCGATAACTGGCACTTCCTATTTACACTGTGATCAGCTGTGATTGGACACAGCTGATTACATGGTAAAGAGCCTACATCATAGGCTCTTTTTTTAAATCCAATGACTTTTTTTATTGATATTTTAACATATTCAAATAGACAATGCGTTGCACACATACAATCCAGATACAGATACAAGCAAATAAAACAAGTAATAAAATAATATGATAAAATTTAAAATTTCAAAATCGAATCTCTCCCTCTCCCCTCTAATGCCCCGTACACACGGTCGGACTTTGTTCGGACATTCCGACAACAAAATCCTAGGATTTTTTCCGACGGATGTTGGCTCAAACTTGTCTTGCATACACACGGTCACACAAAGTTGTCGGAAAATCTGATCGTTCTGAACGCGGTGACGTAAAACACGTACGTCAGGACTATAAACGGGGCAGTAGCTTTCATCTCTTTATTTATTCTGAGCATGCGTGGCACTTTGTGCGTCGGATTTGTGTACACACAATCGGAATTTCCGACAACGGATTTTGTTGTCGGAAAATTTTATATCCTGCTCTCCAACTTTGTGTGTCGGAAAATCCGATGGAAAATGTGTGATGGAGCCTACACACGGTCGGAATTTCGGACAACAAGGTCCTATCTCACATTTTCCGTCGGAAAATCCGACCGTGTGTATGGGGCATAAGCCCTCGTCAGTTATAATCCTCCTTCCATATCCGGGCCAAAATCAACCAACCACCTGCTCCATATAGTCTCGAACATCCCTGAGCAGCTTTGATGCAAAAACACATATGCAAACACATATATCATAGGCTCTTCACCATGATCGGAGATGTGGTATGTCCGAGTGACACACCCCACCACCAATCACCGCGCTGCGCATCCTCGGGCATGCGCACACACGGCTGGTTCTGCTGGATGTCATATGATGTCCAGTCAGAACAATGAAACCCCCGCCCGGCTGTCATTTTGCTATAGGCCGGGCAGGAAGGTGTTAAAGGGCAATGGAAAGAGAGGAGGAGAAAGGGGGTGGGGTCACACCAACTTTACATTGAAAAGTTGAGAAGGGTCTTGTTGCATGCATCAGGAATCCACCTCTAGAGGTCTTTAGAACTCTCTGAGTACCCCGCAGATTGATAGACTTCCCTAACAGCCAATGGGCATCGTCCTTATTGCCTTACACTACAGACCCAAAGATAGAAGACTTGGTACTCACGTGACCGTGGGTGCAAATAAACAAGGCTTTTTGGTAGATTTACTAACTGAAACCTTTATATAATTTAAAGGGTGGGCTATGAATGTTTTTTTTTTTTTGTAGCTCCTGTGCCCTAGGCTGGATAACTTTAGTTTCTGACTCTGGGTCTTCCTAAGCCTGGTAGTTGATTACTTCTGCCTGACTCTGGAAGAAGCTCCAGAAATAGAGAAGGAGGGTCAGCCACTAGGTAATGGAATATTTATCTGACCTCCCTGGATGGAAGGCAGGACCTGAAGGTGTGGCTGGGGAAAAGATAAATGTTTGAGAGGGTCTGTTCGGTGCTCTTTCTCTTCTCCTGGGGCCTTTGTCCCTGGGAGGCAGCTTGTGCTACTGCAGAGCTGATGCAGGGCAGGTTTAGCTCTGGCTTATCCTGTAGTCGGGGGAGTAGTGCTTGCATGTTCTGGCTTGTTAGGGGTCTCACAGCCTGGGAGTTTGATTGCTTCCTCCTGCCTCTGAAAGAAGCTTCCAGAGCTTAGGGCAGGAGATTCAAATTGACTATCCTGAATATTTATCAGGTTCCTGCCAATCCCTGGGGGTAAAGTGTCCAGTAGGGAGCTGGAATGTAGATAAATAGTCTGAGACACTGGAGAGCAGGGTTCCTTCTCCCCAGGAGGGTTCCAGAGGCATAGGGGTTGCTGCTTCCAGCCAGCCCATGGACTGAACAGCTGCTCTAAGAGGCCTCAAAGGTGCCAGGACTAAAGGCTTGCATGCTCCGAGCTGATTGCAGAACCACACGGGGTCAGGTCCTGAGAGGTTCCATCTCATTGACTGGATCATGTTCGGAGGAAGCTGGAAGTAGGCAGCTGTCCTGGGGACTTGTGAGTACTGGCGTTAAATTGATCCCTGCAACTATGCGCTGGAAACTGCACCGGGTACCTAGAGTTGCGCATTCACGCAAGGTAAACAGATGCCCAAAACCTTGCCACATGGTCTCCAGTTGTGGGGCCTTGGATCGCTCACCATTAAGTACCATTATTAAGATAGACTGTCCTCTAATCAGTAACCACTCTTGAACGTTGTGAAGTATCCCATGCCAAGTTGTTCTCCCCTGTTGAAGTTCTCCACGTAATGAACTTAAAAAGATACCCCCTAGACTGTTTATTGGAGCCAGTGTGAGTGGACTGTTGCTCGTGCGATTGGGCAGCCTCTACACTTACGCCCTGTACACACGATCGGACATTGATAGGACATTCCGACAACAAAATCCATCAGATTTTTTCCGACGGATTTTGGGTCAAACTTGTCTTGCATACACACGGTCACACAAAGTTGTCGGAAAATCCGATTGTTCTGAACGCGGTAACGTAAAAAACGTACGTCAGGTCTATAAATGGGGCAGAAGCCAATACCTTATATCTCTTAATTTATTCTAAGCATGCTTGGCACTTTGTGCGACGGATCTGTGTACACACGATCGGAATTTAAACGATCGGATTTTGTTGTCGGAAAATTTTATATCCTGCTCTCAAACTTTGTGTGTCGGAAATTCCGACGGAAAAAGTCAGATGGAGCCCACACACGATCGGAATTTCCGATAACACAATCCGACCGCGTGTACAGGGCATTAGTGGGTAAGAACTGGTTAAAATCAGCGACCCTTGGGGGGTGGGGGGTAGCATTACATGATGAAGCTGGGCTGGAGGAGGACCCCCATTCACTAAAGAGTGTTGCAGGGAACCTTGTTGGAGAGCTGTCTCTGGACATTGTGAGTAGGACCTTTGCCTAGAGCTTCATGGGTGCCCGTGCTTTGAGGGTTAGACACCAAGGGAAGCTAAAAGGACTGTGACTGATTTTACAACGTTTTAGATGGACTGGCTGTCCCCTCTACCTCTAGCAATATTTAATGGCTGATGCTGAATAATTTTTTTGCTTGAGAATATGTCCTCCTCTACCTGCGTGTGTTTTTTGGAGTTTCCTGAACTCTCAACCCTCTAGCAGCCTCTGGACAGGTAAGAGAGACCTGGTTTATTTCCAGTGGCCCCTTCAGGGGTGAGTGCTACCAGAGATCAGCATAAATAACAATGTCCACATACGTGTGTCGTTGGGGTGCAGCGTGGTGCGGTGGCAATAACACACATAGCCCAAGTGCTTAGAAAGAACTTGTATTGCAATAATTCAAAGACCGCTCACAATAAACCTGGAGGAAAAACAACCCAACCGGGTACACTGACAGTTCCAGCAGCCTGTAGAGAACAGGTTTCAGCTGAGCTCACAGTGCCTGTTGAGAGGGGCCAAATGTGGCCTGCTTGTCATGTGCCCAAGCAGGAAGAGGCCCAGAGAATTTGAGAGCCCTATGTGGTCTCTCCTTGTCAGGAACCTTTTCCTAACGCGAGTATTGTCCCTACCAGGCAGGGTACCTGTCCCTACTCTACCCTCTCACAAAATGCGTGCCAATCCTGGGAGCCAGGGCCTTAATAAGGCTCTACCTGACCCAAGGTGGCTGCTAGAGTCACATGGGGTGGCAGCACCCAATGGGATAGCTTTCCTAGTGACCCAGGAAACCATGGAGGAACCATGTTCCTCTTGACTTCCTCTCCAACTGCAGTGCCGCTGCAGAAGAGCCCCACCTGCAATGGAGAAAGTAGACTGCGCCTGCCTACACGCATGGCTCTTAAAGGGCACAAAATTCATAGAGGGTTACCTTGTCGTGTGTCATTGCCAAAAGTTGGCACAGAGTCAGTTTACTGACGCAGCAAAGAATCATTCTTTTATCACCTGGAACTTCCCACTTCCCTCTTAAAAAACGAAAAGAAGAATTTATTCAGTCGAATTAAAATTAATCACCATTCATATTTGCATTGGTGACCACTTGAGAAGGCACTACGTCAAATAACATTTTTTTCCTTTACAGCAAATCGTTTTGCCTGTCCTGTGGTGATTAATGTCGGTTTACATTAAAGACATTACTGATTTTCTCTGTTATGGTCCCTAATCTGCATATTGGAAGGCATCCAGCTCATGGCAGCTCTCTGGATATACGGCTCTGCTGGAAACAGGCCCGTCACATCCATTACCCGGCTTGAAATAAGTCTATGGAAGGACGAATGTGTCTTTGACTAGATGGACTCCGGGGAAAACACAAACTATATGTTGTCCCAGGGTGTTCATATGTCAAAGTCGGCAATTCGGCAGAAATCTTAGTCCTCTATGATGTGGTGCAGAAGATCCCAGTGGTCCAAGACTTTAATGGATTACTACCTGAGAGCAAAATTGCAATAATGCCCTTGGCTTACCTTGTAGGCAGCCATTGTGAACCCAACTAGCCATAACAAACAATACAATTTCGCCCTCTACCCATCCCACAGCCTGTTCACTAGAAACTTACTTTTACCTGAGAGGAGTTATTTCACTAAAAACGTTCTTTTATTATTGATGTACATTCCATGTTCCACACCGCCTCATTCCATATATCATGCTCTATATTCCCTATTCCACACCGCCTCATTCCATATTATGCTCTACATTCCCTTTTCCACACAGCCTCATTCCATATATCATGCTCTATATTCCCTATTCCACACCGCCTCATTCCATATATCATGCTGTACATTCCCTATTCCACACCGCCTCATTCCATATATCATGCTCTACATTCCCTATTCCACACCGCCTCATTCCATATACCATGTTCTACATTCCCTATTCCACACCGCCTCATTCCAGATATCATTCTGTACATTCCCTATTCCACACCGCCTCATTCCATATATCATGCTGTACATTCCCTATTCCACACTTCCTCATTCCATATACCATGCTCTACATTCCCTATTCCACACCGCCTCATTCCAGATATCATTCTGTACATTCCCTATTCCGCACCACATCATTCCATATATCATGCTCTACATTCCCTATTCCACACCGCCTCATTCCATATATCATGCTCTACATTCCCTTTTCCACACCTCCTCATTCCATATATCATGCTCTACATTCCCTATTCCACACCACCTCATTCCAGATATCATGCTCTACACTCCCTATTCTACACCGCCTCATTACATATATTATGCTCTACATTCCCTATTCTGGCACCACATCATTCCATATATCATGCTCTACACTCCCTATTCTACACCGCCTCATTCCATATATCATGCTCTACATTCCCTATTCCACACCACCTCATTCCATATATCATGCTCTCCATTCCCTATTCCACACCTCCTCATTCCATATATCATGCTCTACATTCCCTATTCCACACCTCCTCATTCCAGATATCATGCTCTACACTCCCTATTTTACACCGCCTCATTCTATATATCATGCTCTACATTCCCTATTCCACACCGCCTCATTCCATATATCATGCTGTACATTCTCTATTCCACACAGTCTCATTCTATATATCATGCTGTACATTCCCTATTCCACATCGCCTCATTCCATATATCATGCTCTACATTCCCAATTCCACATCGCCTCATTCCATATATCATGCTCTACATTCCCTATTCCAAACCACATCATTCCATATATCATGCTCTACATTCCCTATTCCACATCACTTCATTCCATATACTGTATCATGCAGTACATTCCCTATTCCACACCACCTTATTTCATGTATCATGCTGTACATTCCTTATTTCACACCACCACATTCCATATATCATCCTGTACATTCCCTATTCCACATCGCCTTATTCTATACATCATGATGTAAATTCCCTATTCCACACCACTTTATTCCATATGCCATGCTGTACATTCCTTACTCCACACCCCACCCTTCCATATGCCATGATGTACATTGGATATTCTGTACCACCTCATTCCATATACCATGTTGTGCATTCCTATTCTTTACTGCTTAATTTCATATATCATACCGTCCATTCCTTATTCAATACTGCCTCGTTTCACATACCATGATGAATGTTTTCTATTCCGCACCACCTGCATTCCATATTCTATACTGTACATTCCTTTTCTGCACTGCCTCATTTCATGTACCATGCTGTTTATTCCCTATTCTACACTTCCCATTCCATATACCATGTTAAATGTTCCCTATTCCACACACCCCTTTCCATATTTAATGATGTACATTCCTTATTCCCCTCCCCCATTCCACCCCCATATTCCTTGATGTACAGTCCCTATTCTGCACCACCTCATTCCATATACCATTCTTATTCTGTACTGCTTCATTTCATATTCCATACTGTCTGTTCCCTATTCTACACTACCTAATTCCACATACCATGATGTAAATTCCCTATGCTGCACCACTTAATTCCATAAGCCATGCTGTATGTTCCCCATTCTGCACTGTCTCTTTCCATATGCCATGCTGTATGTTCCCCATTCTGCACTACAAATTGTTGCTGCTGGAGGATTTATTGTTGCTGCTGGGGGAGTTTTTATTGCTGCTGGGGGACTTTTTGTTGCCTCTGGGGGGTCTATTGATGCTGCTGGGGATTTACCAATGCTGCTAGGGATTTATTGTTGCTGCTGGGGAAGTTACTGATGCTGTTGTGCTGTTGGGGGGAGTTGTTGTTGCTGATGGGGAATTTATTGTTGTTCCTGTGGATTTATGCCCCGTACACACGATCGGACATTCCGACAACAAAATCCATGGATTTTTTTCCGACGGATGTTGGCTCAAACTTGTCTGGCATACACACGGTCACACAAATCTTGTCAGAGATTCCGAACGTCAAGAACGCGGTGACGTACAATACGTACGACGAGTCGAGAAAAATGAAGTTCAATAGCCAGTGCTTCTGCTTGATTCCGAGTATGCGTGGAACTTTGTGCGCCGGAATTGTGTATACTCGATCGGAATTTAGGACAACGGATTTTGTTGTCGGAAAATTAGAGATCCAGATCTCAAATTTTGTGTGACGGAAATTCCGATGGAAAATGTCTGATGGAGCCTACACACGGTCGGAATTTCCGACAACAAGCTCCCATTGAACATTTTCCTTCAGGAAAATCCGACCGTGTGTACGGGGCAATATTGTTGCTGCTGAGCATTTATTGTTGCTGCTGGGGTGATTTATTAATGCTGCTGGGGGAGGTTTTGTTGCTGCTGGGGGACTTATTGTAGCTGCTGGGGGAGTTTTTGTTGCTGCTGGGGGACTTATTGTAGCTGCTGGGGGAGTTTTTGTTGCTGCTGGGGGACTTATTGTGGCTGCTGGGGGACTTATTGTAGCTGCTGGGAGAGTTTTTGTTTCTGTTGGGAGATGTATTGTTGCTTGTGAGAGGTTATTGCTACTTGGGAGGGAATTTATTGTTGCTGCTGTGGGTTGTATTTTTTAAAATGGGGTGGTGCTGGGAGATGGGTAATGTAAAGTTTAGCCTTGCAATGAAGGAAATCCACACACGTCTATCAGTCCATGTATGGTATGTAAGCCATAGCAGTGTGCACTGGATGACAAAGCATCAATGGCAATGGAGTGATAAGTTCCAAGAATAAACACATGCTTTTTATATGATATCTGTTACATAACACTATTCTATATCCCTGGCACATATCCCATAGGAAGAGGGAAACTCTGATTATCTAAGATAATATTGTATGTGTCATATAAAATTATAATGTTTTTTTTTTTAATGTTTTAAAGTCTTGTATGTCAGCCAAAAATCCATTAAAAATAACATAAAAGAAAGTACATAATATAAAGGAAAAAAGTTAAAACCAAAAGGTGCAAGGCCGAACATTCTTTTCATATTCATCTTTTCCTAACCACCATCCCACACACCTAGAACAATGGTTACAATCATCAGCCTAAATGTACAGACATCTCCAAAATCCTTTCATTCCGACATTGTCTAGACAGGACCAAAAGAAGAAGAATTAACTCAGAACACAATAAGATGTAGGCCATAGTTCACTTTTACATCACACAGAGATAGGCTTCCTTGTGACCCCATCTTGCTACATGGTAATAATTTAACTCCATGTTGTATCTCAGAAGATAGAACAAAATATTGTATCTCATCTTCACAGTAGAGAGTGGAGACAAGGGTGACCCGTGGTTGGGGGGGGGGGGGGGTACCAGCACCTATTCTTTCAGAAAAAGCCCTGTATATATAAATATCCTTTTACTGTAGAACAACCTTTATCAAACTTTTTACCTCAGAGAACCCCCTAAAATAATGTTGAGGAACCCTTACCAAAATGAACTGATTGGGGGTCAATAGGAAAAATGTCCCTTACATTGGTGGACAATAGGAGGTTTGAATCCCTTCAGTGGTGGTCAGAAGGACACCCCAATCCCTGAGAACAGAAAGTTATTTCAAGGGTTCCTCTGCGTTGAAAAGGTTAAGAAAGGCTGGTCTAGGGGATGTCTTTTTTATGATTTGCTGCTTGTAGAACTTGTAACAGGAGAGGGGTTGGGGTAGTATGGGATACTCCAAAAAGGTGACCTGTAACTGGAGGATACACTTCACTAGGAGAAACTTCTTTGAACAGTCCCGAAGCCAGAAACAGATGAGAAGGCCAGAAATTAGACCCTGTAAGAGCTGTCTCAAAAAGAGAGCTACCGCTGGCACCCCAAAAGTAGAACAGCAGACAGTCACTAGGAACCTGAGCTCAGGTCAGTACTCACAATGTCCCAGGGCAGCTACACACCTACCAACTACAGCTACACAACTTAGATTCCCCCTGAGAAAGTCACGTGTCCTGGTGACAAAACGCATAGGGACGGGGTCTATTGGATGACGTCATTGTGTACAGCGGAACATGGAAGTGCAGTATTTGATATAGGGAGCTGGCGCTGAACACCGGAACTGCATTGGTTGATTGTTACTGAGACTTTTTATGTGGATGCTTTATTTATATCATGTAATGTGAGTTGCACTTTAATGAGTGGCTGAACGTAAAAGTTTTAAAAACGGTTAAGCACCATGAGAGTCTGTTTGTGTTTCTTTTGATGGTTTGATATGGTGGACAAGTGGCTGAAGAGCAAGTAGAACTCAAGCTATTTTTGACCTTAGATTATATGGGGGTCAAATATACCAGGTGAGGGCACAACAGGTGTTGGTGATACACAAGAGGTGGAAGAGCGATAAAGGGAATACATTCAACAAGAGGTTTTTGCACGCCAAGGGAAGAGTTGGAACAAGCACAAATTTAATTATAAAAGGAGTGGAGAGTGTAAATGAACAATGAGGAGGAGTCACAAAGAACTTTTCATTTTTTGGATTTTTGTTTGCATGTATATGCTTTGTTTGCGCATAAGAGACATTTATGCAATACGATTTGGAGTATAGCACTACACCATTGTATCTAATGGAAAAAGGGAAAAATCCTGGAAGTTGCACACTTCTGCAAAACCCCGTAAGAAGGTGTATGACAACCTCAGCCCGGGGTTCAGACCAGACCACACTATCAAAGGGGTCATACGCCTTCTCACAGGGTTTTGCAGAGATGTGTGACTTCCAGGACTCTTCCCTCTTCCATTAGAAGAGCTGGGACAAGCTCTGTCCTTCTCTGCACTCCAAGTGGTTGTTACATAAGAGGACCTGGTGGTGCCTTGAGCAGCACCTGTAAATTTAGTTTGGGTCACTACACCATTTTATATTAATTATATTTTGATATATGCACATTTAAGAGTGTCATAAGGTGGGAGGTATTAAGTGAAGATAGTAGTATATAGATTACCTGTGGTTATACACACCTTCCAGCCTCAACCAGGCACTTTTCAGTGACTTCTCCAGACCAGATTCTTATTTGAAACTGCTGAGTTAGCTCCAAAAGAAATTAGGAATACCCCCCCCCCCCCCCCACATCTCTACTATAGCTGGGACCTTGATGAACATCAGCAAACTCCAGCAGAACTGTCTCAAAGGGGCAGCAGCCCCTGAGGCTGGAACTTCTGCAGCAGAACAAGAACAGGACTATTCCAGACCATAGACTAGTATGTTCCCCCCTGCCACCTACTGTATACCCCTGTTCAGAGATTGGCTGCAGCACAACAAATATTCAAGCTGCCCATTTGATTGAAGCCTCCATAATGCAAGGGGAAGCAATCAGATTTGCAACCTGTGAGATCTAGAACAGCCCAAAGAAATCAATAGCTGCTCCAATGATTAAAGAGAAACCAAAAATAACTAAATTTACCTATCATCCTACCCAGGGCCGCTGATAAGCCAGTACAACTGGCCCTGTTGTACCGGGCCCGGCCAGCTGGGGGGGCTCGGGCAATCTGACAGCAGAATAAAAAAAAATCTCCAACCACCCCCTTTTCTTCGACTTATTTGCAGGCTTTTTTTTTTTTACTTTCTGGGTCCCTCTGTAGATGTTCTTGTGGGTGTGTGGAAGGGACTATTTCTTGTGTTTCGGCTGAATGACACTTCCATGGCCGCGCCGCATGTCATCGTTGGCTCAAGTCCCAGCCAGCCTTCCTTGGCAGAGTGATTTATCTATCTTCACTCATTCATGGGGAATCTCCCGCTGTGTTATGGAGCTGGGGTCTGAACTGTTTTGCGGTGTTTCGTCAGATTAGGCGACCCGTCAGAATGTGTAACAGAAGTGACTTTCCTTCGCGGACATCTTGCTGCACCCCGCACTCCTCCATAGTAAGGATACACTGAGAAGAGGGAAAACGGACATCTTGTTACACCCACCGGAGTTTTGCATTTTACACTTTTTTTAACAGTAAAGTGAGATTATATAGTGAAATACAGTACTTAGAACTCCATCTGACTGGTAAGATGTTGAATTTTAAAAGCAGCGGCAAGCCTGCTGATCTCACAGGTTTGCTAATCTGACAGAAGTTTGCTGCTTTAAAAATTCAACATCTAAACATTCATACGGAGTTCTAAGTACTGTATTTCACTATAAAAACTCACTTTACTGTAAGTGTAAAAAGCGAAACTCCGGTGGGTGTAACAAGATGTCCGCTTTCCCCCTTCTCAGTGTATCCTAACTATGGAGGAGTGCGTGGTGTAGCAAGATGGCGGCGACTAAACGTCACTTCCGTTACACATTCTGACGGGTCGCCTAATCTAACGAAACAGCCCAATGGCAGGAAATTAGATCAGTGCTCCGTCTATCACAGTTTAGGAAAAGGGGCTTTGTTACAGTGAGTGGACGGCCGACTGAACAGTTCAGACCCCAGCTCCATAACACAGCAGTAGCTACCCACTCTGTGTAATCAGGGTGCTGAGGAAGCTGCAGATGGGCACAGTGAGGCTGCAGATGAGCCAGTGAGGCTGCATTGATGGCACTGATGAGGCTGCATTGATGGCACTGATGAGGCTGCATTGAGGGCACCGATGAGGCTGCAGATGGCACAGTGAGGCTGCAGATGGCACTGATGATGCTGCAGATGGGCACAGTGAGGCTGCATTGATGGCACTGATGAGGCTGCATTGATGGCACTGATGAGGCTGCATTGAGGGCACCGATGAGGCTGCAGATGGCACAGTGAGGCTGCATTGATGGCACTGATGAGGCTGCAGATGGGCACAGTGAGGCTGCAGATGGGCACAGTGAGGCTGCATTGATGGCACTGACGAGGCTGCAGATGGGCACAGTGAGGCTGCATTGATCTCTTGTCTCTGCATTGATGGCACAGTGAGGCTGCATTGATGGGCACTTGTGAGGCTGCATCGATCTCTTGTATCATGTCTGCAGTCTCTGACCATCTCCTGTACAGTGTCTGTATTCTCTGACCATCTCCTGTACAGTGGCTGCAGTCTCTGACTATCTCTTGTATCATATCTGCAGTCTCTGACTAACTCTTGTATCATCACAGTATTTCTTTTGGATAATCAAACTTATAACTGGCTGGAGAAAAATAGATATCACTTGAAGACAAACTTGAACTTTGTTTCAAGGCGGGGTCTGGGGAGGGGCCAAAGGCGGGGCTGGGGTGGGGCTGAAGGAGGGACCAGGGGTGGGGCTGAAGGGGTCCCCATCAGTTAGGCTATACAGGGCCCAGTGATTTCTATCAGCGGCCCTGATCCTAGCAGCCTACGGCGGAGGGTGCTACATCGAGCACGGGGGCTGCTGCCCTTGGGAGAGAGCTACTGAGACAAGAAATTGCAGTCTTGGCCTCACTAGCTGCTGGGCTGAGGTCCTGGAGAAAATTGCTTGAGGAATACATTTGCTGGAGGGCACTCCACTGAAGTCCTGGTCTGGAGAAGGATCTTGCTATTTCCCTCACTTCAGATCTACCTATCAATGCTGGGTGGCAGACAGTTCCTGGAACACTGTGAGTAAATACCTTGCTGGGGACTAAAAGTTGAGCAAGTGGCAGAAGGGAACTAAGTGCCAGAAGTAGCTATATGGACCGCTGCTTTATGCTCCTAGATATACTGTACTAGCTATTCCTTGTAACATCCAGGAAAAGCTGCTATTGGAAGATTAATAAGAAGTTTGTCCTCCTATTATTGCTAATGATGGTTTGGGGTATCATGTGACCCTAAACCCCTCTCCTGTTAAAGTTCTTCAGCAATAAAGACCAAAAATGCATCCCCTAGACTGAGCCTGTATTGCTGGTGTGCGTTCAATTATGCTTGTGTGGCAGCCTCTTTACTTGAGTAAAGTAAGACTTCAGTTATTATTTATAGGAAGGATAGACCTCTTTAAATAGGGATCACCTAAGGGCAAATAGAGTAGGAGACAGTCGGACAGATTGGGGTAAGGGGTTCTAGAGGATAGAAGAGGCTCTGGCTAAGTTCTGGAGGTGAGCATCAGAGGAGATGGTGAGGGGGCTAGAGAGCAGGAGGTCTTGGGAGGAGTGGTGTCACGATCAGGGTCAGAGGCCAGTAGCTATAGCCATAGAGAGGCTCCCACCAGCTAGCTGGATATACGCAGCAGCAGATCACCCTGGCAGATGACACAGACTCAATCAAGGTGTGGAGTCATAGCACTAACCGGTGTTCGCCAGAGCTCCCGATGGTGGAGGTGGGTTTTGCTGCGTGTTAGTACCAGGTCGCGGTCCTCAGGATTAAGAGATGAGCAAGCCGGGGTCCAATAGTAGATTTAGCAGGTAGGGATCAAGCAGAATCATAGTCAGTAAACAAGCCAAAGGTTGGTAACAAGTAGTCACAGGTTGTGATCAAGCAGAAGCATAGTCGAGGAACAAGCCAAAGGTTGGTAAAAGAGTGATAGTGGAGACACGGATGGCAGCCGGAAGGCTGACAAGAGCGAGATATTGGCTGAAGAGAGCACAATAATCTGCCAAACAGGAAGTGCAAAAACATGACTAAATTAGGAAGTTCATGGGAGGAGCAAAGGATTCAAGGTTCAAGAGAAGCAAGGATCAAGGCAAAATCGTTCAAATCCCAGGTGGCTCAGCAAGAAGACACTTCACCAGACACAGCAAAGATCTCAGATTCTTGTCCTAACAAGTTGAGAGGACTGTTTGGGTGATATTTGGAGACAAGGGTGGTGATGTAGCTGGGCGCTGAGTTGCAGATGGCTTTGTGGCTTGATATGGTATTGGTATTTTTAATTTTATTTGTTGGGTGAGTGAAAGTCAATGGAGGGTTTGGCAGAGAGGGGTAGTGGTAACAATTGGTAAGGTGGATGAGTAGGGTAGCAGCACTTATGATGGACTGAAGGTGGGATAGTCTGTGTAGAGGTAAGCCAACGGGGAGGGAGCTGAAATAGTAGAGGGGAGAGATAACCAGGGACCAAATTAATAGCTTTGTGTTGGCGTTTAAAAAGCGTTAAAAGTAGCGCGTCACATGGGGTTAAGGTTTAGCTTCAGAATGGGAAAGTATCGCCGGATCATAGGTCTGACGCCGACAACAGGAAATGATGTAGTCCCGGCATCTAAACTACATTTTTCCGGCATGAAGAGCTTGCTGGAAAAATGGGACCAACAGCGCATGCGCCGGTGATGTCATTGCACAAGAAATAAAGGATTACCATGAAAGCAAGAAGGTAGGAAGCCATGCACACAGAGCACACAGTTCAATAGCTTCATTTATTCATTTAATAGAAGGGGCTTACTACCGCTTTAAGAAGGACATATTTTGGAGATGTTACGGAGGTTGAGGTGGCAAGATTTGGACAGTAAGTGGATGAGGGGCTGAAAGAAGAGTTCAGAGTCCAGGATTACAGACAGTACCTCAGTGTGTGAGGAGGGACTGGTGGTTGTGCCATTGATCTCAACAGAGAAGTCGGGGGAAGGGGCAAAGATTACAAGATGTGGTTAACCTCTACAAGGTAGTTTTACCTCTAGTGGGTATACCAACCTACCATACATTTAATTAACAAAATAAATCTTTTGGAACATTTTAGATACTGAAGTAACAACATCAATAAACTATTCTAATTGATTTGTCTTTATTGTAGCTACATATATACAGGAATTAATCTACTGCAAAATATATTCAGCTGGCACAAATGTTTCTAAAATTCGTGCAAATGTTTTATAAATAGGCCCCTAAGGTATTGGTGTTGAAAGCAATTGATACATATGCTATGCCTGGCGCTACATAATTTTTCTTATTAATCCTCCCTGAATTGGTGTCTTTGCCAGGTTTCTGGACGTTGGAGGGCAGAAAGGAGTATGGTAATCGAGAAAGAAAAGTTCAACTTCCAAAGTCTCTGCAGTCGGTGACAGGCACACTTTAGTTTTCAAGTTTTCCTAGCATATATTATATGACTTTTGTTTGATTAAATCTTACTATTTATACGTAACCCTGGAATGATGATGGAGTCGTTGAAAAAGATTAACGGGGAAGATATTAAACACCTTGTCCTGGTCTCATTACTCATAAGAGGAGGACAGCTGATGTGTCATTCTCGACGTGCCACCTTGGCCTGCCAAGCAATATATACAGTATTTACGGCTGACTTGGACTGCTCAAGCCTGAGATCGAAACTTTGTTACCCTTGGGACTTGGCCTAAGGGTACATCACCAGTATATAAAAACTTTTCGTATGGTTAAAAATCTTTACATTTTATTAGTACAAAAAAAAGTCCAATAAAGACAGTAGCTGGCATCATATAGTCACAAAGTATCACCATTTTTCCCACTTGTAAATGGAATAGAATTTTTTTTTTTTTTACAACTAATAGTAAAAAGCTTTTATAAAATATTACTTCTTCCGGACTGGCCATGAGATGATTTTTACATAGATCCACTGGATAAGGAATTTTTCGTCTCAACGCATTTCGTGCAATTAAATTGACTTCATCAGGAGTATTTTCTTGCAACTATATAACCAGACAGTGTTATATAAACATAGACCTTCAGAAAGAAGTTTTCTTCTGAACATGTCTTGTGAATTGAAATTACTTCATCAGGAGCTATTTCTTGTTATTATATAATCAGAGAGCGTTAAAAACAGAGAGATCTTCAGAAGGAAGTTTTTTTTCTTAACACATTTCATGAAAATTAAATTCACTTCCTCAGGAGATATTTCTTGCTACTATATAACCAGACAGCAATAAAAATAAATAGCTCCTAAGAAGGAAATTTTCACATCCCTGTTCTGTTCTGTGAGGAGAGACAGATCGTGTGTTCCTAATAGCTAGGAATCATGATCTGTCATTTCCTCTAGTCAGTCCCCTCCCCCTACAGTTAGAACACACCCAGGGAACACAGTTAACCCCTTGATCGCCCCCTAGTGTTAACCCCTTCCCTGCCAGTGACATTTATACAGTAATCAGTGCATTTTCATAGCTCTGATCTCTGTATAATTGTCAATCGTCCCAAAATTGTGTCAAAAGTGTCCGATGTGTCCGCCATAATGTCGCTGTCATGATAAAAAAAAATCGCAGATCACCGCCATTACTAGTAAAAAAAAAATAATAATAATAAAAATGCCATAAATCTATCCCCTATTTTGTAGACGCTATAACTTTTGCGCAAACCAATCAACATACGCTTATTTCGATTTTTATTACCAAAAATATGTAGAAGAATACATATTGGCCTAAAGTGAGGAAAAAAAAAAAAAAGGGGGATCTTTAATATAGCAAAAAGTACAAAATATTGTGTAGGTGTTTTTCAAAATTGTCACTCTTTTTTTGTTTATAGCGCAAAAAATAAAAACTACAGAGGTGATCAAATACCACCAAAAGAAATCTCTATTTGTGGGAAAAAAAAAGACATCAATTTTGTTTAGTTGCAATGTCGCACGACCGCGCAATTGTCAGTTAAAGTAACGCAGTGCCGTATCGCAAAAAGTGCTCTGTCATTGAGCAGCCAAATCTTCCGGGGCTGAAGTGGCTAAACTCATAAGTGTTTTTTTTTTGTTTGTTTGTTTTTTACCACTATTGTTCCTTTATATTGGCTTTTGAAATTTACAAATGCAGCAATTTCGAAATTGGATGAAAGGTTTAGTGCTGGGAAACACTTTTCTAAAGATAAAAAATACATTTTATATACAACTATATAGATCAGACCAAAATGAGGGACAAATGAGGAGCACGGGGGGGGGGGGGGGGGTTTAAGTGGCCCCACCAATGATTGTGGGGTTGTGTTTTCTATGAGGGTGAAAGTGCTAGGGACCATCAATGAGTGTGTTTTTTTTTTTTAAGATGTGTGTGTGTTAAACTGACACTGATCATCAATTATTGTGGAACTTTTTTTGGGGGGGCTTATCCACTTAAGGACCAAGCCTCTTACAAGCGCACTTTTTTTAAAAAAAATACACTTTTAAAAAAAAAATAAGACAACAGTAAAGTTAGCCCAATTTTTTTTATATTGTGAAAGATAATTTTACACCGAGTAAACTGATACCCAACATGTCACGCTTCAAAATTGTGCCCACTCATGGAATGGCGACAAACCTTTACCCTTAAAAATCTCCATAGGCCACGTTTAAAAAATTCTACAGGTTGCATGTTTTGAGTTACAGAGGAGGTCTAGGGCTAGAATTATTGCTCTTGCTCTACCAATCGAGGCGATACCTCGCATGTGTGGTTTGAACACCGTTTTCATATGCGGGCGCTACTCACGTATGCGTTCGCTTCTGCACGCGAGCTCGGTGGGACGGGGCGTGTTTAAAAAAATTTTTTTTTTCTTATTTATTTTACCTTTTTATTTTTTATTTTTACACTGTTTAAAAGTAATGTAAACATCCCTTGTAATAGAAAAAAAAGCATGACAGGTCCTCTTAAATATGAGATCTGGGGGTCAAAAAGACCTCAAATCTCATATTTACACTAACATGCAAAAAAAAAAAATGTAAAAAAATGAAAAAAAAAAGGCCCTTGAAGAGCTATGGGCGGAAGTGACGTTTTGACGCCCTGCAGTGTCACGGAGACAGGTGGGGGTCATCTTCCCCTCACTTGTCTCCATGCACAGCCACGGGAAGGTTCCGACTTCCTCCGCCGCTGCCGACGGCTCCGGTAAGCGGCAGAGGGCACCAGATCACGGCGGGAGGGGGGGCTTCCCTCCCCCGCCGCCGATAAAAGTGATCTCGTTAAATAAAAAAAAACCGAAGGCTTACAATCACTTTAAAGTACCTCTGGCCATCATAGATTGTGAGATTACTTTTTTTTTTTGAGGGGGAGGTTAAAGTGCCACAGACCACCGACGATTGTAGGATTTATTTGGGGGGGAGGTTAAAGTGAGGCAGACCACCAATGATTGTAGGATTTATTTGGGGGGGGGGGATTAAAGTGTCACTGGCTACCTATGATTGTGGGATTATTGAGGTGAGGGGAGGTTAAAGTGCCACAGACCATCATAGATTGTGAGATTACTTTTTTTTTTTGAGGGGGAGGTTAAAGTGCCACAGACCACTGACGATTGTAGGATTTATTTGGGGGGGAGGTTAAAGTGAGGCAGACCACCAATGATTGTGGGATTTTCTGGGGGGGGGGGTGTTAAAGTGTCACTGGCTACCTATGATTGTGGGATTATTGAGGTGAGGGGGAGGTTAAAGTGCCACAGACCATCATAGACTGTGGGATTTTTTTTGGGGGGGGGGGTTAAAGTGTCACTGACTACCTATGATTGTGGGATTTTTGAGGGGAGGGGGAGATTAAAGTGCAACAGACCACCATTGATTGTGGGATGGGGGGATTGCCACTGACCACTTACGGTTTTAAACAAATGAAAAAAAGTAAATGTACACAATGGAAAAAAAATTAAATAGGTATTATTAAATACTACCAAAAGGAAGAACAATCTGCCTAAGACACACACACATATATATGTGTGTGTTTATATATATATACACACACACATACAGTATATAAATCTTATTTAGGATATAGTCTTGCATGACCAAGTAATTGGAAGTCATGGCACTAAAAACTGAAAATGAAGGGGTATACAGGTTGGTACTCAGGTGGTTGAGGTGGTATTGAGATGATACCCCAACACTACTGTGCCTGTTCTACATGGCAGGATTTTCAGGCTTATGAAGCAAACAATTTAAATCTTTGTTGTTATATTATAATACAAACAGGTGATGGAATGTATTCAGTGTCCATCTCATGGAGTTTCTTTTCTGCCTCCGAGCTCTCCAGCCTGTGGCCCTTGCCCACATTGTCCACTGGTCCATTCTGCTTGCAGCTCCTCTCTCAGGGGCTCCACTTTGGGTTTGGAGACTGTGGAGATGCATGTGTTCATGACATCCTAAAAAGTAATCAAAAATTACATTGAGTATACTGTATGAAGATCAGAAACAAAAAATGCAATTTTTTGCAATCATTCTAAAACTCTTTTTTTTTTTTAAGTCCATTGAAGGACGACATGAAGTCAATAACCTTCATTCTACATCCTACAGGAGAATTAGACAACACATAGATTGTAGGCCAGTCCAGGATAACCCATCTTACTACCCATCTTACTAATGCCTTAGTTTTGTAGCAAAGCATTACCGATTGCATGATCATAAACATAAACTCCAAGAAAAGAAAATCCTCCTTTCTTTCTTGCCCATTGAGGGACACAAGAAGTTCACCTTCGGGGGGCATCCAAAAGCCGTCCAATTGAGGGATGGACAACACAGCAAACAAAAAAGTAAAGAAAACAAGGAAGTAATGAGTTATGTCTTCAGCTCACCACCACCACCATCTGAAGGACCTTATTACCGAAGCTGGCATCAGATGAAGAAGCTGAAGCGTCTATCTGGTAGAACTTGGAAAATGTAAGAATAGAAGACCATGTGGGAAACCGTAGCTTAATGCCGAAAAGCCCAATAAATACTCTCAGGTCTAGTAGAGTGTGCATTGATAGGAAAGGGTGAAACCTGATCCTTAACCAACTGAAGACCAGGCCTATTCTGACACTTTTTGTTTACGTTTTAACTCACATCGGTTTTTCAAACACAATTTTTTTGTTCAATTTTAAATACACTTGAATCATTTTTAAGGCACAAGAACACAATATAATGCCCAATTATTCAGTAACATGTAAAAGATGATGTTACACTGAGTAAATGGATACCAAAGACGCCATGCGCACGCCCGTGGAACGGGCGACAGACGCTGTACAATATATTATCCATAGGAAACACCTTAAAAGCCTTTACAAGTTACCAGTTTAGAGTTACAAGTGAGATCTGGTGATAGAATTAATCGCTCTCAATCTGACGTTCACGGCAATATCTATTTACGTACCAATGTGGGACCGATGCACGCGTTCCCCTTTGCGCATAAGTCCGGTGGGGCGCTTTAACATTTTAAATTATTTATTTTATTATTATTTTTGTTCAATTTTTACACTGTCTCTTTATTTTTTTACTCAATTTTATAGCGATCGCAAGGAATTTAATTATTCCTTGTAATAGCAATATAGCATGACAGATTTTTTTTTTTGCTGAGACATCTGGGGTCTATCTGACCCCAGATCTCTCATCTGCCCTGATCAGACCAAGATCGGATGTTTTCCCAATCCAAAAATGGATTGTTTACATGCTTGCCCAAACCAGAAGTGATTAAATACTCGTCGCTTCCGGTCTCTTATTTTTTTTTTTTTTTTTTGCCACATCAGCAAAGTTTTTATTTGGGAGATATTGTTTCAACTTCCAAGTCAATCTCATCCCTTAATAATTTCACATCATTGTGGCTTACTCTTTTTTCATTGACCATTTAAGTAATAATGATTACAATAAACAATACAAATATCCCCATACAAAGATTTTATACCCCAAGAACCCCCCCCCCCCCTCAAGTAATCCCAATTGCCCGCCAATCCCCCCAACCCTACCCCCCGGCTCTTCCCCCAATGGTCATGGCCTGTACCTATCCCTATCCCTCTCCTTACCATTTACCCTAATTGGGTGTGTAACGTCTGGCTCGAGTTAATGTTTAAACTTCTATTCGGTGAGTTATCCGGCTCAATTTCCCACATCTCAACCGATTTAGGGGAGGACTTATATTTTACCCAATCACTCCACGTCTCTTCATACTCTTCCATCTCTAACCCCTCGCTGTATCTCAGATACTCCAGGCAGAGAATTTCCTCTATTTTATTGAACCACTCCCGCATTGTAGGTCTTCTTCTGTCTAACCAGTGTCTAGGAATAAGACTCTTGGCCGCATTAAGGAGATGCGGTAACAGTGATTTCAAGTACCTCTTTGTGGGCATGTTACTCCCGTGATGTAAGCACGCCCAGGGGTCATCCGGGATCCTCATACTAGTGATCGCAAAAATAATACTCCTTATCCCAGAATTTTTTCTTTTCTGGGCACTGCCACCATATATGTGCCATTGTCCCTATGTCCTTACAACCCCTCCAACATAGTTGCGATGTTTCTTTCTGTATTTTATGTGCCCTGCTTCCGGTCTCTTAGCTCATAGAGATGAATGGGGATGTTCCAGTCCCTGATCAGTTCTATGATCATCCCGTGGAACCGCTAGCTTCAGTGCTAGGGGGGGGGGGGGAGAGGCACCGGGGGGGGGGGGGGATGGGGCGGAGGGAGGGGCTTCCCCCCCTTTCTGCCTCCTGCTGGTACCTCTCCAGTCTAATTAGCTACTAGGTTGGCTTTTACGTTGTAGAGCATCGCTGGCTCTTAAAAAAGATACCAGAGTCATGTCTACAGCTGCAGCCATTTCCAAAGTATAACCACTCAAACTGCCGCAATGTGCCCGTACATCAGCTGGCGGCAAGTGGTTAACGCCATAAATCTGAATATACTATATTGCCAAAAGTATTGGGACGCCTGCCTTTACACGCACATGTACTTTAATGGCATCCCAGTCTTAGTCCGGAGGGTTCAATATTGAGTTGGCCCACCCTTTGCAGCTATAACAGATTTTGTGAGGTCAGACACTGATGTTGGACGAGAAGGCCTGGCTCGCAGTCTCCGCTCTAATTCATCCCAAAGGTTGAGGTCAGGTATTGGGTTGAGGTCAGGACTCTGTGAAGGTCAGTCAAGTTCCTCCAGCCCAAACTCACTCATCCATGTCTTTATGGACCTTGCTTTGTGGTCGATCGTTCCCAAGGCAGACAGAACGGTGGTCTGCCTATGTAAACAAGGCAGATCGACGTTCTGTCAGAGGGGAAGATGGAGATCCTGTGTTCTGCTAAGCAGGAACATGGATCTCTGTCTTTCCTCAGTCAAAGCACTCCCCCCCCCCCCCCCCCCACAGTGAGCAAGCACTCACAGGGAACATATTTAACCATTTAATTGCCACTGATGTTAACCTCTTCCCATTAGTACAGTGACTAATTTTTTAGCACCGATCAATGTATGGGTGTCACTGGTCCCCAAAAAGTGTCACTTGGTGTCAGATTTGTCCGCTGCAATGTGTCGCAGTCCCGCTAAAAATCGCCGCCATTACTAGTTAAAAAAGAATGTAAATTCCATAAATATATCCCATAGTTTGTAGACGCTATAACTTTTGAGCAAAACAATCAATATACGCTTATTGAGATTTTTTTTACCAAAAATATGTAGCAGAATCCATATTGGTCTAAATTGATGAAGAAATTTGATTTTTTACATTTTTTTATTGGATGTTTTATAGCAGAAAGTAAAAAATAGTTTTTTTTTTTTAAATTGTCAAATTTTTTTGTTTATAGCTCAAAAAATAAAAACCGCAGAGGTGATCAAATGGCCTGGTCATTAAGGGGGGCGGGGAACCTTCCGGAGCTAAAATGGTTAAAGGCTAGTAAAAAGAAACAGACTTTTTTCAGCAGTGTTAAAGACTTCCTGGGATTTCAAATAGGATAAATTCAAAATTGAATACAAAAAAATATAATAATAAACAAAATAAATGAATTAAATAAAAAAAAAACAATAAAATTGAATGGAATAGAAAGAATATAATCATCTTCCAAAATTTGAATTCAGAATAGAATACATTGAATAAATTGATTTTGAATGGAATGCGATTCGAATGGAATTCGGCAGATTTGAATTTGAATAAACAAAATTAAGTCCGAAAACTAAACGAATTTAAGGAATTTTTTTTTTCGTTCTGCACATTTCTAGCTCTGACATGAATAGGCAAAAAGCCCCGCCTCTACCAAAATGGCCGCCTCCGCATAGAGCAGGACAAGGCATGGAAAGGCAGCGATGGGGAAAGATCGGCTGCAGGCAGACCACAGGCAGTGGTGACTGGTCCCCTTTTTTTCGGCAAAGCCTCCGGAGGTCAGCTCCTCCAAGAGTGGTGAGCAGATAACACATTTTAGAACTATCCCATCATCAATATCTATTATTCACAAACAATCCAAGCTGAAGAGATATACATACTGATTGCAGGCTGTTGTGGAGTCTCTATAATGGCTGTATGGATTATTTTCAGGCAAACATTTCATACAAATCCAGCAGAAGTACTGTCCACACTTACTACAGGCCATTTTGTTGCACCCAGATTCTTTCTGTAAGAAAAAAAAAAACCTTACAATTTGTCATTTTGAAATAACCTACATAATGTCTGTATACTATAGGACGCATTTGTAAAAAAAAAAAAAAAAAAAAATTGCAGGAGCTATTCATCCTGTAAATTCGTTTCTTTTGCAAATGCGGGCAAAATCAAATGCTGTTAGGCTATTTTTTCTCCAAGTCAAACTTAATTATTCATACAATATAGAGTGAATCTGGACAATACTGCATTACGGCCAGTAGATGGAGCTGATGATCATGGGAAATAGGCTCTGAAGAAATGGCACCGGCGGCCGTTGCTTCAGAGCCCATGCGCCGATGACGTAATCAGTGGCGTATATAGTAAATATCTCCTAAACAATAGGTCATCCTCAAACTGGAGGATGGCTACGTGTGGCTACGTGTGGGCCCAATTTGTGATGAAGTACCTACATAGTATATATATCAGGAAGGTAAGATACGCACTTTTGATCAACTACGGGACCAGTTTGGGATACCCAGGACCTGGCGCTTCAGATATGCTCAAATGCAGCAGTAGCGCAGTTTGAGGGGCAGAGAGTTCCGGGTTCAAAATACCTCTTTGGGTAACTACTTTGTTGGACCCTAATCCAGCCAAGAGAATTTCCAGGTATTATCTGGCGTTGGGGCCTTGAGATCCTGGGTTGATAGGTCGGGCAAGGTCTAGATCAGGGTTTCTCAACCTTTGCAACACAGAGGAACCCTTGAAATAACTTTTCAATCTCAGGGAACCTCTGCTAAAAATGACTATATCTACAACTCATTATACATCAGTGTGATGGTCAGTGGGAGGAATGCTCTTTACACTTGTGGTCATTGGGAAGAATTACCCCCTTACAGATAGCTAAAAATATCAATGGTGTCAGTGGGAACTTAACTGAGCGGCAGAAATAGCTCATTGATCAAGGAAACCCCTAGCAACCTCTGGAGGAACCCAAGGGTTATATGGAACCCTGGTTGAGAAACCCTGGTCTAGATGGATGGAGTTGTCGGAAGAGTTGTGGCAAGAGATCCTTGATACTTATCTTACCACGGTAATATCCTCGACAGATAGGATGATTCAGCTTAGGTACCTCCATAAGATGTATTATACACCGGTTAGAATATTCTGTATAGGTAGGATTTTGCAATTTGTCACGATAAGGCCTGGGGGCTGAAGGGACTTTTCTTCACATGGTGTGGGAGCATACCAAGATAAGGCCTCTGTGGTCTATGGTGACTGAATTTAAAGCTGACAAATTTGACCTCCCCCCCCCCGCGATGCCTATTGGGGATTTTTGAACAGGATGAGTTGGATGTGTACACCAAATTATTCCTTAGAATTCTCTATTTTGGGGTACAGAAGCTCATAGCAAGGAGGTGGATATATACAGAAAAACAGACGTTGGGGATGTGGGTGAAAGTAGTAAGTGATGACATTCTTCTCTATCGTATGACGTATAGGGCGCGGGGTTCCCTCAAAAAGTTTAGAAAGGTTTCGGTGGGTGGACTCGAAAGATACGTTGGAGGGGGAGGTGGATCAATGAACAGTAAAGGGGAGGAGAAGCTGCTCTATGATAAATGTGTTTTGATAAGCCCTGACTGAAGTTAAGGGATAAAAGTACTGCACACTGCTGAAAAAAAGATTGAAGGAGTAGCAACTCTCTCTCAAAAAAAGAAAGGACTTTGTGGGCACAACATGAGGCAAAAATAATTATATATAAAAATATGTCTTTAGTGCAAATTTTAAAAAAATACACAAAGATATGACAAACCACAGCACCCCCTACTGGACAAGGTCAACGGATACCCAAATAACCAGACATGGAGGCATGGATCCTTTCAAAGAGTCGAAAGACAGTCCATTATGTGTAGAAAGAAACCGTGTACATATCAAAGAATTGGGTCCATGAAATCCTCCATGCTTGTTTGTTAACGCATTTCACATCTAATTGCTTCCTCAGGACAAAATGGGTAGGTGCTGATTGGCCATGAACATCAGGTACTGAGTGACACCACACAAGACAGACAGACGGGGAGCCAAGTTCTTCCAAGGGCTAGGATCCAAAAGTTCCCCCTATAGAACTGCTATATTCTTTGTCCCGGCCACCTCGAAGGGCGGTCCAGATGTCCCATTTGTTTGGATCTTTTGGAAGAATTTGGCTCTCCATCTGTTTGTCTTGTGTGGTGCCCACCAGTGCTGCCAATCTGTGCCCATCACTGCCTCCTCATCAGTGCCACCTATCAGTGCCTATAAAAGCCGATAACCGGCTTCTCTAAAAGAGACATCTACACTGGTAATCAGGGCACTGATGATCAGTGTCCTGATCATCAATGCAATCTCAACAGTGCTGCCAATCTGTGCCCACCAGTGCTGCCAATCTGTACCCACCAGTGCTGCCAATCTGTGCCCACCAGTGCTGCCAATCTGTACCCACCAGTGCTGCCAATCTGTGCCCACCAGTGCTGCCAATCTGTACCCACCAGTGCTGCCAATCTGTGCCCACCAGTGCTGCCAATCTGTGCCCACCAGTGCTGCCAATCTGTGCCCACCAGTGCTGCCAATCTGTGCCCACCAGTGCCTCCTCATCCGTGCCTCCTATCAGTGTGCATCAGTGCCTCCTCATCATTGCCCATCAGCGCAGCCTATCAGTGCCCATCAGTGAAAGAGAAAAATTACCTGTTTGCAAAATGTTATAACAAACTATGAAAAAGGTTTTTTTTTTTTCAAAATTTTCATTTTTTTTTTTTCTCATTTATGTAGCAAAAAAAATTAAAAACCCCCCCAGTGTTGATTAAATACCGCCAAAAGAAAGCTCTATTTGTGTAAAAAAACCTTATTTTGGGTACAGTGTGGCATACCTGACCAATTGTCATTCAAAGTGTGACAGCGCTGAAAGCTGAAAATTGGCCTGGGCAGGAAGGGGGTAAAAGTGCCCAGCAGACGAGTGGTTAAGGGGGTGTTACAGGGGGTGTGTCCTATGCCTACATTTTTTTTCCTAATAGGTATCCCTCATTCCCAGATCAAAAAGTTGGGAGGTATGAATATACTGCCCAATCACAGCCCAGAGTCCTGTGTTGACAAACAACACAGGGCTCTCAAGAGAGGGAATGATCGTTTTGTTTCTTTTCTCTGAAAAGCAGGGATAAGAAACAAATATATCTGTAGTAAAAAAAACAGCACACATTACACATTGTTAGGCACACAATTAACCCCTTGATTGCCCGTAAATGTCAACCACTTCCCAGCCATTAGTACAGTGACAGTGTATATCATTAGCACTGATCACTGTATGAGTGTCACTGGTAATGTCAGTGGGAGTTAGACAGTTCCCACAAAGTGTCAATTAGTGTCAGATTGACCTCCGCACTATCACTATCCTATTAAATGTCGCTGTTCACCGCCATTACAAGCAAAATTTCTGTATATATCCCATGATTTGAAGATGCTCTCTTTCAAGCAAACCAATCAATATACGCTTAATGGGATTTTTTTTTTACCAAAGACATGTCGCAGAACACATTTTGGCCAAAATTTATGAAGAAATTAGTTTTTTTTTTTTATTGGATATGTTTTATAGCAGAAAGCAAAAAAAATATTGGGTCTTTTTCGGTATTTTTTTGTTTTTAATATACATAAAAAAAATGCTAGTGGTAATCAAATAGCACCAAAAGAAAGCTCTATTTGTGGGAAAAAAAGGACATCAGTTTTATTTGGGTACGGCGTTGCACGACCGCGCAATTTCCAGTTAACCTCTTCAGCCCCGGAAGATTTTACCCCCTTCCTGACCAGAGCACTTTTTGCAATTCGGCACTGCATTGCTTTAACTGACAATTGCGCGGTCGTGCGACGTTGCACCCAAACAAAATTGACGTCCTTTTTTTCGCACAAATAGAGCTTTCTTTTGGTGGTATTTGATCGCCTCTGCGGTTTTTATTTTTTGTGCTATAAACAAAAAAATAAAGAGCAACAATTTTGAAAAAAAAAAACGCATTCTTTTCTACTTTTTGCTATTATAAATATCCCCCAAAAATATATAAAAAAATATTTTTTTCCTCAGTTTAGGCCGATATGTATTTTTCAACATATTTTTGGTAAAAAAAAAAAAAATTGCAGTAAGCGTATATTGATTGGTTTGCGCAAAAGTTATAGCGCTTACAAAATAGGGGATAGTTTTATGGCATTTTTTTTTTACTAGTAATGGCGGCGATCTGCGATTTTTATCGGGACTGCGACATTGCGGCGGACAGATCGGACACTTTTGACACATTTTTGGAACCATTGGCATTTATACAGCGATCAGTGCTATAAAAATGCACTGATTACTGTAAAAATATCACTGGCAGGGAAGAGGTTAAACACTAGGGGGCGATCAAGGGGTTAATTGTGTTCCCTCCAATGTGTGTTCTAACTGAAGGGGGAAGGGGACTGTGTAGGGGAGATGACAGATCGCTGTGCATACTCTGTATGAACAGACGATCTGTCTCTTCTCCCCTCAGAGAACCTGGGGTACACACACAGATCCCGGTTCTCCATGTGCCCCGAGCGATCGCGGGAGTCCGGCGGTGATCGCGACCGCCGGGCACTCACATCGGCTCCGTGGGCGAGCAGGGGGCGCGCGCGTGCCCCTAGTGGCCACAGGGCGAAGCGAAGTTGCATAACGTCGTTTCGCCCAGCCGTGCCATTCTGCTGCAGTACAACTGCGGCGGCTGGTCGGCAAGTGGTTAAAGTAGCGCCGTGTCGATTACCCAAAAATTCCCCCCGGTCATGAAGGGGGTAACCGTAAAACCTTCCCGGAGCTGAGGTGGTAATATTAATGAATTCATGATTACTTAAAATTGTGCTACTATTGTTGAACCCGTGTATCTTGTAGTTATCTGTGTACATGTGTAAAGCCATATTTGCTCATTGAATATTCAGTCCCTGGTTTGCAGTGTTACATAATAGTCGTGATTTTCTGCTCCTTCTCACCATCAGTTGACTTGTCTAAGGCCGGGTTCACACACATATGCGAATTGGATGAGGGTTTCCCCGCATTCAATTCGCATGACATGCAAGTGTGACCGGCTTCCAATGGAGCCGGTTCACACATATCCATGGCCGGCCGCGGTCCGGATTGAAAAAGGGTCCTGTGCGTGTTTGGGTCCGATTCAAGTGGGAATTCAGGCAAAAATGTGGACCTAAATCGCACCTGAACCGGTGAATAGACACGCACCGAACCGCAGACACGAACCCGCGGCCGCACATATGTGAACCCGGCCTAAGAGCTGGATAGAGGACAGATGCCCAAAAAAAGTACACGGTGGCCGTACACCTGCTCCCGGCACTGGCCAGCCCGGTATGCCTTGGTCAAACTAAGGCTGCTTGCCTGAATGTTGGTGTCACAGCGAGGACATTTCTTGCAGTTCTCCGTTATCCAAGTCTTGCTCTCCCATTCTCGCAATTTTCTCAGGCGGCCTATCTTCCCGCGATTCCTCTTTGGACCCGGCTCATCTATACAGTAAATTGCATATACAATAAATGACAAAATGCAAATTAAGGTCTCAAGTCCATCAGAAAAATGTCCTTGTACAAATAACAGGCATACAAAATTATGTAAATAGTGAAAAATTGGGCGCAAAACCATATACACATATAAATCTCAACTAAACCCACATAGGTGTACCATGAAATATAATAAACCAGTCCAATATAGAGAATTTTATTTTAAATAAAATTATGTATAAAAAAAAATGTACAATGCCTTGAAAAAGTATTCATACCCCTTAAAATATTCTACATTTTGTTATGTTACAACCAAAAACATAATTGTATTTCACTGGGACTGTATTTGATAGACCAACACAAAGTGGTACATAATTGTGAAGTGGAAGGGAAATGATAAATGGTTTTCAACATTTTTTACAAATAAATATGTGAAAAGTGTGGAGTACATTTATATTCAGCCGCCTTTACTCTCCCAACTAAAATCTAGTTGAACCAATTGCCTTCAGAAGTCACCTGATTCGTAAATAGAGTCCACCTGTGTGTAATTTAATCTCAGTATAAATACAGCTGTTCTGTGAAGCCCTCGGAGGTTTGTTAAAGAAGCTTAGTGAACAAACAGCTTCATGAAGGCCAAGGAACACATCAGACAGGTCAGGGATAAAGTTGTGGAGAAGTATAAAGCAGGGTTAGGTTATAAAAAAATCTCCCAAGCTTTGAACATCTCACGGAGCTCTGTTCAATCCATCATTGGAAAATGGAAAGAGTATGGCACAACTGCAAACCTACCAAGACATGGCCGTCCACCTAAACTGACCGGCCGGGCAAGGAGAACAATAATCAGAGAAGAGCCAAGAGGTCCATGGTAACTCTGGAGGAGCTGCAGAGATCCACAGCTCAGGTGGGAGAATCTGTCCACAGGACAACTATTAGTCGTGTTCTCCACAAATCTGACCTTTATGGAAGAGTGACAAGAAGAAAGACATTGGTGAAAGAAAGTCATAAGAAGTCCTGTTTACAGTTTGCGAGAAGCCATGTGGAGGACACAGCAAACATGTGGAAGAAGGTGCTCTGGTCAGATGAGACCAAAATTTAACTTTTTGGCCTAAAAGCAAAACACTATGTGTGGCGGAAAAATAACACTACACATCACCCTGAACACACCATTGAAGGGTTAATGATGTTTCTACAGTGTATGTTCTCCTCAAATATCTATTATCTGAGTTTGACTTTGGAATGTGTTTACTGACTAGAAATATTCAGGCGAATAGATAAGTGTGGCTGAGAACATTTTGACATGTACTCTGAACACTACAGAGATAACCCATATATACACTTTCGTGTGGGGGAGGATACTATGCCTTTTCTCGTAGACACGGGAGCGACTCAGAAGACTCTCTCCATGGATATGTATAATGGGCCAAGGGGAAATGCTGAGCCTTCAATGGGAATTAATGGGATAGTGACCAAAACTTACAAAACACTGCCCCTAGCTGTATATAATGCAACTACAGATCTCATATTTCACCACTGTTTCAGGTAGATACCTGGATGTCCTGTTAACTTGTTAGGAAGAGAACCTATTGGTAAATTACAACTGCTTTTTATCTCGTGAAACGGGTGGTTTATACGTAGATTCCCCTTTTTGTTATTTAAGTACTGATTTGTCAGTTCAGATTGACCCCAATGTGTGGGCATGGAGTAAATTTGACGTATTTGTACTCCATACAAAGCCAGACTTAAGCCAGGGGCAAGTCCAGTTTTTCACAAACAGTACCCCCTGTCTCAGGAAAAGATAGATGGACTCGGACCACTCATACATTCTTATATGGAACAGAGAATAATTAAAAGATCAGTCTCACCTTACAACACACACACCAATCAATTTAAGTGCCCAAGGCAGATGGTACCTAGAGGTTTGTGCAAGATTTAAGAGAAATAAATAAATCTTGTAATACCAATAGCTCCTATTGTCCCAGAGGAATCGTCACCGATAGCATCCATTCCTCATGATTCTAAGATCTTTTCAGTCATAGATGTAAGTCATGCTTTTTTTTCTGTCCCTTTGGACAAAGAGACACAACTACTTATGGCTTTCTGTTTTGAAAAAGTACAGTATACCTGGGCCCGTTTGCCTCAAGGCTATGTCGACTCACCTGCAGTCTACTCAATAGCGCTCCATGAGACTCTAGGCTCATGGTCGGCTGAAAATGGCTCCGTCCTTTTTCAGTATGTTGACGACTTACTGTTGTGCAGTCCCTCCCTGATGGCTTCTCAGTTGGGCACTGTTAGTTTGTTGAAATATCTGTGTAAAGAGGCTCACAGGTTGATTATTTGGGGTTCACACTTACCCCCCGGGGAACGCAAAATAAGCTCTGAAAGGGTCACAGCTGTCATGGGAATTCAGGTGCTCCCAGGGCCCTGGTGGAAGTTATCCAGCTGTCCTCTTCAAGTCCCTATCAACCATCCCCACCGTGAAACATGGTGGCAGCATCATGTGGTGGGGATGCTTTTCTTCAGCAGGGACAGGGAAGATGGTCAGAGTTGATGGGAAAAGGGATGGAGCCAAATACAGGGCAATCTTAGAAGAAATCCTGTTAATTCTGCAAAAGACTTGAGACTGGGGTGGAGGTTCACCTTCCAGCAGGACAACGACCCTAAACATACAGCCAGAGCTACAATGGAATGGTTTAGATCAAAGCATATTCATGTGTTGGAATGGCCCAGTCTAAGTCCAGATCTAAACCCAATTAAGAATCTGTGGCAAGACTTGAAAATTGCTGTTCACAGACGTTCTCCATCCAATCTGACAGAGCTTGAGATATTCTGCAAAGAAGAATGGGCAGCTAGATGTGCAGAGCTGGTAGAGACATCCCCAAAAAGACTTGTAGCTGTAATTGCAGTGAAAGGGGGTTCTACAAAATATTGACTCAGCTGGGCTGAATACAAATGCCCCCCACACTTTTCACATATTTATTTGTAAAAAATTGTGAAAACTATTTATCATTTTCCTTCCACACCATAATTATGTGCCAATTTGTGTTGGACTATCACATAAAATCCCAATAAAATACATTTATGTTTTTGGTTATAACATGACAAAATGTGTAAAATTTCAATGGGTATGAATACTTTTTCAAGGTACTGTGTGTATAAAAAAATGCTGATTTTTTTTCAAAATGTTTTAGAATAGGCCTGGTCTTCAAGTGGTTGCTAGAACCCCATAATCTGCTGTCACAAAATACCAAGTAATCTTGTGTATCACATGCTTTCAAGAAATTAAGTTACCTGAATCAGTAGGTTCTCCAGATGTAGGATCCATGGATTCTGCTAAAAAGAGGTCAATGAGGTGAGTTAAAATCATAGGCTATATGTAGATTAACTCAACTGAATATACAAGAGCATAGAATGGATTTGGGAAAGGGATGGGAGGACACTGACAAACAATAAACCGTAGGCCAAACCATGACGACCCATCCTACAACCAGCATGCTTCAGTTTTGTAAGTGTTGACTGTTTTTTTTTAATATATACTAATAACTGAATTTGGACTCTTTTATCCTTGGTGCATGTCAGTTTTGTAACAAAGTATCACATGAAGAGATTATAGCACATGAAGAGAAATAGCACAAAATAGCACATGAAGAGATTTCCAAATATTTCCGTTTCCAGGACTTGACATAGAAGAAAATCAACCCAACAGCAACAAACCTGATAGGCTTATTATTTGCACCTCAATATGATAAGGAGAAATGGGCCAGAAATGTTAACGTCTGAGCACAGTAAGAGAACTGAGGCATGGTAAACTCAGCTATAAGGATGAATAAGTAGAGGTAGAGACACAAAGTAGGACCACAGCCTCACTTAAATCCAGCACCACCAACACAAGAGAAGAACAAAACATATCAGAGAGAAGGTGGGACATTTGGGTGTAGATGTAGGAGTCAGGAGAGGGTGTCTGCGTTAGTTGATGGCCATGTTGTGCATTACAAGGGTCATTTCACCTAGCTAATGGCCAGGCTATGGTAAGATGGTACCGTTAGAACAGAGAATAAAAAAAACAAAAACAAAAAAAAAAACAAGAAATCTTTGTTAAAAATCCAGCGTAGACTTACATCCTTTACATTTGGAGACTCCATGGTAGGTCATCATACATAGTGTACAGAAAGCATACTGACAGCTTGTGCAAATACCCATTGTGCCACCTGGCTCTTGCATTACAGGAGTCTGACAGCTCAGACGAGGGCAATAAACCACATCAGTCATCAACTCCAAAGTAGACTTCAAGAGGAGACGATCATAGCGGCCGAACAATTCTTCCCCAACCAGTTTCTTTACCTGCAAAAATACACAAAATGTATATTTTTATGGATTTTAATGTCAATTGTTTTTTGGACTCCACATTCACACTATTCAGAGAACAATAAACCCAGATTTCAGCTATGTGCTGTGTTGGGAGGAGATCTTGCTGCCTGTGCTCAGGTTGTATACAGTGCAGGGATGGGAGAAGGAGCTCTGCCAAGTGCCCTGCCAGTGGAGGCCCTTGTCCTCTGCCCTGCCAGTGGTGGCCTCTGCCCTGCCAGCAGTGACCCCTGTTCTCTGACCTGCCAGCTGTGACCCCTGTCCTCTGTACTGCTAGTAATAACTTTTGTCCTGCCAGCGGTGACCCATGTCCTTGGCTCAGCTGACCCCTGTACACTGCTCTGCTGACCCCTGTCCTTCACCCTGATGTCCCCTATGCTTGGCTCTTCTGACCCTTGTCCTTTGCCCTAATGACCCCCATCTTTGGCTCTGCTGCCCCCTGTACACTTCCCTGTTGACCCCTGTCTTACGCACTGCTGTTTTTTGCCCTGCTCACCACTTTCCTCCACCCTGCTGACTCCTGTCCTCTGCCCTACTGACCCTCAGTACACCACCCTACTGATTCCTGTACACTCTCCTGCTGACCTCCTATCCTTTGCCCTGCTGACCCACTGTACACTGCCCTACAATCTGCTGTATACAGCTTTACAATCTGCTGACCCTATCCTCTGCCCTGGTAACAGCACACATGCAAACTATGGCTTATTAGACCACCCACCAGCAGTAGTTTACAAAGTGTGCTGAATTCTCTGATGTAGAGCTACTGAAGGAAGTTACAGGACACAGTACATGATACATGGACAGTTCTCTGTGCATCCATTGTGGTTGGCCATGTGACCATAGAACACAGGGCCAAACAGAAGAACCAAGTGGGTAAGCATCATTGCACCAGTTCTGCTACTTCTATTCAGCTCTGCATCTTGCACCTCTCCACTCTTTGGGTTTTAGCGACCGGCCTCAGCTCATAAGCCACCATGAATTGATGTCTGCATGGTTAGCTAAATATGGAGCCTGAAAAAATAAAATAAACAGGTTACCTGGGCAGGTGTAGCGACTGACGTGCACTTGGGTTCTGGACAATTTAGGGCGTGGACTTGTCCATCTCTGATTTGAATTTCAAAATAGTCTCTAAGGCAGTTATCACAGTACACATGGCTGCAGTCCTTAAAATACGTACAGTCACTGCCCAGCTTCTCAGAGAAGCAGATATTACATAAGAACTGTTTGCTGTCAAAGCATTTCTTCTGTTGGCTCTCATCAAAGTCCAATATGTGTCTGATGAGGTCATACACTGATTGGACATCTTGTATAGCCCGTCTGTCAACCGCTTCCCCTTCGGGAGCAGCTGCGGCAATGCAGAGACTTGCTTTATTTTCTGGAGCAGCTGCAGCATTGCAGAGACTTGCTTCGCCTTCAGGAGCAGCTGCAGCATTGCAGAGACTTGCTTCCTCTTCGACCTCCATCAAAGTGTGCATTCCATTATTGGTAAACTGAACTTCATAAGGTGATTTTATATTCAAGTACTCAAGGGTCTCTTCCTTCAGAAACTGCATCCAAGCAAACAAAACGACACTTCCTCTGTTCTCCTCCCAGAGATCGTCTAACCGCTGGCACATAAGTGTAAGCTGAAATGTAGAGTTCGAAAGAGTTAGAATAATATAAATGGAGGTCACTGCAATTTTTTATGTCACGCAGTATTTGCGCAGCATTTTTTTATTAAACGCAGTATTTTGTGCCACAGTGTAAAACTGTAAATCCATTATTACGAATGTAACGATGCCAAAAGTCACAATACTGCAGATACGACCCAGCTTATAAACAAAGAAAAAAGAACCAATCCACATGGGTTGTAACCTCCACGAGCGTCGTGAAGTCACAGACATGGACTCCACCCTATGTGTTTTGAATTGACCCCTGATGACGTTTTACATTATGTGGGCATTCTTTATCTATTCCACATGGTCATTGTAATGGAGAAATCATGAGCACTATCCATGACATTACCCCACTACCATAACAGGGGAGGGAGATCGGACCATTTTTTTTATCATTGGGCTTGTGAACAGCGCCTTTTGACTTTTATAATTTGGAGTCTAAAGTTTCCGGTAAGGAGGCAATTTATATGGTTTCTGGTGGAGGTGCATCTGGGTGATTGGTACAGTATATTTATTTGCCTTATTCACTCACATTGGATATACATCACGTGAGTTTTGGATTTCGGATTATTGTTTTCTTCCCCATTATTATTATTATACATGATTTATACAGCACCAACAGTTTACGCAGCACTTTACAATGTAGCGCTTTACAACAATGTTCCCCATGGAAAACAGCACGAACATTGGCTCCGGCTGCTGTCAATTAAACTCAGTTAACCAATCAGGAGAGATAGGGGGTGGGGTCCAACCGCGGCTCCATTTCCGATTGGATACCCGGAGCTGCAGTTCAGCTGCTTGCTGTGGGGGCAGGAGGGAGGGGCCAGGATTTCCAGCCAGGGACCGGAGAAGAGGAGGATCCGGGCTGCCATGTGCAAAACCATTACACAGAGCAGGTAAGTATAACATGTTATTTTAATAAAAAAAAAAAATTCACTAAATTTACCTATCAGATGGTAGATCATAAATCTACCAGCGCTACATACACATATCTAAGGGGACTTGTTGATGTTGATATGCGGGAGTGCAAATTGGGGCAGCTGTTCACGGCTGGGGGTTGTTGTCTGTCTGAAAGACTAAATCATATCAAAGGCCTGAATGGAAACGGCCAATCAAATTGCTCAGCCATTCAGTGTCTAGTGAATATAACTAAATTGGTGGTTAGTGTAAATCCCCCTTATATTGGTGGCCAGTGTATAAATCCCCCTTTATTGGCTGTTGATGTAAAATCCCCCATTACATTGGTTGTCAGTGTAAATTATTCATAACATTGGTGATCAGTGTACATTCCCCTTTACATTGGTGGTAAGTGCAGGATTGCCCACTTGTGGTCAGTGTAAATCCCCCTTTACATTGGTGGTCAATGTAAATCCCCCTTTACATTGGTAGTCAGTGTAAATCCCCCTTTACACTGGTGGTCAGTGTAAATCCCCCTTTACATTGGTGGTCAGTGTAAATCCCCCTTTACACTGGTGGCCAGTGTAAATCCCCCTTTACATTGGTGGTCAGTGTAAACCCCCCTTTACATTGGTGGTCAGAGTAAATCCCCCTTTACATTGGTGGTCAGTGTAAATCACCCCTTACATTGGTGGTCAGTGTAAATCCCCCCTAACATTGGTGGTTGGTGTAGAAGTGTCATCTTACATTGGTGGTCAGTACAAATCTCCTCGACAATGAATGTCAGTGTAAATTCCCCCTTACATGGAGGACATTGCATATTCCCCCTTACACTGGTGGTTAGTGTAAATGCTCTTATTACATTGGTGACAGTGTAGAAATCCCTCTTAAATATTGGTGGGTGGTGTAAATCCCCCTCACATTGATGGTCAGTGTAAATCCCCCTCACATTGGTGGTCATTGTAAATTCCCCATTACATTGGTAGAATCCCCCACTATATACTTGCCAAAGATTTCTAGCTTTGCTCTACATGATTCAGAATTTGTCACAGTGTACTGCCTACTAACTAATCCCATCCCCCCACTACTGCCACTGATCCCATAAACCCCCCAGAATTGCCACTGATCACACTCCCCTCCCCAGCATTGCCACTAATCTCAGGAGTCCTAGGATTCCTAGGAGTTGTCTGTCTATTGATGGGTCCCCTCACCTCCCCAGTTCATGGTGTGCAGGCAGTGAGGAGATGATGTGCTGTAACCTTTAGCAACCAATCAGTGAGCAGTAATGCTGTACAGTAACCTTTAGCAACCAATTAGTGAGTGGTATAGATGTTCAGTAACCTCTAGCACTCAGTGAGCAGTATTGATGTATAGTAATCTCTAGCAACCAATCAATCATGTAAAGAAAAAAATTGCATGCAAGAGGGGGCCCAAGAAAATGTTTGCCCAGGATCCAGTCAAACTTAAAGACGGCCCTGCTGCTGCCAGGCAGACCCCTGGGTCTGAACAGTTTCTTGATTAAAGCTTCTGCCTAGCTCAGCTGGGGCCCTTTAATGTTGGTGCGCATAACAGTGTGATGATGCTTTAAAGGGTGGCGTTCAAAAAGGGTCTGAAATCAGTCAGTAGGTAGGCCCCTTTAAGTTAACTAGGCAAAGGCAAATATAGCTGGCAAAAGGCATGTCCTATGATAAATGCTCAGGCTGTCAAAGTCCGGTTAGTTGAATGCCGCTGACCAGTGAGGGTGTAGGCTAAGGAAAGGTCGGTCCTTTGTAATGCATCAGAAATTAAGAAGGCAGAGCTGACACCATGTGCTCTCAAGTCAAAAAGGAAGGTAGGAGCACACGTTATTCTCAGAAGATGTCAAACTGATCCCAGATACTAGCTAAATGCACCATTTGCCAACCACACAGTCTTTACCTTTTAAAGTACTTCAAATAAATTCAACATTTAAAGCCGAACTCTATATATGATCCATTTTTTTTTGTCAATCTCTTCTGCCCACTCCTCTCTAACCCATCCTGTCCGGTGTGGAAGTTTCTCTTGCCTAGTGAAGCCAATTATACTCATCTTAGTCCTCCCATCCAGGTCGCTCGCTGACACCATTACCTCTTCACAAGTTACCTTTCACCTTTAAATTCCATTCACTCTCACTGGTCAAATCTCAAACCTCTTCTGAATCCTAAGAGGACCTCTCTGCTGGACAGTCAGTGCAAATTGTCCACATCATGCAGACAGTGTTGTGGACACCAAGAAGAAGGACCCAGTCCGGGAGGATCACGTGATTAAGGTAAGTGAAAATGGGGGTTTTTCTTCGTTTTTCTTAACACAGCGATCAGAAAGAGAGGATGGGAAAGGGAGTTGTGCTTGCCCCGATCATAAGGATCTCATCCTTCCCACCCAAAATACCCACTTACCTGAATCTGACTGTCATGAGGATGAGTTATGGAGATGATGATGGTTGAAGATGATGAGGGCATGGGCGTCCGCAGCACAGGGCAAGGGGGGGCAACAGCCCCCCCCCCCCCGAATCACAAAAGGGTAGAGGTCGACCGATATATCGGAGAAGGGAGGAGGAACGTGGGGTTCCTCCTCCCTTCTCCACACGCTGTTGGCAGAGCAGCGCAGCGGTGTGTGAAACTGTATGGAGAGAGAGAGAAGAAGTCAAAATTGAGGTTGGATGTCGGGGGTGGGTGGGACCGGGGGTGGGCGGGACCCACCAGCTGTCCAACACTAGCCAATGGGATGGAATCTGGGAGGGCTGCTATGTGTATGTGGCCCCGCCCCTTTCTTAAACAGCCCAATCATTGGCTGGATAGCTGCTGGGTCCTGCCCACCCCGGGTCACGCCCACCTCTGTCATCACGCTGAATTTGTCAGCTCCCCTATCTCTCTCCATACAGTTTCACACAGTTACACTATCGGCTCTGAAACCTGCCATTGCCATCCAGCGTCACCTGCCAGTGCCATCCAGTGCCACCTGCCAGTGCTAATCAGTGCCATCTGCCAGTGCCACCTGCCAGTGCCAATCAGTGCCATCTGCCAGTGCCACCTGCCAGTGCCAATCAGTGCCACCTGCCAGTGCCACCTGCCAGTGCCAATCAGTGCCATCCAGTGCCATCTGCCAGTGCCAACCAATGCCACCTGGCAGTGCCAATTAGTGCCATCCAGTGCCACCTGCCAGTGCCAATTAGTGCCACCTGCCAGTGCCAGTTAGTGCCACCTGCCAATCAGTGCCAACCAGTGCCAGTTGCCAGTGCCACCTGTCAGTGCCACCTGCCAGTGCCAATCAGTGCCACCTGCCAGTGCCAACCAGTGCCACTTGCCAGTGTCACCTGTCAGTGCTACCTGCCAGTGCCAACTAGTGCCATCTGCCAGTGCCTGCCAGTGCCACCTGCCCCCCAAAAAATCAGCCTAAAATATCAGCCGCAAAAATCGGCATCATATATCGGCCATCGGCCGCCCCGATTTCTAAATATCGGCATCGGCCAAAGAAAAACCCGTATTGGTCGACCTCTATAAAAAGGTGTTGAAGAGTGAAGACAGTTGCCCTGTTAAACGCAATGGCTGCCGTGGCCGCCTCCGCGGCGGCCATGTACTTTTTTTTTATGTCTGCTGGCCTGGGGCTGCTCTCAGTCTGTTCTGACTTATCACAGATTGATACAGACATTTGTCCCTCCCTCCCTCACCCCCCGGCCCGATCATCGGACTGGCTCTGACTGCCACTCGGGCCTCTGCTCGACATCTCGGCTGTTCCCGGAACATGATTGGCTGCCTCAGCCTGCCTTTGTAATGTCGCTATGCCGATCCGGCCGGTGCGGCGCCGGCTCCTCCCACAGGTGCGTGCAGTGACCGAGAGAGAATACGCTGCCAGTGCTATCGCATCACTGAAGAACCACAGGTAACAGCACTGAAGTGTCACTGTGCTAGTTAGGGGGAGAATATATATATATATATATATATATATATATATATATATATATATTGCTTGGTGGAAAGTTGGACAGCTGAGCTATTGCTAGAAAAATATATTTGTGTTGTGTGTTGTAATATCTTCTTCACTTTGTATGGAAGTTACTCCGTCTCTCAGGCATACCAGTCCATGATGCCCATATAAATATAGCCTAGAGAATGTACATCGTTCTATTTGCAATGTATTGCAATACATCTGTTGTGGCCATATTTTGATCTTGATGAAAACAACCTATACAGTAAATGCTGTTTTCATAAAGATCAAAATATGGCCCTAACAGATGTATTGCAATACATTGCAAATAGAAAGATGTACATTCTCTAGGCTATATTTACATGGGCATGGAGTGAAGCTAAATCATCTCAAGAGCTATTTCACACTGCCATCTGGCCGCGTTATCTGGTAAAGCGCCTCTGGTTTTAGCGGCGCTTTACCATCGTTTTAGCGGCGCTATTCGGCCGCTAGCGGGGTGCTTTTAACCCCCACTAGCAGTTGAAGAAAGGGTTAAATGCGACTGTGTATCGCTGCTGCCGAAGCGCCCCCCCCCCCCCTCCGAAAAAAGTTCTGCGGACGCCCATGGATGAGGGAGTAATACAGATGAAGATGGAGGGGAGGAGGAAAAAAGGAGAGGTCTGTGTTCTTTGCAATGTATCACAAGTGAAGATGGCAGGGTTGACACCACATGCTTAGGAATTCAGAGCAAAAACAAAAAACTTTGAAGTGATATAAAAGAGGAAGGTAGGAGCACAATATATTTCTGCCACATCACATAAGCACTGATTTATCTATACTTGCTGCATATTAAAAGGATGAAGTGAATACTTTACCTGTTCTGGTGAAAGCCACTTGCAGCTGAGTGTGAAGATGGGGCTCGTAGTAGAGGGATATCCTGGTGGAAGCTCAAAGTCCAGGACAATTGGTGGTAGAAAGGAAACCGTGTTCTCAAAGCTTTCCAACATGGTGTTTGATGCAGAGTTGCCTAAAGACAATAAAAAAAAAAAATGAAAGGTTTTCATGTGCAAGGTTTTCTTGTTTGGTTGTAACACAAAAAAGTCTACTATGCTGTTGCTCTAGACTAATGCCATGGGGATCCAACTCCTAGTAAGGTCCAAAAGTTCCAAGGAATTAATTTTCTGATTGTATAGCTAAAGATAAGGACTATGCCAAAGCCCAAAGGTCTTGCTGCTTTTCCAAGATTCACTGGGTAGTAGACATGTGCGCTTCGTGTTGTTGCAAATAAAGATTCGGACAAAAATTTCAGAATCTCCGAATCACAATAATCAAAATGAATTTCAACGAATTTGAAAAAAAGTTATAACGAAAACATCAAATTCATTCACATTTATTAATTTCATTCAGATGATATGATGTGATAGTTTGGGCCTTTTGTTAATGTTCCGAAATGACGTAACAAATGATCCAAATTGATTCAGACCCTTTCATTTTTCATCTTTGGATGAGGGTGACGCAGTAGTCTTTGACTCTTGGATAATGAAAGCTATTGGCCACTGCCCTGTTTATAGTCCCGACGTACATGTTTTACGTCACCGCGTTCAGAATGATCGGATTTTCCGACAACTTTGTGCGACCGTGTGTATGCAAGACAAGTTTGAGCCAACATCCGTCGGAAAAAATCCTAGGATTTTGTTGTCAGAATGTCCGAACAAAGTCCGACCGTGTGTACGGGGCATAAGGCTCCCTTAAATTGGTGGTCAGTGAGAGAACCCCCGGAGAAGGAACCCCTTACATTGCTGAGAGGTCCCTTTTTTAGACACAGCTAAAAAGATAATTGTTGTCAGGTGTCCGTGGTTATTTACCTGAGAGAGGAAGCTCAACCGGGCCTGCAGCAATGGCTCTGCCAAATGATGTTGGTGCTAGACATCTGCAGGCAATGCTAGTTGGGACTCAGTCCACCACTATTCACTACTCAGCGAACCCCTAGCATCTTCTGGAGGAACCCTAGTTTGGAAAGGCCACTACATACCATTAGTGGTTGGCTCAATTGCTGCATAAAGCCATTATAATTTGTTTTTTCATACCAGTCATATACTTGATACAAGTATTAAGAAGCATAAAATCTAGACATATTACATGCATTTCATCTGACTTACATTTAACAGCTATCCTAAAGTTTGGAGGAAGTTCCAGACACACTTGGATTTCCCCTCCCGGAGCAGTGTCAGCTCTCCTAAACTCATCTTCAGGGTATATACTGCTAAGAGCCAGAAGCTCATCCTCCTGGGCTTCCTGATTCTCACGGGCCATTGGATATCTGTGGAGGTCATAAAACAGAGCAAGTCAATCATTTCAGTCAAGCTGCTATTAGTATGAGCACACTATATATTGCTTACCAAACAGTTCACCATTGGGTTTAACCGCTTCAATACCGGGCACTTTCACCCCCTTCCTGCCCAGGCCAATTATCAGCTTTCAGCGCTGTCACAGTTTGAATGACATTTGCGTGGTCATGCTACACTGTACCCGTAAGAAAATATTTATAATTTTTTTCACACAAATAGAGCTTTCTTTTGGTGGTATTTAATTACCACTGGGTTTTTTATTTTTTGCTAAATAAATGAAAAAAGACAGAAAATTTTGAAAAAAAATGTTTTCTTTGTTTCTGTAATGCCCTGTACACATGACCGGTTTTGCCGTCGGAATAAACTCCGAAGGTTTCTCCGACGGAACTCCGACGAAATTCTGCTCAAGCAGTCTTGCCTACACACGGTCACACCAAAGTCCGACCGTCCAGAATGCGGTGACGTACAACGGGACTAGAAAAAGGAAGTGCAATAGCCAGTAGCCAATAGCTTCCATCTCGTACTTGCTTCAGAGCATGTGTCGTTTTTGGTCCGTCGGAACAGCATACAGACAAGCGGGTTTCCCGATAGGAATTGGTTCCGTCGGAAATATTTAGAACATATTCCATTTCTAGATCCGTCAGAATTTTTGAAAAAGAAAATCCGATGAGGCCTACACACGATCAGAATAGACGATGAAAAGCTTCCGTCTGACTTTTTCTGTCGGACATTCCGCTCGTGTGTACGCGGCATTAAAAAATTTTGCACATAGATAATCTTTCTTCATAAATTTAGGTCAAAATATGTTCTACTACTTTTCCATGGTGAAAATAAACACTGATTTGGGTTTTTATTGTGTCCTCAATTCCTTTCTCTGTCTCAAAGGTGAAATGTCAGAGGTCTAGTTTTAGACCCCTGATATCTCACCAAAGCCCCCCAAACAGTCTCAGCTGCACTGAAGATGAATGAATAGAAGACAGAGGCTCCTGTTCATTCATAAACTGAAGCATAGAAAAAAAACAGTTTACTATGCTTAGTTATGAATTAACGCAGTGTGTGATCAGTACCATTCAAAAAAGTAAGGGGCCAGTAAATTACATATTTACCAGCCCCTTCCTCCGTTTTCCATTCTGAAATATAACCTCTACCCCAAGGGACAGGGAAGCCAGCAGTGCTGTGAGAAGAGGGGGGGGGGGGGCACAGTGACAGGGGGGCACACAGGGGGAATCAGAAGCAGGCAGAACAGGGAGGGAGACTGGTGCAGGGAAGCAATTATAGGAATGATGCCCTGTGTCTGTGTGTCTCCCTACAGCAGCTGAAAGCCAGAAAGAGGGAGAGAAATCATCTTTCAGCTGCTGCAGGGAGAGACACAGACACACATTGTTCTGTAATTGACCCTCTACCCCATTGCACTGATTCCTCCTGCTGGTTGAGCCCCCCCCCCGTGTACCCAGGCCCCCTTCATCAGGACCTCTGGTCCCCCCTTATTGGCGGCACTGCCTATAGGCGTAACAAGTATATAATCCTTGCAACTTAGGTTACGGGAAAGTTACACACTTACAGTACGGGGAAGTGCCACAACTGGAAGACAAAGTACTGTGAATATATAAAGGGTTGCTGGGTGGATTTGACACCACATCCCAAAAATCTCATGAAAAAATCAAAAAAACAACAAAATGGACTTTCAGGTGCCCCCAAAGAGCAACACGTTGTACATTATGTATTTTCTCTTAAAATCAACTGTGAGAAATCCCAGTTTTTGGAATTTCCTTGCTGTGAATATAATAGAGGTAAATCAAATGTTTACAGCTGAAAAGTAAAGGCCCTTACTTAGAGTTGGGCTGACACCACTTTGAAAGGGTTAACTGCTTGTTTATGTTTAGGGGACCACATAAAGCAGTTTTACTTAGCCGATTCTCCAATCTTGCAGGCTCCTCTGTACAGCAAGATTGGTGCCAGCAGCTTCTTCTCAGATGCCCCTGATGTCATCAAGACCTATGCCGCTCTCAACACTGGTTGAGAATGGATGCTCTATAGTATACTGATGCTTCACTACAATGTATTTTATTGAGGCATAAAAACATTGAAATTGGTGATTTGTTGTAACGTTATATGTGGCACACGGTCCTGGAGGTTGCTCACAAACCACTGTGGTGTCCTGCTGGACCTTTAGAGGAATTAGAGAAAAAATTGAAAAGATAGGAGCGCTGCACTAGGTCGTACAATTCATAAAAGATTTTTATTTTGCAACATTGCAGAATAAAAAAAATGTATGGACTGTATGAACTGGTGTGGTCCCCCCATCTTTTCAACTCTCAACCTTTCTCCGAGGGTCCAACAGGACACCATGGTTGTTGGTGAGCAGCATCCAGGACCACATTTAACATTACAACAAATCACCAGAAGGTTCAGTGCTAGTGTGTTTCTCCCATCTTTTTAACTCATAACTCTTCTCCGAGGATCCAACAGGACACCATGGTTATTGGTGAGCAGCATCCAGGACCACATGTAACGTTACAACAAATCACCAGAAGGTTCAGCCTTTGTGCAGATCTTCCATTGTTTCCATTTTTTTAGCAAACGTCTTAGAGGGTCCAGCAGGAAACCACGGTTGTTGGTCAACAGTTTCCAGAACTATGTACCACATATAACGTTACAACAAATCTCCAGAAGGTTTGACGCTAGTTTAGTGCTCCCATATTTTACATTTTTTAATAATCGATCTTAATATAGCACCCTCTAGTGTACAGTCTAGTGTGAGGAAAATGTATTCTGCTCACAGTAGCTGTGTGAGTGTCAGGGCTGGGCTTAGCTGTTCAGCCGCTCAGCTGTCGGCTAATTGCCAGCTCCCATTTCTCTCCACAGTTACTCAGCTGTTGATGATATCCTGCTCATCAGTCCTGCCTACTTAAGCCATCCAATCTAGAGGATCTCTGCCTTCGCCTTGGTCAACATCACAGAGATGATCTCCTGCGTTCCCGTTTAAAGACTTGCTTTGCTGACATCCCTTCTGGCTCCAGATCCTGCTTGCTGTTTCACTACCTTGATCCCTGACTTCTCGCTTGGCTCACTGTCTATTCCGGTTACTGAACTTTGGCTATGTTTTGACTACGTCTGTTCTTTTTACTTTTATTATTAAACAAGTGTGATTTAACTGTACTTCTGTTTCGGTCTGATTTCATGGTTTTTGACAGTGAGCCTGTATAATTGTTTGGGGTTAATGTAGGTCAGGCTAGAAGTCTCTACAGGTCTGGCCTCTGGTACCTCCCCCTGGTTCTAGAAGCTACTGGAATTTTCTAGAAGCTAGTGGGTGGAGGCCAAGAGGCCAAAATCTGCATATTTATGGGGACCTGGCCAATCCCCAGGCAGGAGGCCTGCCAGGGTGGTCAGAACTGGCCCATAAATATTGTGGAGCCTGGCCAGCAGGGGAGCAGGTAGTCAGGTGGAAGATGGGGTGCTGAGGCTGTGTCGTGGACCCTGGGAGGGGACCCTGGGGCTGAGGGGGCTCTGACTCCAGGCTGGAGCTGAGTAAGGAGAGAAGCTGGACAGAGGGATCTCCAATATCCATCAGTCTCTGCTTGGAGACACCACGGCTAGCATGGGAAGACCTGGACAGCAGTCTTTTCCAAAAGCAGCAGGATTCCAGGGACAATGTAAGTACCTCTACATCCCCCGGGGCTTAAACGGGAGAAGACTGCCAGACTTAATATCCAGCAAGCTTCCATCCTAATTTTTTGTTCTGGGACACTTTACAAGGCAGCCAGGTGAGCAGGTACTTAGAGCTCCTGCAAGTATGGAACTTTGCTAAATTCCACTAGGGGGACACAGACCTCCTACAAGAGAAATTCTTTACTGCTAATTCCAGAGAGACTGACATTATTCCAGGGGGAATACAGTCCAAGATTTTCAGCCATTTTTCAGCATACAGAGTGAAGGAAGTTGTCCTCAAGTTGTCCATTTAAGTCAAGTTTGGCATTTCATGATTCCTCTTCCCCACCAAGTTGGTTCCCCCCCCAATAAAACAACAAAAACAAGCCCATGGACAGATTTCTGTCGCTGAATGAAAGGTGGAAAATGCGTGTTGCCTGGCTGTGCAGGAATAGGGGGACCCAAAAATCCGACGGCCCTTTAAGGGGTAGCGCTACATAAAGGCAAAAACAACAGCACCAAGGGCTAATGTTGCGTGTATAAGGAGCTAACGCTCTGTCTTACCACCTGTTTGATCCAACGCTGGCTTTGTGTTCCTTCCTCTATCCGGGAAACAAAGTCCATGTGGTGTAGGCGCTGATAAGGGCGAGGCTCTTGTGATTGTTGTAGCTATTGCCCTATGAATCAGCTGTCCTGGCAGCGCTGGTCAGCAATCCCTTCCCCGTATAAAGGGAGACATGTGGAGCTCAGCAACAGTGTCAGTGACACCGCCAGTTGTCATTTCTCTGTGTTCCATAAGAGGGATTTCCCGGGGCCTGGTCAGAGTTGGGGAAAGGTCACAAGACAAAGTGTGACTAACACACCTTGCGGCTGATATTAACCCCTTCTTAGCTTCCCTAAGCATGCTGTTATGCAAACATACAATTTATTAGCCAAATATTCCAAAGTCTGTGTCTCCTTTAACCCCTTCAATACCAACCACTTCCCCCCTCCTTCCTGCCCAGGCCAATTTTCAGCTTTCAGAGCTGTCACACTTTGAATGACAATTGCGCGGTCGTGCAACGCTGTTCCCAAATTACATTTTTATAATTTTCTTCGCACAAATGGAGCTTTCTTTTGGTGGTATTTAATCACCACTGGGACTTTTTTTATTATTGCTAAATAAACAAAAAAGGCTTTTTTCTTCTTTTCTGTTATACAATTTTGCAAAAAATAATCTTTCTTCATAAATTTAGGCCAAAATGTATTCTGCTACATTTCTTTGGTGAAAATAACCCAAGTCTGTGTATATTATTTAGTCTGTATGGAATGATATAGAGTCCACAAACTATGGTATATAGTATACCTGAAAATTGATCAACCCTAATGTACTGATGATCTCATTTTTTGAGGCCCTGAAATGTCAGGACAGTACAAATCCCCCCCCCCCCCCCCGAATGATCCCTTTTTGGAAAGTAGACAGTCCAAGGTATTTAGTAAGAGGAATGGGGAGGTTTTTTTTAAGTTGTAATTTTTTGTCACAATTTTTGTAAAATAAAGGAATAAAAAAAAAAAAAAATTTTTTTTCACAATATATACTGTATATCTATCTATCTATCTATCTATCTATCTATCTATCTATCTATCTATCTATCTATCTATCTATCTATCTATCTATCTATCTATCTAATCTATATAGATAGATATTTATATATCTATATATACATATCTATATCTATATCTATATCTATATCTATATCTATATATATATATAGATATATATATATATATATATATATATATATATATATATATATATATATATATAGATATATATAGATAGATATATATATATATAGATAGATATAGATATATAGATATATATATATATAGATATATATCTCTCTCTATATATATAGATATATATAGATATATATCTATATATATATATATAGAGAGATATATATCTATATTTATCTATATATATATTTACATACTGTCACCAGCGTAGTACAGCATCATCATATAACTGGTGTGGTGGTGATCAGGGATGCACACCCTAATGCAATAGGCTGCGTCCACCTATGTTGATAGTATGTTTAAAAAAAAAACAATTTTATTACTTTTTTCTTTATTTACAATTTTTTTTTTTTTAAATTTGCATACTGTGACCAGAGCAATACAGTGTTGCCATAGTAGCATTGTACTACTCTGGAAAGGTGATAAGGATTTTTTATTTTTGCACACTATGATTGCTTATAAGAGTGAATATCACCGTAATAAGCAACCATTTTGACTGAATGAAATTGATTCATTCAGTGTTTACTATTCTGATTAGCTGTGATTGGCCACAGCTAATCTCATGGTACAGATGGCCTGTGATTGGTCTTGCCTGTACCATGTGATCACTGTGACCAGACATAATGAATGGGCATGAATGTAAGCCATCCATTGCGTACAATTGTCATGCGATCTGCTGGGATTGGTCACAGCGATTACATGGTACAGGAAGCGGGCTGCGGAGCGTTCTGGGGAGGACGTCGTATGATGTCCACCCAGATCTAGAGAGACTTGTAATGATGATTTAACCTATTCCCACCCGACCTTTAGTCAAATGACGGTCGGGGCAGGAACTGGTTGAATCATCAAGTCAAACCAAATCTCCTAGTGGGCTAAATTGTACCTACTTATTATTATAATACGGGATTTATAGAGTGCCAACAATTTGTGCAATTCTTTACAATATAGTTGCAATACAATTCAATGCCACAGGGTTAAGTGGACGTTGTGAGCTTACAATCTATTAGGGAGGGGCAAGTGATATAAAAGGCAATTACTGTGGGGGATGAGTTGATGGAGAAAGTGAAAGCTCAGTTGTTTAGGTGGATGAGGGATAAGCTTCTCAAGGGAAATTAGTTTCCAGGGATAGCCTAAGGGCTAAAGACTGCCTAACGTACATGCACATTACGGCTTTTAAGTGGTACACCGGGGAGGGGGGGGGGTGTTAAAAACATGTGCTATGCTATTTTCAGTCGATGAATGTTTTATCAATTTGTTTAAATTGTATCTATTCATATACTGTAATTGTTACAATTGTTGATTGTTCTGTTTCTCAACAAAACTCTGTTTACTTTTAGTCATTATTGTGCCTGATATCAATTATATCTCCTGAAGAAGCCATTACCGAGGCGAAACATGTAGAGATGAAATCAGTCAGCACGTGTATTAGTACTGTATTATCAATATTTACACTTTGTATGCTCTGTTTTTATTGCTTGAATAAGTTTCTATTTTTATAAAACAATTTTGTTCTAATTTGGCACCTTAAAAATCCCATTTATCCTCTCCCGTGTTTCAATAATTTTCTAAGGGATGTGGTGCTGTATTTTCTAGATGATAGGCAAAATATCTTCTCTCGTTAAAAACATGTGGTTGAGCTATCCAACTGCTCCCTCTTAAGCTACAAAGGAAGCGGAGGGTGGGGGGGTACATATGCTGTGGCCATCACGGCACGCTAAAAATGATTCCCACTGTTATGTTCAGAGGGTGGGGCAGTACACAGGGTTGTGGCATGCTCTTTCAGGGTTTAAAGATTTAAAATAGGCGGTAAGGAGTTGACATAACACCTTATCAAAGCCTGTCAAATGCTCTTTTTGAAGAGTGGTCAGAAGTGGACAGATTGGGGTAGGGAGTTCCAGAGGATGGGAGAGGCTCTGGAGAAGTCCTGGGAGGTGGAGATGGGAGGAGGTGATCACGGAGCTAGAAGGAGGTCTTGGAAGAGGACAGTTTGGGTGATATTTTGTGATGAGGTTGGTGATATATGTTGTATGTTGTTGTTACTATTTTGAAATGTTTTGGTTTGATGATTGGAAGCCAGTGGGGGGGTTTGGCCACGCAGCAGTTGATTACGTGGATCAGTCTGGAGGCAGCATTTATGAAAGGCTGAAATGGGGATATCCTGTGTAGAGATAGGCCAACAAGGGGGAACAGGGGCAACACTTGACACACGAGATCACCAGGAAGTGAATTAGACAGTTGGCAGTATCATTTGTTAACCACTTGATTTACCCCCCTCCAAGACCAGGCCCTTTTTTGCGATACGGCACTACATTACTTTAACTGACAATTGCGCGGTCGTGCGACGCTGTACCCCAACAAAATTGATGTCCTTTTTTTCCCACAAATAGAGCTTTCTTTTGGTGGTATTTGATCTCCCCTGCGTTCTTTACTTTATGCGCTATAAACAAAAAAATACCGACAATTTCGAAAAAAAACAATGTTTTTTACTTTCTGCTATAAAACATATGCAGTAAAAAAAAATGTGTAAAAAAAAATCGAATTTCTTCATCAGTTTAGGCCAATATGTATTCTGCTACATATTTTTGGTAAAAAAAAAATCCCAATAAGTGTATATTGATTGGTTTGCACAAAAGTTATAGCGTCTACAAACTATGGGATATACACTTGAATTTTTATTCATTTATCTATTTTTATACTAGTGATGGCAGGGATCAGCGAATTATAGCGGGAGTGCGATATTGCGGCAGACAATCTGACACTTTTGAACCAGTGACACTAAGACAGCGATCGGTGCTAAAAATATGCACTGTCACTGTACTAATGACACTGGCTGAGAAGGGGTTAAACATCAAGGGCAATCAAAGGGTTAAATGTGTGCCTAACCAGTGTTTTTGTGTGTACTGTGTGCTGTTTTCACTGAGGGATGTACTGGATTTTATTCCCTGCTTTGCACATCCCTGCTTGACAGGACAGAACTCTGTTCTGTCTTTTTCCTCCCTGAACCGTGAATACTGGCGGACATCCATTGGCCGGCACCTGCTGATTGGCTTCTGCTGTGACTAATCACACCACAGGGACTCACTAAAAGGAATAGCAGAATCATCCTTCCTCGTCAGCCGATCAAGCTCCTCCTACCGGTTTTGTCACAATCTCGTGACCTCCACATGAACTGCAAATCAAGAGTCAGTGATTGGGGAAACTTCCTCCTCACCTGAACTTTCCAGAATGAGTACCCAGCAGCCAAAACTTAACCCATCAGTGACCCGTCTGCAGTATATGTGCATTAACCCATCAGTGACCTGTCTGCAGTATATATGCATTAACCCATCAGTGACCAGTCTGCAGTATATGTGCATTAACCCATCAGTGACCAGTCTGCACTATATATGCATTAACCCATCAGTGACCCATCTGCAGTATATATGCATTAACCCATCAGTGAAACAAGTAGATATAACCTTGTGAGCTGCCACACTCCTACCCTAAAGTCAAAAACTGAAGAGATAAAAATACAAATAAAAAGAAATAATAAAATAATAAATAAAACTAAAACTAAATAAGACTAACAATAAACAGCTGCCAACACTCCCCACACTTCCCAAATGTGACCATACAAACTGATATACCAAATGTGCGGCGCTCAAAATAAATGAAACAAATTAAAAATAAGATGAATAATAAAACGAATAACTCATGCATATATCCTATAACAGTGATGACGAACCTTGGCACCCCAGATGTTTTGGAACTACATTTCCCGTGATGCTCATGCACTCTGCAGTGTGGTTGAGCATCATGGGAAATGTAGTTCCAAAACATCTGGGGTGCTCCAAGGTTCGCCATCACTGCCCTATAATGTGAAAAAGTCAAACATAAAATATTATATATAATTAAAGTGCACGTTCTCCGCGTGATGCACACAAATCCTCAATAATGTAAAAAGTCCAATATAAAAACATAAACATAGAACGAGATGGTAATATCTTCATGCAATGTCCAAAACTATATTTAAGGAAAAGTGCACGTGCTCCGTGTATTGCACAGAAATCCTTAATATTTCAACAGTCCAAACATAAACCGTGATGGTGATGTCTTCATGCAGGTGTGCATAGCTCCCAACTGTCCCGGATTTTGAGGGACTGTCCCGGATTTGGAACAAAGTCCCTCTGTCCCTCCTCATTTGTCCCTCATTTTGATCTGATCCATATAGTTGAATATCAAATGCACTTTTTATCTTTGAAAAAGTGTTTCCCAGCGCTAAACCTTTTTATCATTTTTAAATTGCTGCATTTGTAATTTACAAAAGCCAGTATAAAGAAAAAGTAGTGGTAAAAAAAAGCACTTGTGGATTCAACCAAGCTTTTTTTTTTTTTTTTTTTTGTATAATTCACCTTTAAGGGGGGGGGGGGGCGTGGCAGGGGTTGTATCCTATGCCTATATACTTTTACTAATAGGTGTCCCTTGTTCTTATCAGAGAAAGTTGAGAGGTATAGATGTGCACACACCCCCCACCAGCTGTGCCCTCACCTTAAGGGCTTGTGATAAATATTATCAGTTTGGGAAGATCCTCCTATGGTTCCTCTTTCATGTAGTGGTTAGTTATGGCTTAAATGCTGCTACAAAGATCACTCCTTCCTCCTGATCACAAGACAATTTCCTCTTGGCTATCAGCATCTCCTCATATATCACACATGTGAAAGACAATAGAAACTTGCAATGGTGCGATAACGTTTTCAAATAGGTTTATTAAACTTAAAGCGGGGGTCTACCTATCTATCGTTTTTTTTTTTTTTTAGTTCATTCACAAACTTTTCTTCTCAGCATTACATACTCACATATTGTGTGTAATATGTCCGCCTGTGTCAAATTTCGTCGGAAAGAATAACTTATATTATTCACTGCAGGCGGTTTCCATCTTCATTGTGGGCATTTGAAGCCCACAAGCATTTATTTCCTGGATGTGGTGAATGCTGTGCTCCCAGCATTCACTGCTCGTTCCCGCACATGCTCAGTGGCATCCTGGGAAGCCTGAGACTAGCTCCCAAGAGTCTGGGAGAGGCTAGAAACACGCCTACTTCCACGGGAGGAGAACCAGGAAGTGCAAAGAAGAATAGAAAAATAAAAGGTAATTACGGCGATTTAAATTTTTTTAAATGGCATGTCAGCATCTAGGCAAGGAAGAGAATACATACAGATATAGTTCAAAATTTGGGTGGAACCCCGCTTTAAAATGTGACCTGGAGACCAAATATGCAGCCACAGTTCACAGCGTTCTCCCCGTCCTTAGCCTGTAGTACAAACAACACCTCACTTCCTTCCTTGTCAGCCGATCAAGCTCCTCCTACCGGTTTTGTCATAGTCTTGTGACCTCCACATGAACTGCAAATCAAGAGTCAGTGATTGGGGAAACTTCCTCCTCACCTGAACTTTCCAGAATGAGTACCCAGCAGCCAAAACTTAACCCAGTATATATGCATTAACCCATCAGTGACCCGTCTGCAGTATATATGCATTAACCCATCAGTTACCCGTCTGCAGTATATATGCTTTAACCCATCAGTTACCCGTCTGCAGTATATATGCATTAACCCATCAGTGACCCGTCTGCAGTATATGTGCATTAACCCATCAGTGACCCATCTGCAGTATATATGCATTAACCCATTAGTGACCCGTCTGCAGTATATATGCATTAACCCATCAGTGACCAGTCTGCAGTATATATGCATTAACCCATCAGTGACCCATCTGCAGTATATATGCATTTGATCGAACAATAAGACTAAAAACATAGTCTCTGACGCCCTCAGATGACGTCCGGAAGTGACGAAACGCGTCAGGGTCGTAATTTACCGGAAGTGACGTGTGCGCTCCACGGAAGGTAACCAGGAAGCGAATAGGACTAGCTGTATACAGCGCGCATTCCGGAACACCTCCCGGGGTACTAACAACACAGGCACAGTGCACTTTTCAAAGCTTTATTAACCTATTGTATCTGGTACGCATATTTTAATAAGGGGGGAGTTTGTTTGTGTATGATTCAATAAACATCCTTTAGCAATATTACGCTATATGGCATTTCATTTTCTCCCCATGTTATACTTACCGAGAGGGTCTTGCACCACCTGGTGGTTGAACTAAGGAGACGGAAAGTTTCAAAGACCATTATTCAAAGGCTTGTGATTACTGATATTGTGGTGAGTGCAATCTCACGGGGGGTGACCCCCACACGCGGTGATCAATTGGTGGAAGGATTTCTACGCATATCTTCATACCCACAGACTACACCTTTATTTTGAACTTTTCTATCTCTTCAGCATTTGCTTTATATATAGTGTTTTATAATATCGGACACTCAGCGCTGCTTCAATAAGCACAACAAATCAGAGACTTGGTTCACGTATTATATGATTTTAGTCTTATTGTTCGATCACATGTTTAATTTTAAAAGTAGCTGCTTGAGACCGCTGCATCTGATTACAGAGTAATTCATAGGCGCAGATTAATGTGAGGCAGAGGAGGTTTAAATAGTCCACACATTTTACAGTATATATGCATTAACCCATCAGTGACCAGTCTGCAGTATATATGCATTAACCCATCAGTGACTAGTCTGCAGTATATATGCATTAACCCATTAGTGACTAGTCTGCAGTATATGCGCATTAACCCATCAGTGACCCATCTGCAGTATATATGCATTAACCCATCAGTGACTAGTCTGCAGTATATGCGCATTAACCCATCAGTGACCCATCTGCAGTATATATGCATTAACCCATCAGTGACCAGTCTACAGTATATATGCATTAACCCATCAGTGACCAGTCTGCAGTATATATGCATTAACCCATCAGTGACCAGTCTGCAGTATATATGCATTAACCCATCAGTGACTCATCGGCAGTATATGTGCATTAACCCATCAGTGACCAGTCTGCTGTATATGTGCATTAACCCATCAGTGACCCGTCTGCAATATATATATTTATAACCCCTCAGTATCCTGTCATTATCATATAAGCATTAACCCTTCACTCAGCAACTATTCCTCATCCAGCGTGCCTTTCATCTCCCGGTCATACCCCCTGCACTCCCCACCTGCACATAGTGTTAGCTGTCATACCCCCTGCACTCCCCTCCTGACAGTGGAATGGGCCGGGTGGGGACGAGTCATGAGCGAGGAAGCCGTCACACCTGGCAGCGGTAGTCGTATTGCTGCCAAACGTATCACTTCCCGCTGATGGCGGAGGCTCAACTTGGCCGAACACCAGTTGTTAAACTCCTGAACTGGCAGCTCATCCCTATTTTTAACCCCTTGATTTCCCCCTTTCCTGCGTATTACCCCCTCATCTCCATCCTTCTATATGTGACATGTGCATTAACCCCCTTCACCCTTCATGTATGACCTGTATTAATATATCAATGTTCCAATACCAGGCTCCATGTTTTAACCCCCTCCTTATTTAAAAAAAAAATTGGGGCAAAAAAATGAAATCACCTTTCCAAATCTAGGTATTTTTGGGGGTGTTTGTACTATCTATTTTCATTAGATACATTCATACATACATACATTAATTGTATGTAGAAAATATCAAACTGTTTTTCCTTTTTTACAGTAATCCAGTAAGGATTTAGTTTAACCTGTTTTTACCTGCTTAACACCTATACTATATTACCAAAAGTATTGGGACGCCTGCCTTTACACACACATGAACTTTAATGGCATCGCAGTCTTATGCCCCGTACACACGATCGGACATTGATCAGACTTTCCGACAACAAAATCCTAGGATTTTTTCCGACGGATGTTGGCTCAAACTTGTCTTGCATACACACGGTCACACAAAGTTATCGGAAAATCCGATCATTCTGAACGCCGTGACGTAAAACACGTACGTCGGTACTATAAACGGGGCAGTAGCCAATAGCTTTCATCTCTTTATTTATTCTGAGCATGCGTGACACTTTGTGCTTAGGATTTGTGTACACACGACCAGAAATTCCGACAGGGGATTTTGTTGTCGGAAAATTTTATAGCGTGCTCTCAAACTTTGTGTGTCGGAAAATCCGATGGAAAATGTGTGATGGAGCCTACACACGGTCGGAATTTCCGACAACAAGGTCCTATCACACATTTTCCATCGGAAAATCCGACCGTGTGTACGGGGCATTAGTCCGTAGGGTTCAATATTGAGTTGGCCCGCCCTTTGCAGCTATAACAGCTTCAACTCTTCTGGGAAGGCCATCCACAAGGTTTAGGAGTGTGTCTATGGGAATGTTTCACTATTCTTCCAGAAGCGTATTTGGGAAGTCAGGTACTAGGGTTGCCGCCTCATCCCTTTAAAACCAAACACACATTAATTAAACATGTCCTGGGGGTAACTGAATGCAGGTAAGGCACTACATGAATTTAATTACCACCTTAAATCAGCCATAGAACCTGTGTAATTAATGTGTGTTCGGTTTTAAAGGGATGAGGTGGCAACCATATCAGGTACTAATGTTGGACAAGAAGGCCTGGCTCACAGTCTCCACTCTAATTCATCCCAAAGATGTTCTATCGGGTTGAGGTGCAGGCCAGTCAAGTTCCTCCACCCCAAACTGGCTCATCCATCTCTTTATGGACCTTAATTTGTGCACTGGCCCAAACCATTTGGTGGAGGTGGGATTATGGCGTGGGGGTAGTTTTTCAGGGGTTGGGCTTGGCCCCTTAGTTCCAGTGATGGAAACTCTTAAGGTGTCAGCATACCAAGACATTTTGGACAATTTCATGCTCCCAACTTTGTGGGAACAGTTTGGGGACGGCCCCTTCCTGTTCCAACATGACTGCGCACCAGAGCTTGGGGCGCGCTTCCTTCCCACTGCACATGCGCGAGATCGGGAGGTGCATGCTGGGTAGCCAGCATGCACCTTATTCTGGAAGAGAGTCCCAGGGGGCTTCAGATGCCCACAGCCAGGATGGCCGCACTGTGAATTAGGAGATTAAAGTAAGTAAACAATGCTGCAAAAAGAACAAGAAGGGGACACTTTTGAGAATTTGCCAATTTGTAAAGTACGAGCGGTGACTATCATGAGGAAATTTTTATAAAAAAATAAATAAATAAAACGGAAGTCCGCTTTAACTGGTTTCACTCAGGCAAAGGTTGGGGAGGTGGGGTGTTACCCGCGAGTACTGGAAAAAATAATTGGATGTTTCTACAGCCAGCCAGATCCCTTTTACACAAATGGCAGGAGCCAGCTGCACAAAACTGAAACAAGCTCAAGATACTACGGCAGCCCTGAGCTTGTTTTATCCTCGTTTGACTTTGAACATACCAGCCACACCCTAAATTCAGGAGAGATTAATTTAAAGCTCCATTCTGGGACAACTTCAACAAAACTACCAATCTATCATATTACTCCCCTCATCCTAACAATGATCTGCTCTTTGTAATTAAACCTCAGAGGCAGCCAAAAAATATATATCTAGGTACCTGCCGGCGTTCTCCTCGGACTATGTGGATGGGCACACAAGTAATTTCTCCTATCTCATCTTGGCCCAATGTGAACTACACATTCCATCATGCATTGGGAGGTTAGTTCCTGGTTGGGCGTTACTTGGACCTCTTCCACCATTGAGCGTCCTGGTGCTGCATGTTGCCCAGCAGCTCGAAGACCGAGATTACCGTTGGACCTTTTTCCTGGTCTGGCCGTATATTTTTGCCTTCAGTCCTCTGCACTGTTGTTTGTAGAATTCATAGGCTGCCTTTGGGCAGAGCATAGCCGCCCATTGCCTCTGTGTACTGCCTCTGTCTGCCTGTGTTCTTCCCCCGCCCCTCCTTCCCCGAGTTATTCTCCTCCATATAGAAACCAGCAGATGCAGAACGCCGTTCAGCTGAGATTAGTAGCTGAATGTTCTGCTGGCGTCCCTCCCATTGTTCTATGACTAAGCAATGTGAGCAGAGCTGAGATATTTTCTACCAACAAAGAAACCATTCAACAGCAGCCAGGTTATGTGTAGTGGGTAGGGGTGATCCAATTGTACCTGGGTTCGTTTTGTGGAAGGTCCCATTAAAGTCAACAGGAGCTGACTCGTTATCACTATGTGTCATGACTCTGCAGTAACACTTTCATGCCCTGTCTGTCTCTTACCTAGTCTGTGTATCAGCCTAAGGGCCTGCACTCTCACACCTGCATGGTTAAGTAATCTTCCCTCAGTGTGGCTTCACCCTAGCCTCAACAGGAACCACTATTTAACACCGTGTTTTCCAAGCCTGCCTTACTGAGCAATATTGTGTGTTTTGTTTCCTGCTTGCTGTGTGCTCTACTTCTGTCTCTGTTGCCGATTTTGACTTGTTCTTGACTATCCCTGCCTGCTTGTGACCCTGACCTTTGGCATGTTCTCTGTCTATCCTTGTCTCCTAGTCGCCCCGACCTTTGGCTTATCTCCTTACTATCCCTTGTTGTCCTGGGCTGCTGCTTCTTCTCTATCCTCCTGTAGCCTACCGTGAGTGTGAGCTGGGAGACCCTGGGGGCCGCGATCTGGAGCCAGTTGCAGCGCAGTCCATCCTCACCAATCCCACTAAAAATTGCTGATCGCTGCCATTACTAGTAAAAAAAAAAAAAATGCCATAAAAATATCCCACAGTTTGTAGACGCGATAACTTTTGCGCAAACCAATCAATATACGGTTGTTGGGATTTTTTAAATAAATATGTATCAGAATACATATTGGCCTAAACTGATGAAGAAATTTAATTTTTTTATTGGATATGTTTTATAGCAGAAAGTAAAAAATATTGTTTTTTTTTTCAAAATTGTTGCTCTTTTTTTGTTTATAGTGCAAAAAATAAAAACCACAGAGGTGATCAAATACCACCAAAAGAAAACTCTATTTGTGGGAAACAAAAGGACATCAATTTGATTTGGGTACAACGTGGCACAACCGAGCAATTGTCAGTTAAAGTAACGAAGTGCCGTATCAGAAAAATGGTCTGGTCATTAAGGGGCTAAAAAATTCTGGGGCTGAAGTGGTTAAGGATAGTGAAGATATGAAGCCATTTTTTATCACATAGTTCCTTGGCTCCTTTTTAAATCATAATGATAACAGAAATCCCCCAAATGTCTGTTATGAAAAGTTTCCATCCCCTGGAATGTTTGGCCTTGGTACAAACACAGGTGACACACACAGGTTAAAATGGCAATTAAAAGGTTAATTTCCCACATCTGTGGCTGTTTTAAATTGCACTTAGTGTCTGTGTATAAATAGTCAATGTGTTTGTTAGTTATCACATGGATGCACTGAGCAGGCTAGATACTGAGCCATGGAGAGCAGAAAAGAACTGTCAAAAGACTCGCGTAACAAGGTAATGGAACTTTTATAAAGATGGAAAAGGATATAAAAAGTTATACAAAAGCCTTGAATATGCCAGTCTGTACTGTTCAATCACTTATTAAGAAGTGGAACATTTGGGGATCTCTTTATACCAAGCCAAGGTCAGGTAGACCAAGAAAGATTGCAGCCACAACAGCTGGAAGAATTGTTCGGGATAGAAAGAAAAACCCAACAGGTAACCTCAGGAGAAATACAGGCTGCTCTGGAAAAAGATGGTGTGGTTGTTTCAAAGAGCACAGTACGATATTATATGAACAAAAATGAGCTGCCAGAAAGAAGCCTTTACTGTGCCTATGCCACAAAAAACCTGGGTACAATATGCCTGACAACACCTTGACATGTCTCACAGCTTCTTGCACACTGTAATCTGAAGTGGCAAGACCAAAATAGAGCGTTATGGTCACAACCATAAGTGCTATGTTTGGAGAGGGGTCAACAAAGCCTATAGCAAAAAGAATGCTATCGCCACTGTGAAGCATGGTGGTGGCTCACTGATGTTGTGGGGGTGCGGTGTGTTTGCTCTATAGGCATGGTAAATCTTGTGAAAATTGATGGCAAGATGAATGCAACATTTTATCAGAAAATACTGGAAGACAATTTGCATTCTTCTGCATGAAAGCTGCACATGGGACACTCTTGGACTTTCCAAGCATAACAATGACCCTAAGCACAAGGCCAAGCTGACTCTCCAGTGGTTACAGCAGAAAAAGGTGAAGGTTCTGGATTGGCCATTACTGTCTTCTGACCTTAATATCATCAAGCCACTCTGGGGAGATCTCAAACATGTGGTTCATGCAAAACAACCAAAAACTTTGCATGACCTGGAGGCATTTTGCCAAGATGAATGGGCAGCTCTACCACCTGCAAGAATATCTGGTGGAATGCCTGGACCTCATAGACAACTATTACGTAAGACTGCATGCTGCCATTGGTGCTAATGGGGGCAATACACAGTATTAAGAATTAAGGGGTGCAGACTTTTGAACAGGGGGCATTTCATTGGTTTAATAGTTTCCATGTTTTGTTTTGTGATTGTTCCATTTTGTTACAGAATATGAATCCCTGCTCATTTATGTTTAAAAATGGTCCATCCTGTATATTACCAATTCTTCAAGGGGAGGCAAACTTTTAAGCACAACTGTTTACTGCATATGATTTTTGTTTTAATGTTATAGTAAGAGTGATAAGACCAAAATGACTGATTGACCCTACAGGCCCTTCCCAGAGTTGGCCAATCTGTACTCCATCCCATCATCTCAGGCGTTCTACTATTACCAGTTAACCAACTACCTCAAATCCTGCTTTTACCCACGTAAAAACCCCTCCCAACAATCATTCATTGATATTCTGCTAACCAGAGGCCAGTATTCCATATCGGAGATATACTCCAACCTTATCACGCACCAGGCTTCTAAATATCGTATCGTCCCCTTCAACCCCTGGTCATCTATCCTTGACAACCAGAAAGCGCCAGAAAAGATTCTTGCAGGATACCAAAATGTTCGTTCTCTGGTGGTCTGTGAAACGTGGCAAGAAACTCAATTTAAAATTGCTCATCTAGCATATTTCCCTTTCCGCCACAGCACGGTAGACCCTTCTCCCTCATCCTGCCCCTGGTTTGCCACTCCCAGACCATCTCTTCTCCACAGACTATGGACCTGCCAAGAGATCTCTACCTTCTGGGACCGGGTATTAAAGTTTATTGACAAGATCCAGCAAATAGTCCTTCCCAAAGACCCCTTACTATGTATTTTTAGCTGTGACACTCCGCTGGTCTCATTGTCCACATCCACTTGTGACCACGTCCACTTGAGAGCCATCATGCGAGCTTGGATCCAACCCACTCTGCTCCTCAAATTGCTTTGGTGAAACAAGTGCTTTAAACCCCATTTCTCATGGAGAAACTGGACACTATCACCCAAAACTCCAAGTCTTTAAAGCACTTTATTGCCAGGTGGCATTGTTTCATGGAACGCTCCTTATTTCCAGAAGAGATTACTCTATACATGAAACCCTTCTGCTTTTCAGGCTGGTATCTACGTGTTGACCTTGCAAACACACTGGGCAAACTTAAAATCATAGATGCTTCCGATCTTTAGACTCATTCTGTCCCCTCCCCTAGACGTTCCAAATACTCTATCTGATCCATAATTGTCGTATTTAGTTAGTGATGTGCATGTGTTTGCAACCTTTCACTTATCCGGTCATTGTGTGCACCTGTTTCGACTCCTCCGGTCGCTTCTTTGGTAGCACCCGAGCTTAGGTTTTTTGATTTTTTATTTTTTTTTCTAAGTCAACCCAGATACTCGGTTATCAGTTGCTATATGACTATTATGCCCCGTACACACGGTCGGACATTGATCGGACATTCCGATAACAATATCCTAGGATTTTTTCCGACTTATGTTGGCTCAAACTTGTCTTGCATACACACGGTGACACAAAGTTGTCAGAAAATCCGATCGTTCTGAACGCGGTGACGTAAAACACGTACGTAGGGACTATAAACAGGGCAGTAGCCAATAGCTTTCATCTCTTTATTCTGAGCATGCGTGGCACTTTGGGCGTCGGATTTGTGTACACACGATCGGAATTTCCGACAACGGATTTTGTTGTCGGAAAATTTTATAGCCTGCTCTCAAACTTTGTGTGTCGGAAAATCCGATGGAAAATGTGTGATGGAGCCCACACACGGTCGGAATTTCCGACAACAAGGTCCTATCACACATTTTCCATCGGAATCCATGTGTACGGGGCATAAATGTTCTCAAACCAAGCTCTCTTATCTTTTCATTCTATTGTTCGACATTGTGAAGGCTGTGTTATTTACCCCTTCGCCTTCATGGATATACTGTTCTTGTTAATGGCATTTTAAACTTTTGTATCAAAAATTCAATAAATGTATTTAAAAAAAAAAAAATAATAATTAATGATTTGGCCCACATCAACGCTTTCAACAGAGTCAATACTAAAGTGAAATAAATATATCACCAGTTCTAGGATATGAATTGTGCGGTACTGAGAAAAGGTTGAAATCTCGTTTGGGATGTGGAATACGCCAGGGGTCTGATAAATAACAATATATTCGCTTATTTTTAAGTTTCCTAATAACATGTGAGAGATTTCCAGATGAAGAGCTTTTCAGGAACTCAGTCCACTCAGAAATTTGCATGTTAGGGCTCCAGCCCACATTTATTCATCAACAGAAGAAGCTTTAAACAAGGATCACCCTTCAAGGGATCCTTAGCATCACACAGACAGTCTTTTTGGCTATTAGGCCCGCTTAGATCAGCCATTCTCAATCAGAGTTTTGTGGAACCCTAGGGCTCCTCCAGAAGGGTTCCTTCAGAGGGGGTTGCTTGATCTGAGGCTGATTTACCTCCCAGCTGATGGTACCTGCATAGTTCCAGGGCCAAAACCACTTGGAATAGCTAGCTGCAGGACACCAATGATCTTTGTAGCTGTAAGGGTGGCATTCCACTGGCCAACAATATAATTGGGCATTTTCCCCACTGACCCCCAATGAAGTGGTTGAAGCAGGGGGTTCCCCAATCTCTGAAGAATTGAGAATGGCTGGCTTAGACCTTCACCCTTTAAATGAAGTATTTGGTAAATGGAAGTAGATTTATATAAGGTTTAACAACTTTCGTACTGCTGCTTTGTAAAATAAAATGTTGGGGGAGGTGGACGTGTATTTCTGGAGTTCCGTTTATTAGTTTTTTCTAAGCATTGATTCAGAAGAACACACTTAGGCGGTCAGTGCACCCATGATTGGCTATGATCTGAGCTGTCACTGGACAGCTCATACATATCACAGTCATTACGTACAGAGTCAGAGTGGCTCTGTACCTTGTGATCACTTCTAACCAATTGCAGCCATTTCAAGTGTAAACACAGGTGGTCTTAAAGTGTATTTCCACTTTTGCAGTTCAAATTTGAGGAAACCCTACTATATGTTTCCAATTACACAGTCTATCTAGAAAAATGTAAAAAAAATTTAGATGTCTCTTAGGAGAAGGTATCATGGCTGACTGCAAGCATTTCTCAAGAAAATTGTGATTTGTCCCAGTAGAAGGTCTCCATACCATCTCCATACCAAAGTTTGGTACCCTTTGTTAGGACAGGTAATGTACAGACAGAATCAATTATGGTAAAAAAAATATCTCCAGCAATCGGGAAGAAAGAGAACTGTGTATGATTTTACAGTGCTGGAATTTGTATAAAGAACATCTAAAAAGGTTAGGCTATATGAACGGTTGGCTGGGGGTTAAAGTGCTACCTGACCATCAATAATGGTGTAATTCTGGGATTGTTTTTTGTGGGGGCTTAAAGTGCCACTGACCACCAATGCTTGTGAAGTTGTGTTTTTTTTCTTGGGGGTGGGGGCGGGTGTGTTAAAGTATTGCTGACCACCAATAAATGTGGGATTCTTTTTTATTTTAAAGGTTGGGTGGACATGGACCCTTTAGTGCCACTGACATCCAGTGGTTGTGGGATTTTTTTTTAAAGGTAAGCTAATGAAAGGTAAACATAAGCGAACCTACATTTTTGGTCTTTTTTCCTTTATATTGTAAAAAAAATAAATTAGGGGTTATTAACCACTTCAATACCGGGCACTTTTACCCCCTTCCTGCCCAGGCCAATTTTCAGCTTTCAACGCTGTCGCACTTTGAATGACAATTGCGCGGTCACGCGACACTGTACCCATATGACATTTTTATCTTTTTTTTCCCCACAAATAGAGCTTTCTTTTGGTGGTATTTGATCACCATTAGCTTTTTAATTTTTTTGTGCTAGGCACTGATAAGGTGGCACTAATATGCAGCACTGATGGGCACTGATATGTGGCACTGGGCATGATGGGCACTGATAGATGGCACTGATGGGCAGCACTGATGAGTGACACTGATAGGCAGCACTGATGAGAAGGCACTGACAGGCATTACTGATGGGCACTGACTGGCATTACTGATGGGCACTGATTGGCATCCCTGATGGGCACTGATTGGCATCCCATGTGGGTACCGGTAGGCACTGGTTGGCATTACTGGCAAGAACTTGTGGGCATCACTGGTGGGACACTGATGGGCATCACTGGCGGGCACTGGGTTTGCACTGACAATCAATGCGCTGATTATCAGCGCAGACCCCCCTGTCAGGAGAGTCCCTGATCGGCTGACCGCTCCTCGGCTGCTCGCGCCTTGTCATCACGCATGGAGGAAAGCCAATAATTGGCACTTCTTGGTTACCATGTGATCAGCTATGACTGGACATAGCTGATCACGTGGTAAAAAGCCTATTTCATAGGCTCTTTACCTAGATTGGAGATGCAGTGTGTCGGATCGATACACCACACTCGTGTGCGCCCCCAGGGGCACATGAGCGGCTAATTCTGCTGGACGTCATATGACGCCTGGTCAGGATAACTGATCCCCACAGCGGCCATCATTCTGCTATCGACCAGGCGGGATCTGGTTAAATACCACCAGAAGAAAGAAAAATCTGTCTAAGATAATCGATATAAAATTAATTGGATATAGTCTTACATGACTAGGTAATTGTCAGTCCTGACACTGAAAACTGAAAAATGGCCTGGTAATGAAGGGATATTACAGGATGGTACTCAAGTGGTTAAGGTGGTATTGAGATCATACCGCAACACTACTGTGCCTGTTCTACATGTCAGTATTACGAGCCTCAGGAAGCTAACAACTTAAAGCTTTGTTATCCTGTATTATATTACAAACAGGCGATGGAATTGATCCAATGTCCATGTCAGGGAGATTCTTTTCTTCCACTGCAGCTGAATCTGAACTCTCCTCTGTAGACTGTGGCCCATTTGTGTCCACTGGTCCATTTTGCTTGCAGCTCCTCTTTCGGGGGCTCCACTTTGGATTTCCGTTTAAAGACTATAGGGTTACATGTGGTCATGAATCCCTAAAAACTATAAATCAAAAATGTAATTATGTACATGAAATTTTTTACATTTTTTAATTTTTGTGCTCAGCATAAAATCTTTTTCTTTTCTTAGAGGGACACAAAAAACCTTCACCTTCATATTACCGCCTACAGGAGGAATAGACACTGGCAAACAAATACATTGTAGGCAAGCCCAGGATAAGACCTCGTACTACCAGCAGACCCCATTCACACCTTGTTCAACTTGTCATATGACTTTCAAAGTCACATGACAAGTCTTTCCTCATGTTTTACATTGATAACCATTCATTAGGGATGGGCTTTATGTTCGGGTCGAACATGAGTTCGACTCGAACATTGGCTGTTCGCCTGTTCGTCGAACAGCGAACAATTTGGGGTGTTCGCGGCAAATTCGAAAGATGCGGAACACCCTTTAAAAGTCTATGGGAGAAATCAAAAGTGCTAATTTTAAAGGCTTATATGCATGGTATTGTCATAAAAAGTGTTTGGGGACCCGGGTCCTGCCCCAGGGGACATGTATCAATACTAAAAGAAGTTTTAAAAACAGCCGTTTTTTCGGGAGCAGTGATTTTAATAATGCTTAAAGTGAAACAATAAAAGTGTAATATTCCTTTAAATTTCGTACCTGGGGGGTGTCTATAGTATGCCTGTGAAGGGGCGCATGTTTCCCGTGTTTAGAACAGTCTGACAGCAAAATGACATTTCTAAAGGGAAAAAAAGTAATTTAAAAGTGCTAGCGCTAGTGCCGGCTATAATGAATTGTCGGTCTGGCAATACACATAAAAGTTCATTGATAAAAATGGCATGGAATTTCCCCACAGGGGAACCCCGAACCAAAATTTAAAAAAAAAATGCGAGGGGGTCCCCCTAAATTCCATACCAGGCCCTTCAGGTCTGGTATGGATATGAAGGGGAAACCAGCACCAAAATGTTTTTAAAAAATGGCGTGGGGTCCCCCCAAAAATCCATACCAGACCCTTATCCGAGCACGCAACCTGGCAGGCCACAGGAAAAGAGTGGAGGATAAGAGATCGCCCCCCCTCCTGAACCGTACCAGGCCACATGCCCTCAACATTGGGAGGGTGCTTTGGGGTAGCCCCCCAAAGCACCTTGTCCCCATGTTGATGGGGAGAAGGGCCTCATCCCCACAACCCTTCTTCCTCTGCTCTTCTCGTCCCGCATCTTCCACCGGCTTCTTCTCCGCTCCGTCCGCACGATCCGCCTCAGTGGGAGTGTTCTGCTGTGTGACACTTCGGTTCTTCTGACATTTCTTATATTGCACATGTCTAAGGACCATAGACTTGAAAGTTAACCCTCAAAAGTTGCATGAAAGTCATACCTGAATTGTTTTACATGCAACAGTGGTGCAACGGTGGGTCCAACTTTGCAGAGGGACAACTAGTCACATCCAAGTCACACCCATCCAAAGTTACGTCAAAGTTGCACTCCAAAGTTTGGAGCCTTGGGCTCCATTCACACTTGTGCGACTCTTCATGCAACTTTGGACATCAAAGTTGCATGGCAAGTCGTTCCCCATGTTTTCCAGTAATAACCCTTCATATATGTTTGACTTAAAGTTGCAGCACTGGAGCGTTGGGCTGTGAAGGGGACAGGAGCGTCAGGCTTAGCTGAGAGTCTGAGCCAGCTGCTGGTCCAGGCATGTGGGTGAATCCTGACTTTAAAGTTGGGATCTTTCCCCAGCCTGTACTGACTGAGTGACGTCAGCCGACAGCGGGCCACCCCCACACCACTGTACATGTAAAAAAAAAAAAAAAAAGTGAAAAAAAAAACAAAACATTTTTTTTCTTCATTTTCAAAAATATCATGACAAAAACTTCAAAAACAGTGCCATGCCTTTTACTAAATACCTCAGCCTGTCTACTTTTCAAAATGGTCATTTGGGGGGTATTTGTACTGTCCTGGCATTTTTGGGCCTCAGGAAGTGAGATCCATCAGTTCCTCCAGGATTGATCAGTTTTCCATACAGCCACACAATGAATAAGGCATAGTAAGCAATGGGGAAAGATCAGCCGCAGGGAGACCACAGGCGACCCTTTGACTAGGTCATTTTTTGGGGTTTCCAGAGGTCAGTTCCTCCAAGTCTGGTGAGCAGATAACACAATTTAGGAATATCCTATCGTTATCTATTATTCACAAACAACCCAAGATGAAGACATATACATACTGAGTGCAGACGGTTTCTCTAAAATGGTTGTACACATTCCATCTAGGCAATAAGGTCCCACACATCCAGCAAAAGTACGCTTCACACTGAGAACAGGTCATTATGTTGCACCCGGACAATTTCTGTAAGAATAAAAAAAAAACACAAGTTACACTTTGTCATCTTGAACCAACACGTGAAATTGCAAAAACAAGGTCCAAAAAGAGGTGGATGAGCGAGTTTGGGGTGGAGGAACTTGACTGGCCTGCACAAAGTCCTGACCTCAACCCAACAGAACACCGTTGGGATGAATTAGAGCGAGGACTGCTAGCCAGCTCTTCTCGTCCAACATCAGTGCCTGACCTCACAAATGGCCTTTTGGAAGAATGGTCAAACATTCCCATAGACACACTCCTAAACCTTGCGGACGGCCTTCCCAGAAGAGCTGAAGCTGTTATAGCTCAAAAGGGTGGGCCAACTCCATATTGAACCCTACGGACTAAGATTGGGATGCCAATAAAGTTCATGTGTGTGTAAAGGCAGGCGTCCCAATACTTTTGGTAATATAGTGTATGCAGAGGCGGCTGCTCATGCAGGGTGCAGGGGCGTCGCCCTCCCCCCTCTAATCCATGCGCCCGTTTGCATTTGTGTGTGAGCACGGGGAGACGGGAATGGTTTTACATTTTTTTTCCTTATTTATTTTTATTTACTTTATTCAATTTTTTTTTTTTTAACATGTTTACATTTTTTTTTTTTTTACTTTATTGCTATCAACAAGGGTGAACAAGCCCCCTTGTGGTAGCTTTATGCAATGACAAGTGCTCCTTATGCAGACATCAGGGGTCTACTAGACATGCTGGATGTAAAAAAAGTCATATTATTTTTTTCTTTTCCTATTTTTTTTTATTAAGTCATATTATTTTTTTCTCTTCTTATTTTTTTTTATTAAGTCATATTATTTTTGCCACTATTGTAGAAATCTTGCGTCTGTTTTCTCATTGTATAGTCAGTCCCTGCTCCCTGGTTTGTAATGCTACACATTGGTTGTGTTTTTCTGCTCCTTTATCACCATCAGTTGATTTGTATAAAAGCTGGATAGGAGACAGATGCAAACAAAGTACAAGAAGGACATATCCCTGATCCAGCCCCTTCGCCAGACTCTGGCGGCTTGCCTGAATCTTGGATCTACAGCGAGGACATTCCTTGGAGTTCTCCTTTATCCACTTCCTACTCTCCCATTCTTGCTTTTTCATCCGGCGGCCTCTCTTTCCCTGGCCCTGGTACATCTTTGCAAGGAGGTCATAATTGCTGTCTCCATTGTCCAATGAATCCGTATTTTCTAAAAAAATAAAAAAAAATGAAGGAAAAAATCGGAGTAACAAAATGCTTAAAATAAGGTATTGTGTTAATGGTTTTACATAAATTAGAGAGTTTATTAATTAGATTAGCCATTTCAGGATAAAAACTTTATTTTTTTTTCAACCCTTTTGCTGCATTTTTTTTTTTTTTGCACACATGTTTAACCACTTGCTTACCGGGCACTTATACCCCCTTCCCTGCCCAGGCCGATTTTCAGCTTTCAGCGCTGTCACACTTTAAATGACAATTGCGCGCTCATGCTACACGGTGACCATATGAAATTTTTACCATTTTTTTTTCACGCAAATAGAGTTTTCTTTTGGTGGTATTAAATCACCACTGGTGTTTTTATTTTTTGCTAAACAAAAAAAAGACTGAATTAAAAAAAAAAAAATAACATTTAATATTTTATTATAACATTTTGCAAACAGGTAATTTTTCTCCTTCACTGATGAGCACTGATCAGGAGGCGCTGATGAGGCTGCACTGATAGATGGCACAGAGAGGTGGCACTGATAGGCAGCACTGATGGGCACTGATAGGTGGCACTAATGAGGAGGCAGTGATGGGCACTGATTGGCAGCACTAATGGGCACTGATAGGTGGCACTGGTGGGCACTGATTAGTAGCACTGGAGGGCACTTATTAGTAGCACTGGAGGGCACTTATTAGTAGCACTGGAGGCCACTTATTAGTAGCACTGGTGGGCACTTATTAGTAGCACTGTTGGGCACTTATTAGTAGCACTGGTGGGCACTTATTAGTAGCACTGTTGGGCACTTATTAGTAGCACTGGTGGGCACTAAGGGGACCGATGTCCTTCGAACAGAAGCCAGTTATTCTTATTTTCTTCACACAGACAGCGTAATGTTTCTCCTTCACTGATAGGCACTTATAGGTTGCACTGATGGGCACTGATGAGGTGGCACTGGTGGACACTGATTAGGAGGCACTGATGAGGCTGTAAAGATAGGTGGCACTGATGATGAGACACTGAAGGGGAACTGATTGGCAGCACTGATGGGCACTGATAGGTGGCACTGGTGGGCACTGATTAGCAGTACTGGTGGGCACTGATAGATGCCACTGGTAGGCACTGATTAGCAGCACTGGGGGACACTGATTAGCAGTACTGATGGGCACTGATTAGCAGCACTGGAGGGCACTGATTAGCAGTACTGATGGGCACTGATAGATGGCACTGATGGGCACTGATTAGCAGCACTGGAGGGCACTGATTAGCAGCACTGGTGGGCACTAAGGTACCGATGTCCCTCGAACATAAGCCAGTTAATGACTTTCTTCTTTTCTTCACACAGACAGCGTGAAGGAAAAAAAGAGCCAATAACCGGCTTCTGTTTACTACCACGATCAGCTGTCATTGGCTGAAAGCTGATCACGTGGTAAAGGGTCCCCTGTGATTGGCCCTTTACCTCGATCAGTGATTAGTGATGAGTCCCAAGGACGAGCGAGAACGGGTGGATGTACATGGACGCCCTCCCGGCATTTTAAGCTTGCGCTGTAGCCATCCTTCAGTTATAGCATGGGCACCAAGTGGTTAAAAAAAATAATTTTTGGTCGGAAGATTACGTAACACCCGCTAAATATGACATATTTTTGAAAAATGTTATGCCACTTGATATTTGCGCTATGGTTTTTAAAATACAAAGTTTTGTAAAAATATACTGAAGTTGATTTAAAAGCACCTGTTACCCAATTTGTTGGTAAAGTATAAAAGATAAGGTCAAGCGGAGTAAATGGATACTCAACGGCGATCACAAAATACCAACTAATCTTGCGTATCACACGATTCCAAGATAATTACCTGGATCAGGATCTTCCAAAGTAGGTTCCGTGAATTCTGCTAAAAAAAAAGGTTAATGAAGGTTAATGAGGTTAGTTATAAATCATAGGCTAAATGTATATAAACTCAACGGAATAGGGAAGGGAAGAGAAGAGACAAGGCTGCCAAACAAAAAACTGTAGGCCAGCCCAGAACAAACCATCCTACAACCAGCATCCCACCGTTTTGGAAGCTTTTGCTGTTTTTTGGCTGATGTACACAGGAAGTCTTTCACCTTCAGGACATCCAAAAGCTGTCCAACTAAGAGGTGGGAGCTACACAGCAAACAAGATCTTACAGGACCAAGAAAGCAACAAAGAACTAGGGACCCCCTGCAGCTTAAAGAGCCTCCTGAAGGACATTGGAGCTGACATCAGATAAGACCAAAAAAATCCACCTGATAGAACTTAGAGAAGGTGAGAACAGAAGACCAAGTGGCAGCCGTGCAAATCTGGAAAACAATTGCTTGATGTCAAAAACCCCAAGAAGCACTCTGCCGTGTACCTCATCCAAGGCCAATGTGCTGAGAGGGCTCCCCTTGCGGCTAAGTTCAGTACACCCCTGAAGGTGGTACAGGAGGTGTAGTGCCCAAAGAAGCATAGGTTGCCAGCAGGGCTGGTGATCACCTGGTGAATGCTGGAGGTGGGAGGATACACAGCAAGGCAGACGTCTCTCAGGGAACTCCAGATGTACTTGGCAATCAGTGCACACAGGAACAGAAGTAGAAGCCAGGCCAGGGGTCAAACACGGATGATCATTTAGGAAGCAAAGGCAGGTAGAGGAAACAGGACTTTGGCTGAGATCATATAAGGAAAGGCAAACAGGTAAGACGTAACAAAGTCTGTAATGCTAGCCGGGGTCATACACGGGTGATCAGACAGGAACAAGGTCGGTAGAACAAGCCAAGGGGTCAAAGCCAGGATAAGAGATCAGACAGGTCAGGAACAAGTCAGTCACAACATGAAATCCAAGGAATACACACAGAGGCTCAGGAACACAGGAAGGCTGCCGACAATCCAGTGATTTGGTGGAATCAGTAGCAGTCTTTTATAGGGCAGCAAGTGGTCACATCTGTCACGTTATGCGCGCGCCAGTGCGCACACGCGTTTGCTGATTTGCTCCAGCGTGCACGTGCACCATCCTTCTGCCAATACGCATGCATGCATACGGGAGTGCACCAGATGCGCTCCATGTTTAGTATTGGCGATATTGCCAGTTCTTCCACGACCATTTCCCTGACATACTCACAGATCTAGCTGAGTGCAAAGTGACAAGAAAGGGTCATGCCAGTCCAAACCACATCCAGACAATAGAAGGAAATTTGCTGTTTGTGAACTGAGACCAGACAGAGGGCCAGATAAACAAAGCCCTGGTTGAGGTGAATTTCAGAAACTACCTTTAGGCAATAAGGAACTCCTGGGCCTCAACATTACTTCGTCCCCATGTTAAACCAAAAAAGGTTATTAGCAAGATAAGGTTTTTAGTTTAAACACTAGCCATGCTGAGGTGATGGCTACAAGGAATACATGAGTGAGGCTAGAGAAAGGAATGTCTCTTTTGGGTTAAGCAGTGGTTTTGAAAGCATAAAGAACCAGTTTCAGATCCCACAGAGTCACGGGGATTAAATGAATGTTGCTACATGGGAGACTCTCTGTGTAAAGGTTTTCAGGAGTGAGAGGCCAATGATCTCTGACCAATGACCTTTTAATAATGCTATCAGCCACACCCTGATCCAGACCAATCTGCAGGAGGGAGAAGGTTCTCACAAAAGCTTCCCACAAAGAAACTCCAAGGGTGGAAGCCTGAGACTCACACTAAGTGAAGTATACTTTCCATGTCTTATGATAGATCTACCTAGTGGCCACGGTAGGACCTATGGTAAGATGGCAATGTCAGAACAGAGAATAAAAAAAGTTTTAAAAAAAAGAGTCTTTGTTGCAAAACCAATATTGACTTACATTCTGGGTCGTTACATTTGGAGACTCCATGGTAGGTCATCATACAAAGGGTACAGAAAGCATACTGACAGCTTGTGCAAATACCCATTGTGCCACCTGGCTCTTGCATTACAGGAGTCTGACAGCTCAGACGAGGGCAATAAACCACATCAGTCATCATCTCCAAAGTAGACTTCAAGAGGAGACGATCATAGCGGCCGAACAATTCTTCCCCAACCAGCTTCTTTACCTGCAAAGTACACAAATTTACATTTTCATGGATGCTAAAGTAAACTGCTTTTGGACTTTATATTTACACTGTTTCCCAGAATAATAAAGCCCAACTCCAGGCAGGACAAATAAAATGACCCCTGTAGTGGGATCTTCCAGCTCCGGTAGACTTCCTCCATCTGTGTTACTGGTCCCCTGCAGCCTCTTTTCTAAGATGCTCCAGCCAGCAGTCTCACACCGAGGCCCATCAATTACAATGCAGGGCCAATAACCCGCACTGTACGGGAGAATAGCAAGGGACAGGCCGGAGTGAAGGAGAGCGCCAGAGGCATGGAATAGGGTCAGTATTATACTTTGTTCCTCTACCCCTAGACTTAATGAACATTTAACTCTTGCAGTGGTGTACCAGGGGGTGGACTCCCTCACCACTGGTGGACAATAAGAAAAAAGTGCTCCTTTCTAGTGGGTAATGAGAAGAATGCTTCTTAGATCAGTCGTCAGTGGGAAGAATACTCCTTTAATTAGTGGTCAGTGTAAGTAGAAAGTATATATAGCTAAAAAAAAAAAAACATGGGTGTCAATTTTTACTTACTTAAAAGTTTGAAACTGCAGATTGTTAAGGATCCCTTAGCAACCTCTGGAGGAACTCTAGGCTTCCATGGAACCCTGGTTGAGAAAAGCTGTACTTGAGCGTTCAAAGTGTGATTAGAATGAATGCTCTTCTGCCCCTAGTACCCATAAGAACTAAGGCTTATTGTGCCCTAACTCAACGTTTCTCCACTCCAGTCCTCAAGTACCCCCAACAGGTCATGTTTTCAGGCTTTCCGCTCTTTTGCACAGGTGAATTGATCAGTTTCACTGCCTTAGTAATTACCACAGCCGTTTCATCTGAGGGAAATCCTGAAAACATGACCTGTTGGGGGTATTTGAGGACTGGAGTTGAGGAACATTGCCGTAACTCCTTTACTTACAGGGTGTGCTGAGCAAAGAAGGGCTGAATTCTCCATTGCAGAGCTGCTCAAGGAAGTTACAGGATGATACAGTGATAGTTCTCTGTGCATCAATTGTGCTTGGCCATGTGACCATAGATTCCATCATTGCACCAGCCCTGTTACTTCTATTTAGCTCCACCCTGGAGGAACTTGCATCTCTTCCCTCATTGGGCTTTAGCAGCTGGTCTCAGGTCATAAGCCACCGTAAATTAATGTCTGCACAGTTAACTAAATATGGAGCCTTACCTGGGCAGGTGTAGCAACTGACGTGCACTTGGGTTCTGGACAATTAAGTGAACGGACTTGGCCATCTCTGATTTGAATTTCAAAGTAGTCTCTAAGGCAACTATCACAGTACACATGGCCGCAGTCCTTAAAATATGTACACTCACTGCCCAACTTCTCAGAGAAGCAGATATTGCATAAGAAGGGTTTGCTGTCAAAACATTTCTTCTGTTGGCTCTCATCAAAGTCCAATATGTGTCTGATGAGGTCATACACTGATTGGACATCTTGTATAGCCCGTCTGTCAACCGCTTCCTCTTCAGGTGTGGCTACGGCAATGCAGAGACTTGCTTCCTCATCTGGATGCTTCAAGGTGTGCGTTCCCTTATTGGTAAACTGAACTTCATAAGGTGATTTTATATTCAAGTACTCAAGGGTCTCTTCCTTCAGAAACTGCATCCAAGCAAACAAGACGACACTTCCTCTGTTCTCCTCCCAGAGATCATCTAACCGCTGGCACATAAGCGTAAGCTGAAAAATTTAATGCAAAATAATTACAATTTTTACGTTTTATAGATGAATTCTCTCTACATAAAATGCACTTGCTCCAAGACTATGGACATTAAAAGCTTTACACATCCTTAAACCCTTAGCAGGAGATGAGGAGGGGCTATGGACATTAGGATGGGGAGAGATGAGGATCAGGAGAGATGGGGATGGGATTATGGAGATGAAAAGTGGAGGAGGAGATGAGGAGGGGTTATGGAGACAAGGTTGGAGGGAGATAAGGAGAAGTTATGGAGATGAGAATGGAAAGGAGATGATGATGGATTATGGAGATGAGGATGGAGGGAGATGGGGTTGGAACTACAGAGATGAAAATGGGTGGAGGAGATGAGCAGGGGTGTAAGAGTCCAGGGCTTACTACGCATGCACCAATGGTGCGTTGCCGCAAGAGGAAATCCGTGCCAACTGAGCATGCGCCAAAGACGCCTCAGTGTGCTTACCTGCACCTGCGCTGAAGACTGGATGGAAAAAGGCAGGAAAATGCCCAGGACACGTACAGGAAGTTACTTCAACCTGATGGAAAAAGGCGGGAAAATGCACAGGAGGCACACAGGAAGTGACCTCAACCTGATGGAAAAAGGCAGAAAAAATGCCCAGGAGGCGCACAGGAAGTAACCTCAAACTTCCCTATATAAGCCCAGCCCAGACACTGCCAAATTGCTGGATTACTTTCAGTCCCCTCTTGTTCCTGTGCTAGTGTGTGATCTGTCTGAACTTGTTGTGACCTGGAAACCTATTTGACTACTCTTGATTGCTGCTTGCCATTGACCTTGGATTTGTACCTTACCCATCCTACTTCTTTGCCCCTTTTGTACTCAACTGCCAGATTGGAACCGACCCCGGCTTGGATCTCGACCATTCTTCTTCTGATTAACCCTTTTATACTTCGTTGCCAAACTGGACTTGACCTCGGCTCGGATCTCGGACTAAGGCTTGCATGGTGCTCCGCACCCTTGGCACCCCTGCCACTCGGTGTCCACCAAGTCTCTGTCTCCATCTCCAGAGGTTTCAAGGACCCGAGGTGCAAGGGAGGCCTCCCCACTACTTCGGTCTCACATTAGGTACGTGGCTCTCGTGACAAGGGGTTATGGAGATGAGGATGGAGGGAGATGAGTAGTAGACCTTAGAGGGATGAAGAGGGATTATGGCGTGGAAGGTAGAAGGAGATGACAATAGGTAATGGAGATGAGGATAGGTAATGGAGAGGAGGATAGGTAATGGAGAGGAGGATAGGTTATGGAGAGGAGGATGGAGGGAGATGAGGATGGGTTATAGAGATTAGGATGGAGTTATGGAGATGAGGAATTGGGAGAGGAGACGAGGGGGAGATGAGGAGGGGTTATGCAGATAAAAATGGGGAAAGGAGAAGAGGAGACTTCTGTGGTCTTTTAATGCATCAGAAATGAAGAAGCAGAGCTGACACCATGCACTGCCATATCAAAGAGGATGGTAGGAGCAAACTTTATTCTCAGAAGATGGCAAACTGATCCCAGATACAAGCTGAATGCACCATTTGTCCATCCACACAGGCTCTAGCTTTCAAAATATATCAATTAAATTCAACATTTAAAGCCCAGCTCCACATGAAATGTTGTCAATCCCTTCCTGCCACCTCTCTCTAACCAATTCTGCCCGGTGTAAATATTTCCTTACCTAGTGAAGCCAGTTGTAGTCACCTGGGTCCCTCCATCCAGGTCCCTCTCTAACACAGTTTCCTCCTATAGGGACTTCTAATCAAGCGTCACATGTTTACCTTTGCCGTCCAGTTCTCTTCACTCCCATTGGTCCAACATCAAATCCCTTCTGGATCCTAAGCCCACGGTCACACCGGTGTGACTTGTTATGCAATTTGACAGTTTCAAATCGCATTGACAAGTCGCACCCAATTGTCCGCTTAGGAGGCGGTCAAATCAGTGTGACTCCCGACTCCACTAGGATTTTGAAAGTAGTTCCTGCACTACTTTTTCAAGTTTAGGTGTGACTTACATGGACATCTGTGAAGTCACAGATGTCTTCCATGTAGCACCTGAAGTAGCACCACTTTGAAATCGTGCTACTTCAAGTGATCAGTGTGACCGGGGGCTTAGAGGACCCCTCTGCTAAATGGTTTCTGTCCACGTCATGGGTTGTGAACACCCGGAAACAGGACCCATCCTGGAAGAAAACAGAGAGGAGAGGGACCCAGCGCTGGATGATCATGCGATTAAGGTAAGCGAAAATGGGGATTTAGACTAGGCAGTTCTGCGTGGCGCATTTGAATGCGTTTCCTGCAGGAAAAAGGTGCCTGAACCTTTTTTGAAAATGTGGATGCATGGAAACTGCATGGTGCTTTGGCCGTAAAATGCACCGCGTTCCTAATGGCACCCATGTGCATTTTCTTAAAACCCACTATTTTTGTGGCTGCATACGAGTGCGGGAACACTTACACACACTCCCACCCCATACAGATGTGAGCCTAGCCTTAAGCCTGGTACTCACTACAGTTTTTTTTTTTTGCGCAACCATGTGGGGTTCATGCGAACCGATTGTGGAGTGTATGTTAAGTTAACGACACCCAGCAATCAACACCCATGCGATCCCGTTCTAATGCGGTCAAAGTAAGGGTCCTGCACCAATTTGGTGTGAATGTGATTTGAGCCATACAAATCCATGGCTCAATTCGCATCCCAGAGACACCAAATGTAATTTGCACCGAATGTGCTGCGATTCCTGTGCGAATTACATGTGGTGTCCCGCATTGCAGTAGTGTGAACCCAGGCTGAAGGATAAGCCTTGTCCCCCCCCCCCCGATAATAAGGATCTCACTCTTCCGAGAAACAGACTTAAATCTGACAGCCATGAGAATGAATTATGGAGATGAGGATGGTTGGAGATGGGGGAGAAGATGATGAGGAGAGGTCTGTGTCCTATGTAAAGCATCAGAAATGAAGAGGGCCGGGCCGAGACCATGAGGGGGGGGGGAATTACTAAGACTGGTGCACACAGAATGTGATGTAGCTGTGCATGGTAACCAGAGGATGAAACGTGGGGATCTTGACATTATACAAGTGAATACTTTACCTGTTCTGGTGAAAGCCACTTGCAGCTGAGTGTGAAGATGGGGCATGTAGTGGAGGGATATCCTGGAGGAAACTCAAAGTTTAGGACAATCGGTGGTAGAAAGGAAACCGTGTTCTCAAAGCTTTCCGCCATAGTGTTTGATGAAGAGTTGGCTAAGGACAATAAAAAAAATTAAAGGTTTTCATATGGATGGTTTTTTGTTTGGTTTATAAGTCTTCCTGAAAAATGCAAGTCAACGATATGCAGAATATGTAATGTCAAACTTTAAATATAGATAGGAATCTGATTGCAGAAATTCTTCTTCTAGTTATCAGACATATACATTGCCATCACAGTCATCCCAAGCCATCTCCTTTCCTTTTCCAGAGAACACTTCCCAGTCTTTGTGACACTAATGCTAGCCTGGCCAAACATGACTGGAATTTCATCCGTTCAGCCTGCTGGGTGAACGAAAAAAATGAATCAGTTACCATGTGCCCTATATGACGAAACATGTTAGGCAGAGCCAGAGGGGCACTGCTCATGCGCAAACAAGCCACGGCCATCTTGGTTTTAAGCGAATTGACCATCTGTGTGACAGGGCCGTCCTAATAGCATCATGGGCCCCTGGGCAAAGTAATGCACTGGGGCCTCTACCAGCTTGCCCCAATTTACACACCTACTTTCAAGAAATAAAGTATAAATAGTTGATAGAATTAAACATATATTCATTAGTGCTTTCAATAAAATCGATTTTACAAAAGGAAAACATTCCATGAATCAAAGACTAGTCAACACAAAGGGCACAGTACAGGGGGGAATGTAGAAGGGCACAGTACAGGGGGGGTCAGGAGGGCACAATACTGGGATCAGGAGGGCACAGTATAGGTTCTGGGACGCTTCCCCGGACACGACTATATCGGGACAGTTTAGTAAAAAAACATGACTGTCCCAGCAAATCCGGGACAGTTGGCGAATATGATGTAATGCAAGATTATTGTGGGCCCCCCAATGTACCTGGGGCCCCTGGGCAGTGCCCAGGAGTGCCCTTGCATTAAGATGGCCCTGCCTTGTGATACAGATTATTTGTACAACATCTCCTTAGTGTAAGTGCATTCACCCTTATTAAATATTGCTCACTCCAATGATTTACACTATGGAGTGTGTTTTTTTCCTTTTTTTCATGATATTATTTCTGCACAGAGCTTCACCCCATATTGATTTTGGCATACATCGTGGTGTAATTGTCTAGGAAGACGCTTGAAGGAAGTTGGAGGTTCTGTGGAACATAAAAACAAGCGCTACTTATCCTCTCCTTAGTGAGGGTCATCTGAGTTTAGTAAGCCCCCATTTTTTTTTACACACCATGGTGGTTCTATCGCTGAGAAGCTTTGAAGCTGTCAGGGTGCACAATCTTTCTTTTTCTTTTAGCACCCTCTAGTATTTTTTTTTCTATCCTATTCCTTTATTTTATATTCTATTTTATGCTCTTTGGAAATTGGAAAGCTATTCGAATAGTACCAAATTTAAACGAATCCGAAATAATGTAAAAAAAATTTGGACGAAATTCAAATCGTTTACGAATTCGAAAACGATTTGAATTTCGTCTGAATTTTTTTTACATTATTTTGGATTTGTTTAAATTCAGTACTATTCTAATTATTTTGGAACAAAACGAACCGCACATGTCTACTTACAATAGTGGTCCGTCTAGTGCCCCCCAGGCAATGCCAGGTGGGACTCGGTGCTCAGAGAACCCCTAGCAACTTCTGAAGGAACCCTAGTCATGTTGATGCCAGACTTTTGCAGGCAATGCCAGGTGGGACTTGGTGCTCAGAGAACCCCTAGCAACTTCTGAAGGAACCCTAGTTGAGAAAGGTGGCTACTACATTCCATTAGAGGGTGGCTCCATTGCTGTCTAAAGGCATTCTAATTTGTTTCTGTATATCAGCCGTAAGGTTGATAACACACGTTAGAATACATATAATCCAAACATAATACATGTATTTTATCGGACTTACATTTAATAGATATTCTAAAATTTGAAGGAAGTTCCAGACACACTTGGATTTCCCCTCCTGGAGCAGTGTCAGCTCTCCTAAACTCATCTTCAGGGTATATACTGCTAAGAGCCAGAAGTTCATCCTCCTGGGCTTCCTGATTCTCCGTAGACATTGTTTATCTGTGAAGGCCATAAAACAGAGTAAGTTAATCATTTCAGTTAAGGTGCTATTAGTATGAGCACTCAATGCAATGCTTACCAAACAGTTCACCATTAGGTTTAAAGTGCAACTCTGGGCACCAGGAAAAAAAAATACACCCTTGCACCCTTGGGGCCCTTCAGTACCGAGAGGGTTAAATACTAGGTGTAGTGGAATAAGCTGTAATACTTACTTTATTCCTCCCTCCAACAGCCTTCCTCTATGTTGTGTGACTGATCCCCCACAGCTTCATCACTAAGGCTCTCCTGCCAGCTTTTAGGCAGGCGTGGTTTATCCTCCCCTCTGTAGGTGGCGCTGTGTTGCTGAGGGAATGGGGGATGAGAGGAACTTTATTCCTCCAAAGCCTCCATAGGTGTCTCCAGGGGGGCAGTGGTCCGACTGGATGCTGCAACTCTGGATGACCTTTGCTGCGGCTCTTTTTGGTGAGGGCAGTGCTAATAAATAGCATCACCCTGCTGCAGTTGGCGCACATTCGCGAAATGGATAGGCAAGGGACAGGGTCCATACTTGCTAGGGACAGAGCATCTAGTCCTGGGGAAAGGCTCCTGAGGAGGAGGGACAGTATAGATATAGATTTTGCTACCTCTGGACTTTAGAGTTGGTGATAAGGGTCAGCCATCAGTCTGCTCAGTGCCATTTATACTGCCACTCCACTGCACAGCCGCCCCTCTTCAACCAGATGCTGTTTCAGTAATGTAAGTCTCAAGGGGACACTATAAATGATGGAACTATAACATTCCTGAAAGTTTCTGTACCTGTGTCACCGAGATGCTGTTCCCAACTTGCTCGAGACTGTTAAGCAAATACCATGCCACTATTTGTTACTTCCGCTTAACCAAATGATAACACTGCCACTCTACTTGGTCTTGGTGTGCTTTTCCTTCATCTTGGCTACCAACCAAGTGGCCCCACCCACAAGCAGCTGCATTAAGCATAATTTAGAAGCAACAGTCCTGCATTGTATGTGAGGACCCAAAGTCCGCCTACTACCAGAAACATTGGAGAGAAGAGATGAGTGATGGTAGCAGGGGAAGTGGTTACTAGATTAAAGCTGATTAAAGGTGACCATACACTGACTCCTATCTTCTGTGGACACATGTTACCCTTAATTGGACAAAGTTGCTAAAATTTTATCTAACACCCACCTAACCACCTGCCCCCTAGACAATGTTCTCTTGCAAATGCTATGGTCACCTCTGGCTCAGTCCTACACTCTCTAATGCCGTGTACACACAAGCAGACTTTTCAGCATCAAAGGTCCGACGGTCTTTCTGACGGACTTTCGACTGAGTTACGACGGACTTTTGAACAACCAGACTTGCCCACACACGAAACGGACTAAATTCCGTTAGAAAGTCCGTTCGGTTGAACATGATGACGTGCGACCGAACTAGAATAAGGAAGTTGATAGCCAGTACCCAATAGCTGCCCTTGCGTCCTTTTTTGTCCGTTGGACTAGCATACAGATGAACTGATTTTTTCGACCGGACTCAAGTCCGTTGGAAAGATTTGAAACATGTTCCAAATCTAAAGACCGTCTTTAGACCCCACCAGCCCCCCTTTTGGTTGTTTTGTCCGTCCATTAGCCAAACCCCCCCCCGGTCGATCGGCAAACTAGCCCTGCAGTTACCCCATCTAAGTCGCGGGCAGCTTCGGCGGCTTCCTCCTGTGTCTCCTCCTCTCGACCAATTGGGACTTAAGACCCGCTTCCTGATTGTCCAGGGAGGAGAAGCAGGAAGACAATAGCAAATATTAATTCACTATGGTCACACAACTGGGAGGGCTCAGGGTCGCAGGGCTCTGCGCCCCGAGCCCAGCCTTTTTTTGAAGCCAATTAGAACTTCAGGCTCTAACCATGTGCTTCAAAAAAAGAAAAACCCTATTGAAATCCATGCGTCCCGTGCCCTGCATGTAGTTTAGGGGCCGGGCGCATGGATTAGGGAGGCGGCGCCCCTGCACATTTTTATGAAGCCGGCGGCTGGCTTTCTTTTGAAAAGTAGTCCTAGCGGCTCATTAGCCACTAGATTGCTTTGCAAAGCGGCGGGAGGGGACGTCCTCCCCCTCCCCACTGCTTGTCGGTGTTTCTGAGGCTTACCGTATTCATCGGCCTGACCAAGAAACTATCCGACGGTGCAGCCAGCTGGTCACAAAGGCAATGAGAGACCAGATCGTCTCTGATTGCCTCTATGGCCTTGGACATCATAACATCACTTCCAGTCTAGGGCAGAAGTAAACTATTTTTTTTTTTCTGGGCTCAGTTTGGAGCAGGGAGCTGCTCACAGCATGGGGTCCGGTGCATCTCCAGTCACCATTTTAGGTTTAATCTCAGCCCCGAATTTTTGGCTGAATTCTGACCTGAGATGGACCAAAAGATGCACAAGACTCCGCTCCAGAGATGTCTGAACCCGCTCCATAGAGAGCCGGTCACAATCTCCTGCTATGCAATTTGAATGCAGGGAAACCAAGCCTAAAGCAAAAGATTACAATAAAAATTTTACTTTTCAAAGGTAAAGAAGAAATTTGGGGTCTTCGTGACCCCAGACCTCTCCATAAAGAGGACCTGTCATGCCCTATTCCTATTACAAGGGATGTTTACATTCCTTGTAATAGGAATAAAAGTGATAAAAAAAATGTAAAGAGAAAGTGTAAAAATAAAAACATAAAAGTAAAATAAAGAATAAAAAAAAAAAAATGTAAGCGCCCCTGTCCCCGCGTGTTTGCGCACAGAAGTGAACAAATACGTAAGTCGCGCCCACATATGTAAACGGCGTTCAAATCCCACATGTGAGGTTTGCTGCGATTGTTATGCCCCGTACACACGATCGGACATTGATCGGACATTCCGACAACAAAATCCATCGGATTTTTTCCGACGGATGTTGGCTCAAACTTGTCTTGCATACACACGGTCGCACAAAGTTGTCAGAAAATCCGATCGCTCTGAAAGCGGTGACGTAAAACACGTACGTCGGGACTATAAACGGGGCAGAAGCCAATAGCTTTCGTCTCTTAATTTATTCTGAGCATGCGTGGCACTTTGTGCGTCGGATTTGTGTACACACGATCGGAATTTAAACGATCGGATTTTGTTGTCGGAAAATTTTATAGCCTGCTCTCAAACTTTGTGTGTCGGAAATTCCGATGAAAAAAGTCCGATGGAGCCCACATACGATCGGAATTTCCGACAACACAATCCGATCGCACTTTTTCCGTCGGAAAATCCGACCTTATGTACACGGCATTAGAGCGGGAGCAAAAATTCTAGCTATCCTGTAACTCTAAACAGGTAACCTGTAAAAAAATTTAACGTGTAGCCTATGGAGATATTTAAGTACCAAAGTTTGGTGCCATTCCACAAGCGTGCGCAAATTTAAAGCGCGACATGTTAGGTATCTAATAACTCAGATTAATATCGTCTTTCATATTTTATTTAAAAATTGGGGTAAATATTATTTTTAAAATTCATAAAGTGTATTTTTTTCCCAAAAAATTGCGTTTGAAAAAACGCTGTGCAAATACCATGTGACATAAAAAACTGCACTGATCACCATTTCATTCCTTAGGGTCTCTGCTAAAAAAAAAAAAATATATATATATATATATATAATGTTTTGGGGTTATAAGTAATTTTCTAGCAAAAAATACAGATTTTTTTAAACTTGTAAACAAAAAGTGCCAGAAAAAGCCTGGTCTTTAACTACTTCCGGACCGCCCGCCAAGGTTATACGTCGGTACTTTGACGTTGAATATTGTTGTTATGGCAGCAGATAGCTGCGATAACCCCGGTATTTTAAAAAAAAAAAGTTTCAGGTAAAAGTGATCTCAGCGGCGAATTCGCCACAAGATCCCTTTTATTGGCAGCAGGAGAGGTACCCACTCCCCTCCCGCCGCGGTACAGTTGTCTCTGCCACTTGCCGGAGCCGCTGGTCCTTTCCCCTGAGAGGCTGGATTCCAAGTGAGGGGAAGATGGCCCCCCCCCACACGACTCCAGACCATTGGATGACGGAAGCGACGTCAAACGTCACTTCCGCCCAATGGTCTTAAAGGGGAATTTTTTTTTATTGCATTTAAGTGTAAATGTGAGATCCGAGGTCTTTTTGACTCCAGATCTCACATTAAAGAGGTCCTGTCATGCTTTTTTCTATTACAAGGAATGTTTACAATAAAAAAGTGAATTCAAAATAATACTAAAAGTGATTCAAAAAAATTGTTTTTAAAAGGACAATGTAAAAAAAAAAAAAAATGAAAGCGCCCCGTCATGCCGTGCTCGCGTTCAGAAGTGAACGCATACGTAAGTCGCGCTCGCATATGTAAATGGTGTTCAAACCACACATATGAGGTATTGCCGCGATCGTTAGAGCGAGAGCAAAAGACCTCCTCTCTAATTTAAAACTGGTAACCTGTAGACATTTTTAAACGCCGCCTATGGAGATCTTTAATTGTCAAAGTTTGTCGACCATTCCACGAGCGGTCGCAATTTTGAAGCATGACATGTTGGGTATCAATTTACTGAGCATAACATTATCTTTCACAATATAAAAAAAAAAATTGGGCTAACTTTACTGTTTTCCTTTTTTTTTTTAATTCAAAAAAGTGTATTTTTTTCCCCAAAAAAATTGTGTTTGTAAGACCGCTGCGCAAATTCGGTGTGACAAAGTATGGCAAAAGTATGGTAAAGTATGGTAAAGTATGGTAAAATGGCAACGATCGCCATTTTATTCTCTAGGGCTTGTGATGGCGAACCTTGGCACCCCAGATGTTTTAGAACTACATTTCCCATGATGCTCATGCACTCTGCAGTGTAGTTGAGCATCATGGGAAATGTAGTTCCAAAACATCTGGGGTGCCAAGGTTCACCATCACTGCTCTAGGGTGTCTGAAAAAATCCCTATATAATGTTTGGAGGTTCTAAGTCATTTTCTAGCAAAAGTGGTTAACAATCATCATAAACAACAGCAGTGGAAGGGTTAATGTTGCTTGTAGAAGGAGCTAACGCTCTATCTTACCACTCAGCGCCCGCCGGCTTTACTGGTCTCTGGTCTGTCTAGGAAGCAAGGTGGGTGTGGTGTACGAGGCGATGAGTTATGTAATTATTGGAACCGTTGCTCTATGATTGAATCAGCTGTCCTAGCAGGATAAGAATGTGGAGCTCTGCAACAGTGTCAGTGCCGGGACTTCCGGTTCTCATGTTACAATATTTCACCAGTGGGATTCCCCCGGCTTGGTCACGGTTGGGGAAGGGTTACAAGACAAAGCCTGTGACTAGCACACCTTCTGATTAATATTAACCACTCGCCATCCGGGCCATTTCTGACACTTCGCTCCTACATGTAAAAATCGACTTTATTTTTGCTTGAAAATTAATTAGAACCCCCAAACATTATATATATATATCTATATCTATATCTATATATATATAGATATAGATATAGATATAGATATAGATATAGATATACACACACATATATAGATATACATATACACACACACAGTATCTGACAAAAATGAGTACACCCCTCACATTTTTGTAATTATTTTCTTCTATCTTTTCATGTGACAACACTGAAGAGATGACACTTTGCTACAATGTAATGTAGTGAGTGTACAGCTTGTATAACAGTGTAAATTTGCTGTCCCCTCAAAATAACTCAACACACAGCCATTAATGTCTAAACCGCTGGCAACAAAAGTGACAGGTTCCACTCAGAACAGGCCTCACCATGGTCCACCAAAGAAGTTGAGGTCACGTGCTCAGAGTCATATCCAGAGGTTGTCTTTGGGAAATAGACGTATGAGTGCTGCCAGCATTGCTGCAGAGGTTGTAGGGGTGGGGGGGTCAGCCTGTCAGTGCTCAGACCATACGCTGCACACTGCATCAAATTGGTCTGCATGGCTGTCATCCCAGAAGGAAGCCTCTTCTAAAGATGATGCACAAGAAAGCCCGCAAACAGTTTGCTGAAGACAAGCAGACTAAGGACATGGATTACTGGAACCATGTCCTGTGGTCTGATGAGACCAAGATAAACTTATTTGGTTCAGATGGTGACAAGCGTGTGTGGCGGCAACCAGGTGAGGAGGACAAAGACAAGTGTGTCTTGTCTACAGTCAAGCATGGTGGTGGGAGTGTCATGGTCTGGGGCTGCATGAGTGCTGCTGATGCTGGGGAGCTACAGATCATTGAGGGAACCATGAATGCCAACATGTACTGTGATATACTGAAGCAGAGCATGATCCCCTCCCTTCAGAGACTGGGCCACAGGGCAGTATTCCAACATGATAACCACCCCAAACACACCTCCAAGATGACCACTGCCTTGCTAAAGAAGCTGAGGGTAAAGGTGATGACTGGCCAAGCATGTCTCCAGACCTAAACCCTATTGAGCATCTGTGAGGCATCCTCAAATGGAAGGTGGCGGAGCGCAAGGTCTCTAATATCCACCAGCTCCGTGATGTCATCATGGAGGAGTGGAAGAGGACTCCAGTGGTAACCTGTGAAGCTCTGGTGAACTCCATGCCCAAGAGGGTTAAGGCAGTGCTGGAAAATAATGGTGGCCACACAAAATATTGACAAATATAAACACCTTTACAGGTTACCAGTTTAGAGTTACACAGGAGGTCTGGTGCTAGAATGATTGATCTCGCTCTGATGTTCACAACGATACCTGGTTAGTTCGCCGTTTGCCACCTCATCCCTTTAAACTCTAACACATATGAATTACACAGGTTCTGGGGCTAATTTAATACAGATAAGGCACCAAGTGAATTTAATTACCAGCCATATCAGCCATAGAACCTGTGTAATTAATATGTGTTCGGTTTTTAAAGGGTTGAGGTGGCAACTCTAGTGCGGGAGTAACGTGCACGTTCACATTTATGTGTAAGCATGATGGGTCAGGGCGGTTTAATTTTTTTATTTATTACATAAATATTTTTTTTTTCACTTTATTATTTTTTTGTACTAACTTTATTGCTATCACAAGGCATGAACAACATCCCTTGTGATAGCATGGGCCGTGACAGGTCCTCTTGATGGAGAGAGTTGGGCTCTATTAGACCCCCAACTCTCTCCTCTGGTCTCCCACGCAGCTGGTCTAATCGGCTGCTTACTTGGCCGGAACCGGAACCGGAAGTGACAAACTACTCATCGCTCCCAGTTTCCAGGGTTACAGAGAGAGGGGGAAGACATCAGTTCCTCTCTCTCAGTACAGGGCAGCCATCGCCGCCGGCCACATCGCTCCTGAACCCCCGTGATGGAACGGGAGAGCCCGGGAGAGGTGGTGGCTGCGGGAGGGGGTGGGACCCCCTTCCGCCACCTGCAGAAGTTATCGAGTGGCTAAACAGCCACTCGAATCACTTCTGCCTTACTTAAGGTGACCAGATTTTTAAAATGTAATCCGGGGACATTTTTTTTTTTTTTTTATTGGCAAATAGTAAACTATTTTATAAGCATATTTTCCTCAAATGATATATGCAGTGTATGTGGTATGTGTTTAAGGAATGATTGTATGATATATACGTTATTTCTGGAAATCATTTCATACCAGCCCCATAGCATTATTATACCAGCCCAACCGCATAACATCATTATGTTCTGGTTCACAAAAGGGAAAACCATGCATTTTAAAGCACAGTTGAAGATTGTATTATAATCACCAGTGCCCATTAATGCAGCTTGTTCAGTGCCCATCAGCTCAATCTATTCAGTACCCATCAATGCAGCCTGTTCAGTGCCCATCAATGCAGCCTGTTCAGTGCCCATCAATGCAGCCTGTTCAGTGCCCATCAATGCAGCCTGTTCAGTGCCCATCAATGTAGCCTGTTCAGTGCTCATCAGATCAGCTTGTTCAGTGCCCATCAGATCAGCCTGTTCAGTGCCCATCAGATCAGCCTGTTCAGTGTCCATCAGATCAGCCTGTTCAGTGACCATCAGATCAGCCTGTTCAGTGCCCATTAATGCAGCCTGTTCAGTGCCAATCAGCTCAGCCTATTCAGTGCCCATCAGATCAGCCTGCTCAGTGCCCATCAGCTCAGCCTGCTCAGTGCCCATTAGCTCAGCCTGCTCAGTGCCCATCAGATCAGCCTTACCTAGAGGAGAGAAGTTGGATTATGTAGAGCGGGGATCTCCTGTTTACCCCGAGCGGCCGCTGTCCTCAGACGAAGTCCCACCTCCTATGATAGATGTCACCAGTGTGCTGCCTATCATAGGAGCTGGCTAAGGAGGCAGGACTTCGTCTGACAGCTAGGTAAGCGGGATATCCCAACTCTGTATAATCTGGCAGCGCTCGCCCCTCCCGATAGGAGACAGACCAAACCCCAGCAGGACTTAATGGAGGATGGGGGGGGGCGCCGCCACACTGGATATTTCACACCCCTGGCAAATATAGAGATGGGTGACTCAGACATTCTAACCTGCAAAAATAATTCCAGGGAGGTTGCAAACTCAATTTAACACAACTAGAGGATGATCAAATGAAATGGAATCAGTATACAGGGGTTTACTTCTTCTGAGGGATATTAAAGGAGCACTCTAACCACCATAAGCACTTCAGTAATTTGATATGGTCATGGTGGTATGAGTCAGTATGTGCAATGTTTCTGCTTGAAACAGGTAGGAGGGCTGAGAGGGAGAGAAGTGGGACTGAGAGAGAGGGAGGCCTGAGAGAGAGAGGGTGGTGGATGGAGAGAGAGAGAGAGAGATAGGGGGAGGGTGATAGAGAGGGGGATGAGAGAGAGGGAAGGTGTTAGAGAAGTGAGTGAGAGAGAGGAGGAGTGAAAGAGAGAGAGAGGGGGTGAGAGAGGGAGGAGGTTGAGAGAGGGGGAAGAAAGAAAGAGAGAGAAAGGGGGGTGAAATAAAGTGGGGGTAAGAGGGGGGAGGGGGTGAGAGAGAGAGAGGGTGAGAAATGGGTATTCTCAGTGGTGGGGCACTTACTGTGGAGTGCAGTGCTCAGTCGTTCTTGGTAGTGGGCAGTGCTGTGTGCCCCCAGCTCAGGCATAGAAGAGGCTTTCCCCTGCCACATAGTCCCAATGTTCAGGCTTGGAGAGGATGGAACATGGGCAGAGCTGTCCCAGTACACAGCATAGGACAAGCTCCCTCACCTGTGGAGGACCCGTGCACCCCAAGTGTGTACACTGTCCTCAGCTGTGCAGGCTGTTCCCTCCAAGGGTGAGTGAAGCCTGGGACAGGAGCCTCTTATGGGGCCCCTACTGGTCCCGGACCAGTGGCGGCTGGTGCTCAAAGTTTTTGGGGGGCACAAACAAACTGAAAAATTCAGGAAAAAAAAACTTCGATTGTGCCCATCAAACGCTGCCACTGTGCCATAAAACGCAGCCACTGTGCCATCAAACGCTGCCACTGTGCCATCAAATGCTTCCAGTGTGCTCATCAAATGCTGCCACTGTGCCCCATCAAATGCTGCCACTGTGGCCATCAAATGCTGCCACTGTGCCCATCAAATGCTGCTACTGTGCCCATCAAATGCTGCCACTGTGCCCATCAAATGCTGCCACTGTGCTCATCAAATGCTGCCACTGTGCTCATCAAATGCTGCCACTGTGCCTCATCAAATGCTGCCACTGTGCCTCATCAAATGCTGCCACTGTGCCCATCAAATGCTGCCAATGTGCCCATCAAATGCTGCCAATGTGCCCATCAAATGCTGCCACTGTGCCCATCAAATGCTGCCATTGTGCCCATCAAATTCAAATGCTGCCACTGTGCCCATCAAATGCTGCCACTGTGCCCATCAAATGCTGCCACTGTGCTCATCAAATGCTGCCACTGTGCCCATCAAATGCTGCCACTGTGCCATCAAATGCTGCCACTGTGCCCATCAAATGCTGCCATTGTGCCCATCAAATTCAAATGCTGCCACTGTGCCCATCAAATGCTGCCACTGTGCCCATCAAATGCTGCCACTGTGCCCATCAAATGCTGCCATTGTGCCCATCAAATGCTGCCACTGTGCCATCAAATGCTTCCAGTTTGCCCATCAAATGCTGCCACTGTGCCCATCAAATGCTGCCAGTGTGCCATCGAATGCCACCAGTGTGACCCCCCACCTGCTCACCGTCTGCCCAGCACTTACCCTGTCTCGGTGGGGCAGCGGGTGACGGTGACGAGCGGGGTCATTCATGCGTCTCCTCCCGTCCTCATCTCCCGTCCTCTCCCCCTGATAGGCGTCCAATAGTGGCGCCTGTCATTTCTGCCAATCAGGTGACGGGTAACAGACCCAGCACCTGATTGGTGGAGAGGCGGTTTAGTGTTAGGAAAGCGAATATTCATTCGCTTTCCTAACACACCTGGGTGGACTGCGAGCACCAAGCATGACGCTCGCAGTTCACCTATTTTGAAGCCTATTAGAGCCTCGGGCTCTAATCAGGTGCTTCAAAAACACCCCCGAAAAGGGGTTGGGCGTCTGAATGGGGGGGGGGGGCAGTGGCGGCCATGGATAGATTCATGCAATGCATGAATCTATCCATTGGTCAGAGAGGGGGCGGCGTCCATGCGCCCTTATGGATGCACCGCCACTGTTCCCCGGACCCTTGAGCAATGCCCGGTTGTCCAAACGGTCAGTCCACCCCTGGATATCTGTACACTGAGTGCTATTCCCTACACATAACACTAACATCTGTACATGGAGTGGAGTGGATGTGCACTCCATGTACGGATGTCAGTGTTATATGTAGGGAATAGTATTTACTAAGTGCTATTCCCAATATATATAACACTGATCTCTGTACACGGGATGCTAGTACCTCTGACACTGATATCTGTCATATCTGTACACCAAGTGGCACTCAGTGTACAGATATCAGTGTGCACTCACTATAGAAATCAGGGTGAGTAGATATAGGTTAGGGAATAGCACCTGGTGGAATTGCACTGGGAAGGAACACTCAGCCTGCTTGGTATACATTAAAGCAGTGTGACAAACTAAATGGCTGGCCTGGTGATCACACACTGACCTGCTGCTGTGCTGCACAGAGTCTGACAGCTTTGAGACCAGTCCATGCTCTCTAAGTTCAGCACTGCCTGTCCTCCACGGCAGGAATGTAGACTGAGGGCGAGGCTGAGACTGTAACTCCCGGGGAGAGAGGTGGCCAGTGCAGATGCCGCTGCCATCATCCCCCATGGTTCCACGATCATTCTCTCTTCCCAGCCAGAGACCTTTCCTATATCTGCATTAGGCCGCCGGGTGGCGGACCGCGGGAGCCGCAGAAGAGGAAAAGGTGGGCGGAGCCAGAGCAACACTGACACGGCCTCGCTCTGAGAGTCTCTGTGTGTGTGACATCACTGGTTGTTAGACGCCAGGCGGGGCGGCCCTAGCAACCAGTGATCAGTTGTGGCTGCAACTGGTGTGTGTCCGGGAGCCGCAGCCCAAATGCAGAACACTTCCACACCTCGGTCTGGTCTGTCTGGTGACCAGATGTCCCAGGCCCTGCAAAGTGGGGACAAAACCGGGGACAAACTTTCTCCGGGGACAGTCTCCTCAGTCCGGGGACTGTCCCCGGAAACCGGGGACATCTGGTCACCTTAGCCTTACTCAGATTTGCTGGCTGAAAAGATTGTTGCCAAGATGATGCCTGTAGGTGCAGGCAACATCCCGGTATAACCACTGCAACCCAAGGACGTCCATTTACGTACCTTCAGCGGCAAGTGGTAATTATTAACCCCTTTCTAGCTTACCTGAACATGGCGTTATGCAAACTTATAATTCATAAACCAAATATTCCAAAGTCTTTATCTCCTTTAAATCATCTATACAAAGCATATCTCCTAGTGGTCTCAATTTTGCCTAAATTTTTTTGCTTATAGCAGGGCTCGACAAATCAAAGGCACCAGGTCGCCATTGCGAATAGAAATTGCATCCTGGCACCTGAGCTTTTGTCAACCCATTCACTGTTTCACACGCACCTTCCCGATATCCCAGTGTGCTGTGCGCTCACCCCTGGCGTCCCCAGCTGCCCGCTCTGCTACAGCTTCCTTTGTTTGGCTGGCGCCAGTGGGTGGGTGGGGCATTGGGGGTCATGTGACCAATGGTGGAGCGCGGTTCAGTCAAACTGAGGGAAGGACCGTAACTTGCATCACTGAGCCAGGATCGGGGCTTAGTTGGTCGGTGGCAGTGAAGAGGAAAGGGGGAGCTTTTGTGGATCGGCCTGCCCATTGAATGTGTAGGTGCTACATAGCTGCCGCTCAATTCCTATACCTGTGAGCTGAGCTGATGTTTTTGGGCTGTGGAGGGTATGTCTCTTTTCTATATTGGGATGTCTCTTTGCAGGATGGAGCTGTCTCTGTGCTGGAGGGTATGTCTCTTTGCTATATTGGGATGTCTCTTTGCAGGATGGAGCTGTCTCTTTGCTTTATTGGGTTGTCTCTTTGCTATATGGGAACGTCCCTTTGCTGGATTGCAACGTCTCTTTGCTATATGGGGATGTCTCTTTGCTGGATTGGGACGTTTCTTTGCTATATGGGGATGTCTCTTTGCTGGATTGGGATGTCTCTATGCTATATGGGGACATCTCTTTGCTGGATTGGGACATCTCTTTGCTGGATTGGGATGTCTCTTTGCTGGTTTGGGATGTCTCTTTGCTGGTTTGGGATGTCTCTTTGCTATATGGGGATGTCTCTTTACCTGATTGATACGTCTCTTTTCTATATGAGGATGTCTCTTTGCTGGACGGGGATGTCTCTTTGCTGTATTGGGATGTCTCTTTGCTATATGGGGATGTCTCTTTGCTGGACTGGGACGTCTCTTTGCTATATGGGGATGTCTCTTTGCTGGATTGGGATGTCCCTATGCTATATGGGGACATCTCTTTGCTGGATTGGGACATCTCTTTGCTGGATTGGGATGTCTCTTTGCTGGACTGAGATGTCTCTTTGCTATATGGGGACGTCTCTTTGCCTGATTGAGATGTCTCTTTGCTATATGAGGATGTCTCTTTGCTGGACGGGGATGTCTCCTTGCTGTATTGGGATGTCTCTTTGCTAAATGGGGATGTCTCTTTGCTGGATTGGGACTTCTCTTTGCTATATGAGGATGTCTCTTTGCTGGATTGGGATGTCTCTATGCTATATGGGGACATCTCTTTGCTGGATTGGGACATCTCTTTGCTGGATTGGGATGTCTCTTTGCTGGTTTGGGATGTCTCTTTGCTATATGGGGATGTCTCTTTACCTGATTGAGACGTCTCTTTGCTATATGAGGATGTCTCTTTGCTGGACGGGGATGTCTCTTTGCTGTATTGGGATATCTCTTTGCTATATGGGGATGTCTCTTTGCTGGACTGGGACGTCTCTTTGCTATATGGGGATGTCTCTTTGCTGGATTGGGATGTGTCTATGCTATATGGGGACATCTCTTTGCTGGATTGGGACATCTCTTTGCTGGATTGGGATGTCTCTTTGCTGGACTGAGATGTCTCTTTGCTATATGGGGACGTCTCTTTGCCTGATTGAGATGTCTCTTTGCTATATGAGGATGTCTCTTTGCTGGACGGGGATGTCTCCTTGCTGAATTGGGATGTCTCTTTGCTAAATGGGGATGTCTCTTTGCTGGACTGGGACTTCTCTTTGCTGGATTGGGATGTCTCTTTGCTGGATTGGGATGTCTCTTTACTATATGGGGATGTCTCTTTGCCTGATTGAGACGTCTCTTTGCTATATGAGGATGTCTCTTTGCTGGACGGGGATGTCTCTTTGCTGTATTGGGATGTCTCTTTGCTATATTGGGATGTCTCTTTGCTGGATTGGGATGTTTCTTTGCTATATGGCGATGTCTGCTGGATTGGGACGTCTCTTGGCTATATGGGATGTCTTTTTGCTGGACGGGGAGGTCTCCTGGCTATATGGGAACGTCTCTTTGCTGGATTGGAATGTCTCTTTGCGGGATTTTGATGTCTCTTGCTGCTTGTTACACAGACATATGTATTTCCTATGCTCCTCATCGCCATCTAGTGGCCATAATGTGGTTTTCTATTATTAAAAGAACATTTTTTCAGAAGAGAAAGAGGAACTGCAGTCTGCTCACATAATTTGTAATAAAAGCATCTTTGCCATTCTGAAGCTTCCCTCCAACCACTTTGAATATTATTTTATATATACTGTGATTCTGTACTTGGCAAATATGCTGCAGGAATCTCCCTCTACGGAGTCTGGCTGCATCCATTTTAACTGTGGGCAGCTGAAGCGGCTGCCTGTTCACCTTCTGGATTTACACAGACACACACCTCCAGCTCTGCAGCTCTCATTGACCCTCTTAAGACTCACCCCCCCCTTCCTGGCAAACTCTCAGGAGAGTGAGAGAGAGAGAGCTGTGCATGATGTCATAATCCTAGGATAATGACCAGACAAGAAACAGGAAGTGGGCTGTATAAGGGATTTACTGGCAGAAAAAACTAGTTTTACTATCCAAAGTTAAAACAACAACAACAGCAGAAGATCTAATAGATGGAAAGATGAATAAACAACTGAAGGTCCGATTTAATGAACATTTGTGTTTTTCCAATTTGCACGGAACGAATGTACGGTACATACAGATTTTACAGAAAAATGGCTAAGCTTTTTTTTATCAATAGACCCATTTATTATAAATTGTATTATTGATACTTTTATTATTATATCTACATGTAACTGATCACACTATTGTCCTATAAGCTGAAGATCTCATGTTTCTTAGTACCTGTAGAGTGTAGACTGTACATAATCCAGGATTATGTGTGTGATGTACATTGGTCCCCCCCCCCCACAACACTGCATAGGATCCATACCAGCAGGGGGAAGGGCCTTCCACTACACACAGCTGTCTAACTGGTTTTACAACTGCAGTATATATGCATTAACCCATCAGTGACCCATCTGCAGTATATGTGCATTAACCCATCAGTGACCCATCTGCAGTATATGTGCATTAACCCATCAGTGACCCATCTGCAGTATATGTACATTAACCCATCAGTGACCCATCTGCAGTATATGTGCATTAACCCATCAGTGACCAGTCTGCAGTATATATGCATTAACCCATCAGTGACCAGTCTGCAGTATATATGCATTAGCATTCCATTGATCAGCGACCCCAGAACGGCGGATAGCCCCTCTGTCACCAAACCCCTGCTTAGAAACATTAGCACCTCCGTGACCTGTCTGCAGTGTATGTGTTCTGCTTCAAACACATGTGCATTAACCCCTCAGTATCATGTTCTTAGCATATAGGCATTAACCCCTTAGCACCCAGTCCTAGCTCAGCTGTGTTCACCACTCAGTGCCCGTTTCTCTGCACATATGTGATAACCCTCAATGGGCATTCCCCAGCACATGTGCGTCTCCTCTCCACCCCCTCCCCATACAGACTGCAGTCCTATCCTCCACACTCCTCTCCTGCACATACTGCCCACTGTCATACCCTCCACACTCCTCTCCTGCACATACTGCCCACTGTCATACCCTCCACACTCCTCTCCTGTACATACTGCCCACTGTCACACCCTCCACACTCCTCTCCTGTACATACTGCCCACTGTCACACCCTCCACACTCCTCTCCTGCACATACTGCCCACTGTCACACCCTCCACACTCCTCTCCTGTACATACTGCCCACTGTCACACCCTCCACACTCCTCTCCTGCACATACTGCCCACTGTCATACCCTCCACACTCCTCTCCTGCACATACTGCCCACTGTCATACCCTCCACACTTCTCTCATGTACATACTGCCCACTGTCATACCCTCCACACTCCTCTCACGTACATACTGCCCATTGTCATACTCTCCACACTCATAGTTGCTAACATTGCAAAAAAAAAATTGGGACACTTTTTTGCATGTAGGCGGAGCCTTGCTTTAATTAGGGGGTGTGGCATTCATTTGTAGCTGGGGCATGTCGCAACAGAGAAAATGCGGCGTGGCAAAAAAATGGGCGTGGTTTGTGCGGAATAGTGGGCATGTATTAAATGGGCGTGGCTCAGAAGGGGTGTGGTATGAGATGAATGAGTGATGGAGGGAGAAAGAAAGAAAGAAAGAAAGAAAGAAAGAAAGAAAGAAAGAAAGAAAGAAAGAAAGAAAGAAAGAAAGAAAGAAAGAAAGAAAGAAAGAAAGAAAGAAAGAGAGAAAGAGAGAAAGAAAGAAAAAGAGAGAAAAAAAGAAAAAGAGAGAAAGAAAGAGAGAAAGAGAGAAAGAAAGAGAGAAAGAGAGAAAGAAAGAAAGAAAGAAAGAAAGAAAGAAAGAAAGAAAGAAAGAAAGAAAGAAAGAAAGAAAGAAAGAAAGAAAGAAAGAAAAAGAGAGAAAGAAAAAGGGATGGAGGGACAGCAGGCCCAGATCCTACACTACAATAGAAATATGTGTATTCCAGAAAGTTTAACAATCAGCAGATAAAGATACTCCAAACACCTGGTGTTAGCGCTTCAATCATCCCGGCACCATGGTTGTTATGGTGTCAGGATGATTGAAGCGCATTATTTCTATTATTACATTGTAATATAGAATGAAGTTAATCATCTCACCATAATGCAGAATCAGTGGAAGCCCTGAGCGTGTCACCTGCCACCAGATGCCATCAGGTGTCCCCAGCAGAGTCCCTCCTTACATTAGGCATTCCCAGGGGAGCCATTCCTTACATCAGGCATTGCCAGCTGAGTCCTCCTTTACATCAGGCATTGCCAGCGGAGTCCCCCCTTACATCAGGCATTGCCAGCTGAGTCCTCCCTTACATCAGGTATTGCCAGCGGAGTTCCCCCTTACATCAGACATTGCCAGCGGAGTTCTCCCTTTCATCAGGCATTGCCAGCTGAGTCCTCCCTTACATCAGGTATTGCCAGCAGAGTCCCCCCTTACATCAGACATTGCCAGCAGAGTCCCTCCTTACATCAGGTATTGGCAGCAGAGTCCCCCCCTTACATCAGACATTGCCAGCGGAGTCCTCCCTTACATCAGGCATTGCCAGCTGAGTCCCCCCTTACATCAGACATTGCCAGCGGAGTCCCCCCTTACATCAGGCATTGCCAGCGGAGTCCCCCCTTACATCAGGCATTGCCAACAGAGTCCCCCCTTACATCAGACATTGCCAGCGGAGTCCCTCCTTACATCAGACATTGCCAGTGGAGTCCCCCCTATACATCAGGCATTGCCAGCAGAGTCCCCCCTTATATCAGACATTCAGACATTGCCAGCGGAGTCCCCCCTTACATCAGGCCTTGCCAGCAGAGTCACCCCTTACATCAGGCCTTGCCAGCGGAGTCCCCCCTTACATCAGACATTGCCAGCGGAGTCCCCCCTTATATCAGACATTCAGACATTGCCAGAGGAGTCCTCCCTTTTCTAACAGCAGCCTTGCTCACAAATGACAGGAGCCGGCTGCACAAAACTGATAGCAGCTCATGACTACGACCTGCTGTTATCTTGTTTTATCCTATTCAGACTTTGGACGTACCAGACACGCCCAAAATTCTGAAGCCCCACTCCGGGATAACGTCAGCAGAACTACCAATCTATCGTATTACATCCTATCAATGATCCGTTCTTTGTAATTAAACCTCAAAGGCAGCCAAAAAAATTGATGGGTACCTGCCAGTAGTCTCCCTGGGTTATGAGGATGGGCACACACCTCATTTCTCCTATCTCATCTTGGCCCAATGTGAACTACACATTCCATCATGCTTTGGGATGTTAGTTCCTGGTTGGGCGTTACTTGGACCTCTTCCACCATTGAGAGCCCCATGTTGCCCAGCAGCTGGAAGACCAAGAAGGCCCTTTTTTTTTTCCTCACCTGGATATCTATTTTCGCATTCAGTCCTCTGCTCTTCTCTCCTTAGAATTCATAGATTGCCTTTGGGCAGAACATAGCCGCCCATTGCCTCTGTGTACTGCCTCTGTCTGCCCGTGTCCTTCCCCCGCCCCTCCTTCCCCGAGTTATTCTCCTCCATATAGAAACCAGCAGGTTCACCTGAGATTAGAAGCTGAATGTTCTGCTGACTTCCCTCCCGCTGTTCTATGACTAAGCAATGTGAGCAGAGCTGAGATATTCTTCAATAAAGAAGAAGCTCCTAGTTCTTATGTAGTGGGTGGGGATGAGACGATCGTACCTGGGTTTGATTCACGGGAGGTTCTGCAAAAAACTTTATTGAAGTTCAAACCTTAATCCAAATCCCATCCACTTGACCTCCAGAAGGTTTATCCACCTTCATGACCAGGCCATTTCTTTTTTGCGATACGGCACTGCGTTACTTTAACCACTTGCTTACCGGGCACTTACACCCCCCTTCCTGCCCAGACCAATTTTCAGCTTTCAGCGCTGTCGCACTTTGAATGACAATTGCGCGGTCATGAAACACTGTACCCAAATGAAATTTTTATCATTTTTTTCACACAAATAGAGCTTTCTTTTGGTGGCATTTAATCATCACTTGGGTTTTTATTTTTTGCTAAACAAACAAAAAAAGGCAAATTTTTGAAAAAAAAAAAAAAAAAACATGTTTCATAGTTTGTTATACAATTTAGCAAACGGGTCATTTTTCTCCACCATTGATATTCACTGATGAGGCTGCACTGATGGGCACTGATGGGCTGCACTGATAGGCATAGATAAGGCAACACTGATAGGCACTGATAAGACGGCACTGATGGGCCCTGATGGGTGGCACTGATGGGTGGCACTGATGGGCACGGATAGATGTCACTGATGGGCACTGATAGTTGGCACTGATGGGCACTGATAGGTGGCACTGATGGACACTGATAGATGTCACTGATGGGCACTGATAGGTGGCACTGATGGGCACTGGTAGGTGGTATTGATAGGCAGCACTGATGGTGAGGCACTGATTGGTGACATTTATAGGTGGCACTATGGGCACTTATAGGTGACATTGTGGGCACTGATAGGTGACACTGTGGGCACTGATGGGTGGTACTGTGGGCACTGGTAGGTGGCGCTGGTGGGCACTGGTAGGTGGCACACGTGGGCACAGAAGCCTCTGCAGAGGCTCTCCACAATCGGGACTGATGCCCCTCTCACAGCTGCCAGTGATCGGCTTTTTTTTTTTCTCCTCACGCTACCAGAGAAAAAATAGCCGATTACCGGCTCTGTTTACATCACATGAGCTGTCATTGGCTGACAGATAATCACGTGGTAAAGGGTCGGGATCGACCCCTTGCTCCGATCTGTGATCAGCCGAGTCTCATATACTCGCTGATCACAGAGCACGCCGTGCGCGCCCTGCAGGGGGCGCACAGACCGCTCAAACACGGGAGGAGGTCTATGGACGCCCTCCTAACAAAGTAGGTCCACGCTGCAGGCGTCTTTTGGCTATAGCGCGGACGGGAAGTGGTTAAGGCTCCATGCACACTGAAGCTTATAAACGACTGTTTTTGTGAGTTTGGGCGTTTTTTTTTTTAACAGCCCTTAAACTCCACTCTATGTTATCCTGTGTGTCCATGGACGTTTTTGGATGTTTATCAGCAGTGGAGTTTATGGGCTGTTTTCTGAATGCCTTAAAATCGCGCTCAAGAGTCCTTTTTCTGACCACAAATAAAGCCAAACGCTCATAAACGCTGATAAACGTCAATAAATGCTCAAAAAACATGGCTCATCAGCCTTCTTTTAACGTTTTTGATCGATTGAAAAAAAAAAAAGCTAAAAAACGCTAAGAGGCACTAGCGTTTCTATAGCGCAAAAAAGAAAGACCGCAGAGGCGATCAAATACCACCAAAAGAAAGCTCTATCTGTGGGGACAAAAAAAAGGACGTCAATTTTGTTTGGGTACAACATCGCACGACCGCGCAATTGTCAGTTAAAGCGACGCAGTGCCGAATCACAAAAAATGGCCTGGTCATTCAGCAGCCAAATCTTCCGGGGCTGAAGCGGTTAAGAATATACCGGGGTTATGGCAGCTATCTGCTGCCATGACAACAGTAGTCAAAATACCAATGTATAGCGACGGCTGGCGGTCCGGCAGTGGTTAAAAATCTGCTGTAGAGCGGTTGGCAAGTGGCGATCGAAGGAATCTTTAAAATCAATTCTGGCCCTTTTTTTTTTTTAAGGCTAAAAGGCAAAGGATTGCCAAACAAATGGTATGGAGGGTGCTGGGCACTGCCAGGAGGGACCAATGTATCACATACCTGGTAGCAGAGCCTGACAAGATGAGGAAGGCCTCTCTCATACACCTCTGACTCCGGACCCCTGATAGTATATACAGGAGGTGCAGGAGTACAGAGTGTAAAACCTCGTACACACGATCGGATTTTCTGACAGGAATTGTGTGATGACAGGCTGTTCGCGGAAAATCCGACCGTTTGTACGCTCCATCGGACAATTGTTATCGGATTTTCCGCGGACAAATGTTGATGGCAGGCTTTAAAATTTTCCGCAGACAAATGTCTGTTGTCGGATTTTCCGATCGTGTGTACACAAGTCCGTCGGACAAAAGTCCAAAGTACAGACACGCATGCTCGGAAGCAAGGACGAGCTGGAAGCGGTCGGTCTTGTAAACTAGCGTTCGTAATGGAGAATTAACATTCGTGACGCAGCAAATTATGAAATCTGGAAATGCAGCGCACAATTCTCTTCTTCTTTAATGGGATAATAATGAAGCTGCTTTGCTGGTGATACTGATGGAGTTATTGCAAACAAATTTTCAAAGGCTTTTCTTTTCTAGTGATATCAAGAATAATATTATTATGTTTGTTTGTTTGTTTGTGTTATGTTTTTTTTTTTTTTTTTTTTGGGCAAGTTACCACAACACTATTATCCCGTAGTTTTTAAGATCAAAGATACAACTATGTTGGTGCCCCTTGTTAATTTTACATTGTATTTTTTAAAATGTAACTGCCTACTCCCAAACTGTCATTTGAAGTAAAACACACAGCCAAGTATTATTCTCCACAATTTTTTAACTGTGCATTAAAAAAAAGAAAACAAATAAAATTAGACATGATATCTGCCAATAGAACTTAACCAAAAAGTGCATTTTATGCATCCAAAAATATAGAAAATATACCAAATCAAATCATTATTATTCAACCAAAAAAATAAAATAAAAGCCTCATGCATGTGTCCTGCATCTTAATATAGGGGGTCAACAATGCCAAGAGTTGGTAAAAGCAGGGGTCCGTCCTCCGGAGATAATTCCGAAAATCATCCGGATTATTCTCTTGGAGCTCCCGCAGCAAAGGCATATGACATTATTGGTCACCATTGAAAAAATTGGTCACCAGTGAAAAAAATCTAATTTCTTTATCAATTTAGGCCAATATGTATTCATTTTCGGTAAAAAAAAATTCAAATAAGTATATATTGATTGTTTTTCGCAAAAGTTATCGCATCTAGAAACTGTGGGATATATTTATTCATTTTTAATTTTTTTTCTATTAATGGCGGCGATCAGTGACTTATCGCGGGACTGCGGCATTGCAGCGGACAGTCTGTCACTTTTTGATCAGTGCTAATTAGTGTACTAATGACACTAGCAGGGGGTTAACATCAGCGGGACTGCGATATTGCGGTGGACATTCGGACACTAGCTAACACTTTTGACACTTTGTGGGGACCACAATGCTAAAAATATGCACCGTCACTGTACTAATGACACTGGCTGGGAAGGGGTTAGCATCAGGTGCAATCAAAGGGTTAACCTTGTGCCTAGCCAGTGTTTTACTACAGTGTGGGAGGTGCTTGTACAAGGGGAAGACATGGATCCTAGTCCCTGCTTTGCAGAGACACAGGATCCATCCCTTCCCTCCTGTCAGAACGGCGATCTGCCTTGTTCACATAGGCAGACCACCATTCTGTGTCCCGGTAGGATGATCAGCTGGTGCCAGCAGACATTGAGTCCTTGGCTCCCACTGATTGGCTCCCACTGTGTATAATCACAGTGGGAGCGAGTCGGCGGCGGCGCGCATTCGTGTCTGCTACTCGGAAGAGCTGGATCACGTCTATATACGTGATTCAGCGCACAGCTGCCGCCCTGTAGCAGTAGAACTCAGTGGCGGCTGGTGCTCAAAATTTTTCGGGGAGCGCAAACGAACTGAAAAATACTGAAAAAAACCCAATCAGTTTCAGCCTCACTCTGCCCATCCAAATCAGCCACTGTGTCCATCAATTTCAAACTCACTGAGTCCATAGATTGCAGCCACTGTGCCCATCAAATGCAGCCACTGTGCCCATCAAATGCAGCCACTGTGCCCATCGTATGCAGCCACTGTGCCCCATCATATGCAGCCACTGTGCCCCATCATATGCAGCCACTGTGCCCCATCATATGCAACCACTCTGCTCATCCAATTCAGCCACTGTGCCCATCAATTTCAAACTCACTGTGTCCATAGATTGCAGCCACTGTGCCCATCAAATGCAGCCACTGTGCCCATCAAATGCAGCCACTGTGCCCATCATATGCAGCCAAAGTGCCCCATCATATGCAGCCACTGTGCCCCATCATATGCAGCCACTCTGCCCATCAAATTCAGCCACTGTGCCCATCAATTTCAAACTCACTGTGTCCATAAATTGCAGCCACTCTGCCCATCAAATGCAGCCTCTGTGCCCATCATATGCAGCCACTGTGCCCCATCAAATGCAGCCTGACTGGTGACCCCCAGCCCGCTCGCTGTCTGATCGGCACTTACCCCATCCTGGTGGCCGGTCAGGCAGAGGGTGATGGCGCCGAGCTCTGAGACGGGCAGCAGGTCAGGAATTGGCTCCTGTGTCCTTCATGCTTCCTGTGCGTCTCTTCTTCCCTTTCTGCTAGACGTCCAATAGGATCGCCTGTGCCTTCAGCCAATCAGGTGATGCGTATCAAACCCACGCTTCCTGATTGGTGGAGAGGCGGTTCAGTGTTAGAAAAGCAAATATTAATTTGCTTTTCTAACACACCTGGGTGGGCTCCGAGCACAATGCTCTGCTCTCCGAGTCCATCTTTTTTGAAGCCTATTAAAGCCTATGGCTCTAATCAGGTACTTAAAAAAAAACACCCCCGCAGCTGGAATTCAGGGGCCCGGTGTCCGAAAAGGGTCCGGACGCCTGAATAGGGGGTGGCCGCGGCCGCACAGGTGCGCGCAGTGGTATAGTGAGCGAGCATGAAAGGGAACATGTATTAGCCTGTGCACAGCAGTTGGTCCAGAGGAGCCATCTCATCTATTGGCATGCAATAGTAGAAAAAACTCGGCCCATGGGGATTTAAAGGGGTATAGCCTAAAGATTGTACAAACAAAAGTATAAATGAATTTTATTCATTGTTAATTCATTGTTCAACAATTTTATTCAAAGTATCCAACACTTTTATGGATCTGTTGGCATGCCCTTCCTTACACAATGCAAAAACAATTTTTTGAAAAATAAATACTGTTCGGCGGTGCGCAGCGATTTTAATCACGCATAGTGAAACATTAACAATGCAAGATTCAATACACAAACAAAAGGCTGCTATTTTAAACAACACACACATTGAACGAGTATGGTCCAAAGATAGAAACACTACAGTGAGAGGAAATAAGTATTTGATCCCCTGCTGATTTTTATACTTTTGCGCACTGACAGAGAAACGATCAGTCTATAATTTTAATGGTGGGTTTATTTTAACAGTGAGAGACAAAATAACAACAAAAATATCCAGAAAAACGCATTTCAAAAAAGTTATAAATTGATTCGCATTTTAATAAATGAAATAAGTCTTTGACCCCTTCGCAAAACATGACTTAGTACTTGGTGGCAAATCCCTTGTGTGCAATCACAGAGGTCGGACGTTTCTTGTGGTTGGCCACCAGGTTTGCACACATTTACAGGGATATACAATGTAATACTGACATATAATCACACACATAGGTTGGACTTGATGGACTTGTGTCTTTTTTTCAACCTCACCTACTGTGTAATTATGTAACATCTCAGGAGGGATTTTGTCCCACTCCTCTTTGCAGATCCTCTCCAAGTCATTAAGGTTTTCGAGGCTGACGTTTGGTAACTCGAACCTTCAGCTCCCTTCACATATTTTCTATAGGATTAAGGTCTGGAGACTGGCTAGGCCACTCCGGGAACTTAATGTTCTTCTTCTTGAGCCGCTCCTTTGTTGCCTTGGCCGTGTGTTTTGGGTCATTGTCATGCTGGAATTCCCATCCACAACCCATTTTCAATGCCCTGGCAGAGGGAAGGAGGTTCTCACTCAAGATTTGACGGTACATGGGCCCCGTCCATTGTCCCTTTGATGCGGTGAAGTTGTCCTGTCCCCTTAGCAGAAAAACACCCCCAAAGCATAATCTTTCCACCTCCATGTATGACGGTGGGGGATGGTGTTCTTGGGGTCATAGGACCTCCATGTATGACGGTGGGGGATGGTGTTCTTGGGGTCATAGGACCTCCATGTATGACGGTGGGGGATGGTGATCTTGGGGTCATAGGACCTCCATGTATGACGGTGGGGGATGGTGTTCTTGGGGTCATAGGACCTCCATGTATGACGGTAGGGGATGGTGTTCTTGGGGTCATAGGCAGCATTCCTCCTCCTCCAAATACGGCGAGTTGAGTTGTGGTCTCATCTGACCACAACACTTTCACCCAGTTCTCCTCTGAATCATTCAGATGTTCATTAGCAAACTTCAGGCCTGTACATGTGCTTTCTTGAGCAGGGGGACCTTGCGGGCGCTGCAGGATTTCAGTTCTTTGTGGCGTAGTGTGTTACCAATTGTTTTCTTGGTGACAATGGTCCCAGCTCTGCCTTGAGATGATTCACAAGATTTTCCCGTGTAGTTCTGGGCTGAGTGGTTATACCAGAATGATGCCTGCAGGTTTAGGTATCATCTTGGTATCATTCTTTTCAGCCAGCGGTCGGCTTTCATGTAAAAGCAATCCTAGTGGCTAATTGGCCTCTAGACTGCTTTTACAAGCAGTGGGAGGGAACGTTCCCCCCCCCCCCCCCCTGTCTTCCATGGTTTTCTCTGGCTCTCCTGTCCCACCGGGGGAACCTGAGAATGCAGCCGGTGGTTCCGCCAGCTTACCATAGAGCTAATTGAAGCCCAGAACGGCTCCAATCATCTCTGTGGCCTAATAAACCGGAAGTTACGAGCATTTTATGACTTCGGTTTTGCTGGATATAAACAGCGCCATTGGGAAATTGGGAAAGCATCTTATCACAACGATCCTAGTGTGGTCAGATGCTTTGAGGGCAGAGGAGAGATCTAGGGTCTAATAGGCCCCATTTAAAAAAAAAAAAAAGAGTACCTGTCACTATCTATTGCTATCATAGGGAATATTTACATTCCCTGGGATAACAATAAAAATGATTAAAAAAAAAGAAAGGAACAGTAATAAAAAAAAAATGAAAAGGCAAAATAAATAATAATTAAAAAAACACCCCTGTCCCCCCCCGTGCTCGTGCTCAAAGGCGAACGCAAATGTCGGTCTCGTGTCATATGTAAACAGCAATTGCACTATGCATGTGAGGTATCACCATGAACGTCAGATCGAGGACAGTAATTGTAGCAGTAGACCTCCTCTGAAAATCTAAAGTGGTAACCTGTAAAGGTTTTTAAGAGATTTTAAAAATGTATGTATTTTGTCGCCGCTGCACGGTTGTGCGCAATTTTAAAGTATGTCGTGTTTGGTATCCATGTACTCGGCATAAGATCATATTTTATATTTTACCAAACATTTGGGCAATATAGAGTGTTTTAGTGCATGAATTCAAAAAAGTGTTTTTTTTTTTTCCAAAAAAATTGCATTTGAAAAATCGCTGTGCAAATACTGTGTGAAAAAAAAAATTGCAACACCCACCATTTTAATCTGTAGGGCCTTTGCTTTAAAAAAAAAATATATAATTTTTGAGGGTTCAATGTCATTTTCTAGCAAAAAAAAAAAAAAGTGTCAGAAAGGGGCTTTGTCTTCAAGTGGTTAGAAGAGTGGGTGATGTGTGACATAAGCTTCTAAATGTTGTGAATAAAATGCCAGGACAGTTCAAAACCCCCCCAAACGACCCCATTTTGGAAAGTAGACACCCCAAGCTATTTGCTGAGAGGCATGTCGAGTCCATGGAATATTTTATATTTTGCCACAAGTTGCGGGAAAATTATTTTTTTATTTATTTTTTTTACACAAAGTTGTCATTAAATGATATATTGCTCACACATGACATGGGTTTATGTGTAATTGCACCCCAAAATACATTCTGATGCTTCTCCTGAGTACGGGGATACCACATGCGTGAGACTTTTTAGGAGCCTAGCCGCGTACGGGACCCGAAAACCAATCACCGCCTTCAGGATTTCTAAGGGCATAAAATGGTGATTTTACTTCTCACTACCTATCACAGTTTCAGGGGCCCTGAAATGTCCAGATAGCACAACCCCCCCCCCAATGACACCCCTAAGTATTTGCTGAGAGGCATGTTGAGTCCATGCATACCTCCCAATATTTTGAGATGGGAATGAGGGACACCTACTAGCAAACGTATATAGGCATAGGACACGCCCCCTGCCACACCCCCTTAAAGGAAAATTAGCCAAAAAAAGGTTAATTAAATCCACAAGAGACTTTTTTTACCACTACTATTCCTTTATATTGGCTTTCAAAATGTACAAATGCAGCAATTTAGAATTTGGATGAAAGGTTTAGCTCTGGGAAACACTTTTTGAAAGATAAAAAGTGCATTTTATATACAACTATATGGATCAGACCAAAATGAGGGACAAAGTGAGGGAGAAAGAGGGACATTGTTCCAAATCAGGGACAGTCCCTCGAAATCAAGGACAGTTGGGAGCTATGAGTCCATGGAATATTTTATATCTTGCCCCAAGTTTCAGGAAATTGACAAAAAATTTTTTGGGGTATCCCCGTACTCAGGAGAAGCAGCAGAATGTATTTTGGGGTGTAATTCCACATATGCCCATGACATGTGTGAGCAATATATCATTTCAGTGACAACTTTGTGTACATGTTTTTTTTTTTTTGGCATTTTTTAATCGCTTGTGACAAAAAAATAAAATATTCAATGGGCTCGACATGCCTCTCCGCAAATTCCTTGGGGTGTCTACTTTCCAAAATGGGGTCATTGGGGGGGGTTGTTGTACTGCCCTGCCATTATAGCACCTCTAGAAATGAGATAAAAAAAAAAAAAACTAAAAGCATCGCCGGTAAATAGAATAATTGAAAAAATTGAAAAAAATTATATATTTTTTCATACTATAACCACCACACTCGTTATACGATGATGCTGTACTGCAATGGTGACAGTATGTAAAATAAAAAAAAAATATTTTCTTAATTTTTCAGAAACTTATGATAAAAAATGACAGCTTCAAAAAACTCGCCATGCCTCTTACTAAATACCTCGGACTGTCTACTTTAAAAAAAATTAAAAAAAAGTCATTTGGGGAATATTTGTACTGTCCTGGCATTTTTGGGCCTCAAGAAATGAGATCAGCCTTGACTACATTAGGATGGATCAATTTTCAGATACAGTATAGATGTAACTTTCCTACAGACTAAATAATATACACAGATTTGGGTTATTTTTTCACCAAAGAAATGTAACAGAATACATTTTGCCCTAAATTCATGAAGAAAGATTATTTATTTGCAAAATTTTATAATAGAAACAAAGAAAAACATGTTTTGTTTTTTTTCGAAATGTTCGATCTTTTTTCATTTATTTAGCAAAAAAAAAAAGTGGTGATTAGTTACCACCATGAGAGAGCTCTATTTGTGTGAACTAAAGGATAAAAATTTAGTTTGGGTACAGTGTTGCATGACCGCGCAACTGTGAGTGTGGGAGCGCTGAAAACTGAAAATTGGCCTGGGCAGGAAGGGGGTAAAAGTGCCCGGTATTAAAGTGGTTAAATATATATATATTTTTTTTGTAAAATATAAAAAGATGATGTTATGCCAAGTAAATTGATACCTAACATGTCACACTTTAAAATTGTGAACGCCCGTGGAACTGCGCTAAACTACGGTACCTAAAAATCTCCATGGGCAACCATTTAAATGCCTTTACAGGTTACCAGTTTAGAGTTACATGAGAGGTCTGGAGCTAGAATTATTGCACTCACTTTGATGTTCGCAGTGATGCCTCACATGTTTGGTGTGCGTTTATTACACATGCGTGTTTTGCGCTTGATTACGGGGGGGGGGGTAGAATGTTTTACATTTTATTTGTTATTTTATAAAGTCCCTTTCATTTTTTCTAATCAACTTTAATGTTACGACAAGGGTTGAAAGACATCCCTTGTTCAAAACAGAGGCTTGGAAATTTGGAAATACATATATATATAGATAGATAGATAGATAGATAGATAGATAGATAGATAGATAGATAGATAGATAGATAGATAGATAGATAGATAGATAGATAGATAGCTATATCTACAGATATATATCTATCCATAGATAGATATATATCTATAGATCTATATAGATATAGATCTATATATATATATATATATATATATATATATATATATATATATATATACTGTATATATACATTGTTATCCTGTTTTTTTTTTCTTTCTATAGGTATGTGCCAGGTACTCTTCTAGGCATTGGATTGCATTATTGTCCACCAAGGGATCAAACTTGTTGGCAAGCAGATGATGTTGCTGTATCATCCATGGTAAGTTCCCAGTTCCAAAAACACAGATTCCCCGTCTATAAATGCCATTACAGTGCCCATAGGCTCCCCCCTTGCTCACATCCCCCATAAAACCCCATTTTACCAGCCTGGCAATAGCTTGTAGGTCAGATGTATCATATTTTCTATGACTCGGAACAGAACCAGGAATTCCATGCACGCGATGCAAGGTTGCCCAAAGGTGTTCATCGGGACTGTAAGTGTCTTTCGACCATTCGATCAACCTTCTCACCTTAGGATCAGTAAGGACCGTTCTTACAAAGTCTTTAGTCATGTAATTGTAAGCATTCCAAGTGAACATTGTAATGTTGTCAGGTGGTGGCTCTTTTCTTATTTCAGTTTTCCATATATGAAGGTCAACCTTATATTGGAATAACCAACGATTCTTCTTAAAAGAAGACGGTGGTTTGGACTCCATGCTGTTTATTCCTTTTAAAAGTTGAAGAGCTTTCACAATCTCAGCATTGGTCTTAATGGGAAAGTCCATTCTGCGGGTATTTAGAAGGTATTTCCACTGAACGTTGCTTCTCAGCAGGTCCGCCATGCACTTGAGATCACCTTGTACTCTTGACCACGAAGCATAGACCACTTTTTCCAATTTGGATGCCACAAAGACGTTATCAAAGCAAGACGTTATGGCTTTCGCTGCCGTTTTGAACTTCTCTGGGGATTTTTCATCAACATGGACACAATAAATATTATGAGGGGTGTAAATGGCTCTCAAAAGCCTCTCGAATATCTCAATTTTTTTCTATCACCATGGAATAAGCAATGGGGAATGCTTCTTCTTCTCGGCGCAGTGAAAATGTGATAAATTTACGAATCTTCTTATATTTCACGCAGTCTGTGGTTAAGTTTACGTATTGATCTTCAGTAAAAGGAATATGCCTGTTGGCCACCAGTAATTTATCAAGTACTGCTGTGTTTATGGCATCTCCGACCCCTCTTAAAATTCTGGAAGGGTTAATCTTGTTTGATGGAAGTATTTGTAGAGATGCCTATAGACATTGTTTGCACTCGACGTCTATCGAAGAAACTTCATCATAATTGGCTTTCAAGTCACAATCCACAGGATTATTTTTTTGAATTGCAAATATAAATGTGATACATAACCCCGTAATCCATGCGAATTTCAGATGCTTTTTACGTTTGGTAAAGTGCATGCTGACTACGGCTTTTGATAGATAAGACTGCACATAATATTCTGTCACCAGGTTTTGATATAGGGACCAAACTATTGTGACCTAGAAGTGTCAGCATGTTGTATAAACAATAGTGAGAATTTTTTTTTTTTTTCTGTTACTCGATTTATTGTTTTCTTATGTAAATAGCAACTTGGCAGCAGTGCAAGCAGAGTTAGCTCCATTGGCCAAGATGAATCCAGACATCCTTCTTAGTTTACTCCCTCCAAGTCCACAATGTGAGATTAGAAGTACTTTTTATTAATTTACCTTTCACGTGTAGTTACAATTCTTTTGAGAATTAATTTCTGTAATATAGTCCAATTTAACCCCACCTCCAGGCTCCATGCTTCCCCCTCTCCCCTGGAGTCCCATCCAAGTATGTTATGCCATACGTATTTATGAAGTCTTTAGGCTGGCACTGTTCTCCAGGCTGGGTGGTCCTCAGTGAGGAAGACAACAGTACTGATGCTATGACACCAATGCCGCTCTCTGCACCATTACAGATTACACGGTGCCAAACCATGGTGTACTGTATGGCACCATCATGATGCTCCCTTAGGGGACTGACCCACAATGGCTTGCACTCACAATTTAATCCGCATTCTTCCTGGTTGAGGGCAGGTGGGCATCATTCAACTTCGAAGTGATGTATGGCCAAAGCTTTTTTGACCACACTTCTCTTGTGAATCACAGATTGCATATGTGCATACGTGTGCGCAAGTGCAGAACTACAATGAGCCATAATCGTGTATGTGTGTGCGCGAAAGTGTATTTATGGCCAGGCGCATTTATGGCCAGGTGCTTTTCACTAATACGGGTGCCAGGCAGGCTATTTAAACTGGACTAATGTGCTGGATCCTTGCCAATTGGTCTATAAAGTTTCCTGTGTAACCTGTTGCCCGTTCCTGTGCTTGACTTTCTGCTGCTGACCTGATCTGCCTTTGACTATGTCCAAACTCCACCTGCATGACCCCTTACTTTTGTCTCTGGATTACATTTCAGCCAGTTCCGTATGCTGGTCCGCTTCACCATTACTGACCCTGACCTGGACCCTGACTACTCTTCAGTAATAGGCCCAGAACTGAAAAGGCAGCACAGGTGGAAGGCCTGCATGACTGAGTTGCTGAGCAGGCTACAGTCAGGTAGTTAAGAGGTTCAATTTTGAAAAATGTTGCTAGGGTGTGGCACCAGTGGTTTAGAAGAATGGGGCAGTTGCTGTAAGCAAGTGGGAGCCAGAGCATTAATGAAGACTCTTGCCTGCCCTCCCTCCCTTAAATTTTCTGCAGTTTTACATAAGCTGTGGTTGTTGCTTCTTACAGGGGCAATGGGTTCCGTAAGGGGTTATAGCTTATGGTGTTCTTTTCACAGAGGTTTTGGGGTTGGTTCGGTCATAGCAGCAGGCAGGGGTCTTAGGTCTTTGAAGGTGGACAGGGTCAAAAAACAGGTGGAGTGTAATGGGTTGGGCCCATCTCAGTATGGGTGTACCTTCCCTACTCAGTGATGTCAATAAGGGGCTATCGGTCATTGGCTGCATCAGGTGGGAAATTGGTATTAAATTGTCCCCGAGCTGGTTGTAATTGCAGCTGGGGGCCAGGATAGGAACGTGGTGGTTGATGATGGTGATGGTGGTAGATACAGCCAATGCGATAGAGGAAAACGTTCTTTCATTAACCTAAGACTCAGGAAAAAGTCAGTTAGGTATCATTATGGTTAAAAATTATGTTTGGTTATGTAGAATGGTATAATATGTTATTTTTGTTTGTTTTGTTAATAATAAGGTTGCTTTGGCCATTTAAATCCAAAGTAAGTGGTTGTGTCTTTAGTGGGGTAGTCGGGGGTATGGACTAGAGATGTAAGGTCACGGCAGCCGAAGCATCAGCAATACCTAAGTCATGTCTTTGGCCTACATCTATCTGCCTACCAAGTTACCGAACCGACCTGTCTGACTCCCCGGCCTGTCTGACTCCCTGGCCTGTCTGACTCCCCGGCCTGTCTGACTCCCCAGCCTGTCTGACTCCCTGGCCTGTCTGACTTTGCTTACAAACTCTTCTCACAGCACCTGTGCCTGCCAACCTCTACAGCAGTGTTTCTCATCTCCAGTCCTCAAGGCACCCCAACAGGTCATGTTTTAAGGATTTCCCTCGGATGAAACGGCTGTGGTAATTACCAAGGCAGTGAAACTGATCAAATCACCTGTGCAAAATAACGGCAAGCCTGAAAACATGACCTGTTGGGGCGCCTTGAGGACTGGAGTTGAGAAACACTGCTCTACAGGACTATCTGCCAGTCTGCCATGCACCTGCTGTCTGCTTACCAGTGACCCGGCAATCTCTACTACATTACCAACAGTCTGCCATCTCTACTGCATGGCAACCTCAGTCCAGTCTGCCTCTAGGAATGCACAGATGTCTCACCAGCACCTGCCACAAGAGCTCTTAAGCACTCGTTCCACTCTGCACTGTGGCACTTCCTTTTACCTTACCAGGGCTCCTGAGTCAGAGGTGTAAGAGGTGCCTACCTCTGCCTGACTCCACCACCAGGTACGTGACACTTATTTTAGCACTCATGTCACCCAGAGTCAGCTTATAAAGCTATAGCCCGCTATCAGCTGATGTGGCAGAGACGCTTCAGGCTCTAGAAGGAACCCGATAATATTGTCAGGATCCACCCAGCTGCCTGATTGACAGCTTGTTCTGGCTCCCAGGGCACAGCTGAGAGGCAGAGCTAACTGCGCCCACCCTCTCTCCAGCTTGGCTGTCAGGGAATTCTTGTGAAACGTCTGGTGCATAGATATGCGCATGGTATATCCAGAAGAACGGCTAACATGCGCGCGCATGAGAGTGGGAATTCGCGATTGCGAACACGCATTCGCCCAGGCACGACCCCTCTTGGTGCCAGGTGGGCTATTTAAAGGGAGCCAATTCCCATATCCTTTGCCTACTGATCTTCAGCGGTATCCAATGCCTGATTGATCCTGCATGTTCTCCCCATTGCTGACTTGGCGTGTTCTTGACCTGACCTTGGATTCTCCTTCTGCCTTGCTGTTTACCCTTGACCCAGCTCCGTTCCTGACTTTGACTCTGCCCATGATTTGGTACCTCACTGCCCGCCTGTTCACGACCCCGGCTATTCCTAAGACTCTGCTCCTGCTTCTGATCCTGGTACCCGGTACTACTCGAGTGCTTGCCTAGCTGTCTACTGCACCAGCTCTGTACACCGCTGCATGTTCCAGAGTCCTGACAAGTCACCTATCCAGAGCCATCAACATAAGTGAAGTGCCCCTTTAGTCTGGACCAGTCCCCAAAACATTGCTACTGTTCCTGCTCCTCTGGTTCAGGAGATAATGTATAAGAGAGGCCGACTTCGTCGATTCAGTCTCCTATCAAGTACATTAAACCGGCTCTCCAGTGAGCGCTGGAGGAGTAGAGTGGAGAGCAGTGACTGACAGTCATCACTCTCTATTCTGAACTGACCGAGAACTGAGTGATCATAGGTCATCTGATTGCTCAGTTTTCAGTCTTAGAACTGACATGGGACATAGACGTGACTATATATGTTTGTTTTTCTTATAAAACCCAAACGTCTCGTTTCAGAGGGCTGAGAACATCCAGTGGCAGAGGAAAGGTACTACAGAGGACAACTCTGAATTGAAGGTAAGTATTTGAGCAAGAATTTGGGGTCTGGGGGGACATTTATATATATTTTTAAAAAAAGCAAGGAGCTCTAACTCTTTAATGTGTTACAAAATTACAAAAGATTTGTTTAAATCTGTATCTTTCATTAAATACTGTTATGCCGGTCCATGTTGAGGCACTTACTGATACTGGGTGACATTTTCCCAATTTTTCTCTTGGCCCCGTTACATGTGTAGGTTTGTGGGGGGGTAGGCAGGTGGTGTCTCCTCTCCTCGCTGGGCGACAACCAAGGGTCACATAGGAGACCTACTCTGGGGTGGGTTCTTCTGGGCTATGTTAGGCGCTTAATTCAGGTCACTCCTCCTACACATGGGGTACCTTTGCTTGCACAGATGACTGAACTTTAGTTGACTCTCTCTCGATATGAATATACACCACCACTGTTACACATTGCATTTAGAAGGGACACGCAGAGCCGATGCCCTCTCCACCTGTCCAGCGTATCTCAGCTACCTCACTCCTAGTAACAGTATGGGGTCGCACCATGCACCTAGCCAGGGCTTTTTTTCTCAAACAATAGGTGCTGGAACTCAACCACGACCCCACCAAAACCCCATCAAATAGTGGGTGTGGTCATATTTTTACAAACAGTAGAAGGGTCTTGAAGGGGCATTAAATATCAGGATTGCATTACATACAGTGTGCAGAGTTCATGAGGGTTACACACAGAGTTCAGAGCTGTCACTTGTAAGCACAAAAACCAGACTTCTGTGTTTACAAGTGATTGTGGTGAGCGGGCACCAAAGGGTCTGAGCCAGAGGTGGTGGAACTGAGTTCCACCAAGTTCCCCCTGAAAAAAAGCCCTGCACCTAGCACTGACTCTATGCGTGCACTTACTTTAACTCTTCATCTTCCGTACCTGTGCATGGGCTGAGTACCTTTGCGGTGCTCATTTGCTCCTGTTGCTATGGGAGACGGACTGCTCACAGAGAGTTTGCCGACAACAACTCCTTCCTTCAAGAGGCTGTCCCACCTGCCACATCTACACTCTTACTAGAGGTCACTTGTTAAACCTTCAGTACCTTTGGTAACCACTTGCTTGTACTCCACACTGCATTACCGCTTACGGAGCTGTCTTCATACCCCAAGGTGTTTCAACTGGCCCCAGCTGTAGGCTATGGGGGTTGATTTACTAAAGGCAAATCCATTTTGCACTGCAAGTGTAAAATCCAATATTGGGAGAACGTTACCCTTTAGATTTTAGGGAAAGTAAATTGCCAAGAAACAATAGAATGACCCTAACCGCTTTTACAATAAGTGATAAATATTCAGCATCAGACGTCTATAATATTGTCAGAAGCTCAGGATCAACGATTCAGAATAACTCTTAATGAGGCATCAGAAGAATTATGTGACCTAAAATAAATACAAGACTCAGGCTCGGTTCACACAGGGGCAACACGATTTCAGCGCGACTTTGTACGGCGACTTCAACGCGGCTTCAATGCGACTTCAGCGCGACTTCAGCACGACTTTAGCAAATTACAACGCGACTTCAAGTCGCCTCCAGGACAGGCGACTTTGGCTGTGGCCGATCACAGGACAATCTGCTCTCTGGGAGGGAGGGGTTTGCCTGGGCAAACGAAATTTTTTGCCTGCAAAGTCGCTTGACTGTAGAGAGAGATCCGACTTGGAGGCGACTTCCATTGATTTCTATAGTACAGGTCGCCTACCAAGTCGGATCCAAGTAGTACAGGGAGTACGCTCTGAAGTCGGAGCGACTTCAGTAGTGTCTATTAAGACGCTCCCATTCACTGTCATGTGAATCTCTTTCTGGGGCGACTTGAGGGGTGACAAGTCGGATCCCAAGTCGTCCCAGTGTGAACCGAGCCTTAGGGTCACCGCGTCTTCGTAGGTACAAAGCAAACTGAACAGCTTACAGTTTTTGTTTTTTTGTGTGAGTGTGTGTTCTTTAACCACTTGACCTCCGGAAGATTTACCCTCCCCCTTCATGACCAGGCCATTTTTTGCTATACGGCACTGCGTTACTTTAACTGACAATTGCGCGGTCGTGCAACACTGTACACAAATAAAATCCCCGCGTTGCGAACGGGTTAGGGACTGCCTGTTGGTTCTGAAGTCGGATTTGTTTGGAAGTCGGAAGCACGTGCGCAGAACGGCGGAGACGTCGTTTTCCGATGTTTTCCGATGTTCTATCGAGTAGCCGCGCATGTGCAGACGTCGTTTTCCGCTGTTTTCCGATGGTTTCCGATGTTCCCGCCGTCGAAAAATGGCCGCACATGCGCAGAACGTCACGCCGCCTCCCGTTCGTAAGTAGGAGGTTCGTAAGTCGGGGACCCCCTGTAGAGCTTTATTTTGGTCATATTTTTATGTTTTTGTGCTATAAACAAAAAAAGTCCAACAATTTTGAATATATATATATATACTTATTTTTTTTTTTACTTTCTGCTATAAAATATTTCCAATAAAAGAATAAAAAAGAAAAAAAAAAACAAATTTCTTCATAAATTTAGGCCAATATGTATTCTGCTACATATTTTTGGTAAAAAAAAATCCCAATAAGCGTTTATAGATTGGTTTGCGCAAAAGTTATAGCGTCTACAAACTATAGGACGTATACTAGAATTTTTATTATAATTTTTTTTTTTTTTTTTTTAGTATATTTACTAGTAATGGCGGTGATCAGCAACTTATAGCACGACTGCGATATTGCGGCAGACAGTCTGACAATAACTGACACTTTTGAGACTTTGTGCAAATCAGTGACACTAATACATTATAGCTCCCAACTGTCCCTGATTTTGAGGGACTGTCCCTGATTTGGAGCAATGTCCCTCTGTCCCTCTTTCCTCCTCATTTGTCCCTCATTTTGATCTGATCCATATAGTTGTATATAAAATACACTTTTTATCTTTCAAAAAATGTTTCCCAGAGCTAAACCTTTTATCCAAATTCTAAATTGCTGCATTTGTAAATTTTAAAAGCCAATATAAAGGAATAGTAGTGGTAAAAAAAAAAAAACCCTTGTGGATTTATTTAACCTTTTTTTTAAAAAAAATTCTCCTTTAAGGGGGTGTGGCAGGGGGCGTGTCCTATGCCTACATACATTTGCTAGTAGGTGTCCCTCATTCCCATCTCAAAACGTTGGGAGGTGTGAATACAGTGATCCGTGCTAAAAATATGCACTGTCACTGTACTAATGACACTGGCTGGGAAGGGGCTGAACTTCTAGGGCGATTAAAGGGTTAAATGTGTGCCTACCCAGTGTTTTTGTATTTCCTATGTGGTGCTTTCACTAAGGAGTGTGCTTTGCAGGGAAACAAACCCCATCACTTCCCCCCTTGTCAGGGCGGAGCTCTGCCTTGTCTACATAGGCAGAGGTCTGTCTTGTCTTCCTCCTCGCCTTTCAGCGGGTGCTGGTGGACATCCATTGGCTGGCACCCGCTGATTGGCTGCTGCTGTAACTAATCACAGCACAAGCAGCGCAGCAGCAAGGCGCACGTGACCCCTACCCGGTACAATATGCAGTGCCTTGAAAAAGTATTCATACCCCTTGAAATTTCTCACATTTTGTCATGTTACAACCAAAAACGGAAATGTATTTTATTGGGATTTTATGTGATGGACCAACACAAAGTGGCTCATAATTGTGAAGTGGAAGGAAAATGATAAATGGTTTTCAAATGTTTTACAAAAAAATATATGAAAAGTGTGGGGTACATTTGTATTCAATCCCCACCCCCCCCCCCCCCCGAGTCAATACTTTGTAGAACCCCCTTTCTCTGCAATTACAGCTGCAAGTCTTTTTGGGGATGTCTCTACCAGCTTTGCACATCTAGAGAGGGACATTTTTGCCCATTCTTCTTTGCAGAATATCTCAAGCTCTGTCAGATTGGATGGAGAGCGTCTGTGAACAGCAACTTTCAAGTCTTGCCACAGTTTCTCAATGTGATTTAGGTCTGGACTGTGACTGGGCCATTCTAACACATGAATATGCTTTAATCTAAACCATTCCATTGTAGCTCTGGCTGTATGTTTAGGGTCGTTGTCCTGCTGGAAGGTGAACCTCCGCCCCAGTCTCAAGCCTTTTGCAGACTCTTATGCCCTGTGCACACGATTGGATTTTTCCGGAAAAAGTGCGATCGGATTGTGTTGTCGGAAATTCCGTTCGTGTGTGGGCTCCATTGGACTTTTTCCGTCGGAATTTCCGACACACAAAGTTTGAGAGCAGGATATAACATTTTCAGACAACAAAATCCGATCGTTTAAATTCCGATCATATGTAGACAAATCCGACGCACAAGGTGCCACGCATGCTCAGAATTAATTAAGAGACAAAAACTATTGGCTACTGCCCCTTTTATAGTCCCTACGTACCTGTTTTACATCAACACGCTCAGAACGATCGGATTTTCTGACAACTTTGTGCGACCGTGTGTATGCAAGGCAAGTTTGGCCCAAATTCCGTCGGAAAAAATCAATTTGTTGTCAGAATGTCCGACCATGTGTACAGGGCATAATAAGTTTTCTTCTAAGATTGCCCTGTATTTGGCTCCATCGATCTTCCCATCAACTCTGACCAGCTTCCCTGTTACTGCTGAAGAAAAGCTTCCCCACCACATGATGCTGCCACCACCATGTTTCACGGTGGGGATGGTGTGTTCAGGGTAATGTGCAGTGTTAGTTTTCCGCCACACATAGCGTTTTGCTTTTAGGCCAAATAGTTCCAGTTTGGTCTCATCTGACCAGAGCACCTTCTTCCACATGTTTGCTGTGTCCCCCACGTGGCTTCTCGCAAACTACAAACAGGACTTCTTATGGCTTTCTTTCAACAATGCCTTTCTTCTTGTCACTCTTCCATAAAGGTCAGATTTGTGGAGAACACGACTAATAGTTGTCCTGTGGACAGATTCTCCCACCTGATCTGTGGATCTCTGCAGCTCCTCCAGAGTTACCATGGACCTCTTGGTAAATGAAATCATGTTCTGGGCCTCAATTAACTGGACCACAAAATTGTCTTGTAAAAGGTTTATACATTTTTGCCCTTTAACTGTCCCAGCAGTGCCATTACTCCAGTCAATTTCTGGGTAGTTAAAATCCCCCGTTATTATCACTGTCCCAGCCCTTGCAGCCATTTCCATCTGTGCAAGGAGCTGAGTCTCCACCTCCTCACTAACACTGGGAGGTCTATAACAAACTCCAATGATTAACTTTGTAGTATGCACACCCAAGTACAGTTCCACCCATAATGCTTCAGACTCATCACACTCTCCATCAACTAGGTCCTCTTTCACACTCCCTTTGAGATCACTTCTCTCATAGAGTCAGACACCCCCAGCCCTCAGTTTTACCCTGTCTTTCCGAATGAGAACATAGCCAGGAATATTGATAGCCCAGTCATGAGAAGAATTAAGCCAAGATTCAGCAATACCAATTAGATCATAGTTTTTCTCATGCACCAGAGCTTCCAACTCACCTATTTTGCTTGACAGACTTCTGGCATTGATGAACAAACACTTTAATTCATTGTCACATTTTGCAAATGTATGTTGCATATTTTTTTTATTTGAGTACAAATAGTACAATTTCCAATGGTTGTTTGTAACATAGGAACCTTCATATCATCTGCCCTAGCCCCCCCCCCCCCACCATCTTTGCCCATTCCACCCACCAATAGGGGATGACTCCTGTCTGACCTGTCTGCCCCATTATAATCTATTTCACCCTCCCCCCAAAATCCTAGTTTAAATACTCCCCCAGCCTTCTTATAAACCTCTCCCCCAGCACAGTAGACCCCCTTCCATTTAGGTGCAAACAATCTTTATCATATAGGTTGCACCCCAATGAAAGGTCAGCCCAGTGCTCTAAAAACCCAAATCCCTCCTCCGCCGTTTCTTCTTAGAAGGAGGAGTTTGTTCAGATTCATGCTGTTTTTGCCCTGTAAAAATAGAAGAGCTTTCACAATCTCGGCACTGGTCTTAATGGGAAAGTCTGTTCCACAGGTATTTAGAAGGTACTACCACTGAACGTTGCTTCTCAGCAGGTCCTCTATGCAGTTGAGATCAGCTTGGACTCTTGACCACGAAGCATAGACCACCTTTTCCAATTTGGATGCCACAAAGATATTATGGCGTTCACTGCTGTTTTGAACTTCTCTGGGGATTTTCCATCCACATGGACACAATAAATATTATGAGGGGTGTAAATGGCTCTCAAAAGCCTCTCGAACATCCCAATTTTCTCATGGATCACCATGGAATAAGCAATGGGGAATGCTTCTTCTTCTCGGCTCAGTAAAAATGTGATAAATTTACGAATCTTCCTAAATGTCTGTGGTTACGTTTATACTGTATATTGATCCTCAGTAAAAGGAATAATGCATGTTGGCAACCAATAATCTATCAAGGACTGCTTTGTGTATGGCATCTCCATCCCCTCATAAAATTCTGGAACAGTTGATCTTCTGTGATGGAAGTAATTCCAGAGATGCATTAAGACGTTATTTGCATCATGAATGGCTTCCAAGTCACAATCCACAGAATTATATTTTCTAAATGCAACCATAATCGTGATACATAACTTCATAATCCATGCACATTTCAGATGCTTTTTATGTTTGGTAAAGTGCATGCTGACTATGGCTTTTGCTAGATAAGACTGCACATAATATTCCATCACCAGGCTTTGATGTAAGAACCTGTGATACCCGGAAGTAACTCCAGGAGACATGTCGCCAGCCAAATCGGTGTGGCGGGACCGCTGCAGGGGCTTCGATCTAAGGTAAGTATATCATAATGAGCTAGTATGCTATAAATACTAGCTCATTATGCCTATGTCTTCCAGTTTGTTTGTTTTTACTATTTCTCCCCGTGGGTTTTCAACCTCTTTAACCCTTCAGGATTTATATAAAACCCAATTTTGGGGGAACGTTAGATTTTAGGAAAAATAACAATAGAAAGATCCTAACCTCATTTACAATAAGTGATAAATATTCTGCATCAGAAAACTATAATATTGTCTACAGCTCAGTTCAGCTATTCAGAATAATGCTTAATGAGGCATCGGAAGGATGATATGACCTACAATAAATATAAAATTCAGGGTCACCGCGTCTTGGTAAGTACAAAGTAAAATGAACTGCTTGTCAGTTTTCGTGTGTGTATATCTTTTTAATTAGCAATAATTTAGGTAAAGCAGTTCTAAGTAATCTGTTATACAATATTACTAATAGTCACACTTGACTCCTGCGGTTGTGTTATTTAAAGCAGGAGAATTGATCCAAGAGATAAATGCGCTACGTGGACTATACCGAAAGTAATAAAAAAGTGGGTATAACTTCCTCTATAGTAACTCTTCTTCTTTTTCTTCATCTTTATTGCAGGTAAATAACGGATTCCAAGCAGAAGCAATGTGCCGTCATTGAGTTCTTGATGAAGGAAGGGTGCAGGCTGTCCAACATCCATCCACAGACGTTTACAGAATGTTTACGGAGATGGAACCATTGATAATGTCTTGTCATTTATTACTTTTGTACTACAGAGCACTCCCCGAGCTTGTAAGGAAGGAAAAGAGGGACTGTCTAAGCAAGATTGAAATGGAGAAATCACAGCAACTCCTATTTCTATCTGAGGCATTGAACTGATTCTGAGCATGTGTCTGGAGACCCAGAAGAGGGTCCTCTAGTTCTGGTAATAGACTAACATTGTTAAAGGAGCTGTAAAGGCAGAAGTTGCAGTCTATGCATTAGGATAAAAAACCTTCTGTGTGTAGCAGCCTCCCTCAGCACCCCCCAATTACTTACCTGAGCCCCATCTCTCTCCAGCGATGTCCACGAGTGTCTTAGCCATCTGGGTCTCGCCTCCTGATTGGCTAAGACACAGCAGCGGCGCCATTGGCTCCAGTGGCTGTCAATCAAAGTCAGTTAGCCAATCAGGGGAGAGAGGCGGTGGGGCGGGGCCGGAGCTCTGTGTCTGAATGGACAGACGGAGCTGTGACTCAGCTCGGGTGCCCCCCATTGCAAGCTGCTTGCTGTGGAGGCACTCAACAGGAGGGAGGGGCCAGGAGCAGCTAGGAGGGACCAGAGAAGAGGAGGATCCAGGCTGCTCTGTGCAAAACCAACTGCACAGAGGAGGTAAGTATAACTTGTTTGTTATTATTTAATTCTTTTAAACAAGATTTTACAATCACTTTAAGGTAATCTTTTATCTGCTGTGAACTGATGCGTTTGCTTCAAGGGCCCCAACTTTGCCAGCCAAAGCTTTTTTTTTTTTTCACTGGTCAGTGGGATAAAATGAAGACTGTTAGAGCCCTTTCACACTGGGGCGGGGGCGGCATCGGCGGTAAAACGCCGCTATTATGAGCGGCGTTTTACCGTCGGTATGCGCCCGCTAGCGGGGCGGTTTTACCCCCCGCTAGCGGCCGAGAAAGCGTTAAATACCACCACAAAGCGCCTCTGCAGAGGCGCTTTGCCAGCGGTATAGCCGCGCCGTCCCATTGATTTCAATGGGCAGGAGCGGTAAAGGAGCGGTATACACTCCGCTCCTTCACCGCTCCAAAGATGCTGCTGGCAGGACTTTTTTTACCGTCCTGCCAGCGCATCGCTCCAGTGTGAAAGCCCTCGGGGCTTTCACACTGGAATGAAAGCAGCGGCACTTTCGGGTCGGTTTGCAGGTGCTATTATTAGCGCAATAGCGCCTGCAAACCGCCCCAGTGTGAAAGGGCTCTTATACACTTTTGCTAAGTAAAAGCAACTCAGTTCTGTTAATTACTGATAGTCAGAATACTGCAGGTGTTTAATCTCATCTCTCAAAGTAAGGTTATTGTGTTATTGATTGTTTGTATAAGGAAGCATGCTAATGATATTTTCTTTTAGGCCATGCATGGCCTATTAAAGCTATGAAATATATCAAAATGTGTTGGTAAGTCCTTACTGAGCCAGGTGTGCCATCTTCTGGTGCGCAAAAAAATTACGAGACAATTCAGCGGCTCCTCTGGGGGGTAGTGGTACACAGGCATGGTATATTTTTCCATGGTTACATTGGTCAAGCTTGGACCAATGTTGCTATGTATATACCATACCAGTGGTATCCCTCTAGAAGCTGGAAAGCACTGTAATAGACACCACTACTACAATGCTACTCCAGTGATCTCCACTAGCTGCTGGGTTGGTGTCCCTCCTGGGACTACCACTTGGGACTGGCGCCATTCAGAGACTGCATTGCATCCTCTCAAGGAATTCCAAGCCTTCTCTGGTTGTAGAAGGTGGAGAAGTCGGGAGGTGATATCACGCTCTCCACTTCATCCAATAAGAGAATGCCTTGCATTCATTGAGAAAATGCAAAGCATTCTCTGAAAGGCACCCATGCCAGGCGGCGGACTTCCTGTGTTCACCACGCAGCAGGTCAACTGCTCAGCATCGGGACCCGGAAGCTAGTGGAGACTACAGTCATTTCCAGCATCTAGAGAAGTGGTCTTTAAAATATGGCCCTAGGACCAGATGTGGCCATTTGCTTGCTTATATCTGGCCCTTGGGGCACTATTTTATTCACTGACACCAATGAAGCGCACAATTCCTACCAATCACATCAATGATGGGCCACAGTTCCTCCCAATGACACCAACAATGGGTCCCAATGACACCAATGATGGGGAAAAATTCCTCCCAATGGCACCATTAATGGGGCACAATTCCTTCCACTGAGAACAGTGATGGGGGATCGTTTACTCCCACTGATGCTGGGATATTTTGCACTTCTGATGGCCACAGTCTAGCCCCCCCTAAAGTCTTAAGCACAGTAAACTTGCCCTTTGTTTAGAAAATTTGGAGACCCCTGAATTACATCAGTGATGGGGCACAGTTCCTCCCAATGACACCAACAATGGGTCCCAATGGCACAAAAGTTTGTGTCAATGACCAATTCCTCCCGATGATGGGGCACAATTCCACAAAATGAGGCCAGTGATGGGGCACAATTCTTACAAGTGACACAAATGATGGGGGACAATTCCTCCCAATGATCCCAATGATGGAGCACAATTCCTCCCAATGACCCCAATGAAGGGGCACAATTCCTCCCACTGAGAACAATAATGGGAGATTGTTTACTCCCACTGATGCTGGGATATTTTGTACTTCCGATGGCCGCAGTCTAGCCCCCCTAAAGTCTGAAGGACAGTAAACTTGCCCTTTGTTTAGAAAGTTTGGAGACCCCTGAATTGCATCAATCATGACACCAACAATGGGTCCCAATGACACAAAAGTTTGTGTCAATGACCATTCCTCCTGATGATGGTGCACAATTTCTTCCAATGACCCCAATGATGGAGCACAATTCCTCCCAATGACACCAATGATGGGGCACAATTCTTCCCAATGACACCAATGAAGGGGCACTATTCCTCCCACTGAGACCAATGATGGGGGGGGATTGTTCACTTCTACTGATGCTGGGACATTTTGTACTTCCGATGACAAAAGTGTGCCCCCCCCCCTAAAGTCCGAAGGACAGTAAACTGGCCCTTTGTTTGGAAAGTTTGGAGACCCCTGTTCTAGAGGGATCCCATGGTATATACATAGTTGGTCCAAGCTGAAACAATGTAACTATGCAAAAATAACCATACCTGGAACTCTTATTTAAATAATTATTTCATTTTATTTTTTCTTTCTTTTTTTTTGTTTGTTGGGCTTTTGTCTCCCGGCCACGTATTTTACTTTTAAATCAGCATAAAAATCATTGCGGCGATGAGAGCTCCTTATGGCTTGAAACAAAGCAGAGAATTTAGCAGAGTCCTAATTGCGGCGGTATAATTACCGCCATAGATTATGAGTGAATTCTCCGTGCTCCAGTGTAAATGGATATTGATACTAATCAGGTCTTAATTAGTAGAGTTATGACGGAGAGAGATGGAGCGTCCCGCACCTGCTCTATCATTCTCAATAACAATTAGCAAACTGCGCCCGTTTTATGACCGATTTTCTCTGTTTTACCCTCACCTCTTCCTCTGTAATGGTTTTTTAAGATCAGAACCGTGAAAAAATTGTATTTTAGTATCCCAATACTCAGTTTACTTGTAGGTGATCCGCAGTTTACAGAGAAGGTCAAACTGATATATTTTGAGACATTTTATACATATGGAGACCGGTGGTTCCCAAAGTGAACGGTTCCTCTCCTCTTCGAGGGCAATGGAAAGGTCCAGGGTGGTAAAGATCCTTTGTGTGAAATACATGGTGTTCCTGCCAGTCCCCCTGATTTCCTATTTCAAACTGACCACATCAAGGGAGAGAATCCTTCCAGGAATGGTCAGTTTTCTAGCTGTGCTGGAAGAACAACCTGCCTGTCTTTCACCGATCAGACTTGTACTGACACATCCTCCTGCACAGCCAATTACTGGGAAGATCAGTGTTCTGCTGTTTCTCTGTCCCCAGCTCTCTAAGTCCACTATGCACCTGGGATCAGAAGGCATTTGATCACTTATATATAAAAAAAACCAAAAACATATGTATAACTTTTTTTTATATATACAGTATATACACTAATGTTTCCCATGTCTTTGCTATTTTAAGCTGAATGGGCTGTTTTACAAGGCAAGGATTCGCTCTACTTTAACATCACATCAGACCCCCCCCCCCCTTCAGATCAGAGGTTGCCCACATTACATCAGAGTATCAGAGTCCCCCCAATCAGGTCAGAAGTCCCCTCATCAGAGTCCCCCCTTTCACATCAGAGCCCCCCTTCACTTTAGAGTCCCCCCTTCAGATCAGAAGTTCCACATCAAATCAGAGGTCCCCACATCACATCATAGTCCCCCCATCAGATCTGAGGCCCCCTCATCGGAGTCCCCCCATCACATAAGAGGTCCTCCCATCACATCAGAGTCTTCCCTTCGAACCACAGGTCCTCCCATCGTATCAGAGTTCCCCACATCACATCAGAGGCCCCCTTTACATCAGAGACCCCACTTCAAATCAGAGGTTCCCCATCACATCAGAGGTTCTCCCTTCACATCAGAGCCCCTCTTCACTTCAGAGTCCCCCCTTCAGATCAGAGGTTCTATCACATAAGACTCTCACCTTTGAATCAGAGGTCCCCCCATCACATCAGAGGTCCCCACATCACATCAGAGGCCCTCTTTACATCAGAGACCCCACTTCAGATCAGGGGTCCCCACATTACATCATAGTCCCGCCATCAGATCAGAGGTCCCCTCATCAGAGTCCCCCCATCACATAAGAGGTCCTCCCATCACATCAGAGGTCCCCACATCACATCAGAGTCTTCCTTGCGAACCACAGGTCCTCTCATCATATCAGAGGTTCCCACATAACATCACATCAGAGGCCCCTTTACACCAGAGACCCCACTTCAGATCAATGGTTCCCTCTTCACTTCAGAGTCCCCACTTCAGATCAGAGGTTCCCCAATCACATCAGAGTCCCACCTTTGAATCAGAGGTCCCCCCATCACATCAGAGGCCCCCTTTACATCAGAGAACCCACTTCAGATCAGAGGTTCCCCCAACACATCAGAGGTTCCCTCTTCGCAATCAGAGCTTCACTTCAGAGTCCCCCCTTCAGTTAAGAGCTTCCACATCATATCAGAGATTCTCCAATCAAATCGAATCAGAGGTCCCCACGTCACATCAGAGTCCCCCCATCAGATCAGAGGTCCCCTCACCAGAGTCCTTCTGTCACATAAGAGGTCCCCTCATCACTTCAAAGGTCCCCACATTACATCAGAGTACTCCCTTCGAATCAGACGTCTTCCCATCATATCAGAGGTTCCCTTTACACCAGAGGCCCCACATTAGATCAGAGGTTCCCCCATCACATCAGAGTCCCCACTTAACTTCAGGACCCCCCAACACATCGGAGGTCCCCCATCCAATCAGAGGTTTCCTCAGAACATCAGAGTCCCCCCTGCACTGGCAGGCATTGGGGATGGACACTGATTGGCAGCTGCGTGGGCACTGCTTGACATTTCCCTGGTGGTCTAGGGTGGCATACCTGATGATCCAGTGTGGTGGCAATCCCTGGTGGTCCTGGCGGCATCCTGGTGGTCCTGGGTGGGCATCCGGGGGGGGGGCTGTGCTGATAAACAATCAGCACAGACCCCCCCCCCTATCAGGAGAGCAGCCGATCGGCTCTCCTCTAGTGAGGAAAAGCCGATCAACGGCTCTTCCTGTTTACATCGTGATCAGCCGTGATTGGACACGGTTGATCACGGGGTTAAGAGCCTCCGTCAGAGGCTCTTTACCGAGATCGGTGTAGCGGTGCCTCAGACTGACACACCGCACCACCGATCGCTGCGATCGCAGCGGTCATTCTGGAGGGCCATCATATGACATCCACCCAGAAAGAGAGCCGTGCTGCCCAGCCGTCATTTGACAGCCGGAGGGCGGGAATTGGTTAAAGACATGGATCCACCCACATGTGAAAAGCCCAACTTTAGAGTTATACCCAGTTGGGATGCACTGAAAGGGTTATTAGCTAATTTTGTCTAGGTGAGAGGAGAAACACTTTTACTTACCTGTTCCTCGGCTCCCCCCAGCAGAATCGTACTTCCCCATGCTTCGGCGGTGGACCTTCCCTCAGCGTCATGACAACCAAAAATGGGCTATGGACCCTGCTTTGGTCTTGATGATGTCCATACCTTAGATCGCTGGAGCACGTGGGAGAAGATGCTGCAGGGACCAGTCTAGCAGCAGGGAGAATCAAAGGATTTTGTAAGTAAATCTTCTTTTATTAGTCCCCTTGGCCTAAATGAGCAATTAGATGTGGCAGGGCAGGCGCAACCCCACTGCGAGGGATCATTTTTTTTAGTTGCCGGGATTTGGGTTGCAGCCACCGGGAGTGTGTGTATATCTGACAAGCCGACCTCTGCAGGTGCAAGATTGCTTCCACATCCCCCCATATAAACATCCCTTGTAATAGGAATAGGGCATGACAGTTCCTCTTTACAGCAAGATCTGGGTCTATAAGTCCCCACATCTCTCCTCTGTGCTGGAAAGCCTTAGATAAAAAAAAATAAAAAAATCAAGCTCTGGCTTTCCAGCTAAAAAAATGGCAGTGTTTACATCTGCCAGAGCTGGAAGTGACGTCATGACATTACTTCTAGTCTCTGAGGGTCATAGAGCTGCCCAGGGACCATCCGGTCCCCGGCCAGCTCTATGGTAAACCGCCGCCGCAGGGGGATTCATTCTTCGGCTCCCCGATTTCATGGGAGAGACCATAAAAGCATCCAAATTTCTCCAATCAAGTCATATGACATCAACCTGGGGGAAATGGTTAAGGTTTGACGTGTTGGGTATGTATTTACTCATCTGCATCTTTTATACTTTACCAATAAATTGGGTAATTAATTGTAAAAGTAATCAAGCGGCTAAACAGCCGCTATGATGGATTTTAGTTCCATTGGTTTTTATTGAAGAGGCATAAATAAAGTGTCATACATTACAACAATTTGTTAGACATAAGATACCCAAATGGGTAAACTGAACATAAGTTATTATTATTATCATTATACAGGATTTATATAGCACCAACAGTTTACGCAGTGCTTTACAATATGAAAAGGAGACAATACAGTTATAATACAATAAAATACAAGAGGATTAAGAGGGCCCTGCTCAGAAGAGCTTACAATCTAAAAGGGTGGAGCAGGTGGTACAAAAGGTTGTAACTGTGGGGAATGAGCTGATGGAAGTGGTAAAAGATTAGTTGGAGACGTGACAGGCTTTCCTGAAGAGATGAGTTTTCAGGGATCGCCTGAAGGTAGCAAGAGTAGGGGATAGCTGGACAGGTGGAGGTAGCGAGTTCCAGAGGATGGGAGAGGCTCTGGAGAAATCCTGGAGACGAGCAAGGGAGGAGGAGACGAGAGAGCTTGAGAGCAGGAGGTCTTGAAAAGAGCGGAGAGGAGGATTTGGGTGATATTTGGAGACAAGATTGGTGATGTAGCTCGGGGCAGAGTTGTGAATGGCTTTGTATGTTGCGGTTAGTATTTTGAATTTAATTTGTTGGGTGATTGGGAGCCAGTGTAGGGATTGGAGGAGAGGGGTGGTGGTCAGTTTAGGGATTGGAGGAGAGGGGTGGTGGTCAGTTTAGGGATTGGAGGAGAGGGGTGGTGGTCAGTGTAGGGATTGGAGGAGAGGGGTGGTGGTCAGTGTAGGGATTGGAGTAGAGGGTTGGCAGACACTGAGCGGTTGGTAAGGTGTATAAGTCTGGCAGCAGCATTCATGATAGACTGAAGAGGGGAGGAGCTCTATGGAGAGGCAGGCCAATGAGAAGGGAGTTACGATAGTCAAGGCGAGAGATAACGAGGGAGTGAATGAGGAGCTTGGTGGTTTCATTTGTTAAAAAAGGACGAAATTTTAGAGATGTTACGGAGGTGAATTCTACAAACTTTTGACAACGATTGGGCTTGAGGCTGGAATGACAAGTTAATACCACATAGAAAAAACTGCTCTTTAGGATAGGCTTATGTGGCAAGAGAACAGGTTGCTGCCCCCCTTCCGCAGAGCACTCACAAGGGGTCCCTGCTAGTCATACATAAACTATCAAAACAATGGGTTGATTGGCGCTACCTGGAAAACCTGATTTGCTAAGCATATACAGGAAAAAACCTTAGAGATGGTTTTATATTGTTATAGCCTTACACACCAATGTACATATCACCTCAATCAGTATATGAAGAGGGAATATCCCAGTAGCTGGTAGCCAATGGGAATGGGTAGGAGGCGTTACTGAAGTCCCTGCACAGTAGGTTTTGTTGTTGTGTGTATATAGATAAGATATATTATATAAATTATAACCAGAGTACTGTATAGGAAAAATACCTGAATTAGTGCAATCTTCCGAGAGTGATCAATATGCACTGTAGTAACTATATATAGCAATGGTAAGCACTCAGCCCGTTAGGTACACTTCAAACCTTTATGCTATACCAACCACTTGGATGCACCTCAAGTGTTACAATACGTCTGAAACATATGCTACAGTATATGCATCACAGTAATGTATATTGATCCCATGGATATATATCTCTGCATCAGCCACAAATGTACATACATCAAACTTAGAATGTGAACCATATAGGTACGCTACAGTTCATATAGTGAGATCTGGACCCAGCATATGCTGCAGCAGGTTGAATCACAGTGGAGTGCAATAGTCCCATAGGCAGGGGCGGACTGACAACTCGTGGGGCCCCCGGGCAATAGGAGATTATGGGGCCCTCTGGCAATCAGAGATTATGGGGCCACACAGTATACACACACACAGTATACAATCACACAGTATACACAGACATGTTTCTATTGGCTGAGAAGGTACTGGAGAGGTGGAGCAGCTATAATTCTCAAGATTTTTAGACCAAAAGGATGTTGGTAAGGGACATTTCAGAGACAGATGTAAAAAAAACACAGATTTTTACATACTGTCCCTGGTTTTACTGAGGCTGGCAACCCGGATGGGGCCCCCTAGTGGCCCAGGGCCCTCGGGCAGTGCCCGAGTGGCTCAATGGTCAGTCCGCCCCTGCCCATAGGTTTATCACTGTATCAGGTCAGGAACTCCCAGGGACGACTTTTTGTGCATAAAATGTTGCCAGGTGACTTTTGTGCTCCCCCTTCTGATTTCCTACTCACCGACTCCTGGTACCCCTGCAGGGGTAATGGGCCTGTAATGCTTTAAGTGGAACTCACTGCTCCCCGTTGCTTGCGGCGGCTGCCTCAGATATGTCCTGGTTGGTGAAGGTGCTGCAGTGCCCTCATGCATCAGAAAATATAAAAAAGGGCTTCCATAGTGTGATACCGTAAAAGACTTTTATTTTTTTTAAAAGCATATATTAAAAACAAAAACGAAAGTAAAAACAAAAACAAAATGTCCCAAAGAAGTGTGTATTCCCACCCAGTTATGCACTGGGCTAGGATAACAGCAGTTCCCGACAGAAAAAACAGATTGGAAGTCACTGTACCCAGAGCGTGTATCGGGATGGGGGATGTGACAGCTATGCGCTGCACCTGCGTTCCACCCACTCGAATGCACGGAAGTGACGTAATGTGCGTGGTTCCATCGCAACTGTACCGCATCCTCTCCAGCATAGCGGGGGGGGGTGTGATGGGAGAAACTTGGAAATTCTGTGTGGGGTAAGGCACCAATGATGGATTTTACAATGTTGGGATTTGCTGGCTGAAAAAAAAAGATATTTGGATGATGTAACCGTCATCCAGATATCTCCATTTCAAGTCCCCACCGTCATATGACATCAACCCGGGGGGGGAATGGTTAAAGTGTAAGCCCACCCTAACACTAACATCCCTGTATCTACAGACATCCACCATCTAACACTAAACTACGGTAGCTAGCCCTGTAAAGAAGAAATCGCTATACATACGTTTTTTTAATCCGATTCGATCCGGTCTCCATTGGCCGAAGCTCTGCAGAGGAGACAGCCGACAACGGCTGGGAAATGAATGGCGAAGTGACGTCACCTATAGAGTTACTATGGGGCTTCCGTTGCAGGCTGCCTCCTCTGCACCCACCTCCACCGCAAAGCCGCAGCTGACAGCTCAGCGTGGGATCGGGTCAGATCGGCTTCAAAAAAGGTATGTATATTCATTTCTTCTTTACAGGGCTAGATAGGTTAGTGTCAGATTGTGGATATCTATAGATGCAGGGATTTTAGTGGTAGGGTGGAATTCAACTTTAAGGTTTGACATGTTGGGTATGGATTTACTCATCTGCATCTTTTATAATTTACCCAAAAAATTGGGCAATTAATTGTAAAAGTAATCAAGCGGCTAAACAGCCGCTATGATGGATTTAACAATGTAAGGCAAGCGCCGGCTGAAAAAATAAGATATCTGCATGATGCCTGCAGCTGCAACCGTCATCCAGATATCTCCAATTCAAGTCCCCAACGTCATATGAAATCAGCCCGGGATAAATGGTTAAGGTTTGACAAGTTGGGTATGTATTTACTTAAGGCTTCTTTTATACTTCACCAAAGAAATTGGGGTATTTAATTGCGTTTGTGTGCCCTAAAATTTACTTTAGTGTATCTCTTACTGAAATTTTGAGTTTCCTAGACCTTTGCGGTAATATTGTATGACATAACAAATTGTAACTATCACTATTTTATTCCCTAGGGCAATGGTCTCCAAACTGCGGCCCTTTGCTCTAGCCTTTATCCAGCCCTTAGGGCTCTCCCCTCCCCACTGACATCAATGGGGGGGGGGTACCATTTCTTTCACTGACAGCAACTGTGGGGTATTTTTCCTTCCACTGACACCAATGATGGTACACTATTCCTCCCACTGACACCAATGATGGGGCACTATTCCTTCCACTGATACAAATAATGAGACACTATTGATTCCACTAATACCAATGATGAGGTATTATTCCTCCTTCTACTGACTACAGGCACTATGTATTTTTTTTTTTACTCCGACTGACACTGGGGCATTTTCTACTTCTACTGTCCACTCCGGCCCCTCTAAAATCTGAAGGACAGTAAAACAGCCCTTTGTATAGAAGGTTTGGAGGCCCCTGCTCTACAGTGTTTGCTTTTAGAAAATACATCATTTTTTGGGGGGGGGGGGGGGGGATTGCAATCTTCAGGTCTAAAGTGTTTTTTTAAATGTGTGCAAAAAAAACCTCCCGAAAAATTAGCTCTGGAAGTCAAAGGATTAATGGAATGCTGGGAATTCAGATTGGGATAAACTGAGTGGACCTTTGGACTTTAGTATGGTTGCAGTGTTTGGAATTGTAGATCACTGATTGGTTTATCCATTCCTTGGAATTCTTAGGATCGCCTAAACATTTTGCACTTCTTTCCTGAGCTGGGTTTACTTCTGCAGGAACCTCCGGTCTAAACTGCATTGACAGTCCATCAACTCTTATAGGTCATGATGTGTCACCATTGCTCCGAGGACCTTATAAACCCATGTAGCTTGTCAGCAAAGGTGAGGAAACATGCGGGGAACATGCAGAGCCGCTGGCCAAGATTCCTTTTAGAGCTCTGAAAGATTGATGTCAATGTCCAACTAGGGTGACAATGTGTGTGTATGAACTGTTACAATGTATCATATCACAAGAACATGTCAGGTTGTATTTCTCCAGATACTCTTCATTGTGGCATGCATGAATCACAAACGAATGTATATTTGATTTACTGTATATGTCAGATCCTCAGGTGGAGAGACATCCCTGATAAATAATGGGGAAAGGAATTTGTGATGGATCTGGGCGTTAAATGGTCTCCTCCAGACAATTAAAGATACATATTTGCATTTAAATATTTATTAGATTATAGAAAAAGACATACAAACATAAAACAGTAGGGGGCTATCACACACACCCCTACATGTATAAAAACAATGGTGTATATACAACATGTCAAACAGAGATGTTACATGGAAGTAGCCAACATGTTTCGCGGTCATTATATCCACTTCTTCAGGGCTTGCTTGCTTCGTAACTGACTCAGAATCTTGGGATAGAACATGGATAGGGCTCAATTAATGGATCAGTTCACTTCCTCCATATACATGGCAGATCCACAATCATTGGTTTGCAAGCCTATTGATATTCATATTCATATGCTGATGTGCAGGATCCTCGGGAGACCCGGACTTGCCCCACTGATCGCGAAACATGTTGGCTACTTTCATGTAACATCTCTGTTTGACATGGAAGAAGCCAATATGTTTCGCGGTCAATATATCCGCTTCTTCAGGGCTTGCTTGCTTCGTAACTGACTCAGAATCTTGGGATGGATCAGTTCACTCCCTCCATATACATATACATGGTAGATCCACAATCATCAGTTGGCAATCCTTTCCAGAGAAGTACTACAAGTATAGGTGTCACATGAGATCGCCCATGTGGAGATATAGGAAAATTAGTGTTATCCTCCTGCGGAAACCGGCTATTGTGGGACAAGTCCGGGTCTCCCGAGGATCCTGCACATCAGCATATGAATATGAATATCAATAGGATTGCCAACCGATGATTGTTGATCTGCCATGTACATGGAGGGAGTGAACTGATCCCTTAATGGAGCCCTATCCATTTTCTATCCCAAGATTCTGAGTCAGTTACGAAGCAAGCAAGCCCTGAAGAAGCTGATATATTGACCGCGAAACATGTTGGCTACTTCCATGTAACATCTCTGTTTGACATGTTGTATATACACTATTGTTTTTATACATGTAGGGGCGTGTGTGATAGCCCCCCTACTGTTTTATGTTTGTATGTCTTTTTCTATTATCTAATAAATATTTACATGCAAATATGCATCTTTACTTGTCTGGAGCAGACAATTTAATGCCCAGATCCATTGCAAATTCCTTTTCCCATTGTGTATATTGAAGGTTGAAACTCCATGACAATATTATCCAAACTTTTAATCAAAGGCTCTGGAGAATAAAATGGTGAGTGTTGCAATTTTTTTATGTCACATGGTATTTGCCCAGCAGTTTTCCAAACACAATTCTTAGGGAAAAAAATACACGTTAATGAATTTTAGTGAACACAAACAATATAATATAATACCACTTTTTTGTTAACCACTTCCTGACCGCCCGCCGTCGTTATACGTCTGCACTTTGATGTTGCTATGACAGCAGATAGCTCCCATAACCCAGATATTTTTAAAAACGCCGGGCGATCCGCTTTCTGATAAAAGTGGTCTCTGTGGTGGATTCACTTTTTTTTTTTTAGGCGGCGGAAGAGGTGCCCATTCCCCTCCCGCCACGTCCTGGTCATCTCCGACGCTTAACGGGGCCGCCGGTAATGTATTTTTTTAGGCACTACGTATTTTTTTTTACACCTACTGATGCTGGGGCATTTTCTACTTCCATTGGCCCACCTAAAATCTGAAGGACAGTAAACCAGCCCTTTGTATAGAAAGTTTGGAGACCCCTGCTCTAGGGTGTCTGCTTTTGGAAAATACATTATTTTTTGGGGGGTTTATGCAATCTTCAGGTCTAAAGTGATTTTTTTAAATGAGTGCAACCCCCCCCCCACAAAATTAGCTCTGGAAGCGAAAGGATTAATGGAATGCTGGGAATTCAGATTGGGATAAACTGAGTGGACCTTTGGACTTTAGTATGGTTGCAGTGTTTGGAATTGTAGTTCACTGATTGGTTTATCCATTCCTTGGAATTGTTAGGATCGCCTAAACATTTTGTACTTCTTTCCTGAGCTGGGTTTACGTCTGCAGGAACCTCCGGTCTAAACTGCGTTGACAGTCCATCAACTCTTATAGGTCATGATGTCTCACCATTGCTCCGAGGACCTTATAAACCCATGTAGCTTGTCAGCAAAGGTGAGGAAACATGCGGGGAACATGTAGAGCCGCTGGCCAAGATTCCTTTTAGAGCTCTGAAAGATTGATGTCAATGTCCAACCAGGGTGACAATGTGTGTGTATGAACTGTTACAATGTATCATATCACAAGAACATGTCAGGTTGTATTTCTCCAGATCCTCGTTATTGTGACATGCATGAATCACAAATGAATATATATTTAATTTACTGTATATGTCAGATCCTTAGTTGGAGAGACATCCCTGATAAATAATGGGAAAAGGAATTTGTGATGGATCTGGGCGTTAAATGGTCTCCTCCAGACAATTAAAGATACATATTTGCATTTAAATATTTAATAGATAATAGAAAAAGACATACAAACATAAAACAGTAGGGGAGCTACGTCCTAAGCCCAGGTTCACACCAGTGCGATCGCAGACATCGCATGTTATTTGCACCCTCACCTGCGGTGCCGATCGCATGCAACGTCTGTGAGATGCAAGTTCAGCCATACAGTTGTATTGCTGAACTCGCATTAGATTCGCAAACAGAAAAAAAGTGCAAGGACTTGTTTTCCCCCGCACTAGAATCGGATCGCATGGGTGTTCTCACCTATGCGATACGATTCCTGTGCGAGTTCACTGTTCGCACTGCGATCTGTGAACCGATTTGGGGGGGTGTCATTAACAATGTAACAAAACAGATTACAACGCACACATTCAAGAATGACATTTATTCTGCAAGGCTAGTTAAAAACACCTGAACATATTCAAAAAAATATGGTTTGGTCACACTATATGGTCATATAGTGCTAAGCCCACTTACTGCGACAAAGTACCCCCCCAAATATGTTTTTGTATATTAACAATGTAATGACACCCACAGCGGTCCACAGAGGGCAGTGTGAACTGCCTGCAGGAGAGGAGCGATGTGGGAACCAGCGCTGTAATCGCTGTAATCGATGTAGTCGCTCTGGTTCCCGCATCACATCAGTGTGAACCCGGAGTAAAAATAGTGCAGGAACTACTTTTGCAAATCAGTGCGGTGCCGCAAAGTCGGCTTCACACTGGTTGGAATGGTGCAATCGCCAGTGTCCTGCCGGTGTACCCATCGGAAAATGCAACGGAAGTGACGTTCCGCCACGGCCATCTTGGTACAGTGATATACAGAATTTACAAGTCCGTGACACTGTTTTGATGTTTGAATTTTTTTTAAAAGCAGCGGCAAGCCTGCTTATCCCACAGGTTTGCTTATCTGACAAAACACCACTGATTTTAAGATTCAATATCAAAACAGCTTGACGGATTTCAAAATCCTGTATTTCACGATATAAGCTGAGCTTACTGGTAAAAATATGTGTGAAATGCTTTAGGCTTAGTGCGTTCGAGTGCGGGGTGTACCAAGATGGCTGTGATGGAACGCCACTTCGGTTGCACTTTCTGATAGAACACCGGCGATAGGCTGCGACTTTTCTTGCGATTTGGCCTGTAAAATCGCATGACAAATCGCTCCAATGTGAACGAGAACTTAAAGCAGAGTTCCAGCCGAAATATGACTTTTAGGATAAAAATACCCCTAGAATACTCATGCCCCGTGCAATATAACAAAGGTATACTGTAAACTATGCCCAGTTTTCTATATGTGCAGCATCGTTTTCTTACTTTTTGAAGTTTCTGCACAGCACTGCCATCTCCAGTGTGAGCATCTGCAGCTACAGTGACCTTCTTCCTGGATTCCGTGCATGCTGGCTACCCAGCATGCACATGCCGATCTCGCGCATTTGTGCGGTGCACAGCCATGCCAAGCTGACCAATATTTTCCATAGATGCCAATGTTAAATGTTACTGGAGCGGCTCCATGCCAAGCTGACCAAGATTTTCCATAGACGCCAATGTTAAATGTTACTGGAGCCACGCCAAGCTGACCAAGATTTTCCATAGACGCCAATGTTAAGTGTTACCGGAGCCGTGCCATGCACGGTATTTGCACAACAATTTTTCAAACACGCTTCTTTTGTAAATAAAACTGTTTCATAATTTAAAGAAATAACAAAACAGTAAAGTTAGCCCAATTTTTTGGTATAATGTGAAAGATGATGTTACACCGAGTAAATAGATACCCAACATGTCATGCTTTAAAATTGCGCACACCCATGAAATAACGCCAAACTTCGGTATTTAAAAATTTCCATAGGAGTCGCTTTAAATTTTTTTACAGGTTACATGTTTGGAGTTAGAGAGGAGGTCTAGTGCTAGAATTGTTGGTCACGCGCTAAAGCGTGCGGCAATACCTCACATGTGTGATTTGAACAGCGTTTACATATGTGGGCGGGACTTAGGTGTGCGTTTGCTTCTGAGCGCAAGCTACCGGGGTTTTAAATTATTTTTTTTTATTTTATTTTTTATTTTACTTTATTTTTTTAATTTTTACACTTTCTTTTACATTTTTTTTGATCATTTTTATTCCTATTACAAGGAATGTAAACATCCCTTGTAATAGGGATCGTTTGTGACAGGTCCTCTTTATGGAGAGATGCGGGGTCGATAATACCCCACATCTCTCCTCCAGGCTGGAAAGCATGAGTTCGGAAAAAAAAAAATCCACAATCTCATGCTTACCAGCTGCGATCGCGGCTTTGTTTACATCCGCGGCCCGGACGTGACGTCACAATGTCGCGCCTGGGCCTCCGACGGTCGTAGAGATGACTGGTGATCCTCCGGTCACCGGAAATCTCTATGGTCCTCATCCAGGGGTGGCCGATTCATTCTCCAGGTCCCCGATGGCATGGGAGAGCCCGGAGAAGCACGGGATGGCGGCGGGAGGGGGTGTGATGTCCCCTCCCGTCGCCTGTAGAAACGATCAAGGAACTGCCGCTATGATCATTCTTATGGTGCACAGAATCGCCAGCTGAAAACACGGTTATCTGAATGATGCCTGTAGCTGCACCCATCATTCCGATATTCCCACTGAAAGTCAAAGACGTCATATGACGTCCTTGGGCGGGAAGTGGTTGGGATGCACATTAGTGCTGCATGGTGAGGAGTGAAAAATGTGGGTGGAACTCCGCTTTAATTTTCCATGTGTACTTTAACTTTTTTTTTTCCCATAGTACCTTCCCCCATGGCAGTGTCCAGTTATGTATGGTATTTTTTATTTTTTTTTAAACAAAAGCTTGAAAATTGATCCCAAAAAAACATTTGGCTGGTCAGACAGCTCTGTTTCCTCTGCGTATTTAGCTGGTTGAAGTTAGGCTTTAAATTGGAAAGCGGCGTGGTGCGTCTTTTTTGTGACGGGTCTGTCTGACATATTATGAAACGTGACCTCTGCAGAAGAACCCAACACCTCCATCTCTCTTTGTGTGACATTGGCTTTGCAGAGCACAGGACGATAATTCATTCTCAGCGGAGCCTCTAATTAATGATTTTGCACGTTGCACTCCAGCGGCTTTTAGCCGCGATGATAAAATGGGTGGCTTTGCCTGCAGGTGGCGGAGTTATGTCTTTAGAAATTACCTTTTTATGATATGCTTCCCCCCCCCATTTAGCTCCATAATTGTCCGCTCGTTGATAAAACAGAACAATGCTTTTTTGAACTAAAGAGTTTGCTAATGGGCAGTTTTCTTTTTTGTCTGCCAAGGTTAGTGTCGTTCGTGTTCTTCCTTTCACCAAAAAAAAAAAATAAGGGCAGGCGGGGGTAGGGTGACCCTAAAAATTAAAAAAAAAAACTTTTAAAGGATTGATTAATTCAGGCTTTTAACTACTCAAATGATAATTTAATATTCTGCTCAATTGTTTCTTTTCAAAGGCCGAAGCGACAGCTTGAGCTGCTAATTCATCTTCATTATGAAACATTTGGACAGCTAAGACAAAAAGTTCTTTGTTGGAGTTTTTCAAAGAGCCGCACAAAATCGTTACACCGGAAGAAAAAAAAAAAAAATCTAATTGGTTTGTCATCTTGAACAATGAGGAAGAGCAACAAAAGCTGTTGGGACAATCCTTCGCATTGAACGCAAGGTACGTGGTATATTGTCTCTCGTATATATTCGGAGATGGTGGCGTTCCGAGGAAGTTTGAACTTATGAAGGTTCTTGAGATGTTTTGTAGGCTTTTTTCTATAGCACATTGCCTGGTATTCATATGATGCTTTTAGTGGCAATTTAGGATGCTTTACCTTAAAGTATATCCAAAGTCATAACTTTTTTTTTCCCTTTGATGAAGGTAGGAAATACTTTAAAAAAATCTCTTAAAGTTGGGTAGGATTCATGCCAGTGGTGGCCAGTGCTCAATATTTTTTTTTTTTTTGTGGGGGGGGACCAACGCCAACCCCCGTCCTAAAACTCCCTGGCCAATCGGGTCTCAGGAACAGCTTCTTGATTGGCCGGGAGGAGAATCAGGTAGACAATAGTCAATATTAATTTGCTATTGTCACACATCTGGGTGGGCTCAGGGTGCAGTGCTGCGCCCCGAGCCCACCCTTTTTTGAAGCAAATTAGAGCCTGAGGTACTAATCATGTGCTTAAAAAAAAAAAAAACTCTATTGAAATCCATGCGTCTAGTGCCCTGCATGGAGATTAGGGGGCCGGACGTATTGATGGTGGGTGGGGGTGGTGCGGCGCCCGTGCACCCCCTATGGACGGGCCGCCACTGATTCATACCATTAAAATGACCCTGCTTCCCAGACTGCTTTACTTTTTTTGTTCCCTCCCCATCCCTATCCCTCATTCAGTTTTGTTAAATTTTCTAACTAAAGTGTGTTGCGATATGTGTGGGGGAGGAAGGGGCATTGGTTTTATAGACAGATATTGTTCCAACCTAAAATGAGAGGAGGGTTGGGTCTACCTAATCTCCCACGGTATTGCCAGGCAGCTCAGTTGACACAGCATTCCGTGGTGCTAGGCCTGACTGGGTACGGATGGAGAGATTGACTACACCAGGTTATACCCTTGACTACACTATATTATCAAAAGTATTGGTACACCTGCCTTTACATACACTTAAACTTTAATGGCATCCCAGTCTTAGTCCGTAGGGTTCAATATTGGGTTGGCCCACCCTTTGCAGATATAACAGCTTCAACTCTTCTGGGAAGGCTGTCCACAAGGTTTAGGAGTGTGTCTATGGGAATGTTTGACCATTCTTCCAGAAGAACATTTGTGAGGTCAGGCACTGATGTTGGACAAGAAGGCCCGGTTCGCAGTCTCTGCTCTAATTCATCCCAAAGGTGTTCTATCGGGTTGAGGACTCTGTGCTGGCCAGTCAAGTTCCTCAAACTCGCTCATCCATGTCTTTATGGACCTTGCTTTGTGCACTTGTCCAAATCATTTGGTGGAGGGGGGATTATCGTGTGGGGGTTGTTTTTCAGAGGTTGGGTTTGGCCCCTTAGTTCCAGTGAAGGGAACTCTTAAGGCGTCGGCATACCAAGACATTTTGGACAATTTCATGCTCCCAACTTTGTGGGAACAGTTTGGGGATGGCCCCTTCCTGCTCCAACATGACTGCGCACCAGTGCACAAAGCAAGGTCCACAGTGTTCCCCATTACATCAGAGTCCTCTCTGTACATCAGAGTTCTCAGTGTTCCCCCTTAAATCATTGTTCCCAGAGCATCCCTTATGTCAGAGTCCTCAGAGTTCTCCTGCAGAGTCCCCCTTACAGTGGCATGTAAGAGAAAAACTCTGTGGATTCAGATGTAAAAGGGGAACTCTGTGGACTCTGATGTAAGAGGGGACTCTTGTGATTAACTTCATATAATTAGAAATATTATTTATTCACAAAATATATGTATAGTATATACTGTAAAAAGAAATTTCTGTGCGCTGCTAAAGTGTTCGGGTTTGACTTGAAGAAAAGGTGGCAACCCTTGTGGAAATAAGTGTGGCCTTGGATTGCTGTAACCATATGATGCCATAAACCAATTGTGACCACTATACTGAGATCAATAGAATTGGACGGATGTGTTATAGCCCTTTCACTGCCAGTCCTAATGAAGTGGAGCTTCTCTCCTTTCTTTTTTGAATCTATTGAATTTTTTTAGATTTATGATAAATTAAATAATGGTTAACCCCATTCACGCCGACCTATCCCAAATATGCTGCCCCACTGGACTGGGCTTTCTCCGTGGGGGCTTCTCACGGAGAGCCCCGGGCCCTGTACTAAGGATTGGGACCCGGAACTCCCAATTCTGGGTCACCTGATCTCTGTGATAGCCTCTAATTGGCTATTACAGTGATCAGTCACTGTGAAGCAAACCCCCCGTTTTCTCCATGGGAATGAAGGAGCGAGATACATCGTATCTGTCTCTCCTTGCAGAGTAAAAAAAGATTTAAAAAAATTGTGTGTATAAAAAGTAATAATAATAATAAAAATTAAATAAGGTTTGATCTAGATCAGTGCCAGGGTTAGTGTTTGGGTCAGGTCAGGATCAGTATTTTTTGGGACAGGATTTTTTTTAAAATTAATATCAGTGTCAACTAGTATCAGTGTGTTTTAGGTAAAATTTTAAAAAAAGCAAAATGTGCACTATTGTTTTTTTATGCAGTACACAGGTACAATTAACAACAACTGGTATCGCTTCGATTATCAGCAACAGGAGCATTTAATTTGGGTTGTTCTTTGGTGGAAGGTTATGGTGGTAGCACGAAAAATACAGCTAAATTTTAAAAAAAAATGTATTTTTTTTTTTTTTACTATTTTAGGCCAGTTTAGACCACAATACAGGCATATATTGTTCAGGCGACAGTGTTGTCACTCTTCGGGTGTGAGTTGCATCGCTTTTTCATGAATTGGGGTTGATGCGTGGGTTTCAGGTATGGAGCCATGGGTACTCGTGGGAGCATCCATGTGAGATCCATGTGGGATCCATGTGTCTTCCATTACGTAGTCCTCAACAGGGCGTTTCCCCTGTTGTAGAGAGGTCAACACTGTTTCAGCCTTGGTGGTTCGTTGTGGGTCATCATCGAGCATTGCCAAGGCATCGAAGAAAGAAGACAGTGAGTGCAGTATAGGACTCTCCCTTTCCAATAGCTGATGAGCCCATGCCTGCGGTTCTTTTGTAAGTAAGGCTACTACAAACCCGACCTTTGTATCCTCTAAAGAGAAGGTCCTAGGCTGTAAGGTAAAGTATAGCCTAAAGGCATTCCTGAAAGCCCAGAACTTGTGGCCAACCCCTGAAAAGCATTCCAGCATAGGAACCCGTGGTTCAGGAGCTGGAGTAGAGATGGGCTTAGGGAAGTTTGAGGTCACTTCCTGTGCACCTCCTGAGCATTTTCCTGCCTTTTTCCATCAGTTTGAGGTAACTTCCTGTGTGCCTCCTGGGCATTTTCCTGCCTTTTTCCATCAGGTCTTTTGCGCAAGTGCGGGTCGGCACACTGAGGCGTCTTTGGCGCATGCTCAGTTGGCACGGATTTCCTCTTGCGGCATCGTGCCATTGGTGCATGCGGACCTTCCAGCAGGACAACGACCCTAAACATACAACCAGAGCTACAACGGAATGGTTTAGATCAAAGCATATTCATGTGTTATAACGGCCCATGTTGCCAACCGTCAGTATTTTTACTGGTAGCCAGTAAAAAAATTGGACTTTTCTCCTGCCAGTAAATGCCTGTAACAGGAAAAGTTTGGCACTAAAAAAATATGGCCGTGACACTCGACTCGGAACTGCGCATGTGCAGTTCTGGTCCGGAGTGGGTCGAGACTATCTGAGCGCCTGTGTTCGGGAAACGCCGGCAGGGGGTCTGGCAGAGGTGGTGCCTGAGCATTGCGTTGTGTGATGTCATGGTGCAAGGGAGCCCAGCGGAGCGGCCGGAGCTTCGTGTGTGGATCTGTGGGACGGGAGCAAGGCAAGCCAGGGCGAGTGCTGTTAGGACTGGAGTGGACTGAAGGGACCACCTGGTGTGGAGAGAGACTGTCACTGTGACTCGGGAGGGGGCGTGCCGTGTCGGTGATCTGTGCTCCTGCACACTGCTGTCAGTGTCACCGTGAGAGTCAATTTCATGTGTGTGCGCCCAGTCTAATTTCTTGCCCTCCTGAGTCCTGTCCCTGAGCTATTTACTTACTATATCGAAAATAAAATAAGACTTTTTTTGCCTTAATATTTACCTTAAATCACATTGCTAATTACATATTGTACTTGATTTTAGCCTAAATACTGAAATTTGCAATTAAAACTGTAATTTTGTAACTTTTTAAAATTTCAGTAAAAACGTGGTTATGCCAGTAAATTATGGGTGTCATGTCAGTAATTTTCAATCTGATAGGTTGGCAACACTGACCCAGTCACTGTCCAGACCTAAATCCAATTGAGAATCTGTGGCAAGACCTGAAAATTGCTGTTCACAGACGCTCTCCATCCAATCTGACAGAGCTTGAGATATTTTACAAAGAAGAATGGGCAAAAATGTCCCTCTCTAGATGTGCAAAGCTGGTAGAGACACCCCCAAAAAGACTTGTAGAGAAAGGGGGTTCTACAAAGTATTGACTCCGGGGGGGCGCCATACAAATGTACCCCACATTTTTCACATATTTATTTGTAAAAAAAATATTTGAAAACCATTTTTCATTTTCCTTCCACTTCACAATTATGTGCCACTTTGTGTTGATCTATCACATAAAATCCCAATAAAATACATTTACGTTTTTGGTTGTAACGTGACAAAAAGTCCGACCGTCCAGAACGCGGTGACGTACAACACGTACGACCAGGGCCGTCTTTAATATTGATTGGACCCTGGGCAAAAATTTTCTTGGGGCCCCCCCCAATGCAATTTCGCTCTCCACCTGCTCTGAGACATACAATAAATATCATCTAGACTTAAAATCAGTTAACTGTATCAGATCAGGCAGCGATTGTGATGGGTTGCCAGAGGTTACAGCATATAATTACCACTTGCTGACTGGTTGCTAGAGGTTACAGCACACATTTGAGGTTACAGCACATGATTTCTGCTTGTTGATTGGTTGCTAGAGATTACTGTACAGTAATACTGCTCACTGATTGGTTGCTAGAGGTTAAAGCACATCATCTCCTCACTGCAGAGGGGCATGATATACATATGAATGCCGCCTTTATTTACATATCAATGCTGCCGGACTCAGTTATCTACATAAAAATGCTACCGCTATTTACATATGAATGACGGACACTTACATGTAAACACAGGGTCTGCAGGTGAGTCATCTGTGCACAACAATAGAGCAGAGCTGGGCAGTATTAGTAGCAGCACTTCACACTGTGATATCGGGACACAGCACAGGACTAAAACTTCAAGGGACGAGGGAATTTAAACTGGGGTAGTTGCCAAGTATGAGGCAGCTGCTTTGGGCCCCACAACAATGACAGGGCCCAGGGCAGCTGCCCCTTTTGCCCTGCCTTAAAGATGGCCCTGCGTACGACGGGACTAGAAAAAGGAAGTTCAATAGCCAGTAGCCAAAGCTTACGTCTCGTACTTGCTTCACAGCAAGCGTCGTTTTTTGGTCCGTCGGAACAGCATACAGACGATCGGTTTTCCCGATATCAATTGGTTCTGTCGGAGATATTTAGAACATGTTCCATTTCTAGGTCCGTCAGAATTTTCGAAAAAAGAAGTCCGATGAGGCCTACACACGATCGGAATAGACGATGAAAAGCTTCCGTCTGACTTTTTCTGTCGGACATTCCGCTCGTGTGTACGCAGCTTTAATCTGGCGATTGTAAAAAGTTTGGATTTTCCCACGTGGTAAAAATAAAAAAATATATATATAAAAAAAAAAAAAAGATTTTAACTTATTACACTTTAACAACTTATATTTATATTTGAAAAGTAGAGTCATTCTGGGAATAATGTTCTGAATAAACTCTCTGACTCTCCATGATATAATGAATGCCTGGAGAAATATCAAGTGACAGTGAAAAATGGTTATGGCTTGTGAAGGGAAAGAGACGAGAACAAGCTGACGTAAGCCGCGTCTCTTGTAACCCGCGCTTCTCTCCCACCGGCCAAATGGGGACAGGGCGGCCAATACGTGGCTTGAAAAGACTCCATTGTAAACATAATTAGCTGGCTGACAGTTCTCTATGGATTACACCGTACTCCGAAATCCATCTACTCCATCAGAAGGCAGATTTAAATTGCTAGTATCGCTACTTCCCTGTGCACTGTCCTCATCATCCTGTGTGAAATAAATATAGAAGAGTGTTAGTAATCACTGATTAAAACACCCAATCATTTCAGAAATTATGGGAATGTATTTTGGTTAGGTGATTCATCCAACTCCAAAAAAAAATATATATATTTTTTTGTAGCTTTCTTTTTTTTTTTTTAGAAGTATTGTATATAATACAAGTACAAGTAAGATAACTGTATTACAAAAAATGGCAAGTTCTGATTTTATAAAAATGACTACAGAGGAGCATCCGAAGTGACTGCCAACAACAACCAATCATTTAAAAAAATTATGGGAATAAATAAATCCTTTTTTATTTTGGAAGTTTTTATAATTTGAAACCTTGTATATAATACATGCAGAAATAGCATATTCTTTAAGTAAAAAAAAAAAAAAATACACACATATATATATATATATATATATATATATATATATATATATACACAGTGCCTTAGAAACTTGAAAAAGTATTCATAGTCAATACTTTGTAGAACCCCCTTTCTCTGCAATTACAGCTGCAAGTCTTTTTGGGGGTGTCTCTACCAGCTTTGCACATCTAGAGAGGGACATTTTTGCCCATTCTTCTTTGCAGAATATCTCAAGCTCTGTCAGATCGGATGGAGAGCGTCTGTGAACAGCAATTTTCAAATCTTGTCACAGATCCTCAATTGGATTTAGGTCTGGACTTTGATTAAGCCATTCTAACACATGAATATGTTTTGATCTAAACCATTCCATTGTAGCTCTGGCTGTATGTTTCGGGTCGTTGTCCTGCTGGAAGGTGAACCTCCACCTCAGGCTCAAGTCTTTAGCAGACTCTAATGCCCCGTACACACGGTCGGACATTGATCGGACATTCCGACTACAAAGTCCATGGATTTTTTCCGACGGATGTTGGCTCAAACTTGTCTTGCATACACACGGTTACACAAAGTTGTTGGAAAATCTGATCGTTCGGAACGCAGTGACGTAAAGCACGTATGTCGGGACTAGAAACGGGGCAGTAGCCAATAGCTTTTGTCTCTTAATTTATTCTGAGCATGCGTGGCACTTTGTGCGTCGGATTTGTGTACACGCGATCAGAATTTCCGACAACGGATTGTGTTGTCGGAAAATTTTATAGCAAGCTCTCAAACTTTGTGTGTCGGAAATTCCTATGGAAAATGTGTGATGGAGCCCACACACGGTCAGAATTTCCGACAACAAGGTCCTATCACACATTTTCCATCGGAAAATCCTATCGTGTGTACAGGGCATAACAGGTTTTCTTCTAAGATTGTCCTGTATTTGGCTTCATCCATCTTCCCATCAACTCTGACCAGCTTCCCTGTCTTGGCTGAAGAAAATCATCCCCACCACATGATGCTGCCGCCACCATGTTTCACGGTGGGGATGGTGTGTTGGAGGGTGATGTGCAGTGTTAATTTTCTGCCACACACAGCGTTTTGCTTTTAGGCCAAAAAGTTCAATTTTGGTCTCATCTGATCAGATCACCTTCTTCCACATGTTTGCTGTGTCCTCCACATGGCTTCTCACAAACTGCAAACAGGACTTCTTATGACTTTCTTTCACCAATGTCTTTCTTCTTGTCACTCTTCCATAAAGGGCAGATTTGTGGAGAACACGACTAATAGTTGTCCTGTGGACAGATTCTCCCACCTGAGCTGTGGATCTCTGCAGCTCCTCCAGAGTTACCATGGACCTCTTGGCTGCTTCTCTGATGAATGCTCTCCTTGCCTGTCAGTTTAGGTGGACGGCCATGTCTTGGTAGGTTTGCAGTTGTTCCATACTCTTTCTATTTTCAGATGATGGATTGAGCAGAGCTCCGTGAAATGTTCAAAGCTTGGGATATTTTTTCTATAACCTAACCCTGCTTTATACTTCTCCACAACTTTATCCCTGACCTCTCTGGTGTGTTCCTTGGTCTTCATGATGCTGTCTGTTCACTAAGGTTCTCTAACAAACCTCTGAGGGCTTCACAGAACAGCTGTATTTATACTGAGATTAAATTACACACAGGTGAACTCTATTTACCAATTAGGTGACTTCTGAAGGCAATTGGTTCCACTAGATTTTAGTTAGGGGTATCAGAGTAATGGGGGCTGAATACAAATGCACGCCACACTTTTCACATATTTATTTGTAAAAAATTTTGAAAACCATTTATCATTTTCCTTCCACTTCACAAAGCAAGGTCCATAAAAACATGGATAAGCGAGTTTGGGGTGTAGGAACTTGACTGGTCTGCACATAGTACTGACCTCAACCCGATAGAACAAATTTGGGATGAATTTGAGCAGAAACTGCGAGCCAGGCCTTCTCCTCCAACATCAGTGCCCGACCTTACAAATGCGCTTTTGGAAGAATGGTCAAACATTCCCATAGACACCCTCCTAAACCTTGTTCATAGCCTTCCTGGAAGAGTTGAAACTGTTATAGCTGCAAAGGGTGGACCAACTTAATATTGAACCCTACCGACTAAGACTGGGATGCCATTAAAAGTCATGGATTGACAAGCATCGGAAGTTGGCAACAAGTTGTGCAGGCCAGTCAAGTTCCTCCACCCCAAACTCACTCATCCATGTCCTTATGGACCTTGCTTTGTGCACTGGTGCGCAGTCATGTAGGAACAGGAAGGGGACATCCCCAAACTGTTCCCACAAAGTTGGGAGCATGAAATTGTCCAAAATGTCTTGGTATGCTGAAGCCCTAAGAGTTCCCTTCACTGGAACTAAGGGGCCAAGATCAACCCCTGAAAAACAACCTCACACCATAATCCCCCCTCCACCAAATGATTTGGACCAGTGCACAAAGCAAGGTCCATAAAGAGATGGATGAGCGAGTTTCGGGTGGAGGAGCTTGACTGGCCTGCACAAACCTTGTGGACAGCCTTCCCAGAAGAGTTGAAGCTGTTATAGCTGCAAAGGGTGGGCCAACTCAATATTGAACCCTACAGACTAAGACTGGGATGCCATTAAAGCTCATGTGCGTGTAAAGTCAGGCGTCCCAATACTTTTGGTAATATAGTGTATATACCTCATTCTGCACAGCCGGATCGCACTGTAGCAGTAAAGCTACAGTGCGCAATCAGCAAGTGGATTTATTATTCAAAATATCGATCATTAAGTTTTTCATATTTACACTGTAATCGATCAATACCAAACACGGCCCTATGTCAGGCCAGGGATAATTGTTCAATATGGTTGTATAGCCCGGCACGCCCATTTTAATGTTCATGTTAAATTACACAGTACAAGGAGAGACTCTGATAACCCAACCGAATCCAAGTTTAGAGTCTTCTGCTCTTCATCTGCTTATAAAGGTTACTCACCGTTCACTGCTCATAAAACTTCATGACCCGCTTCTTCCCTGAACCGTGAGACGTACATGGTAAAATCGCGCTCCAGCTGTTGGTTTTACTAGACAATGCCGGGGCTGTAAGACACCAAATGTACTGTGCAGAGTCTGATAGATTATGCAAAGTGAGTTTACTTCCCCGGTAGACTACGGCTGGGATTCAGTCTGTGTAATTTATTTTTTTCTGTTAAAGGAGAAGTCTGAACAATTAGCTTTGCACACCTGTGACCCGTTTTCAGCAGAGAGCGGTCACAATTTTGTGTTAAAAAAAAATTTGAAAATCACCCAGTTGCTGCTGTCACTGAAAAAAAGCGTGTTCGCTCCACTTCTTGCAAACATAAAATCAAACACAGTGAATAAGCAAAATTAATTACGGTAGTAAGCTATCAAACATCAAAAAATATTATAAATAAATAGTAATGTGACACAGTGATAAATAGTCCGTAATAATAAGTCCACGTAAAAACCAAAAACATTCCCCAAAAAAATGCAGCAAAAATGGATTTTGCTTCACTAAATTGTGCAAAGGTACATTTCCAAAGTGCAAGTGCTCACCACCACTAGAGTGCTCTGGCCGCTCACCTTACATGCTGACCCCTGTTTTACCAGTGGGTCAGAATCAGCAGGTCCCTTTATCGAGTAATCAAGATATCGCTCTGGCATCCTTCTGGCGTTCTAATCCTCTGTATCTCCCACTCCTTCCTGACCCTGGTCTCCCCGGGGATATCGGGTGCATAGAGGAACAAAATACAAGATCTAGTGCTCTCTGTTTAAAATTTTTATTGCGTCCACTAAAACAAAATACTAACTACTCACAAGCGTAGCACTAAAGCAGTGTGGTCTATCCAGACAAAACTATTCCGTGTAGATGAGATGGCAGCGGGATGACGTCATCAAATTGACTCCTCCCCTATACGCGTTACGTCAAATGGGCGTGACTTCTTCAGTAGGGGTGGATTCACGAGTCATTACTTCCAATATAAGCTCCCATATCAATTTCTGAACAGCACCTCCACCCTTCCTCCCTCATTCCAACCAACAGACGGCTCACACCGCCACTCAACTAATCACTAGGGATGGGCCGAACAACCCCCCCAGTTTGGTTCGCACCAGAACTTTCGAACATTGCGAAACCAAATAATGAACCCCATTGAACTCTATGGAACCCGAACGAAAGGCTTGCTATGCAAATAATTGGGCCTACATTGGTTATGAGGGTCTGGGTAGTGCCTAGGAGGATATGTATTAATGAAATAAAAGTTTGTAAAAAATTTAATTTATAAATGAGCAGTGATTTATTGATGCTTAAAGTGAAAGCATAAAAATGAAAGATTGCTTTCAATATAGTCCCGGGGGGTCCCCTTAGTCTACCTGTAAAATGGCACATCTGGACTGCTGCAGAAATAATTGCATTTATAAAGCCAAAAAAATGTAATTTTTCCTGCAAGCTTTCTTTATTTTGTAAGCAATGAAATGTGGAGCCAGTCTGTATGATATATGATGAGGCCACAATGTAGTGCACTGAGAACAAGATTAGAAATTTTTTGGTTATATTCTGGTGTCTCTCTGGTGTCCACAGACTTTGGATAGAAGTAACAGGTGCGGGAAAAGTTGGTCTTTGGGTATCGTTGGCGCCTTCACACCATAACCCTATAGAGGTGCTCTTGATGAGCAAGAATTGGCCTTGCTGTCAAAAATTTTAATGATATACACCTGTCAAACAGGTGCATAAAAATTGGTCTTTCGCTGGGTGTTAATTGTGCCCATGAAACCTACACCAAAAAAATGCTTCCAGAATAAATCAACGCCCACAAAGCCAAGCAACCTAGAAGTCCTGCAGAGATTCTACATACCAAAAACACTTAATCAGCAACATCGGCATCAAGGGCTTCATAGCTGCTGGTAACCCAGGACTGATTCATTTTGATAAATGTCAGACGGTCCATGGAGTCTGTGGACAGATGCGTTCTATTATCAGTAACAAAACCTCCAGCAGCACTGAATGCCCGTTCAGAAAGCACGCTGGATACAGGGTAGCCCAGCAGGTCAATTGCATACTAGGCAAGTTCTGGCCAGTGGTCTATTCTCATGACCCAGTAAGCCAGTGGATCATCGACTGGAAAGCCCTCCATCTCTGTTTTTGCCCCTAGATAATCGTCCACCATGTGATGCAGACACTGCCGATAGGATGTAGAAGCTGACAGACCTGGGCGGTGAGGACTAAAAAAATTGTGAAATGCATCACTTAGGCGGCCGCCTACTCCACCGCTCCCCTTTTGACCAACAGAAGCCTCAAAGCATTAGATAAACTCCTCTTTAAGGTGTCCTCAAGAGATTTCATCTTCTGCACTCTCTGTGGGGACAGGATGAGTTCTGAGACGTTCCCCTTGTAACTGTGGTCAAGGAGGGTTGTTAACTAATAGTAATCCTTCTCCTTTACGGCATGTATTCTTGGGTCCTTTTGCAGGCTTTAAAACATGAGGGAACCCATGCACCGCAAATTTGAAGTAGACTCCTCAGGGTCACTGAGGATTAGAGTATCTGGGACTGCCTCCTCCCAGCCATGAACTACTCCAAGGGTTCTGCGGATGGAAAACCATGTCTTACTGTTTGACCTAAATCTTCCTCTGCTTCAATGCTTCCAAAAATCCTCCTCCCTCACTTCTTGTGTGTTCTGTGGTATAGAAACAATGGTGTCTGCATAAAGTAGGGGCTTGAGAGGAAAGGAAGTCCTCCTCTTCCTCCCGCTGCTCTGCCTCAAGTGCCCTGTCCATAATGCCACATAATGAACACAACAGGGATTGTGTCACTGATGCATGCATTGTCATGGCTCACCATCCTTGTGGCAACCTCAAATGGTGAAAGTACAGTGCATGCATTCTTTATGAGCAGCCATTGGCATGGGGAAAAACAGCAGAGCCGGCCTGAGCCTGTCGTCGTGGCATACTCACACAGGTACTCGTTGACGGCCCTCTGCTGCATGTGCATTCCCAAAGTCGAGTTCCACCTGGTGGGCATGTCACATTGCAAAGTGACATGTTAACCACATGTATAAACATAAAACAAGAAATGAATAAATAAAAAGTGAAAAATAATTATAAAAAGTGGAAAGTCCTAAGCAGTGAAACATGTGACTTATGTAGAGTCCTCCAATGACTATTGAAGATCTTAATGGTTCCTTACCAGCTGCACAAGTTTAGACACTTGTGGCTAATACCCAGCCAGGGCCTTTTCCTCCAAAAACTCAGCTAGGGCCTTTTCCTCCAAAACCTGCGGATGTTTGATCTGGTTATATGGAGTGGTAAGCTGTTTGGTCAGGAACATAGTTGGAGGTACAGCTTATGGACCCATACATGGTACAAGTGGCAATGAGGCGATGGCAGCTCAAAAAGAAAGGGCAGGGAAAATCGCCATGGGTAAAACCAGATAGTTGTTTATTCGAAAATAAAAACAGTATCGCTTACAAAGCGTATACAAATTCAGTAAAAAGTTTCAATAAAAAATGTGGCCAGCCGGCAACAATACAAACGCCTGTGCAAGCGGAACGTATACAATGCGGTGACATCAGCACGTCACTCCTTCGGACGCGTTTTACCACTAATCTGACGTCGTCCTGGGGCACGGGCATCGTACTGACACACCACTTAATATAGTAAACACATACAACCAAGAACTTGGAGGGGGGGGGCGTTTCGTCCTGCCCACATACAGCAGTCCACAAGGGTACTGCAGTAAGTAGTGGAACACGTGATGAATGGCTCTATCTTATGTTCCTTGGATATATGGCTAGACTCCTAGCTCTACATCCATTGACCACTTGCCGACTGCCGCACGCAGATGTACGTCGGCAAAATAGCACAGGCAGGCAAATGGGCGTTCCTATACGTCCCTTTGAATTTTCCGCCTAAACTAGTTTTTTTATATATTTTTTGGGGATATTTAGTATAGCAAAAAGTAAAAAATATTGCTTTTTTTTCAAAATTGAAAATGCCGGCCTCTTTTTGTTTATAGCGCAAAAAATAAAAACTGCAGAGCAGGGTGATCAAATACCACCAAAAGAAAGCTCTATTTGTGGGAAAAAAAGAACGTCAATTGTCAGCTAAAGCGACGCAGTGCCGAATCTCAAAAAAAGCTCTGGGCAGGAAGGGGGTAAAATCTTCCAGGCTGAAGTGGTTAAGAGAACATACTTGACACTTTCTACATTGGTAGTAGTTAGTTCTCTAAAAAATGTGGGTTTATTATTGGGGGGGGTTAAGAACATTGGGAGCCAATTTGTCCCTCAAAGAGGAAGCACCCCTAAATACCACCAGAAGCTTGACTGGCAATATGGTATTCAGTATTCTGTCGTTTGCCTAGAATGTGCCAATGTTTGTTAATGATGTGGTTGACATTCTGATGTTGGTTAGAAAAACCTGTAATGAATGGAGTTTTGAAAACATTATCCTTACCCTGTTCAGAAGATCTTTCTTTTAATAAGTCTGCCCTATCTAACAGGCTTAACTTACCGACCAGCCCGCAGACAACCAATTAAAAATGTCTAACAGTATGCAAATGCATGCGTAAGCCTCAGAGCCTCGTCACGGCACACCGATATCTGTGGTACCTAACACTAACTTATAAGTGTTCCCACAGTGGAGACACATGCATTCTGATGGATAGGTGAGAGCAGGTGGACTGAAGGGGAGCCACCCCTTCTTAAAGGTACAGGGGCACACTGAACACCCAGCATATGACACAATGGCTGCAAAGGTGTCAGTGCGTTGCCTGACCAAAAAAACACAACAGTGATATAAAAAAAGACGCCACTTGCCCCCATCTATAGTTGGCTATCGCAGTAAGAAGCATTGGAAGGCTAACAACAGGTATAAACAAGGCCAAGGATAAATCCAAGGGGAAAAAAAAAAGCTTAACTTACCAACCAGCCCGCAGACAACCAAATAACCTGTCTAACAGCATGCGTTAAAAGCAGGGGTTTAGTCTGCACACATTTGCAAATGCATGCGTAAGCCACAGAGCCTCGTCACGGCACCCTGGTATCTGTGGTACCTAACACTAACTTATAAGTGCCTGCCTGGATTAGAGGGCAAAGGGGTATATGTATCCACATCCCCTACCATCCTATTCATTTCTTTCATATAATCTTTTTTGTCAAGGATAATTATTCCTCCACCCTTGTCCGCTGGTTGTATAACCAGTTCCTTATTGGCACATAGTTACTCAATGCCTTTCTCTAAATCCCTTTTCATCTCAACACCACATCCCTAAAAACCCTCAATGAGGGAGCAAGGGCCCCCGGGGGATTGAACAGTGATGAGTTAGAGAGACCGGAATGCTGATATTCAATAGAGGTTACCCTATTATCTTTGATAGGATTAGAAATCAAATACCTTTGGATATTTAATTTGCGGACATACTTATGGACATCTATGTAGGTCTGAAATTTGCTCAAACTTTTAGGTTCAAGACTGTTGCCACGGTAGACAGCATTCCTACACATGCAGATGTGGCGTCTTGCTGGATGCCTTTCCCAGAATGGCTTTCTACCTGTAGAAGTCTCAGAGTCTGCCAATTAAAATTGCAACTACCTGGCCCAAACCCTCTCTCCCAAAGTTATGAGAAATAAAATCTCTTTGCATTCAAGAAGTGTCTGGCACCCAAATAATATACCTTATACTACACCCACTATGCCTTGCAACCCGCCGTGTACAGACGGATGTCAGCAGTTCTTGGCTCTGAAGGTTCTCATTAGACTGGAGAAGGCCTGGGACCTTTCTACACAAAATACACCTAGAAATCACTAATGAAACAGTTAAGATCAAAATCTACATTTAGGCCCCTCGGTGAAAGAACTTTTGCCTCATATATCCAAAAAGACTCTCTTTTACTGAGTTGCCTGATGTGATTATCCCCCCTCCCCCCCACCAATGTTTTTCCACTTTTTCAATCCCCCAGAATTTAAGCGAACTCGGATTGCTACCACGTACCAATTTAAAGTGTTTAGACACGCTATGCGTAGGTACCCCTTTTTTAATATTAGTGATATGTTCTCCTACACTAATTTGTAAAGTTCTTAATGTGCGGCCAATATATTGTAGCCCCTATCCACATTCCAACATATAGATAATACCAGTAGTGGAACAGGTCACAAATTCTTTAATTTGATATTTTTTCCCAGGCCTGGTTGAAATAAACGCTTTCCACTTTTTAACATTATTCTTAGAGTGACGACAGGCTTTACATTTTCCACCAGCCTAGAAGCCAGTGAAAACACTAAATAGTGTACCTTTCTTTTTCCTAGGAGGATCTATAACTCTTGGAGCAATCAAATCCTTCAATGATGGGGCTTTTTTATTTATGAACCCTGGCTTTGCTGGTAATACCCTGTCTTTTCTTAGGATATTCCAGTGCTTTCTTATCATTTTCTTAACCTGTCTAAATTGAATATTATAATCCAGACCATATTATATTCCTGATTACAAGACCCCCGCTGTTTACCCTCTATTAATGGGGATTTCCTATCCATATTTAGCACCTTCATTTTTTTCATTCTCAATACTCTCAACTTCATACCCCTTTTCGATAAATCTATTAGCCAATACTTCAGATTGTTGGAGAAAATCTCCCTCTTTAGAGCAATTCCTCCATATTCTCCTAAATTGACCTTTCAGGATATTAAGAAACCAGGGGACGTACTAAACTGCATATTGGGATGATGGGATGATTGGATTATTGGCTGCAATACTGAGAACTCTCACTAGATGTCAGTGTGCCATATACACATATATATGGTGATGACTCTGTTGTTTCTCAAAATATGTTATTCTTTACTGCAGTGCCTGATACAATGTTGCAAGAAGCAGTTGCTAATGTTTAACTCTTCACTTGCTGATATATATGCAGCTGTACAACAGTTGCTGATATATATGCAGCTGTACAACAGGATACAGAAGTAATATAAAAATTACATTTGACCTGTTTTTGATGGGAATATGGGTAGAATTTTTATTGCTCATGGGGATTATTGGAGGAATATCATATTAACACCCGACAATGAACATATTTAATTAACAATAATAATATGCATATACTTTTTCTACATAGGGATTATGGGTGGAATATTGTAGTTAGACATACATAGGAATATATTAAACCTATTTCTGATATATATATGTATATAATTATTTTTCTACATGGGGATTATTGGTGGAATATTGTTTATAAATATACATATAAGCATATTAAACCCATTTCTAATGAGAATATGCATATAATTATAATTCTACATGGGGATTATTGGTGGAATATTGTTTATAAATATACATAGCAACATATTAAACCCATTTCTAAAGAGAATATGCATATAATTATTTTTCTACATGGGGATTATTGGTGGAATATTGTTTAAAAATATACATAGCAACATATTTAACCCATTTATGACATGAAGAAAAATAATTACATGCATTTTCATATCAGAAATAGGTTTAATATGTTGCTATGTATATTTATAAACAATATGCTACCAATAATCCCCATGTAGAAATATAATTATATGCATATTCTTATCAGAAATGGGTTTACCATGTTGCTATGTATATTTATGAACAATATTCCACTAATAATCCCCATGTGGAAATATAATTATATGCATATTCTCAACAGAAAATGGTTTAATATGTTGCTATGTATATTTATGAACAATATTCCACCAATAATCCCCATGTAGAAATATAATTATATGCATTTTCATATCAGAAATAAGTTTAATATGTTGCTATGTATATTTATAAACAATATTCCACCAATAACCCCATGTAGAAAAATAATTACATGCATATTAATATCATAAATGGGTTTAATATGTTGCTATGTATATTTATAAACAATATTCCACCAATAATCCCCGTGTAGAAAAATAATTACATGCATATTAATATCATAAATGGGTTTAATATGTTGCTATGTATATTTATAAACAATATTCCACCAATAATCCCCATGTAGAAAAAGAATTATATGCATATTCTCATCAGAAATGGGTATAATATGTTGCTATGTATATTTATAAACAATATTCCACCAATAATCCCCATGTAGAAAAAGAATTATATGCATTTTCTCATCAGAAATGGGTTTAATATGTTGCTATGTATATTTTTAAACAATATTCCACCAATAATCCCCATGTAGAAAAATAATTATAAGCATTTTCTCATCAGAAATGGGTTTAATATGTTGCTATGTATATTTATAAACAATATTCCACCAATAATCCACATGTAGAAATATAATTATATGCATATTCTCATTGGAAATGGGTTTAATATGTTGCTATGTATATTTTTAAACAATATTCCACCAATAATCCCAATGTAGAAAAATAATTATATGCATTTTCTCATCAGAAATGGGTCTAATATGTTGCTATGTATATTTATAAACAATATTCCACCAATAATCCACATGTAGAAATATAATTATATGCATATTCTCATTAGAAATGGGTTTAATATGTTGCTATGTATATTTTTAGACAATATTCCACCAATAATTCCCATGTAGAAAAATAATTATATGCATTTTCTCATCAGAAATGGGTTTAATATTTTGCTATGTATATTTATAAACAATATTCCACCAATAATCCCCATGTAGAAAAATAATTATATGCATATTCTCATCAGAAATGGGTTTAATATGTTGCTATGTATATTTATAAACAATATTCCACCAATAATCCCCATGTAGAAAAATAATTATATGCATATTCTCATCAGAAATGGGTTTAATATGCTGCTATGTATATTTATAAACAATATTCCACCAAGAATCCCCATGTAGAAAAATAATTACATGCATATTCATATTATAAATGGGTTTAATATGTTGCTATGTATATTTATAAACAATATTCCACCAAAAATCCCCATGTAGAAAAATAATTATATGCATTTTCTCATCAGAAATGGGTTTAATATGTTGCTATGTATATATTTTTTTTCACAATAGAATTGCTATGTATATTTATAAACAATATTCCACCAATAATCCCCATGTAGAAAAATTATTATATGCATATTCTCTTTAGAAATTGGTTTAATATGTTGCTATGTATATTTATAAACAATATTCCACCAATAATCCACATGTAGAAATATAATTATATGCATATTCTCATTAGAAATGGGTTTAAAATGTTGCTATGTATATTTTTAAACAATATTCCACCAATGATCCCCATGTAGAAAAATAATTATATACATATTTATATCAGAAATAGGTTTAATATATTCCTATGTATGTCTAACTACAATATTCCACCCATAATCCCTATGTAGAAAAAGTATATGCATATTATTATTGTTAATTAAATATGTTCATTGTCGGGTGTTAACATGATATTCCTCCAACAATCCCCATGAGCAATAATAATTCTACCCATATTCCCATCAAAAACAGGTCAAATGTAATTTTTATATTGCTTCTGTATCCTGTTGTACAGCTGCATATATATCAGCAACTGTTGTACAGCTGCATATATATCAGCAAGTGAAGAGTTAAACATTAGCAACTGCTTCTTGCAACATTGTATCAGGCACTGCAGTAAAGAATAACATATTTTGAGAAACAACAGAGTCATTACCATATATAGGTGTGTATGGTACACTGACATCTAGTGAGAGTTCTCAGTATTGCAGCCAATAATCCAATCATCCCATCATCCCAATATGCAGTTTAGTACGTCCCGAAACCAGGACTTATGATGGCAATTGTCCAACGGTAGATATGAATTCCTATCTGTAGGTTTAAAGTGATTTCTTGTGTATGATCAGCGTCCTTCTTTATATATTACTAAATCAAGAAAATAATACACTCCATACTAATGGACCAAGATAAATTGATATTTTTTGAATTCCCACTCATTTTATTCCTACATGCCTCAAATGATACTGGATCACCCTTCCAAATGAGCAAGAGGTTATCAATGAACCTTTTTATATAAAACAAGCTCATCTAGACGTTGACTCAATATCTCTTCGTCCTCCCAACATGCCATGAATAGGTTTACCACACTTGGCACGAACCTAGCCCCCATGGCAATACCCTTAACCTGTAAATAGTGGTCTTCCTTATACCAAAAATAGTTATGACCTAAACAAAACTTAAGACATTTCAATAAATATTCCTTGTATTTCTCAGACAAGTCTGAGTCCCTCAAAGCCCACTCAACTGATGTAAGGGCTTCCTCATGACCAATAATGGTATACAAGGACCAGTGGTGGCTGGTGGTTTTTTTTCGGTGGGGGGTGGCAAACAGCCCACCCGGGCCTGCGGTGGAGCAGCAATACCCCCCCCCCCCTGCGGCACTAACACACTCCCCCCACCACCACCTGCTGTCCTTACCTTGGATGCGGGCGGTGAGAGCATGGCGTGTTCAGGGGAAAGCTGCTCCAGAGTCCAATCCTGAAGCAGCTTCAGCGGTGTCTCCTCTCTCCTCCTACCAGCTCTAGCAATCCCTTAGGATCGCCAGATGTTTTGGCCAATCGGGAAACAGGTTTCATACCTGCTTCCCGATTGGCCGGGAGGAGAATCAGTGTTGCAACAGCGAATTTTCATTCACTGTTGCAACACACCTGGGTGGGCTCCAGACACAATGCTCTGCATCTCGATTCCACCCTATTTTGAAGCCTATTAGAGCCTATGACTCTAATCGGTGCTTCAAAAAAAACCCTGGCCGCTCTAATTCATACGCCCGGTGACCTGAAAGGGGCCGGACACATGAATAGTGGGCAGCCGCGGCGGCAGTGGATAGATTCATGCTATGCATGAATTTATCTATTGCATATAGTGGGTGGCGAGGATAAAGGGGGGCGGCGCCCGCGCGTCCCCAATGGACAGGCCATTGGGGGCGGCGCCCGGGCGCCCCCAATGGACAGGCCACCCCTGACAAGGACTCTACATCCACTGTGGCTAAAATGCAGTGATCCAATTCATTAAGCGATTCAAGACTTTGAATCGTCCTGTACATAGTTAACCCCCACTGTACATAGTTAACCCCCCTCCTGTATATAGTTAACCCCCCCACTGTATATAGTTAACCCCCCTCCTGTATATAGTTAAACCCCCCTCCTGAATATAGTTAAACCCCCCCGTCCTGTACATAGTTAAATTCCCCCTCCTGTATATAGTTAAACCCCCCTTCTGTATATAGTTAACCCCACCCTCCTGTACATAGTTAAGCCCCCCCTGTATATAGTTAAACCTACCTCCTGTATATAGTTAATCCCCCTCCTGTATATAGTTAAACCCCCCTCCTGTATATAGTTAACCCCCCTCCTGTACATAGTTAACCCCCCTCCTGTATATAGTTAACCCCCCCTCCTGTACATAGTTAACCCCCCTCCTGTATATAGTTAACCCCCCTCCTGTACATAGTTAAACCCCCCTCCTGTATATAGTTAACCCGCCCCTCCTGTATATAGTTAACCCCCCCTCCTGTACATAGTTAACCTTCCCCTCCTGTACATAGTTAACCCCCCCTCCTGTATATAGTTAACTGCCCCTCCTGTATATAGTTAATTAAATTACAGATACATCACTGCCTGGGCTTTATACTGAGAGAGAGGGACAAGAGCAAAATGAACTCCACGAGCGGCCGACGCCATGTGTTCAGTGGGGAGGGGAGGGGCCGATCCGTGCAGCTAACTCTGGCTTCAGTATTGTGAAGAGAGAAGCTGATACATTGACTGCATGGATCGAGCCCCCTTCCTCTCTCCACTGAACACAAGGGGAACGATCTAGCAGCGGCGCCAGCGGCCATTTTGTTGAAGCCAGCTGCTGCAAAAGCAAACATTCCTGATTTCCCTGGGCAAAAAAGGCAAAATCCCAAATCGTGACGGCCTCCGATCGGGACGAGGGTCCCAAAATCGGGACTGTGTGCAACTATGATCTCTCTATGTATGGTCCCTCTCCTTTCCATGACCAAGCCCTAGAGACCCACCCCCTGATGCATAAATACCCCAACTACATGAACCTTAATAGGCTAAATGGTAGACACGCCACAGCAAGTTATCCATGACTATACCGACAATAACCCACAATTACAGTACAAACTTTAATACTATTAGGTCCTGCCTACGCACACCCTCACAGGGGAATTATTTAAAGTGGAGCTCCAGGCTCCCCCCAAAAAAATAAAAGTCAGCAGCTACAAATTCAGAGATGACCTCACCTGAGCATATTCTTCAATAGGCTTTGGGTGCAGGCACCGGCATCTCAAGGCATCTCAAGTAAGGGAAACCTTAGGCCTTGTGAATGGTCCCATAGTCTTCTGGGACCTGTGATGTGTCCCAGAAGACTGTGGGAGAAGGAGGGGGGGCAAACGTTAGGCTCAGATCGCTCAGCGATCTAACCCGGAAGTGGGAGTGGGTACCTGTCAAAAGCAGGTACCCCCCCCCCCATAAGTGCCAAATGTTGCAGTGGAAAGGGGAGGATGCAAACAAGCGGAACTTCCCCTTTTGGGCAAAGTTCCACTTCAAGTGAGTCTCTTGAAACTCTGGTCTACAGCAATGTCTAGAATTGCTCCTTACAGTACGTGGGAGACCAAGTGTTGAGGTCTGGTCTGATTGGACAGGAGCCCAACCAGGAATAGGAGGAACACTTGGAAGATGGAGCATACACATCGCCCAGCACAACGAATGCCAACCTGATCACATTTTTTTTTCACTGTAGGTTCTTCTAAAATTATAATAGATTCTTTCTTACACAATAATGACCTGAGTTTTATTGAAGTGTTTCTCTGCAATATCTGGTTGATTTGTTGTAGAAATCCTGCTAAGTGGTTAGGTGCTGGTAAGACGATCGAGATTCAATTTACAGTTAAGTAGTATGGTCTTTGTCAGCGCTGACCTGGCGGTCACACATATAGCTTGTGATGGAATCACAGCTTGAACATGTGTTAGGGAACAATCATCCCATGCTAGGTGCACCAACCAGGTATTTCTCATATGACAATCAATAGAGATGGCGCTGGATCAGCCTGGAAGGGAGAAGTGGATCAATAAGGAGTTCAGCGTAGATAATATAGAAATGTGCCATGGCCCATTACACAAAACGTTCTATACTTTGGCTTCAATGGAATCATTAGTAGCAAGATAAATGCATTAAAGATGAAAAAATAAAAACAAGTAAAGTGTGTAATCAGTTTTATATTAAAGGTATTACTATGAGCTCTTCTCTGCTTCATGACACCTTTGATGGTGTCGCAGCAATATGATGCTCTAAATTTACATAAAGAGTACAGAAGGAGGGGAAGAACAGTGATTCATATTTCTGTCTATCATGGATATCAAGGCCATTGTTTCTGGGAACTCCAAATGTTAGTGAGTCTTTTTTTTCTGCCCCCCCCTCCCCCCCAGGTGTCAGTGTGTCATTGTCATTAGACCACCAAGTGTCAGTGTGTCATTGTTCCTGGGACCTCATGTGCCAGTGTGTCATTGCTCTAGATCTTCCAAGTGCCAGTGTGCCATGGGTTCTGGGACCCCATATGTCAGTGTATCATTGTTCTAGATCTTCCAAGTGTCATTGTGTCATTATTCTGGGACCCCATATGTCAGTGTTATTGTTCGGAGCCCCTGAATGTAAGCTAGTTATTGTTCTGTGACCCTCAAGTATTAGGGTATCATTGTTTTAGTTCTTCCAGAGTGTCAGTGCATCATTATTCTGGGACTTCATGTGTCAGTGTGTCATTGTGTGGGCAACCTTATGTGTCCGTGTTTTATTATTCTATGTCTTCCAAATTTTAGTGTATCATTGTCCTGGATCCTTCAAGTGTCAGTGTGTCATTGTTTTAGTAATTGTCGAGTTTCAGTGTGTCATTGTTCTAGGTCTTCCAAATGTTTGTATGTCATTGTCCTGGAACCTCTGAATGCAAATGGTCATTACTATAGGACCTCCAAGTGTTTGTCATTGTTTTAGGTCTTTTAAGTGTTAATGTGTCATTGTTCTGGACTCCCAAGTGTCAGTGTGCCATTGTTCTTAGACCCCCAAGTTTCGGTATATCATTGTTCTGGGACCTCCAAGTGTCAGGGTGTCATTGTTCTTGGACCCCCAAGTGTCAGTATGTCATTGTTCTGGGACCTCCAAGTGTCAGCGTGTCATTGTTCTTGGACCCCCAAGTGTCAGCGTGTCATTGTTCTGGGACCTCCAAGTGTCAGTGTGTCATTGTCCTGGAACCTCTGAATGTAAATGGTCATTGTTCTAGGACCCCCAAGGTTTTTGTCATTGTTTTGGGTCTTTCAAGTGTCAGTGTGCTATTGCCCTGGGACCTCCATGTGTCAGTGTGCTATTGCCCTGGGACCTCCATGTGTCAGTGTGTCATTGTTTTAGGACCTTTAAGGTTCGGAATGCCATTGTTCTGGGAGCCCCAAGTGTTGCTGTTTCATTGTTCTGGACCCCCAAGTGTCAGAGTGTCATTGTTCTGGGACCTCTAAGTATCAGTGTTTCATTGTTCTGAGCTCAGATAGTGTCGGTGTGTTATAGCTGTGGGACCTCCAAGTATTAGAGTGCCATTGATCTGGGACCCCAAGTATCAATGTGTCATTGTTTCGAGACCCCCAAGTGTCAGCGTGTCATTGTTCTGGGACCTCCAAGAGTCAGGGTGTGATTGTTCTGGGACCTCCAAGTGTCAGTGTGTCATTGTTCTTGGACCCCCAAGTGTCAGTGTGTCATTGTTCTGGGACCCCCAGGTTTCAGCATGTTGTTGTTCTGGGACCTTCAAGTATCAGTGTGTCATTGTTCTGGGACCCCCAAATGTCAGTGTGTCATTGTCTTGGAACCTTCTAATGTAAGTGTGTCATTGATCTTGGATCAATGTCAAAGGTCCATGAGCCGCACATCATGAAGCAGACCCATGTGCATGAAGTGAGATGAATGGCAGCCTCAGCCCAGACTTAAGCCAGGCCATGCCCCCAGTCAGTGTGTCATTGTTCTAGGGCCCCAAGGTTTCGGTATGTCATTGTTCTGGGACCTCCAAATGTCAGTGTTTGATTGTTCTTGGACGCCCAAGTGTCAGTGTGCCATTTTTCTTTGACCCCAAGTGTCAGTGTGTCATTGTTCTGGGTCTTCCAAGTGTCAGTGTGTCATTGTCCTGGAACCTCTGAATGTAAATGGTCATTGTTCTAGGACCCCTAAGGTTTTGTCATTGTTTTGGGTCTTTTAAGGTTCAGTGTGCTATTTCCCTGGGACCTCCATGTGACAGTTTGTCATTGTTCAGGTTCAAGGTTCAGAATGCCATTGTTCTGGGAGCCCCAAGTGTTGCTGTGTCATTGTTCTGGACCCCCAAGTGTCAGTGTGTCATTGTTCTGAGCCCACCAAGTGTCGGCGTGTTATAGCTCTGGGACCCCCAAGTATTAGAGTGCCATTGATCTGGGACCCCAAGCATCAATGTGTCATTCTTTCGAGACCCCCAAGTGTCAAAGTGTCATTGTTCTGGGACCTCCAAGTGTTAGGGTGTCATTGTTGTGGGACCTCCAAGTGTCAGGGTGTCATTGTTCTGGGACCTCCAAGTGTCAGAGTGTCATTGTTGTGGGACCTCCAAGTGTCAGAGTGTCATTGTTCTGGGACCTCCAAGTGTCAGGGTGTCATTGTTCTGGGCCCCCACGTGTCAGGGTGTCATTATTCTGGAATTCCCACGTTCCTTGCAGTGGGCTAGTAAGTTAAATGGGTTGTAAACTCTTGAGGTTTTTCACCTTAATGCATCCTATGCATTAAGGTGAAAAAACCTCCTGTGATGCAGCAGCTTCCCCAGAGTCCCCCTTTTACTTACCTGAACCCGGTCTTTCCAGCAACGGGGTCGAGCACACCAGCTCCAGCCAGTGTCTCGGGTCCTGATTGGATAGATTGATAGCTGCGCAGCCATTGGCTCCCGCTGCTGTCAATCAAATCCAGTGATGCGGGAGCCGGGGGGCGGGGCTGAGTCCTGCCGCCTGTGTCAATGGACGCAGCAGCAGGACACGGGAGCGCGCCCGCACGAGTGCCTCTCAGGGAGAGCGGCTCTCCAAAGGGGCACTCGAGAAGAGGAGGAGCCAGGAGCGCCGCTGAGGGACCCCAGAAGAGGAGGATCGGGGGTCACTCTGTGCAAAACCAACTGCACAGAGGAGGTAAGTATGATATGTTTGTTATTTTTATTTTATTTTTTTAAACAAAGCTTTACATATCCTATAAGCTGTTATGGTAAAATTTGCTAAGGCTTTTTAAAAGTGTGGCCGCCATGTGACAAAAGACATAATCCTTCTCATTTTCCAGAACTTCCACTTCAACATCATAAGGCGTAAAAAGCCGACATACAATAGAGATCATTATAGGAGGCATTTCACAGATGCAGATTGTCTCCCGCTGGATGAGTCTGAAGTTCATTCTTCGTATTATTATCCCCTAAACAGGTTTTCTTTGTCAGATGGAATCTGTTACTTTGTTAAACCGCTCAAACGGAATTCACGCCGCGCCATAGGCTGAGCACACCGCACTTTTGGGAAACGGCCATCTTGTCCTCTGGAGACCCCCCCGTACAATGAGTGGGAAATCTATCCGAATAAAACAATTCTATCAGCTGATGTTTTCTGCTTATGGCCCAATCCTGGCTGATAGCGCCGCCCCCCCCCCCCCCCTGAGCTGCAAACGACCCATTCATTCGAGAGATTGGCTCCAATTTGATTCTTCCTGCAGAGGACAGACTCCCGCAGACTGAAAATAAGATGTTTGTGTTGAAGTGAAGAATGCAGTTTAGTTATTTATTCTGTAAATGGGGAAAACAAGACATTCGAATAATGGAGTCTGTGCTGAATGTGTCACCTGGATGGCAGCGGAAATTCTAACACAGCGCAGCATTGGATTGTGAACCCCCTGCAAAGATATAACACAAAACCGAAAGTTTGCCTTCAGTTTTACTCTAAAATGGGGTCTCCAAACCTACTAAACAAAGGGCCAGTTTACTGTCCTTCAGACTTCAGGGGGCTGGACACTGGTGTCAGTGGGAGGAATAGTGCCCCATCATTGGTGTCAGTGGGAGGAATAGTGCCCCATCATTGATATCAGTGGGAGGAATAGTGCCCCATCATTGGTGTCAGTGGGAGGAATAGTGCCCCATCATTGGTGTCAGTGGGAGGAATAGTGTCCCATCATTGATATCAGTGGGAGGAATAGTGCCCCATCATTGGTGTCAGTGGGAGGAATAGTGTCCCATCATTGATATCAGTGGGAGGAATAGTGCCCCATCATTGGTGTCCGTGGGAGGAATAGTGCCCCATCATTAGTATCAGTTGAGGAATAGTGCCCCATCAATGTTGTCAGTGGGAGGAATAGTGCCCCATCAATGTTGTCAGTGGGAGGAATAGTGTCCCATCAATGTTGTCAGTGGGAGTAATAGTGCCCTATCATTGCTATTAGTGGGAGGAATAATGTCCCACCATTTGTGTCAGTGGAATGAATAGTGCATATAGTGAATATATTCTATTCCAATTTCGGAAGATGGTTATATTCTTTCTATTCTATTGTTTTTTTTTTCTATTCTATTCTTTTACTTTCTATTCTAATCTATTCTTTTCTATTGTATTCAAATTTATTCTATTCGAATTTTGAAAAATTGTTATATTCTTTCTATTTTCTTCTTTTTTTTATTATTATTATTACATTCTATTCTTTTCTATTCTATTTGAATTTGAATTTATTCTATTCAAATTTCAGAAGAAAGTTATATTCTTTCTATTTTATTTTATTGTTTGTTCTATTTTATTCTTTTCTATTCTATTATATTTTTTTTTCTATTCTATTCTTTTCAATTCTATTTGAATTTCATATGATGGTTATATTCTTTTTATTTTATGCTATTCTTTTTTATGCTATTCTATTCCTTTATTTTCTATTCTATTTTATTCTTTTTTTTTTTCTATTCTACCCCTTGATTTTCTATTCATTTTTTTTTCCTTTTCTTTTGTTTTTCTATACTTTATATTCTATTGTTTATTCTATTCTTTTCTATTCTATTATTTTTTTTTCTATTCTATTCTTTTCAATTCTATTTGAATTTCATATGATGGTTATATTCATTTTATTTTATGCTATTCTTTTTTATGCTATTCTGTTCCTTTATTTTCTATTTTATTTTGTTCTGTTTTACTCTATTCTTTTCTATTCTATTATATTCTTTTATTTTCCATGTATTTATTTTCTTTTGTATTTTATTCAAATTCAAATCCAATTTGATTTGAAAATAATTCAAATTTCAGACTAAATTTTGTTTCGTTATTTCGGATTCGTTTAAATTTGTTACTATTGTAATTAAGAAATTCGGATACATCCGAATTTTATTTTAGAATAACAAAAAATGTGTCCGAATTTCGATTCAGAAGGAAACAAACCACACATGTCTAGTGCCCATTGAGTCCGGACAGACGGGGTCTACAGAGGTAGGTCAAAGCAGCATATGAAAGAGAAGAGTCCCGATTTTGTCCTCTAGGGTAGACTAGAAGTTTCTTGGAAAGCTTTTCTTTTTAAAGCTATTTATTGTTATCTGTATAAATATGTCTTAGCTCCAGCGCCATATCCTTTTTTTTCTCTATACGGAATTCAGGCTCACATTCTGGTAAGCAATGCTCTTATTTTCTGCTCCTCTGTCAGCTGTGGATCGTGACCCGTGTCTGATTGTTGGCACCTCACATCTTTAATGTCACCGCGGCGCGCTCCATCACCATCCAAGAATGAATGACACAGATTGTGCTCTTCTGGCCCCGCGTTCCTCGGGGCTCCAGCAACGGACTGAGCTATGACGTCCCTACTTTAGAGATGTCAGCCCAAAAATAAACCGAGGTCAAGCGATCGATAGAGTGCCAGAGAGCGTCACCAGAAACTGCCGAAGGACGACTTCTACTCATGACAGCGAATTTGTAAAAGAAATTTCACTCTTCTTTTTTTTTTTTTTTAGGATATGATGGGACTTGTATCTGCCGGTGGCATTGGTCTTGGACCCTAAATAATTCTCTGCACTGGGGAGTTATGAAAGTTCTTCATCACCATACCAAGCGAATTGAGGTCCTGGCGGCATTATAAAATGGCACCTGGAATCGGCGGTTCCTGGGGGTCCTGGCGGGGGGGGGGGTTCAGGCTGGAACCACTTAGCCGTCTATTAAATCACATTACAAGTGACTGCACAGTTTCGGACAACACATGTCCTTCATCAAGCTGCATGTATACTACTAAATCTTTTACTAATATTTATAGCTCCATACACATAGAGAGCATCAGAGTTCACACAGGTGTGTATGTGTATATATATACACACACACATACTATATTGTCAAAAGTATTGGGACGCCTGCCTTTACACGCACATGAACTTTAATGGCATCCCAGTCTTAGTCCATAGGGTTCAATATTAAGTTGGCCCACCCTTTGCAGCTATAACAGTTTCAACTCTTCTGGGAAGGCCGTCCACAAGGTTTAGGAGTGTGTCTATGGGAATGTTTGACCATTCTTCCAGAAGCGCATTTGTGAGGTTAGGAACTGATGTTGGACAAGAAGGCCTGGCTCGGGTGTTTTATTGGGTTGAGGTCAGGACTCTGTACAGACCAGTCAAGTTCCGCCACCCCAAACTCGCTCATCCATGTCTTTATGGACCTTGCTTTGTACACTGGTGAGCAGTCATGTTGGAACAGGAAGGGGCCGTCCCCAAACTGTTCCCACAAAGTTGGGAGCATGAAATTGTCCAAAATGTCTTGGTATGCTGACACCTTAAGAGTTCCCTTCACTGGAACTAAGGGGCTAAGCCCAACCCCTGAGAAACAACGCCCACACCATAATCCCCCCTCCACCAAATGATTTGGACCAGTGCACTAAGCAAAGTCCATAAAGACATGGATGAGCGAGTTTTAGAACATAGTTACATAGTAGGTGAGGTCGAAAAAAGACACAAGTCCATCAAGTCCAACCTATGGTCTACTTATAGGCAGGACCGTTTTTAAGGCAGGGCAAAAGGGGCAGCTGCCCTGGGCCCCATCATTGTAGTGGGGCCCAAAGCAGCTGCCTCATACTTGCCAACTATACCAGTTTAAATTCCCTTATCCCCTGAAGTTTTAGTCCCGTGCTGTGTCCCGATATCTCAGTGTAAACTTCTGCTGCTGCCCAGCTTTATGTAAATAGTCATGGACTGTGGCATTGATATGTAAATAGAGGTGGCATTCATATGTATATCATGTCCCCCGAGGTCACATCCACCATCACTTCTGCTGAATGCTGCCCACTGGGGAGGTAAAGGACCATGCTGGAAAGTCCTGCCTACAGCTGTGGTCATTAAGCCTAACATTGTTCTGCAAAAGTAAGCAAATTGGAGGTGGACCCTTTTTCAAAATAACATGGTGCCACAGCACCCTGAATTTTGGTGCATGTGAATACGCAGGCAGGCAGTGAAGAGATGATGTGCTGTAACCTTTACCATCCAATCAGTGAGCAGTAATGCTGTGCACTAACCTCTTGCAACCAATGAGTGAGCAGTAATAATGTGCAGTAACCTCTAACAACCAATTAGTGCGTAGTATAGATGTTCAGTAACCTCTAGCAATCAATCAGTGAGCAGTATTGATGTACAGTAATCTCTAGCAACCAATCAACAAGCAGAAGTCATGTGCTGTAACCTCTAGAAAATAACAGTGAGCCGTAATGTGTGCTGTAACCTCTAGCAGCCAGTCAGTGAGTGGTAATGATACACTGTAACCTCTGGCAACCAATCGCAATCGCTTCCTGATCTGATTCAGTAAACTGATTTTGAGTCTAGCTGCTATTTAGTGTATGTCTCAAAGCATGTGGAGAGCGAAATTGCTTGGAAGAGGGGGCCCAAGAAAATGTTTGCCCGGGGTCCAATCAATATTAAAGACGGCCCTGCTTATAGGGATGATTGGGGGGGATATGTGCTAGGATGGGGGATTGGGGGAAAGGGATTCGTGTTGGAAGGGGGGGGTTGTTCTTATAGGGATGATTGGGGGGGATATGTGCCAGGATGGGGGATTGGGGGACAGGGATTTATGTTGGAAGGGGGGGAATTGTTCTTATAGGGATGATTGGGGGGGATATGTGCTAGGATGGGGGATTGGGGGACAGGGATTCATGTTGGAAGGGGGGAGGGATTTGGAGGGGGGGGAGTGGATTTATGCTTGGAGGGGAAATTTAAGGGATAGAGGATTTGTGCTAGGAGAGAGAAATATTTTTGTGGGGGGGGATTTGTCCTTATAGAGATGATTGGGGGGGACATGTACTAGGATGGGGGATTGGGGGACAGGGATTCGTGTTGAAAGGGGGGGGGGGTTTGTTCTTATAGGTATGATTGGGGGGATATGTGCTAGGATGGGGGATTGAGGGAAAGGGATTTGTGTTGGAAGGGGGGGATTTGTTCTTATAGGGATGATTGGGGGGGATATGTGCTAGGATGGGGGATTGGGGGATAGGGATGTGTTTTGGGAGGGGGGGGGATTTGTTCTTATAGGGATGATTGGGGGGGATATGTACTCGGATGGGGGATTGGGGGACAGGGGTTCATGTTGGAAGGAGGGGGAATTGTTCTTATAGGGATGATTGGGGGGGATATGTGCTAGGATGGGGGATTGGGGGACAGGGGTTCATGTTGGAGGGGGGGAGTGGATTTATGCTTGGAGGGGAAATTTGAAGGATAGAGGAATTGTGCTAGGAGGGAGAAATATTTTTGTGGGGGTGTGGGATTTGTCCTTGGGGGCATATGCTGAGAGAGAAGAATTAAGCTGGGGTGGGGGCAAAGATTTGTGCTGGGAGGGGGGATTTCAGCAGGGGGAGGAGGGGGGATTTCTGTTTTGGTGGGTGAGCATGCAGTTTAGTGCTCTCGATTTTTTTTTTGGGGGGAGGGATTTTCGCTAACACATAATGCTCATACATCTTGGAGGGGGGGGGTCGCGATTTAACATGTTTGCCCTGGGCCCTAGATGACCATGCCCTGGCACTGGATCCTGGGATGCACAGCCTACTCCTCAGCGCCCGTCCATGGAATGCCAGTCAGGCACTCGTGCCCACCCTGTGCCCTGGCGCTCCTCGTTACCTTACCAGGGCTCCTGAGCCAGAGGTGTAGGAGAAGTCTTAGGTATGTTGGGGGCACTATACTTTTATCCCCAGACACCCATGTAATGATTACTCCTATTATTAACGAGGAAGTGATATTAAGTGAAATTAGATAAGCGTAGAGGGTAATGGACGGAAAGGAGCTGAGTGGGACGGCCGCCATATTGATTGACGGAGAAGATGGATTCTCTCTTCTTGGCTCCCAAGTTCATTTTCCTCTCAAAAGAAAGTTATTGGTAATCGTTCTTCTTGGATTTACTGCCAGTGTTTTAATTAAAGAGAGTGACTAATCCTGGCCTTGGTGACAAAGTTACTAAAGATTCAAGACCTTCAAAAATAATTCCAAATAAATGTGTAAAAACGCCCAAAACAGACTCTTTCTAAAAGTCACGAAACCTTCTTTTTTTTTTTTTTTTCAGTTCAAAATTGTGAGACGCCTTCAAATCTACTATATCCTTATGTGAAAGCTGAAATCAGGCTTTGGAAATAGGAGCCGCTTTATTAGGTACACCTGTTCCATTGCTTGGTAACAGAAATTGCTAATCAGCCAATCACATGGCAGCAACTCAATGCATTTAGGCATCTAGACGTGGTGAAGACAACTTGCTGAAGTTCAAACCGAGCATCAGAATGGGGAGGAAAGGGGATTTAAGTGACTTTGAACGTGGCATGGTTGTTGGTGCCAGACGGGGCTGGTCTGAGTATTTCAAAAACTGCTGATCTACTGAGATTTTCACACACAACCATCTCTTGGGTCCGAAAAAAGAGAAAATATCCAGTGAGCCGCAGTTGTGTGTATGAGAATGCCTCGTTGAGGTCAGAGGAGAATGGGCAGACTGGTTCCAGATGATCAGCACAGGCTGATAAGTATATACAGTATCTCACATAAGTAAGTACACCCCTCACATTTTTGTAAATCTTTTCTTCTATCTTTTCATGTGACAACACTGAAGAAATGACACTTTGCTACAATGTAAAGTAGTGAGTGTACAGCTTGTATAACAGTGTAAATTTGCTGTCCCCTCAAAATAACTCAACACACAGCCATTGATGTCTAAACCGCTGGCAACAAAAGTGAGTACACCCCTAAGTGAAAATGTCCAAATTGGGGCCAATTAGCCATTTTCCCTCCCCGGTGTCATGTGACTCGTTAGTGTTACAAGGTCTCAGGTGTGAATGGGGAGCAGGTGTGTTAAGTGTTATCGCTCTCACTCTCTCATACTGGTCACTGGAAGTTCAACATGGCACCTCATGGCAAAGAACTATCTGAGGATCTGAAAAAAAAAGAATTGTTGCTCTACATAAACATGGCCTAGGCTATAAGAAGATTAAAAGAAACTGCGCTCAATGAACTTGAGTTGAAAGAAATTAAAGGTACATCAAATTAATGAGTCCATCTCAAAACATCCAACCAGTATCAGTTGTAATCCGACAGGAGATCACCATAGGACATAGATCTTCATCCCCAGCAAAAGTGACATCACACTCAAATCCACCATAGAAAATAGTGTTAGAGATAGGACAGTCCTTCACCTTCAAAATAACTGCCTCTTACCAGCTCCCTTGATCTCTGGTCAGGAGATCAAATGCGCCTTTTGGCTTATAACCCAGCCACAGTCACAGATCGGGATCGATATAACGTCAGAAACGGGTCCTCATATTGTCTTAAATGACCCCCAGGCAGCTTATCCAATGGCCAGTCATATAAAAGAGAAAGGGGCTCCCATAGTGTAAAAACGTATAAAACTTTATTCAAATAAAAGGTAATGCACTTACATGTAATCAAATTGGTTCATGCGACAGTGAATATATGAGCCGGCCGGCTCTCTCTATACAGACGCCCATAGCATCCGGGACTGCGTGTAAGTGTTGTGGTGGCGTCAGCACGCCGCTCTCCCTACGTCATTTCGTCAAACCTGACGTCGTCCGTGCCCCTGGACGACGTCAGGTTTGACGAAACGACGTAGGGAGAGCGGCGTGCTGACGCCACCACAACACTTACACGCAGTCCCGGATGCTACGGGCGTCTGTATAGAGAGAGCCGGCCGGCTCATATATTCACTGTCGCATGAACCAATTTGATTACATGTAAGTGCATTACCTTTTATTTGAATAAAGTTTTATACGTTATACGTTGGGTTATAAGCCAAAAGGCGCATTTGATCTCCTGACCAGAGATCAAGGGAGCTGGTAAGAGGCAGTTATTTTGAAGGTGAAGGACTGTCCTATCTCCAACACTATTTTCTATGGTGGATTTGAGTGTGATGTCACTTTTGCTGGGGATGAAGATCTATGTCCTATGGTGATCTCCTGCCGGATTACAACTGATACTGTTTGGATGTTTTGAGATGGACTCATTAATTTGATGTACCTTTAATTGCTTTCAACTCAAGTTCATTGAGCGCGGTTTCTTTTATTATTTTATTATCTTTGATTGTGGGTATCTCACATTTTCGCAACCGCAGTTTTATATTTGTGGTATAGACAGCAGATCAATTGTTGTATGTCATATCACCCTTTCTGACAGCGCTGTATTTTTTCCTATATTTTATTATAAGAAGATTGCCAAGACCCTGAAACTGAGCTGCAGCACGGTGGCCAAGACCATACAGCGGTATAACAGGACAGGTTCCACTCAGAACAGGCCTCGCCATGGTCAACCAAAGAAGTTGAGGTCACATGCTCAGCGTCATGTCCAGAGGTTGTCTTTGGGAAATAGACGTATGAGTGCTGCCAGCATTGCTGCAGAGGTTTAAGGGGTGGGGGGTCAGCCTGTCAGTGCTCAGACCATACACCGCACCCTGCATCAAATTGGTCTACATGGCTGTCGTCCCAGAAGGAAGCCTCGCAGATACGATACTTAAAACAGGAAGGCTGGCAACTCGGATGCTCTTGAATAAAAGTACTTTATTGGTTACATGGGTACACGGGTACAGGCTACGCGTTTCGGCTAAGAAGCCTTGATTTTAATAAAAATAAAGTTAATTTTGTTAATACATTTTCTTTAGAGTATAACAAAATTGTTGCAATTCTTAAAGAACATCTTCCCATACTGTATGCCGACAAAGATCTGTATAGTGCCATTAACGGGGGTTGTCCTTTCTCTACCCTGTTTCCCCGAAAATAAGACCTAGCGTGATTGTCAGTGATGGCTACAACATAAAAAATGCACAGTGTGGCGCTATTATGTGAATACAATATGAAAAAACTAAACATAAATTATTCAAATCATAAACATCTCATGTGAGCACTTGGGACAGTGACTAGTGAAAGAATAATACATATGTGTGTTTAGATGAATTAAACATCAAAGACAAAATCAAATATAGAGTCCATAACACCAAAAAGAAAAAGTCTGTGATAGCAGTGTATAAATGGTATACAGGTGTTTTTCTTGTATATGCAGGAAGATCAATTAGACCCGGTAGCCTGGTAGATGAATGGACCATAAACGACCAGAGGTGCACAGAAATTTAAAAACGGTGCCAGGACCATCACCAGAAGATATGGAGGCTTACCAGAAGTAGTGGCCTGAAATAGCGTATGCTAAAACAGGTCAAGAAGGCTTGGTGACCAACTGGTCTAGATGTATTGTCTGGTTAGATGTCATCACCACACCAACGGAGGGAAGGGGGGGAAGCAATCAGCACGATTTCCTCAATAATAATCACACCACCAAGCCAAGCGAAAGATTCGTGTACCATGTGAGGGATGAAAACACTCACATAGTGTAATAACGTATTAACTTGGATTTATTAAAAATAGCAATAAAAAACAAACACATTTTATGCAGATCAAACAGGCATGTAAATCGTATAGCGGTAGTTGTGAGGGGTCCACCACAACTACCGCTAATCTGCATAAAATGTGAGTTTGTTTTTTATTGCTATTTTTAATATTTGTCTTGTCTACAGTCAAGCATGGTGGTGGGAGTGTCATGGTCTGGGGCTGCATGAGTGCTGCCAGCACTGGGGGGCTACAGATCATTGAGGGAACCATGAATGCCAACATGTACTGTGACCTACTGAAGCAGAGCATGATCCCCTTTCTTCAGAGGCTGGGCCGCAGGGCAGTATTCCAACATGATAACGACCCCAAACACACCTCCAAGATGACCACTGCCTTGTTAAATAAGCTGAGGGTAAAGGTGATGGACTGGCCAATCATGTCTCCAGACCTAAACCCTATTGATCATCTGTGGGACATCCTCAAATGGAAGGTGGAGGAGCGCAAGGTCTCTAACATCCACCAGCTCCGTGATGTCATCATGGAGGAGGGGAAGAGGACTCCAGTGACAACCTGTGAAGCTCCGGTGACCTCCATGCCCAAGAGGGTTAAGGCAGTGCTGGAAAATAATGATGGCCACACAAAATATTGAGACTTTGGGCCCTATTTGGATATTTTCACTTAGGGGTGTACTGACTTTTGTTGCCAGCGGTTTAGACATTAATGGCTGTGTGTTGAGTTATTTTGAGAGGACAGCAAATTTACACTGTTATACAAGCTGTACACTCACTACTTTACATTGTAGCAAAGTGTCATTTCTTCAGTGTTGTCACATGAAAAGAAAGAAGAAAATATTTACAAAAATGTGAGGGGTGTACTCACTTTTGTGAGATTCTGTGTGTGTATATATATATATATATATATATATATATATATATATAAATATATATATATGCACATACATGTACACACACACTATATTACCAAAAGTATTGGGACGCCTGCCTTTACACACACATAAACTTTAAAGGCATCCCAGTCTTAGTCTGTAGGGTACAATATTGAGTTGGCTCCGCCCTTTGCAGCTATAACAACTTCAACTCTTCTGGGAAGGCTGTCCACAAGGTTTAGGAGGGTGTCTATGGGAATATTTGACCATTCTTCCAGAAGAGCATTTGTGAGTCTTCTAGGGTTGCCACCTTGTCTTCAAGCCAAACCCGAACATGCCACGGCCTACAGTGGGTGTGGCCATATTGTGTCAACAGTGAGAGGGGCCCAAAGGGGCATGATTAAATAAAACAAACGCATTCTTGTACCCATAAAATATGCTTACTTTGATGTGCCATAAGCAAGAGTCTCACCGACATGTACAACCCTCAGCACAATCATTTAAAAAACAATATTCCATTACAACAGAGGTAAGTACAGTGGAGATCAGGGGCATTAGTTCACCTTTTCATTTTCATTAAGTACAGAGGGTATTACGGTATGTACAGGAAGGGAGTGCAGAATTTACAGCAGTAAGTTACAAGAGCGTATGATGGTATGTGTAGGAAAGGAGTGCAGAAGGTATGACAGTGGGCAGTATGCATAGGAGAGGAGTGTGGAGGGTATGACAGTGGGCACTATGTACAGGAGAGGAGTGTGGAGGGTATGACAGTGGGCAGTATGCATAGGAGAGGAGTGTGGAGGGTATGACAGGGGGCAGTATGTACATGAGAGGAGTGTGGAGGGTATGACAGTGGGTAGTATGTATAGGAGAGGAGTGTGGAGGGTATGACAGTGGGTAGTATGTATAGGAGAGGAGTGTGGAGGGTATGACAGTGGGCAGTATGTATAGGAGAGGAGTGTGGAGGGTATGACAGCGGGCAGTATGTATAGGAGAGGAGTGTGGAGGGTATGACAGCGGGCAGTATGTACATGAGAGGAGTGTGGAGGGTATGACAGCGGGCAGTATGTACATGAGAGGAGTGTGGAGGGTATGACAGTGGGCAGTATGTATAGGAGAGGAGTGTGGAGGGTATGACAGCGGGCACTATGTACAGGAGAGGAGTGTGGAGGGTATGACAGTGGGCAGTATGTATAGGAGAGAAGTGTGGAGCGTATGACAGCGGGCAGTATGTACATGAGAGGAGTGTGGAGGGTATGACAGCGGGCAGTATGTACATGAAAGGAGTGTGGAGGGTATGACAGCGGGCAGTATGTACATGAGAGGAGTGTGGAGGGTATGACAGCGGGCAGTATGTACATGAGAAGAGTGTGAAGGGTATGACAGCAGGCACTATGTATAGGAGAGGAGTGTGGAGGGTATGACAGTGGGCAGTATGTATAGGAGAGGAGTGTGGAGGGTATGACAGTGGGCAGTATGTATAGGAGAGGAGTGTGGAGGGTATGACAGTGGGCACTATGTATAGGAGAGGAGTGTGGAGGGTATGACAGTGGGCAGTATGCATAGGAGAGGAGTGTGGAGGGTATGACAGCGGGCAGTATGTATAGGAGAGGAGTGTAGAGGGTATGATTTGGCTGCAGAGGAAGCAGCTGGGGGTATGTTGTGGCTGTAATGATTTGCTTTGCTTTCAAGTGAATAGGGCCACTGTGCAACTGCGCTAGTGTGATGTTAAAGCAAACGGTGAGGAGGCCATACAATGCCTCCTCACAGTCTGTCAAATATTCTTTGAAGAGAGATCCAAAAACAGATTGCTCTTCAGAAAGCACCGTTAGTGTGAAAAAGCCCTCAGAGGGTGGTAAGCACTGCCATTTGTCTTAAAGGACTTGTTCACACTAGTGTTGGTGTCTGAAGAGTGATCTGCATTTGGATCTCTCTTCTGAGAACATTTGACAGGTGGTGAAGAGGTATTGTATTGCCTCCTCACCACCTACTTTATCCCCTTGATCCCTATGGTTGCAAGGTAGCATTCACTTGAATGGCTCACATTCGGCGGGCTGGAAGCTACAGGGGCTATAATTCCTACTATGGCTGCAAAGCATCGAGTCCGCAGCTTAGGCACAGGCACAGCGAGCCACCGGCGGATCTGAATAATGTGTCCAGATATCAGGCGGGCTGAGACCCGGACACGTTTCATAATCCGCACTGTCTGGGTGAATCCCGGACAGGTGGCAACCCTAGACGGGGGCCCCATAGATGAAGCTGCCAGTGCGGACATTCCGGTACAGTGACCCTCCCCCTCATCCCCCCTCATTCCAGGACAGGTGGCAACCCTAAAATGTATGGTTGAGGGGTGAGAGCTGTATAAATGGGGGGTGTATGAGGAGGTGAGAAATATATGGATGGATGGTATATGGGGGGGGCTGAACTGTATATATAGATGGTGTATGGTGGGGGGAAGTGGTAAGGACTGTATGTATGTATGGGGGGGGTTGGGTGAGAACCCTTTGAAATCCTGACATACTTTACACGCTAGTCTCTCAGCGCAATCTCTGCACACTTTTCAACAGAGCAGCAGGGAATGTGGAGGCACCGCCTCTGTGTCCCGTCTGCAGCCAGCTCTGCAGCACACTGAGCGGACGGAGGCGCGCCGCTGACAGTGCAGGGGGTAGATGGGGGGAGTGAGAAACATTTGCCAGTATGCAGCAGGAGCAGAAATTATCGCGGACCCGAACTTGGGACATGGCCGTGGTGTCACAGCTTAGGCACAGGCACAGTGAGCCACCGGTGGGTCTGAATAATGTGCCCGGGTCTCAGGCAGGCTGAGACCCGGGCACACGTTTCAAAAGCCTGTACTGTCCGGGTGCATCCCGGACAGGTGGCAAGCCAAGGTCAGGCACTGATGTTGGACGAGAGGACCTGGCTCGCAGTCTCCACTCTAATTCATCTCAAAGGTGTTCTATCAGGTTGAGGTCAGGACTCTGTGCATGCCAGTCAAGTTCCTCCACCCCAAACTCACTCACCCATGTCTTTATGGACCTTGCTTTGTGCACTGGTGAGCAGTCATGTTGGAACAGAAAGGGGCCATCCCCAAACTGTTCCCACAAAGTTGGGAGCATGAAATTGTCCAAAATGTCTTGGTATGCTGCGCTTTAAGAGTTCCCTTGACTGTTACTTAGGGGCCAAGCTCAACCTCTGAAAAACAACCCCCACACCATAATCCCCCCTCCACCAAATGGTTTGGACCAGTGCACAAAGCAAGGTCCATAAAGACATGGATGAGCGAGTTTTTGAACTGTCTACTATTCATCAAATCAAAAAGAAACATTCATTTCTTAAAAAGCTATTTCTATTCCTTTATACCCTTAAAAGACATATTTAGATCTAAATATTGTTGTAGTCAGCGAATGTCCCCTTAGACATGGATCACCAAACCAGTTTTAGGAGAGATTAAGTCTCCTAAATTAGGAAATTCAGACTCTCTCGTTTATCTCCAAGCAATATTTATGAGAACTTTGTTACCGCTAGACAGAAAAATGTATAATCGTTACATTGTTTTCCACATTACGTTCAACTGAAAATATTGTTCCCAATTTTATTGTTATGATAATGAGAAAATTTGTAAATGTCAGTGTATAGAGATTTAGTGATACGTGTGCTTTGTGCTAAATGTTATGTGAAGCGTTGCCGCAACAATGCGCAAATAAATCACTTTATAATTGGATGATCGAGACTTAATTTATTAAAATTACAGCCCTCTGCTAAGCACCACTATTATTATAATTAAAGTTGCACTCCGGGTAAAAAAAAAAAAGTTTGGTCCAGTTATACAGTTATATATAAATGTAAAATCATTAATTATATCTTTAAAAACTGATAGGCAATGGTGGAGGAGGGTATCCATGGAGCCGTACTTCATTCATTCATTCATTCATTCATTCGTTCATTCAGTCATTCATTCATTCATTCATTTGTTCATTCATTCATTCATTCATTTATTCTTTCATTCATTCTACCAACACCTATAAGATGGATAAGTACCATTTCAACAATGGGGGAAGAGAGGGAAGCATTGAAAAGCACGCACTGTTTATGATTGTGTAGCACCATCCTAGATAGGTGCTAGGATTAGATGCATAGATTTAGTGTTCGATCATTTGTTTGTGAAGCTGTGTGTCACGAGAGCCACGTACCTGATGTGAGACCAAAGTAGTGGGGAGGCCTCCCTTGCACCTCGGGTCCTTGAAGCCTCTGGAGATGGAGACAGAGCCTTGGTGGACACCGAGTGGCACGGGTGCCAGGGGGTGCGGAGCACCGTGCAAACCTTAGTCCGAGATCGGAGCCGAGGTCAAGTCCAGTTTGGCAACGGAGTATAAAAGGGTTAATCAGAGGAAGAATGGTCGAGAGCCAAGCCGGGGTCAGTTCCAATCTGGCAGCTGAGTACAAAAAGGGGCAAAGAAGTAGAATGGGCAAGGTACAAATCCGAGGTCAATGGCAAGCAGCAAACAAGAGTAGTCAAATAGGTTTCCAGGTCACAACAAGTTCAGACAGATCATACACTAGCACAGGAACAAGGGGGACTGAAGATAATCCAGCAATTTGGCTGTGTCTGGGTTGGGCTTATATAGGGAAGGTTGAGGTCACCTCCTGGGCATTTTCCCGCCTTTTTCCATCAGGTTGATGTCACTTCCTGTGTGCCTCCTGGGCATTTTGCCGCCTTTTTCCATCAGGTTGATGTCAGTTCCTGTGTGCCTCCTGGGCATTTTCCTGCCTTTTTTCATCAGGTTGAGGTCACTTCCTGTGCGCTTTCTGGGCATTTTCCTGCCTTTTCCCATCAGGTCTTCTGCGCAGGTGCAGGTTGGCGCAGTGAGGCATCTTTGGCACATGCTCATATGGCACATATTTCCTCTTACGCAACGCGCTATTGGTGCATGCATAGTAAGCCCTGGACTCTTACACTGTGTTTTGATAACTTTGGTAAATTTAGTTGCCTTGCTGTACCATGTACCCAGTCTGGCTGTATTTGTTTCTTAGGTAAATTTAGTTTGCTCACTGCGATTAGTGCATCTTGAGAGAGGGCGAGAGCTTGAGCAGCTTCTGGATCATAGGTGAGATATGCAGATGACAGCATGAATATGGATGCAGCCCTGGCCAATCCCAGGGAGGCTGGCCCTGAAAGCTGCTGGGTGTCTGTATAAATTCTCTGAGACACAGAGCGGCCTTGTCTTGTCCTGGAGAGAAGAAGTCCCTCCGGGCAGCCCTGCCATGTGCTTGCTGTTCATGGGGCCTCAGGTGGGCGACTTGAGGACCTCGATACTGAAGATGCTGAGAGCTGACTGGGGGGGCTGTCTGCTAAAGTTCTAGTCTGGTATCACTGGAGGAAAGTGTTGCTTGGAATTTGGAAGGAGGCACCATCTGTCCCTGGACATTCTGTGAGTACAGACTGCTGAGAGACTTTTGGGCTGCTGCCACCTCTCTTGTGCTAGAGTCAGCTGTGCGTTTGCTAAAAGGGACAATGGCTTGTGTCCTGGAGAGCTTAGTTTATCTAATTCCTTGTGAAGGGACTCTGCTCTTATTGCTCTAAAGTAAGAAGCTTGTGTGTTGTTAACTGCTTCTACTCCAAGCCAAGTCCACAGTTTGCTATATGCAAGGACTTCTGCTTCAGCTTAATAGAAAGGAGTCCACTGTCCTCAAAATGCATACAGTTTGTTTTTTGGAGTATCCCACTCAATTCTCATATTTCTATCCAAGTTCTCCAAAAATAAAAACAAAAACAACACACCTAGACTGATTTTTGAGAAGTGTGGCTGTGATTGTGTTCCTGGCTGTGGGGCAATCCACTGGGGAAGAACCTGGGCAAATTTCCAATGGCGTCCCTAGGGGTGGGCCAGAGGGGGCCCTGACCCCCCCCCAACATTATGCTGTGCCCCACCATGTGCCCCCCAATTAAAAAAAAATTTTTTTTTTTTTTTACAAAAAATCAATGTCTAAGAGGGAGAGAGTCCCCAGTCAGCTCCTGCGGGTGATTCCTCCCCCCTCCCTCTGCTTGCTGACACTGCATAATGCGAGCGCTCACACAACCATGGCCACCCGATCTGCTCCCTCCCCTGCATCCTCATTGGCAGGGAGAAGAGCAAGTTGCAGGAAGGACTCCACCAGGACTCTCAGTTACTGAAAAAACAGACTGATTTCTCCTGTCCTTAGGACAGGAGAACCAGTCTGTAAATTCTAAGAGATGCCAGACCAGTGCTGTCAATAGCAGGGGCAGGACAGCAAGAGGAAGCTGGGGAACCCCACAGTGGCAGAACACCAGGGCCCGGTGGCAAGACAACCTTTGCAACCCTGATAGTTCTCCCACTGCTTTGGATCCTTATATTTTCTTGGTATGCTGGTGACATATATCTCTTGTTTTCTGCCACCCTGGGGGGGCCCCAATACAGTAGGAAGGGAGCTCACTGCAGAACATGTGAAAGGGCCGTTGTGGGGTCGTAGTAAAGGGCCCCAGTATATATTTATATCTATATCTATATATCTATATATATATATATATATATATCTCTATATATCTCTATATATCTATATATATAGATATAGATATATATATATCTATATATATACAGTATATCTCTATATATATCTATATATATCTATATATATATATAGATATATATGTAGATATATATATAGATATATATATATATATCTATATATATATATATGCATTTTATAGTTGCCCCCCTACTTTTGTCCCTGTCCCCCCATGTGCCCCCCCGTAAATATGAAAGCTGGAGACGCCACTGCAAATTTCCAGCGGCTTCTATGGGAGTAAGCTCTACACAGCAAGGTAGTGTTTATATGTGGAACAAGAAATTGGAGCCCTTAGGTTTTTGAACAAATGTTCGTATGAATATTCATGCTAAAAATCTTTGTAGAGTTAATGATGGGATGAATATTGTTCAAAAGTACTTCAAAATTGTGTTTGCTTTTAGCTTTCATTTTTGGAATGAATGTAATTTTCCAAATGAAAACCACGTACACTGTTAAAAAATGTATTTGCGCGAGAAAATTTTTCCTTCCTGCTCCTTTGAATTGCTTTGTCACTGTGGTCAAAAACAAACATAGATTTGATTCCACTAGCAAGTAGAAAATCAGACAAACTTTCTTAAAATTATACATTTCAAATGCATTTCTACTTGTGTATTAACCAAAAAGTCAGTGCTACTACCCATACATCACATAGAAAGAAGAGATTCCGGGTGCTCGATCCACAGTCGCCGGCTGAGTAGGGAAATGAGGAAAAGACGATCCGCACTCCGGTGATTGCTCTTAAAAAGTGTAATATTTATGGACAAGCCACAGTGACCAAACGCAAATGAGAACAGTTGACGCGTTTCAGCCTATAAGGCCTTAGTCATAACCACATTACAGGCATGAAACTTTGAAGTAAATAGCAGCTCTAAGGATCACTGGCTCCACCCATTAATTGTCTTAATTGACTACAGGCAATTATCCAAAAAAGGGGAATCAGCTATACCGCATACTAAGTGATCCATATGTATGCCACTATTTCTCATACACCTTATAGTGATAATAAGTACGGTACATGTGCACACACTCATGCATGCACTCATGCACATATATATGATTTAAACACACCATGAGATACAAAAAACATTAAATACAAAAAGTAAAAAATAAAAATAATAATCCAGGTATGTGAAAAAAGACACCAGAGGAGGAAAAGAGAGAAAGAGAGAGAAGGCTCTGGGGAGAGGCATGCCTAATGTAAGTGCAAATCCAGATCCCACCTCAGGTTTAACCCCCGAGGCGATCTAGTTTTTAATCTAAAAATCCACCATGCTTCTCTCCCCAGTAGCCCTCTCTCCCTATCACCTCCTCTGAGGGAGACAACCGTTCTATTCCTCTAAAGCGGAAAGGGGAGAGATCGCCCTGGTGACATTCCCTAAAGTGATGTGTTGCATTCAAAATACTTCTAGCATTTGGGTTATTTGTGTCACAGTAATGTTCCCCTATACGGGCTCTCAGAGGACGTGTGGTACAGCCTACATATTGGAGGCTGCATGAAATACAGGTGATCAGGTAAATTACGTCGTTTGTGCCACAGTTGATGTATTGCTGTATAGTAAACTCTTCATCTGTAGCTGTGGCAACAAATGTTTTACCCAGATCACACAAGTTACAGAACCTATAGGTTTTTTATATTACAAGGGTAATTAAACTACTAAACAAACTACCAGGATAGGAGAGCCAGGTGGGTTGGCATTGTTTAGATGAAAATTGACTAGGTGATAGTGCAGTCCCCAGTGTGGGCGCATGTCGGCTAGAAAAAAGGCAACCTGCTTGCAGAATCCCATTTAAATCTTTATCTGTATGTAATATTGGCAGATTCTTTTTTATTATTCTGCCTATTTGATTATATTCTTGGGAAAATGTGGTTACAAATGTAATGGGATTTCTAGAGTTGTAGAGTTGTAAGGTTGATGAGTTTTGCTTTTTTATTTTTATGCTCTCTCTCAGTTTTAGGCTTATCTGACAGTAATTCCTCTCTGTCCATCATCAAAACCCTTTCTAGTCCTTGGTATATAACAGATTCGTTAAGCAATAACCGCCGATGAATGACCTTACATTCTAGGTCAAAGGTTGAGTTTGTTGAACAGTTATGTTTAGCTCGAATAAACTCCCCATAAGGGATGGCATTGATGGTGTGGGATGGATGACAACTGGTTGCAAAAAGTGTAGTGTTCCCAGAGCATGGTTTCCTATAGGTGCATGTTGAAACATTACCTGTAGTTGGATGTCTAAAAAGCAAAATCAAACAAACTTTCTTAAAATTATACATTTCAAATGCATTTCTACTTGTGTATTTCCAGGTTCAGACTGTGATCTTTGCCTTGAGTTTCACATTAAAGAAGACCTTGTAGTCCACAGCGGTTAAAACCAAATGGTAGAATTCTAACATTCCAATGTAAATTGCTAGGCATTAAACATTTTAAACAAAACAGCCAGCAGGTTCCAGTAATCAGTTTCCACCTGATGCTGGCTGGTGGGAGGGTATTTAGGTCCTCCCCTACTAGTGTCCATTGTTCCAGTGTTTTGCTGCTGCCAGATTCTGTTTGCCATTAATCCTGATCCTGATCTTGCTTCTTGTCCTGTTCCCTGCTGCCTTGTACCTACTCTCTCTTGTTCCTAATCCCAGTTTTGGTTTCCCCGTTCCATCTGCTCCCTGCACCTCCTATTTTGTATATATTGTATATAGTTAGTTGTTAGGCTGTTTGTTAGGTTGATTAAGTAGGTATTCTGTCACTGGGTTTTTGGTTCACTTATATTTTTATGTTTGAAGTGTGCTGGTGTTTGGATGGATTTTGGTTTACCGTAATTAAATCCCACTTAAAGCATACATAGTCTGGTCCCAGTTTACTGAGAGTAGCCATGCAGATCTGACCATCCCTACTGCTGATTCCTGAAATAACACTGGAGCAAGAGGCATTGGTAGGGGGTGACCTAAATACCCTTCCAGCAGCCAGCATCAGGTGGAAACTGGTTACTTGGATAAGCTGGCTGCTATCCAGGTCCTGACAACAGTGCAGAAACACATGGTCTGGTTGGTTCACTTATATTTTTATGTTTGAAGTGTGCTGGTGTTTTGATGGATTTTGGTTTACCGTAATTAAATCCCACTTAAAGCATACATAGTCTGGTTCCAGTTTACTGAGAGTAGCCATGCAGATCTGACTATCCCTGCTGCTGATTCCTGAAATAACACTGGAGCAAGAGGCATTGGTAGGGGATGACCTAAATACCCTTCCAGCAGCCAGCATCAGGTGGAAACTGGTTACTTGGATCTGCTGGCTGCTATCCAGGTCCTGACAACAGTGCAGAAACACATGGTCTGGTTTTAAACTAAAAGGACTGCTTGTGTGACCCTCTTGTCCTAGAACAGGGGTATCAAACTCAATTTGATTGTGGGCTGCATTGCAGTATGGTTGCCCTCAAAGGTCCGGTTGTATCTGGGGTGTGCAGCGTACAGAGTGCAGAGTTCAGGAGTGCGCTATGCACAGAGTGCATGGTTTAGGGGGACGTTATGTACAGAGTGCAGGGTTCAGGAGTGCATTACATACAGAGTGCAGGGTTTAGGGGTGTGCTGTGTACAGAGTGCAGGGTTTGGAGGTACACTATGTACAGTGTGGAACCCCAACCCCTCTCCCAAAGCTTCTTCATATCTCTCTTTCCTACCTAACCTGGCTCTAGCACCTCCCTATGTTGGCCATTCTGCATCGTCTTGCAGGGAGATCATTCCCCCTCTTCTGGAGATCTGTCCCCACCATGCCCTGACATGAGTGCTTGCAGGGATTTGTTAGTTCCTGAGAGCAAAGCCGGCCCTTGTAAACATAGAAGGCTTCTGTGTTTACAAGTGACAGTGGGAAGCTGGAGAAGAGGGTGAGTGCCAGAGGTGGTGGACTAAAGTTCCAGCACAAACCTGGTGTAAGGGGCCACATGACAAGGCTTGAAGGGCCGCATTCAGCCTGCGGGCCTTGTGTTTGACAAGACGCCATTCCAGCTGTGGGTATAATAGGTGCTAGTCATGAGAGGCCATTCCTGGTCTATGTGCCATCACCGTAACAAACCAAGGGCTGCGCTCTGATGTGTCACTTCTTGTAGAAAACTTTATTTGGCCAAAGCATGCTGGAATTCCCCACCTTAGAAATGCCTTACACATTTCAGTCTAATGGGATTAAACATAGATAACTCTTGCCTTAGAGATACTAGAGTTGATCCCCAAATTCTGACCAAATTTCATAAATACTGATGTCCCAAGTTAAATCCAAATGCCTGTGTTATGTTGTGGTGGTTTGACATTACAAAAGGCACCTGGGAGTCATAAGACCTCTAAAGTACCAATCAGAGATGCTGGAAAACATTCTATCCTCCCTTGTATAAGAGCCTCCTCCAAAATTTTCACACTCTTCACTGTGGCTAAAAATGTGTGAAAGTGGTGTAGGTGGAGATTGTGGTTGCTTCTAGGCTATCCCCCGCCCCCCACAATGGCCCCCCATAAACGTACCTGGTAGCAGAGCCTGATATGATGAGAAAGGCCTCTCTTACACCATTGACTCGGGGTCCCGATAGTGTAGACAGGAGGCGCAAGAGTACAGAGTGGCACGAGTGCCTGTATGTCTAGCTAGCATCAGGGCAGGTGTCCATGCTGGGCACAAGTCATCAAATGGCTCCAGCAAGCAGGCTAGTAGGCGGGCAGCGGGTACTGGTGACAGCAGGCAGAGTAACAGAGTTAGGCAGACCGGGTCATACACAGACGGAATGGATCGGATACAGGGCAGAGGCAGGAGCGTGATCAGAAAACAAGCCAGGTCTGGAGCCGATCAGTAAAGCAGGAGCCAATGGAGCAGACAGAAGCGTAGGTCAGGGGACAAGCCAAGGTCAGTGCAGGTGGAGTTCAGAGAATGGTCAAGACAAGCCGGGCCAGCAACTGAAAGCAGGCTGAAGACAAAGCAGCACTGATCCGGAGCACTGGCCCAGTTTAAATAGCCCATTTTGCACCAGCGTCCGTCACAGGTGCACGCAAGTGACGAGCGACGGCTCGTGTGCACGTGCATTCTTGCCAGCACAAAAAGGGAACATGTTTTAGCCTGTGCACAGAAGGCCTTTCCTTACACCCTTCATGTAGTGGGAGCATCTGCTGTACCATGGCAATGGGACTTCCAAGTCCCAGTGGGGTATGTTATATTTATTGACTTTTATGCACATATTGCCTTGATCACTTAATCTTTTGACAATATCGTGTTTGAGAAACGTGGGGGGGGGGGGGGGGGCTCTGTCAGGTAGGCTGTATGGGGCCCCGTGATTTCTAATCTTGGCCGTGCTTACATGGGAAAGGGGAAGCAGAACATTGATTAGCTATTTTTTTCACTCTGCTCTCTCCTCCTATCACTATGTCCCTTACACTGCAGCTCAACTGGTCGCCAACTTGCAATGCTTGTCAATCACGCAGTCTGAGCTTTTCTGCCCATTAACTGGAGGAAACTGGTATCAAGCGAGAAAAAAAAAAAATATATATACAGTATATTTAATACAGAGCTGCATAAATTAGCATCTTATAATATTTGCCTAGCGTTCAGCTTCAAACCCTTGCAAATTCATAAGCTCCCTTATCTGCATAAAGTACAGCAGTGCTCTGCAGTCTTCCCCCAAAGGTCGCCATCTCTTTTTAGCCTGAGCAGGATATAAATTGACTCTTTATAGTCTGAACTTCCCTTTGGAGAAGAGGATCTCCCAGCATGCAGGGGGTTAAGTTTTGATTCGGCATCTGCTGCTGAATTATTTATTTCCGCGTGTCATAAAGAATTAGAAAATTAGTCAGTTTTACGGGCAGCTGGAGTGTGGCGTCTATTTTTTATTTATCGCAAAACAACGTGAGATCCATTCCTCTTTAATACCGATCCATAAATAAGGCCGGGGGTAATTGCTGCTGGAGTAGTTAAGGCTTAGTTCACGATATTATATTCATTATGTAGCCGCCGTTTATCCGTTTGATATCTGAGCTGACTCCAAAGAGATGAAATAATTCAGTAAGTTGAGGTTATTGCGTTTTGTAACCCAGGAAAGGAGGGGGGGGGGGAGGGTTGGTAGCAATATATGGCTCTCCATAACATCTCATAAAGAGAGCAAATCCAGGTGTCAATATTTCCCATAGAGCACCCCCCCTCCTTCCTTAAGCAAAGTAGAAATATATTATTCCCTCTGCTTCTCCCTTCAAGTAGATTGCCCCAGGAGGTGGACAAATAATCGCTAAATCCAACCCTGAATAAGCTGTTTCTTAATCATGACCATCAGTGTGACTTCTGAGATACAAGCAGATTTAATATGGAGGATGGATGGCCAAAGGTTCGGCAAGTAAAGATATGCCAAGGCATCATCTTATGAGGAGTTATGATACTAAAGATTTTATTTAATAAAAGACTGCAATGCATTATATTGGTTTTAATAGATCACCATTTGTAAGTGTTGACATTTCAGGTCCAAGGAAAGCTTCCACATTGCTTGCACTTATTCCAGCTAGCACATTGCACAATATCAAAACCTACTAGCCTTAAAAAGATCTGTGGTCAGGAAATAAAGCTTCAAACATTTACATTTCTCTAAAAAAAAGCTTTAACATCAGCCCCAACTAACCTATGTAGCTGCAGGCATTATGGAGTAATTTATCCTCAAAGTTTATAGCAAAAGCATTTTCACTTTTGTGTACAGAAAATCAGCTTGTTTACTCCTCCATCTCAGCACTGAGTTGGCAGCCTGCTGATTTTCTAATCTCCTAATGTAGTCATTCTCAACCAGGGTTCAGTGGAATCCTAGGGTACCTCCAGCCCTCACTAACCACTCTAACTGCAGGCATTATGGAGCAATTCATCCTCAAAATTTACAGCAAAACCCTTTTTCACTTTTGTTTCCAGAAAAATCAGTGAAAGTGGAAGTCCATGGAAGATCTAAAATCCCTGCATCTATACCCACCACGGATCTAACACTAACCTCTCTATCCCTGTAAAGAAAAAACGAGTATACATACCTTTTTGGAAGCCGATCTGACCCGCTCCGACCGGATCCCACGCCGAGCTGTCAGCCGGGGCTTCTCAGTGTAGGTGGGTGCAGAGGAGACGGAGGACAACCGAAGGCCCATAGTAACTATATGGGTGACGTTCCCATTAATTTCACAGCCGTTGTCGTCCGTGTGCTCTGCGGAGCTTCTGGCGCTGGAGATCGGGTCGGAGCGGGTCAGATCGGCTTCCAAAAAGGTATGTATGCTCATTTTTTCTTTTTTTTTTTTTTTTAACCGGGAAAAAGAGAGAGGTTAGTGTTAGCTCCCTGGTGTCTACAGATGCAGAAATTTTAAGTATTTGACATCCATAGTGATGCCACATTTCTACCTTTATGTTGGTCTATTTCATGGTTTATACCTATTCTCTCGTTTATCTCTCATTCCTCCTCAGATTTCCCTTTAGTGGTCTGAAGTATTATGCTGTGTAAATAAATATATTAATAAAAGAAAATTCAGGGCCAATGGCTCCCGCAGCTATCAATCTGCCCTGGGAGGAGGGAGAGAGCCGCTGCTATGGGCACAGGGTTGCATGGAGATTGGGATCAGGTAAGTATAAGGGGGGCTGGGTAGGGATCCTGACCACAGAAGGTTTTTTTTTTTTTTACTTTAATGCAGAGAATTCTGCCTTAAGAACCACTTTAAAGATAATTGCTGGACTTCTGCATTAATGAATACTCGGTATACACCTGTCCGCATTGCAGAAGGATAATACAGCTGCACCAGATAATAAAGTGCCACAGCAGCTTCAATCCAGGTTACAGGTATTAATAGGACTGTAAGTTAAAGTGGTTGTAAACCCTAATGCCGCGTACACACGGTCTGACTTTTCGGCTACAAAAGTCCGACAGCCCGTCCGACAGACTTTCGACGGACTTTTGGCAGACTTTTGGCGGACTTGCGGCAGACTTTCTAATGAACGGACTTGCCTACATACGATCACACAAAAGTCAGACGGATTCGTACGTGATGACGTACACCGGACTAAAATTAAGAAGTTGATAGCCAGTAGCCAATAGCTGCCCTAGCGTGGGTTTTTGTCCGTCAGACTAGCACACAGACGAGAGGATTTCTGGGTCTGGCGGAGTTACGACGTAAAGATTTGAAGCACGTTTCAAATCTAAAGTCTGTCAGATTTGCCGCAGGAAAAGTCCGCTGAAAGTCCGGGGAAGCCCACACACGATCGGATTGTCAGCCGTATTTTGTCTGTCGCGTCCGTCGGACTTTTGTAGACGAAAAGTCTGACCGTGTGTACGTGGCATAAGAGCCCATTCACACAGGGGCAACACGACTTCCAGCGCGACTTTGGGAGGCAACTTGGACACGACTTGAGTATGAATCACAGCGCGACTTGGGGCAACTTACAACACAACTTGAAGTCGCCTCCAGGACAGGAAACTTTACAAGTGGCCAATCAGAGCTTATCAGCTGTGTGTGAGAAGGAGGGGGCTGGCTGTTTAGTGGAGGAAATTACTTTCTGTTTCCTTTCTGCTTCCTGTAAAGTTGCCTCAGTATGAACAGTGATCAGACATGGAGGCAACTTCCATTGAAATCAATGGGTACAAGTCGCCTTCTAGTGGGATTGAAGTAGTACGGGTACCTTTTCTGAAGTCGGAGCGACTGCAATAGTGTGCAGTAAGACGGATCCATTCACTTACATTGATTTTTTCTTGAGGCAACTAGGGGCGACTTGGGGCGACTTGAAGTCGGATCCAAAGTTGCCCCTGTGTGAATGGGCTCTTACACATACCCAGTGAAGTCACTGGCCTCTGGATAATACACAGAGATGAAACAAAACTTGTTGTACCCGTTTCTCTGCAGCTCACCTATCTCTACAGCCTTCTAAATCGCACGGATTGAAGACTATTTCTGAGCTCCCAGAAGGCAGGGTGCGGAGATCTGATGTCACACACCACGCAGCATAGAGCAGGGAGCTGAGTGTAATCTTAGACCTGAGTGCAGTGTTGCCAACCTTCAGTATTTTTACTGGCAGCCAGTAAAAAAAGCAGGCAATTTTCTCCTGCCAGTAAATGCCGGTAAAAGTAAAAGGTTGCCAGTAAAAAATATGGCTGTGATGCTCAGCTTGGTCCGGAGCCAGCTGAGACCATCTGAGTGCCCGCTAGAGTGATTGGGTGGCTCTGGCGGAGGCGGTGCCTGAGCATATCGTGTGATGTCATAGTGCAATGGAGCTATGGAGCTAAGCAGAGTGGCCTGAGCCTCGTTGCGGGTCTGCAGTATGGGAGCAAGACAGGCTGGGACCGGGACCGTCAGTGCTGTTCAGATTGGAGTGGACTGGAGGGAGTGCTTGGTTTGGAGTGAGACTGTCACTGTGACTCCGGAGGGGACGTGTCAGTGAGATCTCATCATCATCTGTGCTGCTGCACATCGCTGTCGGTGTCACTGTGAGAGTCAATTTTATGTGCGCCGCCCATTCTAATTTCCTGCCCTCCTGAGTCCTGTTTCTGAGCTACTTACTTACTATATTGAAAATGAAATAAGAAATATGTTTTTTGCCTTATTATCTACCTTACATCACATTGCTAATTGCATATTATATTTGTTTGTAGCCCAAATACTGTAATTTGCACCTAAAACTGTAATTTTGTAACTTTTGGAAATTCCGGTAAAAACTTGGCTGTGCCAGTAAATTTTGGGTGCAGTGTCAGTAAATTTCAATCTGGTAGGTTGGCAACACTGCCTGAGTGGAGGGAAAGGACATGCATCACTCTACACAGTCTCATAGGAAAACATGCACAACTGAGACTGTCAGTCATCTGCTATGTGCTGGGGGGGGGGGGGGCAGGCTGTTGTTGGCAAAGACCAGGGGTCTCCAAGCTTTCTAAAGAAAGGGCCAGTTTACTGTCCTTCAGACTGTAGGGGGGCTGAACTGTGTCCAGTGGGAGTAAACAATGCCCGATCTTTGGTAACAGGGGGAGAAATAGTTGGTGTCAGTGGGCGGAATAGTGCCCCATTTTTTTTTGTCCATGGAAGGATTTATGCCCCATAGTTGGTGTTAGTGTTAGGAATCATGCCCCATTGTTGGTCTCAGTGGTAGGAATCATGCCCCATATTTGGTGTCAGTGGTAGGAATCATGCCCCATAGTTGGTGTCAATGGTGGGAATAATGCCCCATAGTTAGTGTCAATGTTAGGAATCATGCCCCATAGTTGGTGTCAATGGTAGGAATCATGCCCCATAATTGGTGTCAGTGGTAGGAATTATGCCCCATAGTTGGGGTCAGTGGTAGGAATCATGCCTCATATTTGGTGTCAGTGGTAGGAATCATGCCCCATAGTTGGTGTCAGTGGTAGGAATCATGCCCCATAGTTGGTGTCAGTGGTAGGAATCATGCCCCATAATTGGTGTCAGTGGTAGGAATCATGCCCCATAGTTGGTGTCAGTGGTAGGAATCATGCCCCATAGTTGGTGTCAGTGGTAGGAATCATGCCCCATAATTGGTGTCAGTGGTAGGAATCATGCCCCATAGTTGGTGTCAGTGGTAGGAATCATGCCCCATAGTTGGTGTCAGTGGTAGGAATCATGCCCCATAATTGGTGTCAGTGGTAGGAATCATGCCCCATAGTTGGTGTCAGTGGTAGGAATCATGCCCCATAGTTGGTGTCAGTGGTAGGAATCATGCCCCATAGGTGGTGTCAGTGGTAGGAATCATGCCCCATAGTTGGTGTCAGTGGTAGGAATCATGCCCCATAATTGGTGTCAGTGGTAGGAATCATGCCCCATAGTTGGTGTCAGTGGTAGGAATCATGCCCCATAGTTGGTGTCAGTGGTAGGAATCATGCCCCATAATTGGTGTCAGTGGTAGGAATTATGCCCTTTTGTTGGTGTCAGTGGTAGGAATCATGCCCCATAATTGGTGTCAGTGGTAGGAATCATGCCCCATAGTTGGTGTCAGTGGCAGGAATAATGCCTCAAGGGCCAGATACAGTAAAGGCAAGCAAAGGGCCCACGGTTTGGAGACCACTGGCATAGACTGTCAGAAGTGTTTCATGCAGAGACAGCAGACAGAAATCACACTCGGTGCTTTGGATGGAGATAAGTACACACTATAGAAGGATATTCTTTGGTCATTTTTCATCTCAGAAGTCTAAAATCGCTTTAAACTTCAAGCTCCTAAAATAGTCTAAAACCATCATTGTAGGTAAAATAAAGTTCCTCCCTATTTACAAATGCGTCAGTCAAGCATAATGAAGAATTGGGGACATGGATCCTGCTGGGCTTTTGAGGGGAAAAAAAAAAAAGAAGGACTTCCAGATAACATTTGGGATTGCATTTGTTGCAAAACACAAGCCAAACTTCAACCAGATGAGCAATCTGAATATTCATGGCATCTGCAAGCTGGGGTCCGCTCATCTACACCACGAGGATAAATTCCATCAACTCTGCACAAGCACGGAATCTATTACATCTGCCAGCGCGTTTCACCCAGCAAAGGTCATTTCATGGATGATTTAGCTATCCAGCCGGCTCGGTGCGGGATAGGTGACCTCTCTGTAACCCTCTCACTGCTGATGAGAATAACGATACAAATACTGACATGTTTCACACTTGTCTGCACAGCCAAAAAAAAAAGAAAAGGAAAATTATGCTGTAAATATTTTCTGTGTATTAATACAAACTATAGCAGATTGTTTTCACAATATACGGCAATATTCCATAAATGAGTCAATCAGATCTTTAGGACCAAAGAACTGACCCTCTGGATCCAAAGCTGGAACCTAGAATAGGGGTCTCCATACTTTTCAGAATGAGGGGCACATCATATATTTTACAAATATTCTTGGGATGAAAAAAATTTTTTTTTTTAATATCAGGGTTTCCATCAGAGTCCCACTTCTATCAGAATCCCCCTTACATCAAAGTCCCCCTGTACATCCGGTTCCCCATCAGAGTCCCCCTTACAGTATATGAAGCTCCCCATCAGAATCTCCCTTACATCAGAGCCCCTTTATATCAGGTTCCCCATTAAAGTCCCCCTCACATCAATAATCCCCCCTTACAACAGGGTCCCCATCAGAATCCACCTGAGTTCAGGATCCCTATTAGAGGCCGACTTACATCAGAGCCCCTTTACATCAAAGTCCCCCTGTATGTCAGGTTCCCCATGAGAGTCCCCCTTATATCATAATCCCCGCTTAAAACAGGGTCCCCATCAGAATCCCCATTACATCAGGGTCTCCATCAGAATCCACCTGAGTACCAGGATCCCTATTAGAGTCACCCTTACATGAGAATTCCCCTTTGCATCAAAGTCCCCCTGTATGTCAGGCTCCCCATCAGAGTCGCCCTTATGTCATGGTCCCCAAGAGACTCCCCCTTACATCATAAACCCCATTCACATCAGGGTCCCCATTAGAGTCCCGCATTACATCAGGGTCCCCATCAGAGTCCCCCATTACATCAGGGTCCCCATCAGAGTCCCCCATTACATCAGGGTCCCCTTCAGAATCCCCCCTTAATTCAGGATCCCTATTAGATTCACCCTTACATGAGAATTCCCTTTACATCAGAGCCCCTTTACATGAAAGTCCACCTGTATGTCAGGTTCCCCATGAGAGTCCTTCTTATAACAGGGTCCCCATCAGAGTCCCCCTTAAATCATAATCCCCACTTACAACAGGTTCCCCATCAAAATCCCCCTTACAGTAGATCAAGCTCCCCATCAGAATCTCCCTTACATCAGAGCCCCTTTACATCAGGTTCCCCATCAAAGTCCTCCTTACATCAGTAACCCCTCCTTACAACAGGGTCCCCATCAGAACCCCCATTACATTAGGGTCCCCATCAGAATCCCCCATTACATCAGGGTCCCCATTAGAGTCTCCCATTACATCAGGGTCCCCATCAGAACCCCTCTTAGTTCAGGAATCGGATCCCTATTAGTCACCCTTACATGAGAATTCCCCTAACATCAGAACCCCTTTAAATCAAAGTCCCCCTGTATGTCAGGTTTCCCATCAGAGTCCCCCTTATATCATAATCTCCACTTACATCAGGGTCCCCATCAGAATCCCCATTACATCAGGGTCCCCATCAGAATCCCCCTTAGATCAGGATCCCTTTTAGATTCACCCTTACATCAGAGCCCCTTTACATCAAAGTCCACCTGTACGTCAGGTTCCCCATCAGAGTCCCCCTTACATCAATGACCGCATCCAAATCCCCCATTACATCAGGGTCCCCATCAGAATCCCCCAAAGTTCAGGGTACCTATTAGAGTCATCCTTACATCAGAGCCCTTAAACATCAGAGTCCCCCTGTATGTTCGGTTTCCCATTAGTGGTCCCCCTCATACAGGTCACAGGTGACAGTATTTTTCAGGTCAGGGTCGGCAATTCAATAGGAAACAAACTTCGTTCTTCATTTGTCTTGCATTGTAAACTTCAACTTTAAATAGTCCTAATCACCAATGTCACCGGGAATGAAAGTGAAGGTGAATCCAACATATTTTGTAGCCAAATCATTTGGTGGAGGGGGGCTATGGTGTGGGGTTGTTTTTCAGGGGTTGGGTTTGGCCCCTTAGTTCCAGTGAAGGGAACTCTTAAGGCGTCAGCATACCAAGACATTTTCGACAATTTCATGCTCCCAACTTTGTGGGAACAGTTTGGGGATGGCCCCTTCCTGTTCCAACATGACTGCTGACCAGTGCACAAAGCAAGGTCCATAAAGACATGGATGAGTGAGCTTGGGGTGGAGGAACTTGACTGGCCTGCACAGAGTCCTGACCTTAACCCCATAGAACACCTTTGGGATGAATTAGAGCGGAGACTGCGAGCCAGGCCTTCTCGTCCAACATCAGTGCCTGACCTCACAAATGTGCTTCTGGAAGAATGGTCAAACATTCCCATAGACACACTCCTAAACCTTGTGGACGGCCTTCCCAGAAGAGTTGAAGCTGTTATAGCTGCAAAGGGTGGGCCAACTCAATATTGAACCCTACGGACTAAGACTGGGATGCCATTAAACTTCATGTGCGTGTAAAGGCAGGCGTCCCAATACTTTTGGCAATATTGTGTACTTTACACCAGGGCTCTCCAAACTTTCTAAACAAAAGAGCCAGTTTACTGTCCTTCAGACTTTAGGGGGGCCGGACTGTGGCTATTGGGAGTAGAAATTGTCATTTTATCTGTGGAAGAAAACAATGCATCTTTGGTATTAGTTTGAGTAATAGTGCCCCATCGTTGGCGTCAGTTGTAGGAATATTGCCACATTGTTGGTGTCAATGGAAGGAATAGTGCCCCATCATTGGCGTCAGTAGTAGTAATGTTTCCCCATTGTTGGTCTCAATGGGAGGAATGTTGCCCCATTGTTGGTGTCAATGGGAGGAATAGTGCCCCATCATTGGTGTCAGTAGTAGGAATGTTGCCCCAATATTGGTGTCAACGGGAGAAATAGTGCCCCATCATTGGCATCAGTAGGAGGAATGTTGCCCCATTGTTGGTGTCAATGGAAGGAATAGTGCCCCATCATTGGCGTCAGTAGTAGTAATGTTTCCCCATTGTTGGTCTCAATGGGAGGAATGTTGCCCCATTGTTGGTGTCAATGGGAGGAATAGTGCCCCATCATTGGCGTCAGCAGTAGTAATGTTTCCCCATTGTTGGTCTCAATGGGAGGAATGTTGCCCCATTGTTGGTGTCAATGGGAGGAATAGTGCCCCATCATTGGTGTCAGTAGTAGGAATGTTGCCCCAATATTGGTGTCAACGGGAGAAATAGTGCCCCATCATTGGCATCAGTAGGAGGAATGTTGCCCCATTGTTGGTGTCAATGGGAAATAGCGTCTTCTATCAGTGTAAGGAAAAGCGCCCCAAGGGCCAGATAAAGGCAAGCAAAGGGCAGCATTCGGCCCCTGGGCCTCAGTTTGGAGACCAATGCTTGACACAGACTCAATCTGTGAAAACAGCCTCTAATAATTTGAAACACCCACCAGGCTAAATTAGCTAAAGACCATAGAGTGTTTTTGCCCAATGTGCCCATGTACATTCTTTTTGGGGCAAAACATTTTTATTAGGCTATTTCCTGAGCTGGGCAAATGTTTTTCATTCATAAACTAAAAATACTCCACTTGACCAGTAGATGGAGCCGAGTCTCATAAGAACATGTAAGTATTCTTAGCTCCATCTAATGGCCAAATAAGGTACTTTCCACTTTAAATCCTTCAATTTTTTGTTAGCAGAATTCTTTTTTTCTTCTGATTCATGCCAAAAGAGAGGAACTATTTAATTGACGACAAAAAAAAAAAATGGTAATGTTAACATGCGTCCTGTGGATCCATGTGCGGTGTGATTTTAATGAATGGTCTACTTAAAAGGTGTACAAAGCTGAGAGGTCAGGAGGCAATGACTGCAGGCGGTAAACAAACGCATTAAACGTTTGTAATAAATGCCATTTAACAAGACCCGTTTCTCTGCGAGTAAAACTGGAGCTGGCTCTCAGTGATATCTGTGATTGGTGACTTTCTTTTCTCATACACGGAGGTTAGCCTTTCATCTTGTATGTGTTACTGTCTGCGGTGCACAGTAAGGCAAATACCAAAGGACCGCACACGCTCAGTGGAGGTGTTTTCCTGCCGTGCTTTTGTAGCGCTATATATTTTTACTTTATCAGAACAGAGAAAAAAAACGAATGGAGGACGGGAAGAAAATGATGTAGGGAAGGTGATGGTGCACCTCCAACAGTTCTTTAGCCCCTAAGATGGAAGTGCTGTAAAGAAATTTGCGGATAGTGGCGCTGACCCAAATCTTCTTCAATAGAGTATCATCAGCACTTCAGATGCTCCAACCAAAGCTATTTCTTGCAACTTGGTTATTAGGCAACAGGATGTGGTGCCTTTCCTCCTGGCGGTGCCTAACTATTGTGTCTTTGTTCCTGTAGCTAACCTTTTGGAGTGTTTGCATCTGGATCCTTCAGGTGACACCTTTATCTCCACAAGACTCGACTACGCAAACTCCCTCTACACCGGACTACCTAAATATCAGATTGCACGCCTACAACTCATCCAAAACACCGCAGCAAGACTGATAACAGGAAAAAAAAACCCCGGGAATCCATTTCCCCATCCCTGAGGAGCCTACATTGGCTAACCATAAAGGATCGGATCACATTCAAGACCCTCTGCCTCACCCACAAATGCCTACATGGAAACGCCGCCTCAATACCTATGCGAGCAAATAAAACGCTACGTACCTAATCGCAGTCTTCGATCAACCCACCAAAACCTCCTCCACGTTCCCAAATCCCGCTACAAATCGAAGGGAGAACGAAGATTCGCAGTCCGAGGGCCACGGCTATGGATCACTCTACCGGCCAACATCCGTATGGAAGAAAACCATCAGGCCTTCAGGAAGAAACTCAAGACCTACCTCTTCTAACAAGCTGGACCCACAGGATGGACCAAGCGCCTGGAGGTGATTGAGTTTGCATTTGCAGCGCTATACAAGTCATTCATTCATTCATTCACAAGGAAAAATGACTTCTGGTTGTGTCTCCCCCCATCTGTACTTCCCCGACATGTGATATCACCTTCCTCCATTTACATCCTTTTGTGAATTAGTACAATTACACAGCTCCTGGTCGCTGCCTGCCCAGACCTCTGCTACATTCCCGTATACCTCTACTGCCTGTTGCCTGTCTTGATCTCTGCTATATTCTTCGATACCTTCACTTGACTGCTGAGGCGCAATGGGCTTAGGTCCCAATTGACGTAACACCAAGGGATCAAATCCCCCACCACCAGTGGCGTTGCTAGGGGGTGGCTTTTGGGGCTATAGCCCCAAATCTGGGCCCCATAGCCCCGAGTCTCTGCAGGGGTCCCCAAGGGGAGGGGAGGCTCTCTGGGGACCCTGATATAAGTTGGAGGCTCTCTGGGGACCCTGATGCAGGGGGGGGGGAGGCTCTCCGGGGACCCTGATTTAAGGGGGAGGCTCTCCGGGGACCCTGATTTAAGGGGGAGGCTCTCTGGGGACCCTGATTTAAGGGGAGGCTCTCTGGGGACCCTGGTTTAAGGGGGAGGCTCTCTGGAGACCCAGATTTAAAGGGGAGGCTCTATGGGGACCCTAATGTAAGAGGGGCACTCTGGGAACCCTGATGTAAGTGGGGGGCTCTCTGGGGACCCTGATGTTAGGGGGGCTCTCTGGGGATATATACACACACACACACACACACATATATTATATAAATGTGTATGCCCGCCCAAGCGTATGACTTTCTTTACTACGATACTATGGGCTCTAGCCCCAGATCTTTTGTAGACCTAGCAACGCCCCTGCCCACCACCCTTGCCCTTTACCCCATTAAATAAGACACTTACAATCATTAGGTTGGAAAGGTCAAGGCCACAGCTTTATTAGATTCCAGCACATAACATGTGAACATATTAACCAGTGCCAGTCACAGTCATACTGTGAGCACCTAACCAAAAGAGGGAAGTGGGGCCTGTCCTTACCATAAGTGCTGGACAGACAGCCTACTTCCAATTTTCCATCAAGGGCATAGCCCATTACAGCAACTTTAACTGCTGGCAAGGTCCAGAAAACCGCAGCAAGCTGTGACATTACTACCATAACTTAGGAAATAAGGGGGGGGGGGGTTGGGCAACTCTTCCAACAAATCTTCCGAAAGACCCAGAATTCCCTGGGGCACACGATTTCCTGAGCTCAGGCCCATCCCATCCCACATGTCCAAACCAGTCGTTCCCCTTGTTATGCACCTAGCCATGCCCCCATCAGTCAAGGCTCTCTTTCCCTAGGGAGGGGCTCAAGAGGCCTTCAGTCTGCTGCTCACCCTGACATTAACATGTGCTATATTCTCAGATGCCTCCGTTGTCTGCTGCCTGCCCTGACCCCTACTACGTCTGTAGATACCTCTTCTGTCTACTGCCCACCCTGACCTCTATTACATTCTCAGGTAACTCCACTGTTTGCTGCCCACACTGACATCTAGTACATTTGCAGATAGCTCTACTGTCTGCTGCCCGCCCTCACCTCTGCTATATTCTTGGACTCTACTGTCTGCTGCCCACCCTGACCTCTGCTATGTTCTCAGATACCTCTCCTATCCCCTGCATGCCCTAATTTCTGCTATGTTCTCGGGATACCTCTACAGCTGCTGGCCCAGACCTCTGCTACGGTCTCGTATACCACTACTGTCTTTGGCTCTCCCTGACCTCTGCTACATTCTTGGATTCCTCTAATGTCTGCTGCCCACTCTGACCTCTGCTACATTCTTAGATACCTCAACTGTCTGCTGTATATCCTGACTTCTGCTGTGTTCTCTGGATACCTCTACTCTTTACTGTGCTTCCTGACCACTGGTACATTTGCAGATACCTCTAATGTCTTCTGCCTGCCCAGACCTCTGCTATGCTCTCAAAAACCTCTAGTGTCTGATGCTTGCTGTGACCTCTGCTTCATTCTTGGATTCTTCTACTGTCTGCTGCCCACCCTGACCACTGCTACGTTCTCGCATACCTCTACTATCCACTACATGCCCTGACCTCTGCTAGATTCTCAGAATACCTCTATTTTCTGCTGCCTGCCCAGGCCTCTTCTAGGTTCTCGAAAACCTCTACTATCTGATGCATGCCCTGACCTCTGCTTCATTCTTGTATCCTTCTACCGTCTGCTGCCCACCCTCACCACTGCTACATTCTTGGATATCTCTGCTATCCACTGCATGCCCTGACCCCTGCTAGATTCTCAGAATACCTCTACTATTTGCTGCCTGCCCACACCTCTGCTACATTATCATAAACCTCTACTGTCTGATGCCCGCCCTGACCTCAGCTTCATTCTTGGACTTTTCTACTGTCTGATGCCCACCCTGACCACTACTACGTTCTCGGATACCTCTCCTATCCACTGCATGCTCTAACCTCTGCTAGATTCTCAGCATACAAATACTGTCTGCTGCCTGCCCAGATCTCTGCTACCTTCTTGTATATCTCTACTGTTTGCTGCTCTCTCTGACCTCTGCAATATTCTTGAATTCTTCTACCGTCTGTTGCCCACTCTGGCCTTTGCTAAATTCCTAGATACCTTTACTGTCAGCTGCCTGCCCTGACCTCTGCTGCATTCTCTGGCTACCTCTACTCTTCACTGCCCTCCCTGACCTCTGCTACATGTCACTCAAAAGAAAAGCATTAATTAATCAAAAAGTAAAGTATAATTTGTGAAAACCCACGTATGCGTTTTTTTATTGTCCACGGAAAATGGGCACCAGGGGTGAAAATTGGGAATGATTCTGGAATCCAGAAGTCTCCCATTCACTGACAACATGGTTCTCTCATGGTTGAAGAATGAGAATGTCACTTGCCACGCTGCCTGCCACCAGATGAGGATGTCACTTGCCACACTGCCTGCTACCAGATGAGGCTGTCACTTGCCACACTGCCTGCCACCAGATGAGGATGTCACTTGCCACACTGCCTGCTACCAGATGAGGCTGTCACTTGCCACACTGCCTGCCACCAGATGAGGATGTCACTTGCCACACTGCCTGCTACCAGATGAGGTTGTCACTTGCCACACTGCCTGCTACCAGATGAGGATGTCACTTGCCACACTGCCTGCTACCAGATGAGGATGTCACTTGCCACACTGCCTGCCACCAGATGAGGTTGTCACTTGCCACACTGCCTGCTACCAGATGAGGTTGTCACTTGCCACGCTGCCTGCTACCAGATGAGGATGTCACTTGCCACACTGCCTGCCACCAGATGAGGCTGTCACTTGCCACACTGCCTGCCACCAGATGAGGCTGTCACTTGCCACACTGCCTGCCACCAGATGAGGATGTCACTTGCCACACTGCCTGCCACCAGATGAGGCTGTCACTTGCCACACTGCCTGCCACCAGATGAGGATGTCACTTGCCACACTGCCTGCCACCAGATGAGGCTGTCACTTGCCACACTGCCTGCCACCAGATGAGGATGTCACTTGCCACGCTGCCTGCTACCAGATGAGGATGTCACTTGCCACACTGCCTGCCACCATATGGGGGGTCACTTGCTACACTGCCTGCCACCAGATGGGGATGCCACTTCCCACACTGCCTGCCATCAGATGAGGATGTCACTTGCCACACTGCCTGCCACCAGATGAGAATGTCACTTGCCACACTGCCTGCTAGCAGAACAGGGATTGCCACAGTTACCTGGCTGCCACCCAAAAAATTGCAGTTTGTCAAAAAATTAACATTAACATGTAAAATCAAGCTTCCTCCAGCATTGGCTGAACCATGACAAATTTTCAGGCTGATTATTTGAATCTCCTGCCCTAAGCTCTGGAAGCTTCTTCCAGAGGCAGGGCATAGCAATCAAACTCCCAGCCTGTTAAACCCCGAACAGACCAGTGTGACAGACCCAACTGGGACAGGGTCTCTTGGAGGGCACGGCAGGCTAACCTCTTGCCTACTGACTATGGGCCCTGGCGTTTTTTTGGGAGGGGGGGCTCTATTCTTTAGGAGGGGTGTGCCTGGGGGACCTTTTTAAGTAATTTAGTTCGGATTCAAGTCCATATCTCCCCAAAACACACAGACTCTGGGAACTGGAGGACCCAGATACATATTTAGTGCCTCTAGGCCCAAACCAGCATTGTCTACCTTAAACCCCCTCCTAGAGTATGTGTTAATATAATCAGCTTAAAACAACCTGTTGCTGGGTTCTCCTTCTATAGTCTGCTTATGAAGGTGTTATGTGTTTATTGTTGAGTATGTCTCTCCGGTTGTGTGACCCCCTTGGTGTGCATTCCTATTGTTAGTTGAGTTCATTGAGTCATTCCTTTGGTTTTACCTCAACATCTGGTCTGTGTACGATGCTTGGGGTAAAAGAGCTGGTATTAGCCCTCGGTCTGCTGGAAGGGTTTGGAGAGCAGGAGGCACTGTTTGGCGGAAAGACCCAATCGGGGTGCCAAGGGTGCTACATACGCTTAACTTTTTCCTTTTCTTGGTTTTATAGCCCACTTTTACCACTGAACTCGCTCCAGTTCCCTTCCAAATATTCCAGCCATTTAGGAGAGCACCACCACTGAAGCCAAGCACAAAGGCCTTCATATCCAGTGCTGCATAACCTAAGGTGTTCCTGGCATGTTTCATGCTGAGGGCCGAGTACTGCTAAGCACAGTGCTCTTTTCTTAGGCTCCCCAAGGCTCTGCACCCTGCAGATATCTCTCACGTTGTAGGACTTAACAATACATTCTTTGTAAATTGATCAAACGCAATTTTAAGCAAGTGAAAGTCCAAATGCTAATTTGTTGGAAGAGTGCCAGCCAACTCATACGTTTAATATTTATTTATTGTGGTGTTTTCCCCAGTTTGCTGCCAATTGTGCATTTAATTTGCACATTTTAATTCTGAATATGGGAAGATATAAAAATAACAAAGTTACTCTGCTAAAAGTCACAAATTGCATTTTTTTTGTTGGATGGTACATTTTTATTCAAAGAGTTTTATTCTAATATTTGCATCCTACATAAAATTTAACTCAGTGGTTACTTAAATATAAATTATTTACATCCCCCAATTGATTTGCACATGTTAAGTCGCTATTTATTTATTTTTTTGGATGGTAAATTTTCATCAACGCAGTTTTATTTAAAGATATGATTTTCAGAATAACAGAATCAGTGCACTGTAGTGGCACTAAAGGCACTGTAGGGGCACTGTGATGGCACTGTAGGAACTGTGATGGCACTGTAGTGGCACTGATGGCACTGTAGGGGCACTGTGATGGCTCTGTAGGAACTGTGATGGCACTGTGGGAACTGTGATGGCACTGTAGTGGCACTGATGGCACTGTAGCGGCACTGTGATGGCACGGCACTGTAGGAACTGTGATGGCACTGTAGTGTCACTGATGGCACTGTAGGGGCACTGTGATGGCACTGTAGGAACTGTGATGGCACTGTGGGAACTGTGATGGCACTGTAGTGGCACTGATGGCACTGTAGGGGCACTGTGATGGCACTGTAGGGGCACTGTGATGGCACTGTAGTGGCACTGTGATGGCACTGTAGGAACTGTGATGGCACTGTAGTGGCTCTGATGGCACTGTAGGGGCACTGTGATGGCACTGTGGGAACTGTGATGGCACTGTAGTGGCACTGATGGCACTGTAGGGGCACTGTGATGGCACTGTAGGGGCACTGTGATGGCACTGTTGGAACTGTGATAGCACTGTTGGAACTGTGATGGCACTGTAGTGGCACTGATGGCACTGTAGGGGCACTGTGGGAACTGTGATGGCACTGTATTGGCACTGATGGCACTGTAGGGGCACTGTGATGGCACTGTGGGAACTGTGATGGCACTGTAGTGGCACTGATGGCACTGTAGGGGCACTGTGATGGCACTGTAGGGGCACTGTGATGGCACTGTTGGAACTGTGATAGCACTGTTGGAACTGTGATGGCACTGTAGTGGCAGTGATGGCACTGTAGGGGCACTGTGGGAACTGTGATGGCACTGTATTGGCACTGATGGCACTGTAGGGGCACTGTGATGGCACTGTTGGAACTGTGATGGCACTGTTGGAACTGTGATGGCACTGTAGTGGCACTGATGGCACTGTAGGGGCACTGTGATGGCACTGTAGTGGCACTGATGGCACTGTAGGGGCACTGTGATGGCACTGTTGGAACTGTGATGGCACTGTAGTGGCACTGATGGCACTGTAGGGGCACTGTGATGGCACTGTAGTGGCACTGATGGCACTTAGGATCATGCCTGCCACACACTGCTGAAATGTTTCTCTCTTCTCTCCTCACACCGATACAGCATGTTAGGAGAGGAGAGAGAAAACGCAGCAGAGTGAGCCGAACTGGGCACGATCCCGGCTTGTTGACAAAGTGATCGCTCTGTCAATGGACAAAGTGATCACGTGGTAAAGAGCCGTTGTGATTGGCCATTTACCCCAATCCGTGATGCGCTGGGTCCAGAGGACCCTGCGATCATGGACACTTCTGGGTGTGCGCCCCAGGTGGTCTGCGAGAAGCGTGAGCACGGGAGTCCGTCATATAACAACCTCCCAGAACTAAGAGGCCGCACTGTAACCATCAATCAGCTTTAGCGCGGCCGGCAAGTGGTTAAAGATAGAATTTACTATCTTCCATTATTTATATCCTACAGAAATTTAGCACAATGGTTACTTTCAAATTAAAATGATTTCCATTCTACAATTGTGCATTTGATTTGCACATTTTAATGCTGAATTTGGGAAGAGTTTAACAAAATAATAGTTGCTCTGCTGAGTCATGAAGTTTCTTTTTTTTTTTTTTTTTTTTATGAATGGTATATTTTCATTCAAAGAGTCTTAATTAAAAGGTGAAATTTCCCACATTCCAATATTTTTATCCTACATAAAATTGAGCACAAAGGTTACGTTAAAATCGAAATAATTTCTATTCACCAATTTTGCATTTGATCTGCACATTTTAATGCTAAATTGGGGAAGATTTTATCAGAATAAAAGAGTTACTCAGTTAAAAGTCATGAAGTGCATCTTTTCGGATGGTACATTTTCGTTTAAGGAGTTTTATGTAAAGGCAGGATTTACTATATTCCAATATTTTTATCCTACATAAAATTTAGCACAATGATTACTTTTACATTAAAAGTACTTTTAAATCAGAAAAAAAATAAAAAATTTATTGTAAGATAATAACCTGTTCCTTAACCACCTCAATACCGGGCACATTCACCCCCTTCCTGCCCAGGCCAATTTTCAGCTTTCAGCGCTCTCACACTTTGAATGACAAAACTGTACCCATATGATTTTTTTTAGCATTTTTTTTACACAAATAGAGCTTTCTTTTGGTGGTATTTAATCGCGACTGAGTTTTTTTATTTTTTTGCTAAAAAAAACCCTAAAAATACCAAATAAAAAAACAAGGTTTTCATAGCTTCTTTCTGAAAATTTTCACTGATGTGCACTGATGAGACTGCACTGGTGGATACTGATGAGGCGACACTGATGGGCACTGATGAGGCGGAACTGATGGGCACTGATGAGGCAGCACTGATGGGCACTAATGGGTGGCACTGATGAGGAGACACTAATGTGCAGCGCTGATAGGCACTGATAGGTGGCACTGATGGGTGGCACTGATATGCTGCACTGATAGGTGGCATTGATGGGCACTGATAGGAGACACCGATGGGCACTGATATGTGATACTGATGGGCACTGATAGGCGGCACTTATGGGCAATGATAGGTGGTACTGATGGGTGGCACTGATGGGCACTGATGAGGCGGAACTGAAGGGCACTGATGAGGCGGAACTGATGGGCACTGATAAGGCGGCACTGATGGGCACTAATAGGTGGCACTGATGAGGAGACACTAATGTGCAGCGCTGATAGGCACTGATAGGTGACAGTGATATGCAGCACTGATAGGCGGCACTGATGGGTGGCACTGATATGCTGCACTGATAGGTGGCATTGATGGGCACTGATAGGAGACACCGATGGGCACTGATATGTGATACTGATGGGCACTGATAGGCGGCACTTATGGGCAATGATAGGTGGTACTGATGGGTGGCACTGATGGGCGGCACTGAAAGGCAGCACTGATTGGCATCACTGATGGGCACAGAGTGGTGTCCCTGATGGGCACAGAAAGAGAGAGGTGAGGGCACTGTGGTGAAGGTGGATGACCGGTCTTGGGTGGTGGCAGAGAGACGGCACTCTGGGCAGCGCTTAGTGGAGGTCTGACGAGGGAGCCGCGCATGCTCCGAAATGCATTACTGCCCACCACTGATGCCATTGGCCTTGTGTGTTCCAGCGTGAATCCGGAAACCAGGCCGCCTCACTGTCTCCTCGCTCCTGAATGTCATTGGAGAATTCTGACAGCTGCTGGACGGTTCTCCCCGCTCTCCACCTCGCAGACAGAGAAAGGACTAGGAACTCACATGAGGACTCTACATTACATGCCTTATTATTACTTCGATCCTGTAATTGTTTTTAACCCCATTGTGCTCTAATCTTCTAATACTGCACTTAGAGGCGCCTTTCTTTCTTCTACAAAAACATATTTGGGGGGCACACCCTACAATGCGTTTAAATTCAAGATGGTGCTGCTATAAGACCTACAAACAGTACAAAATATTTTACAGCGCACACATACAAGAATGACATTTCCTGCAAGGCTAGTTAAAAACACCTGAACATATTCAAAAAATACGGAGGTTTGGTCACACTATATGGTCATATAGTGCTAAGCCCACTTACTGCGACAGAGTACCCTGATTTTCTTTATTCTACAATCACTGATGGGCACAGACTGGTGTCACTGATGGGCACAGACTGGTGTCACTGATGGGCACAGACTGGTGTCACTGATGGGCACAGACTGGTGTCACTGATGGGCACAGACTGGTGTCACTGATAGGCACAGACTGGTGTCACTGATAGGCACAGACTGGTGTCACTGATAGGCACAGACTGGTGTCACTGATGGGCACAGACTGGTGTCACTGATAGGCACAGACTGGTGTCACTGATGGGCACTGTTGGGGCTGCATTGTAATCAGGGCACTGATTACCTCTACATGTCTCCCCTGTGAGGAGATGCCTCTGATCGGCTCTCCTCTCCTCTAGACATGTGCGGTTACTTTCGTTCCAAATGAATATTCTGACAAATTTTTTTGTCATTCGGAGATATCTGAACACCTGAATTACAATATAAACAAATTTTACCGAATGCTCCAAATAACGTAAAAAAAAATGTGTCCCAATTTCGGAAATTCGGACTAAAATTCGAATCAAGTTTTACATTGAACTCCAGTCGAATTCTAACTACACATATTGCTGAAATCAAAGACTGTGTGTGATATTAGCCGCATCAGCCCCGGAAGATTTTACCCCCTTCCTGACCAGAGCACTTTTTACAATTTGGCACTGCGTCGCTAACAATTGTGCAGTCGCTGTACCCAAAGGAAATTTGCGTCCCTTTTTTCCCCACAAATAGAGCTTTCTTTTGGTGGTATTTAATCACCTCTATTTTTTGCGATATACAATCTTCTACATATTTTCGGTAAAAAAAAAAATTGCAATAAGCGTATATTTGTTTGTTTTGTTTGTGCAAAAGTTATAGTGTCTGCAAACCATGGGAAAGATGTATGGCATTTTTATTTTTTTAAATTTTTTTTTTACTAGTAATGGCGGTGATCTGAGATTTTTAGTGGTACTGTGACAGATCAGAGACTTTTGACACTTTTTTGGGACCATTGGCATTTATACAGCGATCACTGCTATAAAAAAGGCACTGATTACTGTATAAATGTCACTGGCAGGGAAGGGGTTAACACTAGGGGGTGATCAAGGGGTTAAATGTGTTCCCTCAGTGTGTTTCTAACGGTAGGGGGATAGGACTGAGTAGGAGAGGAGCCATATCGTTTTTCCTGCTTAGTAGGAACAAACGATATGGCTCCTCTCCTCTGACAGTACAGGGATTTGTGGGTTTACACAAACCGCTAGGCCACGGGCACGCCCTCTGGTGGCCAAAAAAGGGTAGGACGTACCCGTACGGGATTTCGCCCATGAGAGCCATTGTGCCGCAGTACATCTGCGTGACACGGTCGACAAGTACCATTAAGAAATATTGCTGTTTTTTTGTTAAGCCAAAGGTGATTTCAAGAGTCATTGTAATCATTTGATGAAGATTTTTCTTTTGTTTGTTTACTTTGCTGCATTCCAATCTAAAACAATATAACATTTTCGACTGATTCAAAAATGTATCGATTTGAACGTTTCGAATCAAAAAAAATCTGTAAATTTGAAGAAAATCCTGAATACGAATTGAATGAATCAACCGTATTGAACCAAACAAAATAACTAGTTTAACGAATGAAAGCAATTTTTTTTTTTTTTCGGAATGCACATGTCTACTCTCCTCACACTCTGTCAGTGAGAGGTGAGGAGAGCCAATAAACTGCATTGATTGTCTACATGATCGGCTGTGATTGGAAACAGCCGATCACATAGCAAAGGGCCGCAGCTTTGCCGAGATCTGGGTCGCGGCGTGTCCCAGGGACATGGCACGCCCGCGATCACCATGCTGCATTCCCCAACGGGTGTGTGATCATGGCTAAACTGGGCGCTATCGTATGATGTCATCCCAGAACAAGAGCCGTCCCGCTCCGCCGTCATTTGTCTATACGGCGGGTGGGAGGAGGTTGAATTTGCCTGTCTGCTTCACCAACTTAAAACATAAGCATTATAATCTCTTATACCCTAACAGATTGTATGTTTTTTTTTTACCTTGTGTATTACCCATGTACACTTACCAGCCACTTTATTAGGTCCCCCTCGCTAGTACCGGGTTGGACCCCCTTTTGTCTTTATTCTTCATGGCATAGATCCAACAAGGTGTCGGAAACGTTCCTCAGAGATTTTGCTCCATAGTGACCTGATAACATCACACTGTTGCAGATTTGTCGGCTGCACATCCATGATGCCAATATCCCATTTCACCACATCCCAAAGGTCCTCTATTGGATGATATGTGGTGAGTGTGGAGGACATTGGAGTACAGGGACCTCATTGTCCAGTGGTGAGATGATTGGAGCTTTGTGACATGGTGCATTATCCTGCTGGAAGGAGCCATCAGAAGATGGAGACACTGCAGTCATAAAGGGATGGACATGGTCCGCAACAATACTCAGGTAGGCCGTGGCCAATAAATGATACTCAATTGGTACTAAGGGGCCCAAAGTGTGCCAAGAAAATACCCCCCACACAATTGCACCCCCACCAGCCTGAACCGTTGATACAAGGCAGGATGGATCCATGCTTTCATGTTGTTTACTCCAAATTCTGACCCCACCATGTGAATGTCGCAGATGAAATCCAGATTCATCAGACCAGGCAACATTTTTCCAATCTTAGTTACATAGTAGGTGAGGTTGAAAAAAGACACAGGTCCACCGAGTCCCTCTAAAGAACCCTCTACGTAGTTTAAGGTTAAACCTCTTTTCTTCTAATTTTAATGAGTGGCCACGAGTCTTGTTAAACTCCCTTCTGCGATAAAGTTTTATCCCTATTGTGGGGTCACCAGTACAGTATTTGTAAATTGAAATCATATCCCCTCTCAAGCGTCTCTTCTCCAGAGAGAATAAGTTCAGAGCTCACAACCTTTCCTCATAACTAAGATCCTCCAGACCCTTTATTAGCTTTGTTGCCCCTCTTTGTACTCGCTCCATTTCCAGTACATCCTTCCTGAGGACTGGTGCCCAGAACTGGACAGCATACTCCAGGTGCGGCCGGACCAGAGTCTTGTAGAGCGGGAGAATTATCGTTTTATCTCTGGAGTTGATCCCCTTTTTAATGCCAATATTCTGTTCGCTCTGTTAACAGCAGCTTGGCATTGCATGCCATTGCTGAGCCTATCATCTACTAGGACCCCCAGGTCCTTTTCCATCCTAGATTTCCCCCCAGAGGTTCTCCCCCCAGTGTATAGATTGCATTCATATCTTCTATTGTCCAATTTTGGTGATCCTGTGTGAATTGTAGCCTATCTGCTTCAAGGTTTGATGTGTTGTGCATTCAGAGATGGTATTCTGCACACCTTGGATGTAACGAGTGGTTGTTTGAGTTACTGTTGCCTCTCTATCGTCTGGAACCAGTCTGCCCATTCTCCTCTGACCTCTGACCTCAACCAGGTATTTTCCATCCACAGAAATGCCGCTCACTGGATATTTTCTCTTTTTTGGACCATTCTCTGTAAACCCGAGACATGGTTGTGAGTGAAAATCCCAGTAGATCAGCAGTTTTTGAAATACTCAGACCAGCCCTTCTGGCACCAACAACCATGTCACATTTTAAGTCACCTAAATCCCCTTTTGTCCCCATTTTGATGCTTGGGTTTGAACTTCAGCAAGTCGTCTTCACCCCTAGATGCCTAAATACATTGAGTTGGGGCGAGGTGATTGGCTGATTAGCAATTTGTGTTACAATTGAACAGGTGTACCCAATAAAGTGGCCGTTGAGTGTATATTCCTATACCAGGGTATAGCTACTGCATGCGTGTTGGGGCCGCACAAGACTGAGAGGAAGTCTGGAGGTCAGATTTAAGAAAGTATAAGTTCTCTTCCATCCTATGGCTCTATTAATACAGTCTCTCACCCTCATAAAACACACGAGCTGTCAGAGGGTTGTGGATATATAAGGAGTGGCTTATGGATTAAAGAATTTAGCAAAAATTACAAGAATTTAGGATATAACATGTATTTTAGTGTACTGTAGCTGATATTAACAGAGAAGTCCACTCAGCATCTCCTGCAGACCCTCCAAGGAGCAACACAACTACAAGACAACTAAACACATCAATTATGAATTCAGCAAACCAAATATTTCTTTGTGATGGTGGAGAGTCGCTGAAACATGCCCCGGGGCCAGGAAATAGGCACAGATGTTTATAGAATGTTTCTGAATACTTTGCTTGCGGCAGATAATACCTGCTGGAGGTTCTCATGGCTCCTCTTCCTCTTATGTCTGACCATTGATCATGGTGTGATAGTTAGTGTTGATGTTTTATTTTTATAATAATGTTTGTTTTGTCCTGGTTGTGGAGTAATTTTTAGAAGCCAAAAACCATTTGTACACTAGATCCACCAAATTGTTTTAGAAAGTACCAATTGGACATGTTAAGAACCACGGATAACATACAGTATGTGAATTAGAAGTACTTGGATTCAGAATCCCCTATGGATCAAGACTACGCTGCAGATCCAAATGGGCAAGGGTAAGGAGTGACTGGAGAGAAGAGGGATAATTCAACCTTATCCCTCTCCAGTCACTCCTTAATTGTGCCCTTGTCCAAGTTTGGCTTTGATCTCTACAGGATTCCAAATCCAAGTGTCAGGACCAGGATCTGAACCTGCAATCTCTGCTGTGTCTGGCAATGTCTCTTTTTGCTGAGCCACCTGGGACGCTGGACAGCTCCCTGGACAATTCCTTGAATGATACTACCTTGAACCTTGCTTCTCTTGAATCTCAAACCCTTAGCCCCTCCCATGAATTTCCTATTTAAGTGATGCCTCTGCACTTCCTGTTTGCCAGATTATTGTGCTCTCTCTAGCCAATATCTTGCTCTTGTCACTCCTGCTGCCATGATCCATATCTGCGCTACCGCTTGTTACCGACCTTTTCGCTTGTTCATCGTCTATACTTCTGTTTGATCCCAAAATGAAGCCACTTGTTACTAACCTTTGGCTTGTTTACTTACTATGCTTCTGCTTGATCCCTACCTGCTATATCTGCCACTGGACCCCAGCTTGATCACCTCCTGGTGGGGCAATTCTGAGGACCGTGATCTGGTACTAACACGCAGCAAAATCCATCATCCACCACCAGGAGCTCTGGTGAATACCGGTTAGTGCTTAGACTCTGCATCTTAGGTGAGCCCGTGTAATCCACCCGGGTGACCTGCATCTGTACTTATCCAGCTGGTCTATGGGTGTCTCTCTACTGCTGTAGCTACTGGCCTTTGACAATGACACCAAGTCTGATGAGTATGTCTAATTCTCATATGTTGTAATCTGGGGTTTTTAAGATGATAAAATACTATGTATTAATTATGATTATTTTTCTGTACATCTACAGATTTGTTGTTTTCCCTATCCTCCTGAGGAAGCTAGTCAGATCCTATGAAACGCGTAGAAAAAATATAAAGATGATAAAATGTGATGCACATATGGGCAATCTGTTACCTTATGAGGTCAGATGTTGTAAAACTTAGATATATGTTATAAAACATTATGCCTAGGGATCTCACTATGCCATAGAACACCTAATGGTTTTATAGCCATATCCAACATAAATGGTTTAAGTCAGGGGTCTCTAAATTTTACAAAGGACCAAATTTGTAGGTGGGGCCAGAAAAACATTGCATTTCTGGGTACCACCAACAGGCCTCCTGCCTAAATTCTCATTAGTGTGGGCCCCGCTCCCTGATGGAACAAAAAAGTAATCAGTTCACCATAACATGCACAAGCACTTTGGCACGACACATCACCTCACCCCCCTGGCTGAGCCGGGAACTGGTTTTCGAAATAGGCCAGCCATAAAAAAAAAACAAGTAAAACTTTCTTTTTAGCACTTTACTTGCTGTACTGGCAAGGCATTCACGTTCTTGTCAACTTTGGAAGTGGCTGTCAGACTTTCCCTGTCGCGGGCAACTTTTGTCCTGTCCTAGGTCCTAAGCCCAACTCAGGGAACCAGGACCCTAAGACGGGGGGGCATCTAGCACACAGCCTGTGATTGACAGCCTCATTTCTGGTCCTGTGTGGTCCTATGGTCCAATCAGCTCATAGAGCTCTCCTCACTGAACTCTGCAGAGTGTAAATTCAGCTCTCCTCCCCCTTTTTTCTGACAAGCTTTACAAATTCTGGATAGTGAAGGGATGTAAAGAAGAGAAGGCTGAAGATAGAGGTACAACTTATGTAGCAGAATTAGTTTCATCTCTGTGTATCACCGGAGGCCAGTCACCTCACTGGGTATATGTAGGGGTTTACAACCACTTTAAAGACCTTGCAAGTATAGAATGATAGTGTTTATTAGACAACTCAGACCAAACTCAGACCAAACTGTTGGCTAATCCCTAATCAACGCTATCATTCGTTACTTGCAGGGCCTTTAAAGATAATAATATTGGGGGCACTAGAATGGAAAAAATGGTTGCCCGTTCAGAAATATTTTTGGTGGAGCTGGAGCCTGGTGGACTGAGCCAGCCCCTAGTTTCTATTGCTCCTTGGGTACTCCAACTGGGAGATCTCTCTGGGAAAAAGCCTCTTGCGTGTTTCGCCCTGCCCACAGGGCTTAGTCATGGAGGTCTGGGGCGGCACTCCAAGCTTTCTATGGTCACTGGGAAAGCTCTCTGGGGAAAAGAAACTGAACCTGAAGAAACTGAAACCACCACACATCAACCTAGCCCAAAGTGTAAAGTCAACAATCAAACACGGCTTCAGCCTGGCTCCATCCAGGCCACTCTCCCTAAAGCGTTTCGCCCTACCCAGAGGGCTTAGTCATGGAGGTTTGGAGCTGCACTCCAAGCTTTCTATGGTGACTGGGAGATTTCTCTGGGGAATAGATACCGAAATCGCCTCACACCAACCCAGCCCTAAGTGTAAAGTCAACAATCAAACACAGCTTCAGCCTTGCTCCATCCAGTCTATGCCTAGCTGACATGTTTCACCCTGCCCACAGGGCTTATTCATGGGGGTCTGGAGCAGCACTCCAAGCTTTCTGTGGTCACTGGGAGATCTCTCAGGGGAAAAGAAACTAATACCGTCGCACACCAACCCAGCCCGAAGTGTAAAGTCCACAATCAAACATGGCTTCAGCCTGTCACCATCCAGGCCACATCTTATTAGCACATTTTACCCTGCCCATAGGGCTTAGTCATGGATGTCTGGAGTGGCAATCCAAGCTTTCTATGGTGACTGGGAGATCTCTCTAACATAATCCGCTAGGCATGAGGTTTCGGTTTAGGCACTACCATAGGTTTGAGGCAAAGCCTGCAGGTTTGGGATTTGTGGCCCAGGCAAATGTATGTCTACATTCACCCAGGACGATTTTTTGAAAACCTTCATATATAAATAAATAAATGTTTTGCCCCAACGTAAGCTTTAAGATTCAGTATTTGCTGCAAGATATGATTATGATAAGGACGCTGTGCAAGTGTAATACCCTTTAAAGTCTATTTCGCCTTCTACAACTTATAAAGCTGAGTAACATCTATGCAAATTACTTTGATGAAAATTAAAGCCGAATAATATAGAAAGTGACTCTTCTGTCCTTGAGGGCCGACGCTCAACCCAAATATTACTTCATTAGATTAATGAAGACCTAATTAGAGAGTGCCCCCTTCTCCTGAAGAAGGATCATTTTACACCAGTATAGGTTATCCAGGACAATCGGCTACACTCATTAATCTCCGGTAAGAATTATTACATGTATTTATAGTTACACCGGACTAGAATGTGGGGGAAGGGAGATGTGTTATATATTTTCTGTACAAAACAGAGGAGAAAGTCATTATTATTGAATTAAGTAATTCAATCGGTATTATAAAAATTAAGTCTTTTTTAAAGAGAAATCTTTGAATAATAAAAAATTGCTCATACCTCCAAGATTTGAAATACAGGGTGATACAGGTATGGATAAAGTCATCAGTAGCAGCCAGTGCCGGGACAAGGTATTCAAGAGCCCAGGGGTGAACATGCCAAATTGCACCCCCCTCAAGATGTATAAGCATTATGTATCAGCAAAAATCCCCCCCCCCCCCCCAAAAAAAAGTAATTCAACACCAATCTGCTTGCTTACCCCCTAACAATAAATTCCCCCTCCTCCCAGTACAAATCTTCCCCCTACTGAAATCCCCTTCCCAGCATGAATCTTTACCTCCCCCAATGCTCCAGCACAAGTCCACCCTCCCCGAAATTTTTCTTATCCCCTCTTAGTAAAAATCCTCTACCCCTCAAATTTCCCCTCTGAGCACAAATCCTCTCCTCCAACTCCAAATCCCCCCCTTCCGGCACAAATTCTCCCTAATCCCCAATCCTAACACAGATCCCCCCTAAATTTCCCCTCCTAACACAAATCCCAGCCCCCCAAAAAAGTCCCCCCCTAGCAAAAATCCCCCCCCCCCCCCTTCACTACCATATTACCTTTTTTAGTACAGACCACCCAAAAAGTCCCCCTCCTTGCACGCATCTTCTTCCCCCATCCCCCCCAACATCAATCTCTTCAAATTATTATATTATTATTATTATTATACAGCATTTATATACAACAGTTTACACAGCGCTTTACAATTTAGAGGGGGGACAGCACAATTACAGTACAGTTCAATACAGAAGGGACAGGAGGGAGTTCCAGGGGATGGGAGAGGCTCTGGAGAAGTCCTGAAGGTGAACCTGAGAGGAGGTAACAAATCACCACTTCTAGGACCCCTCCCCAAATTTCCCCTCCTAGAACAATTCTTATCCGCTGCTGCCACCCCAGATTGCCCCTCCCAACATAAATCTTCTCCCCCAACCTCCTTGTGGTGCCCCTTCCTCCCACCTTACATGATACCACAGTGCCCAGGGCAACTTCCCCTCCTGCCCACCCCTTGACCCTGCCCTAGTGGCAGCTCTTGTATTTTTTATTTTCCAGCAGATATAAAAGAAATGAATTCAATTAAGTATTATCAGTTTAATACTACTAGGAGAGAGACCGCATAACCGCTGCAAGAAATAAATAGCATTTATATAATAAATACATACATAAATAAACAAACAATCCTGTCCTCGCAACAGCTGCTTAAAATCAGATACTGTATTTTGTGTGCGCTATTTTCACGTGGTTCGGCGTGTCGCGCTTAGGGCAGCCCATTCACCTGAATTGGCTGCCCTACGCGTGTTTGTCATGCAAAAGAAGCCCATTCGCCTTTTTGGGTGCGTGATTTTTCAATGCGCATTTTGACACGTGATTCTGTCACGCAACAATCTGTTAAAATCACACCACATGTAGACATGTAAAAATGTGTTCGTTTTCGTTTTCGATTCATTTGTTTTTTTTATTTTTTCGGAAATTCGAAAATTCAGATTTTCAGATTTCCGAATTTCTGAATTTTAAAATTACAGAATTTTAAAATTTCCGAATTTCTGAATTTTCAAATTTCCGAATTTCCAAATTTCCGACTTTGCGAATTTCCGAATCTTCAAATTTCCGAATTTTCACATTTCCGAATTTCCGAATTTCGATTTTTCGAATTCCGAATTTTCAGGATTTGGAAATTCACAAATGCGAAAATCCAAAAATTAGAAAATCCGAAAATTCGTAAGAAAATCAGTAAAAATCTAAATAATAAGTAATAATAACTAACTGTTATTTCCTTTCAAATTTGTCCGTTTGTGAACGTAAGGAATACAAATTTATCTGAAGTCATGAATTATCGAAATAACGAAGGTTTTATTATTATTATTGTTATGTATTATTGTTAGATTGTTACGTTCCATTCTTTTAGATACGGCATTCTTTATTTCAGATACCGCATTTATCGCCGTATAACACGCGCCGACGTATAACACGCACCCCAAGTTTAGGAGGGAATTTTAAGGAAAAAAACTTTTAGTAGTAAAGTTTAAGGAAGAAAAACTTACATTAAAATGCCCATCAATGCAGCGTTATCGTTGTCCATCTGCAGCCTTGTCAGTGTCAGTTCAGCCTTGCTCCAGTGTCCATTGCAGCCTTTTCAGTGCAGCTTTGCTCCAGTGCAGCCTTGTCAGTGCAGCCTTGTCAGTGCAGCCATGTCAGTGCAGCCATGTCAGTGCAGCTTTGCCCCAGTGCAGCCTTGCCCCAGTGCAGCTTTGCCCCAGTGCAGCCTTGCCCCAGTGCAGCCTTGCCCCAGTGCTCGCCGCAATCCCGGCTTGCAGTCCAACCAGAAGTGACGGTTTTGCCGGCCGAAGAACCTGTCAGTGGTCGGAGGTAGAGGGGAAGCTGTCGCCACAAAGGGACCACCCGCCTTATTACCAGGGACCACAGTGAGTAACTGAAGCAACTATCGGAATAGTATTCTCACTTAATGGGCAAGGTGGAGAATCTGTAAACTTCAGACGGTGATCAAGTCAGGGACCCAACCAGCGGAGGTGACTCTTGCAGAGCAGCCTTGTGTGTCAAGCCAGGGGCTGAGCAGGCCAGTGGGGTGAAGCTTGAGAAGTACCTGGAGTGCCAAGCTAGGGACCCAGCAGAGAGGCGGGGGTGACGCTTGAGGAAGATACCACCATGAAGATTGGAGGAGCTCAAGGGATTCAGTGGCAGTGAATCAGAGCGTCTAGTGAGAGAACGGGAGCTCAGTGGGCTGAAGAACTACAAGGATAAGTTGTAGCGAAATTGAAGGGACTGTTACGTTTAGGTACTGTTAAAGACTGTTGCCATAAGAGATATCATCCCTGCACGTGTAGATGTAGCTTCTTGCTTGAGGCTTTTCCCTGCACGACTGTCCTCTTATTGAAGTTTCAGAGTTTGCTAATTGAACTTGCAACTACTCAAGGGAGTCCTGGCCCTAACCCTCTTTCCCCCATAAAAGTTTGTAAGAGAAATAAACATATCTTTTGCATTCAAGAAGTGTCTGGTGCCCTATAACTTCCACCTTGCACCCACTATGCCTCTCAACCCACTACATACGGAAGGATGTCAGCTATCTCTGGCCCTGGAGGTTCTCATTAGACTGAAGGAGTGCGGAGACCTTGCTACATACACTTCCAGTACCTCCAGGTCTGTTTGTTGGTCCTCTGGGGGAAATTGTCATTAAAACATCCCCAGGCCTGTGTGGCTTTATCCAGTTTTGACTTTGCATTTTCGCAATACCCCTTACAAGGTCAGACATTATTTCCTCTCTATATGTATAGCTTAGAATATTAGGTATATTTCCAATGTTTAAAAAACATCCACCTCTTGGCAAGCAGAGCCTTCAGATGTAAAGACCTGGCTTAGCCTCGGCCTCCGATCCGGCAGTGACGGCACAGTGTGACAGCGGGCCTGCCCGCACTCCGCTGGGTAATGACATTATATACGGCACGGTAATTGCCAGAGCTCCCCGGGTATTGAAATGCCCCGTGATATTATTATTTCTGCCGCTTCAACGGTAATGAGGCGGTCAGCAGGATAAGGTCGACGGGACTTCTCCTCTATTAAGTCTGATCTGCGTTCCTCTGTTTAGAGGAAAAGAAATGCCTTGTCCTGTTTGTAGGGAGATGGGGAGGAGGACTTTGGAGATCCCTCTCAATAACATTTGCTTCATGTAATATTTTAACCTTTTAACAACCAGAATAAAAAACAAACCTGAACACCCAAACCCAATTTTGCAATTTTGACGTGTGTTAATAACTTTCCTTACATCAGTGTCCTCATCAACTCCCTTTCACATTATAGACCCCTCTTTACATCAGTGTCCTCAGCCCCCCTTCATATAACTATTCCCCTTACCGTCACAGCCCTCCCCCTTTACAGTAGTCCCTCAGTTCCCCTTCACATCACACAGAGCCCCTAGCAATCACAGCTCCCCATTATAACTAGGGATGGGCCGGACGGACCCCTGTTCGGTTCGCACCAGAACCTTCGAACGCCGCGAAAGTTCGAACCCGAATAACGAACCCCATTAAAGTCAATGGGACCCGAGCGTCAAAAATCAAAAGTGCCCATTTTGAAGGCTTATATGCAAGTAATTAGGCATACAATGGTTATAGGGGTCCGGGTCCTGCCCTGGGGGGCATGTATCAAAAAAAAAAGTTTGTGAAAAACGTAATTTTTAAATGAGCAGTGATTTTTTGATTTTAAAAGTGAAAGCCTAAAAATGAAAAATTCCTTCCAATATAGTGCCTGAGGGGTCCCCTTAGTCTACCTGTAAAGTGGCAGATCTGTACCATGTCTAGAATCTAATGCAGCAATAATTACATTTATAAAGCCAAAAAAAAGACATTTTTCACTGCAAGCTGCGATTATTTTGCTCAACAACAGCTGGGGAGCCACTGTGTATGATGAGGCCATGTAGTGGGAACAAGATTAAAGATTTTTTGGATACATTCTGGTGTCTTTGTATAGAAGTAATGGGTACGTAAAAATTGGTCTTTGGGTGTCGTGGTGCCTTCCCACCGTAACCTTATAGAGATAATCTTGATGAAAGCAAGAATTGGCCTTGCTGTAAAAAATTGCAATGATATGCACCTGTCTAATAAAATTACTCTTTGGGTGCCTTCCCACTGTAACCCTATAGAGGTACTCTTGATAAAGGCAAAAAAAATTGCAATGATATGCATATGGCTGGTGTTTTTGCCACATTTGATGTGTCTGAGACACAGTTTGCAGATATCAACAGTGTGATCTGCTGCAGACGTGCTGAAAAAGACCCAGACGGCTGAGCTTTGGGGAGTGGGCCGGGAGATAACAGCTGCAGAATGTGATGGAATAGGGTGGCTTTTGATGTCGGCCTCCTTGGGGTTGTGCCACCTCACCTTCAGTTTCCTCTTCTGCTCTATCTGGCACCCAAGTTGCATCAGTGACCTCATCATCATCATCATCATCATCTCCATCTCCATCTCCATCTTCATCATTACCACTGGGGACAACTTGGCAATACACTGCGGCTTGTGGAACATGAATGCCAATTTGTCTACCAGTGTTCCTCCCTCTCTCTAGGCTCATGTTCCTGTCATCTTCAACCTCTGAACCAACATCTGAATCCAGTAATGGCTGGGCATCATTAAGGAGCAAGTGGCTGACGCTGCGGTCAAATAACTCAGCTGACTCCTCAATGGCTGATGTTGGGGCTATGGCGGGAACAGATGTGGACAAGGAGGCAGGTTTATCCACCCTGGAAACTGCAGAGGACTGCACACTTGTCTCTGCTTGCGTGACAGAGGATGAGGAGAATGTGGAAGGTTTAGTAAGACAGTCCACCACCTCCTCTGCATGCTGTGGCTCGATAGCATGGGCAAACTCACTAAACAGAGGAAATGATGCCCTGCCTGAGGACTGACCACCACATACACCTTTGCCTGTGGACACATTTGTTGCTGGCCCCCTTACAGTGCCAAGGGAATGTCTGCCTCTCCTTGTTGTCCTCCTAGACATTATTGGGAGAAAGGGGGAGGTGCTTAAAAGCAAATGTAAAGAAGAAGTTGAAATTTGTACGTAGATGCACTTTAATCAATGTAAAGAGGTGTTTGGTGCACTTTAACTTGAGTACTCACACTACACAAACACTGCAATATAATGCGCCAAACGTACAGTGATGCACAAAACTATATGGCGTTAAACTGGCAGTAACGCACATAAAAGTACATGGCGTTAAACTGGCAGTAACGCACAATTAACTATATGGCGTTAACGCACACAGAACTATATGGCGTTAGACCGGCAGTAACGCACACAAAACTATATGGCGTTAAACTGGCCTTAATGCACACAGAAGTAAATGGCGTCAAACTGGCAGTAATGCACACAGAACTATATGGCGTTAAACTGGCAGTAACGCACACAGAACTACATGGCGTTAAACTGGCAGTAACACACAAAGATTTATATGGCGTTAAACTGGCAATAACGCACACAAAACTATTTGGCGTTAAACTGGCAGTAACGCACACAGAACTATATGGCGTTAAACTGGCAGTAACGCACACAGAAGTAAATGGCGTCAAACTGGCAGTAACGCACACAGAACTATATGGCGTTAAACTGGCAGTAACGCACACAGAACTACATGGCGTTAAACTGGCAGTAACGCACACAGAACTATATGGTGTTAAACTGGCAGTAAAGCACACAGAACTATATGGCATTAAACTGTTAGTAACGTGCACAGAAGTAAATGGCATCAAACTGGCAGTAATATACACAGAACTATATGGCGTTAAACTGGCAGTAACGCACACAGAACTATATGGCGTTAAACTGACAGAAACGCACACAGAACATTATGGCGTTAAACTAGCAGTAACGCACATAGGACTATATGGCGCTAAACTGGAAGTATCGCACACAGAACTATATGGTGTTAAACTGCACGTAACGCACACAGAACTATATGGTGGTAAACTGGCAGTAACGCACACAGAACTATATGGCGTTAAACTGGCAGTGACGCACACAGAAGTAAATGGCGTTGAACTGGCAGTAATGCAATCAAATGGACGGTGTTCAACCATCACTACACTGACGCTATCTGAACTGTTCCTACTCTAGCTATACACTAATGTCAAGATTATTGACACGATCTCACTACACTACACTGAAACTATCTGAGCTGTCCCTACTCTAGCTGCACACTATGCAAAGCTGAGTAATGGTCCTCCTCACTAAACTCACACTATCCCTAGACTGACACTAAACTAATATTCTACACTGACAATTGAAGCAAAATAGCACAGTATAGCACACTAACTAATAGCACTGAACAGAGCCCTGTTCTATCTCTCTCCACACCAAAATCACACTGAAAATGGCTGCCATTGAAAGAATACTTTTATACTGTGGGGTGGGAATGAGCCATGATTGGATTAAGTCATGACGACAGTGTCCAATCATGACTATGACAGTGCTTTGTGCCCGGATTGGTCGAAGCTTTTACCGCTTCAGCCAATCAGGGCTTGCAATGCACTGTTCAGCGCTGCAATGCATTGTGGTTGGTTCGGGGGGGCGAACAAACAGTCGAACGACCCATTTGTTCGGATGTTCACCGAAAGTCAACGAAAGTTCAGATGAACTTATGCTAGGGCCGAACCGTTCGCCCCTCCCTACTCCCTGTCAGTAAATAAACAAGCTAGCAGGGGATCCTGGGTGATATCATTGACCAAATACGGTCATGGCCATATTTAGTCAATGACATCACCCAAGATCCCCAGGTGGTTTGCTTACAAATAGAAGCCAGCATGGAATCTGTCATTTACGACAAGAGCAGCGTTGGGTCATCATGGCAGCGGGTCAACATTATTGGGTGGTGGATCATGGAAGTGGATCATGGTAGTGGATCATGGTAGTGCTAATTCCACCTGGTGTCTTTTAATAATTATAGCTCTGGGTTTGGATGGCAAGCTGACCAAATATGACCAGTTTGTTGGTCTAACTGTGAACAGGCTGGCTGGGTTCAAGTCGATCCTGAGAACCCAAAGCTCATCCCTAGTTGGAGTTTAAATCTACTTCAAACTTATAGAAGACCTGAGTGATTGCTTCTTGGGTTTATATCTACTGCCCTGGAGAGAAGCTTACTGGGGGAGCTTATCCTGACCAGCAGTTCTTTTAGAAACATACGGATATTTAAATATTTATCTCACTCCCTCAAGACTTAGATATAAGCAGGGAAGTATTAATTCTCTTGATTAGGACTGGACAGGAATAGTATATCTATGTTTAAAATGTTTCGTAAGGCCTCATTGATCTGCTGTGACAAGGTCAACAAGGCGGGTGACTCAAGATGGAGGAGCAGAGAGCAGCGGGGCCTGTCCGGAGGGATTGGCGATGGGTAGAAGGAGCCTTGCCGAAGGGAAGAAACAGGTGAGGGTCACAAGAGACAAATGACAGGAAGGGGACACACACGGGATGTGCAATTCATCTTCCGCTTGTAGTGGAATATTCCCACCAGCTTGTCCGTCCTCTTTCTATACAGATTATACAAAAGAAATAACAACGTATTAGAAAAAAAAAACAAAAACTCATCAATATTAGCTTGTCCACAATGACAAACCTCATGTATAATTATTGTATTCTGCATTCATTCTGCTAGTAGATTGTTCAGTTTCCATGCCAACACTATATAGGACAATGCTTTCACTATGGGTACAGGATGGTAATGAAGCCAATAAGTAAATAATGAAGGCGTAAACAATGATTAATATTGTCACAAATGATTTTTTTTTTTTTTTTTTTGTGACAGTATAACATTATTTTAGTCCCATCGGTACAGATTTAAACTTATTATGCTTGCATTCAGAAAGCTGAAATGGCTATTAAAGCCCAAATCCAGGCGTGGAGTTTGTAAAACACCCACAAAACAGCCATCAATGTCTTCGTGAAATTAGTTTGTATAAGCCCCACTGAGCAGCTGCCAAAATACACAGCGACAACCACACTCCTGGTCCTGTTGGAAGTGTCCCACCGACGTCTGATTCAGCCATTACTCACCGAAAATGACAGCTGCCTGCCCCTGCAGCAGAATGTAAAGCAAGGGGTGGGCTATCCTGGTCAATGACATCAATGGGGATCCCTTGTTACATTATTAACCAAATATGTGCATTTTCATACCCTGTTTCCCCGAAAATAAGACCTAGCGTGAGTGTCAGTGATGGCTGCAATATAAGCCCTACCCCCCAAATAAGCCCTACCCTGTTTCCCCGAAAATAAGCCCTACCCTGAAAATAAGACCTACAAGGACTTTAACTAGGGCTTATTTGGGGGGCAGGGCTTATATTGCAGCAATCACCGACAATCATGCTAGTTCTTATTTTCGGGGAAACAGGGTACCAGCAACCTGTAGACAGGTGCAGTCTACTTTCTCCACTGCAGGGGGCAGGAAGTCAATAGGAACATGGTTTCTCTATGGTTTCCTGGGCCACTGGGGAAGCAATATAGTTGGATGCTGTCCCCCATGTGACTCTGGCAGCCATCTTGGGTCAGGCAAAGTCTATTTAAGAACCTGGCTCCCGGGCTTAGCACGCATTTCACGTTTGGGAAGTTTTGGGATTGGTCGCCTGCCTGTCAGAGACAGTGAATAGCAGTGGGGAGAGGTTCCAGACAAGTAGGGAAAGGCTAGGGATAGGAAAACCCTTCAGGAAATCCTCCTGAATCGGGCATGGACCAGCCAGGCTGCAAATCCGCCCCTCAAGACAGATGCTGTTGGCACATTTGAGACCTATTTTGCTACCAGTGGCGTCGGCAAGGGGGGGGGGGGCTGACAGTGGCTGAAGCCCCGAGTTGGTCCCCAAAAAGCCCCGGATCTCGAGTGGCCACTGTCGGAAGATCTGTGGGCGGCTCTCCTCTCCTCATCTGGCTCTGTGTGATGGGCACGCCGCTGAGCTGCAGGAGGACACCTGAAGTCTGGTCAGGTAGGTCAGTTTATGTCAGGTAGGTCAGTGTAGGTCAGGTAGGTCAGTGTGTGTCAGATAGGTCAGTGTAGTTTGTGTAGTTCAGGTAGGTCAGTATATGTATGTCAGGTAGGTCAGTGTATGTATGTCACTACCGTCAATGTATGTATGTCAGGTAGGTATATCAGTGTATGTATGTCAGGTAGGTAGGTCAGTGTATTGGTCAGTGTGTCAGGCAGGTGAGTTTAGTGGTCAGCATTGATGGGCACTGGTAAGCCAGGCAGCAACCATCAGGTGAGCTTACTCCCCACCACACAACCACACCGCCCAGCCAAAAAACCCAGCGCCACTACCGCCCCCCCCATGCCGGCCTTGGACTTCGGGCTGAAGCCCCTGGTCTTTTTGCCACCTAGCAACACCCCTGTCTGCTACACATCGCTGGTAAATCCTATGAGTGTTCCCGGTCGGGTGCCTTCCCGCAGGGCTTGCTGTGAACTTTAATGTTAATACAAGTTCTATTTATGCAAATGGACTGGAGTGTTTACTGCCGCCCCACACACCACGCTGCACCTCACAACAAAGCACACATATACTTTTGGTCATATAGGGTTGTATTGACCATTTGGCCGTTAAGTGTACCAGAACAGGGAGGATTAATTCTCTAACCCCTTCCCATCCATGCTATAGCCGAATGACGGCTATAGTGTGGGCTTACTTTGCTGGGGGGGCATCTATTGGCGTCCTCCCGTGATCGTGCCACCAGCCTTCCCCCTGCCGCGTGCTGATAGCACGCTCTGTGATCCATGAGTCCATCGGACTTAGCTGATCACAGATCGGGGTAAAGGGCCAATCACAGCGGCCATTTACCACGTGATCAGCTGTGTCCAATGACAGCTGATCACAGAAGTAACTACAAGCCCGTTATCCACTTTTCTTTCCTCAAGTTGACAGCATGAGGAGGGGAGAAGAGAGCCAATAACCTGCTTGTGTTAAAGGGACATCTACACTGATAATCAGTGCAGTCCCAACAGTGCCCACCAGTGCTGCCAATTAGAGCCCATCAGTGCTGCCAATTAGAGCCCAACAGTGCTGCAAATCAGTGCCCATCAGTGCCAGCTATCAGTGCCGCCTATCAGTGCCACCTATTAGACATGTGTACTGCTGATAAATTCGTTTTTTTTTTCGTTTTGGTTACATTCGTTTTTGTTTTTTTTTATGTTTATCGGATCACTCGTTATGATCGGCATTCATTATTTCGATAATTCATAACTTCGGATGAATTCGTAATTGTTATGTTCCATTCGTTTTGATGCGGCATTCGTTATTTCGGATCATTTGTAACATCACATAAATTCGTGTTCGTTACATTCACTAACTGCCAAATTTGAAAGGAAATTCCAATACCTATAATTTATTAGTTTATAACTATTACTATAGTTATTATTATAATTAATAGTAGTAGTATTAATAATAAATAATTATAAAAACAACTTTAATAATGGTTAATAATTTCATTATAATAGAAAATACGAAAAACAAATTATCTGAATGTTTTTTGTTCTTTCGGATTTTAGTTCTTATCTTCGGATTTTAGTTTTTTAGGATTTTCAAATTTTTGGGATTTTCATTCTTCCGAATTTTCGTTAGTTTATGAATTTTCAAAAAAAAATTTGTCAAATAGTCTTTAGTTCATTCTGATGCTTCCGAATGAGCCAATATGCTGAATTTTGACGAAAAACGAATTTGGAACAAAACTAATTGCACATGTCTACCACCTATCAGTGCCTATCAGTGCCGCCTCATCAGTGTCCTTCATTGCTGCCTCATCAGTGCCCATCAGTGCCGCCTCATCAGTGCCCATCAGTACTGCCTCATCAGTGCCCATCAGTGCTGCCTCATCAGTAGACATGTGCGATTAGTTTCGTATGAATCGGAAATTCGTATGAATTTTCAGAAATTCGTACATTTGTGAGGATCCGATAAACAAATTTTTTATGCATACGAATTTTGCACGAAATACGAAATTAAATTTACGAACTTCAGATCCAAATTCCGTTACAACAGAATCGGACAAAATAAGAATGTTCGTTAATTATCCGTTATGATGAAGTTAAAAACCCCAGGAAGTCAGCACAGAACAGGGATGGTGGGAGCCCCTCATAATGATAAATTCATCATAACGAACATTCGTAATTGTTAAGAAAAGTTAACGAACCTAACGAAAATTCGTATTTCGTACGAATCCAAATTGAATTTTGGACACGAATTACGAAATATGAATTAATTCTAATACGGAACGGGATGGAACGAAGTGAAACAAATTTATTGACAGCGCACATGTCTTCTCATCAGTGCCCCTTGGTGCCGCCTCATTAGTGCCCCTCAGTGCCGCATCATCTGTGCCCATCAGTGCTGCCTCATCAGTCCCCTTCAGTGCCGCCTCATCAGTGCCACCTCATCAATGCCCATCAGTGCCGCTTCATCAGTGCCGCCTCATCAGTGCCACCTCATCAGTGCCCATCAGTGCCGCTTCATCAGTGTCGCCTCATCAGTGCCACCTCATCAGTGCCCATCAGTGCCGCCTCATCAGTGCCCATCAGTGAAAGAGAAAAAATACCTGTCTGCAAAATTTTGTACAAACTATGAAAAATGTTTTTTTTTGTTCTGTCTTTTTTCATCTGTTTAGCAAAAAATAAAAACCCCAGTGATGGAGAAATACCACCATAAGAAAGCTTTATTTGTGTGCAAAAAATGATAAAAATGTCATATGGTTACAGTGTTGCATGACCGCGCAATTGTTATTCAAAGTGTGACGGAGCTGAAAGCTGAAAATCGGCCTGGGTAGGAAAAGTGCCAAGTAGGCAAGTGGTTAAAACAGAAATGTGTTTTTCGGTAGAAGAGGCTCTTTGCTGTTTTTTTTTTTTCTCAGATTATTTTAAAGAATAAATATGTTTTGAGCCTCCCTGATCGCCATCGCACACCCGGCGAGAGGTGGCGGTTCTTTGACCCCTTAAGTGATAACATTTGTCACGGGGGATAATCAATATTTTCTTTGCTGCGGGATCTCACGCCGCTTCAAATTGGGATTTCATGAGCGCGTCTCACTAAATTAACGCAGCAAATGTGTTTCCAGCAAGGCAGTTATTAGGGGGGGGGGGGAGAGGAAGACGAGGCAAACCTGTAATGTTCGCCAATTACGCCGCGTCTCGGCTTACAATCACTGCAGACCTGCTCTGACCTACATTATAATGACAGAGAAAAAAAAAAGGGGGGGGGGGAGAAGTAGACATACCGGTCTTATTTATATTGTGTGCACTCAAAAGCCAATTTGTAAAATAAAAAAAAGCAGAGATAGAATTTATTTATTTTTTTGCCTGAAAAGATAAACTGCTGAAAGATAACAGACTGCTGAATCATCAAAGTAGAGGAATGATATTGTATTTGGAGGGTGCTGAGAGCGGGCGGCATGGAGCGTCATTTACATAACAGTGACAAAGTGCTTCTGTCCCCGGTGCTGGGAGGTGTTTATATGACAAGGCTGGGTGACAGATCTCTACATTATAAAGCTGTGTAAACTACAATGCTGACTCGGCAGGTTCTGTCCAACTTTGAGTTCTGAAAAGACATATGAAAGAGCTGAACAATCTCTATCTAGATTTACAGATAATCGGCTAAATTTTAAAAAGGTAGACTAACATTTTTTTTTTAAAACTCTGTTCATCAAACTTAAATATACCTATATAAGCACACATGAATATAAAAGAAGGTCAATAAGGTCATGGAATCATTTGAATACAAATATACGAGGGCTGTACCGAAATGTAAAAGTCGACATAACTTTTTTAATGCCTTACATTGATCCTTCGAATTTTTCAAATGTTGGTAGAGAAACTCTTCCTCTGTGGCAGTGGCGGCCGGTGGGAAATGTTTTGGGAGGTTGCAGCAAACAGTCAGTCGGCATTTAACCCATCACAGCAGCTTCCCCTGCTCGGCGGTGGCTTCCTCTGCTCGGCAGCGGCTTCCCCTGTTCGGTGGTGGCTTCCCCTGCTCAGTGGCGGCTTCCCCTGCTCAGCGGTGGCTTCCTCTGCTCGGCGGTGGCTTCCCCTGCTCGGTGGTGGCTTCCTCTGCTCAGTGGTGGCTTCCCCTGCTCGGTGGTGGCTTCCTCTGCTCAGCGGTGGCTTCCCCTGCTCGGCGGCGGCTTCCCCTGCTCGGTGGTGACTTCCTCTGCTCAGTGCTGGCTTTCCCTGTTCAGCGGTGGCTTCCCCTGCTCAGTGGTGGCTTCCCCTGCTCGGCAGCGGCTTCCCCTGCTCGGTGGTGGCTTCCCCTGCTCGGCGGAGGCTTCCCCTGCTTGGTGGTGGCTTCCCCTGCTCGGCGGAGGCTTCCCCTGCTTGGTGGTGGCTTCCGCTGCTATGTGGCGGCTTCCCCTGCTCGGCGGCGGCTTCCCCTGCTTGGTGGTGGCTTCCCCTGCTCAGTGGCGGCTTCCCCAGCTCGGTGGTGGCTTCCCTGCTTGGTGGTGACTTCCCCTCCTCAGTGGCGGCTTCCCCTGCTCGGCGGCGGCTTCCCCTGCTTGGTGGTGGCTTCCCCTGCTCAGTGGCAGCTTCCCCTGCTCGGCGGTGGCTTCCCCTGCTCAGTGGTGGCTTCCCCTGCTCGGTGGTGGCTTCCCCTGCTCGGTGGTGGCTTCCTCTGCTCAGTGGTGACTTCCCCTGTTTGGCAGTGGTGTCTCCTGCTCGATGGCTGCTTTCCCTGCTCAGTGGCGGCTTCCCCTGCTCGGTGGTGCCTTCCCCTGTTCGGTGGTGCCTTCCCCTGCTTGGTGGTGCCTTCCCCTGCTCGGTGGTGGCTGCCTCTGCTCAGTAGTAAATTCCCCTGTTTGGCAGCGGCGTCCCCTGCTTAATGGCGGCTTCCCCTTCTTGGTGGTGGCTTCCCCTGTTTGGCGGCGTCTTCCCCTGCTCGCGGCCTCCCATTCTCCTGCTGTTCTCCTGTGGCTGCTCCTTCTCCGGGTCATCATGGCGACTTCTGTTTTCTCTCTCCTCTTCCTCGGCGACCAATCAGGAGTCTTCTCTTTTTAGCCAATCGAAAAACGGGTCTCACGCCCGCTTCTGATTGGCCGGATTAAGGATCAGTGTTTGAACAGCGATTATTTATTCGCTGTTGTAACACACCTAGGTGGGATTGGAGCACATCCTCTGCGTCGCAGGCCCACAAGATTTTGAAGGCTTTTAGAGCCCCTGGCTCGAATCAGGTGCTTCAAAAAAAAAAAATGGCCGCTGAAATTCATGTGCTCGGTGCTCCGAAAGGGGCCGGATGCATGAATAGGGGGTGGCTGCAGCGGCCATGGATAGATTAATGTTATGCATGAATCTATCTATTACCAAATAGAAGGGTGGTGTGGAGAGGGGGGTGCCTGGGCGCCCTTAATGGACAGGCCGCCACTGCTCTGTAGCAATGGTCTCCAAACTTTTACCCGGAGACCTAATGTGACCTTTTGCTCGCCTTTATCCAGCCCCTGGGGCACTATTCCCCGCATTTAATTTAATGATGAGGCACTATTTCTCCAGCTGAAAACAATGGGGTGCTATTCCTCCAGCTAAAACCAACAATGGGGTGCTATTCCTCCCACTGATACCAACAATGGGGTGCTATTCCTCCCACTGATACCAACAACGGGGTGCTATTCCTTCCCCTGATATCAACAATGGGGTGCTATTCATCCCACTGATAACAATGGGGTGCTATTCATCCCACTGATACCAACAATGGGGTGTTATTCCTCCCACCGATACCAACAATGGGGTGCTATTCCTACCACCGATACCAACAATGGGGTGCTATTCCTCCCACTGATACCAACAAAAGGGTGCTATTCCTTCCACCGATACCAACAATAGGGTGCTATTCCTCCAGCTGATACCAACAATGGGGTGCTATTCCTTCCACCGATACCAACAATAGGGTGATATTCCTCCAGCTGATACTAACAATGGGGTGCTATTCCTCCCAGGATACCAACAATAGGGTGCTATTCCTCCCACTGATACCAACAATGGGGTGCTATTCCTCCCACCGATACCAACAATGGGGTGCTATTCCTCCCACCGATACCAACAATGGGGAGCTATTCCTCCCACTGATACCAACAATGGGGTGCTATTCCTCCCACCAATACCAACAATGGGGAGCTATTCCTCCCACCAATACCAACAATGGGGTGCTATTCCTCCCACTGATACCAACAATGGAGTGCTATTCCTCCAGCTGATACTAACAATGGGGTGCTATTCATCCCACCAATACCAACAATGGGGTGCTATTTCTCCCACTGATACCAACAATAGGGTGCTATTCCTCTCACTGATACCAACAATGGGGTGCTATTCCCCCCACAGATACCAACAATGGGGTGCTATTCCTCTAGCTGATACCAACAATGGGGTGATCACTGATCTTCCTACCATTAAAACCGATGATGGGGTATTGCTTACCCCTACTGACTGTAGGGCATTATTTACTCCCACCAACCACAGTCTGCCCCCTAACGCCTGCAGGACAGAAAACTGGCCCTTTGTTTAGAAACAAAGGACCCCTGCTCTATTTCAACTCTTCTTCTTTTTCATTGCAGGTTAATAATGGATTCCAATCATAAGCAACATGCCATCATTGGACATTATAACCTGGACCAGACAGAAAGGAGGATCAGCAAACCAGAGGATCAACAGAGCTGGGGATTACTACCAAGTGGAGGATCATCAGAGCTGGGGGTTACTGCTGAGTGAGGGATCTGCAGAGCTGGGGGTTACTGCTGAGTGAGGGATCATCAGAGCTGGGGGTTACTACCAAGTGAGGGATCATCAGAGCTGGGGGTTACTACCAAGTGGAGGATCATCAGAGCTGGGGGTTACTGCTGAGTGAGGGATCTGCAGAGCTGGGGGTTACTACCAAGTGAGGGATCATCAGAGCTGGGGGTTACTACCAAGTGAGGGATCATCAGAGCTGGGGGTTACTACCAAGTGGAGGATCATCAGAGCTGGGGGTTACTGCTGAGTGAGGGATCTGCAGAGCTGGGGGTTCTACTGAGTGGGGCCTCAGCAGAGAATATTCAGGCCTGAAGTCGGCCTCTTCCAACCCACTAGAAGGCAGGAGGAAGCAGTTGAGCCTGCAGCCAGAACAGCCTAAAATAATCACACACCGCTCCGATGATTGTAAGGGGGCTAAAGAATCAAATTTACCTGAATCTCTCTAGCAAGCTATTCTAGAAGGGTGCTGCTACATACAGTAACATTCATTATTTGAGGGGGGGGGGGGGGTTGCCTTGCTGAGCCTTTCCGGTCCATCAGACAGACTGATAGGTGGGGAGGTTCTGACTGCTAAGCAAGTGAGTGGGGTGCCTCGATCAATCCACTTCTGGTGGATGATTAGGAGCCCCATAATGTGTTGGGATCTAAAGATCTGGTGAGTTATTTCTACGATCTCTACTGACGCAGTGGTCGGGTTTTCTTCCTGGGAACTCTTGTCACTGTTCTTCTCATGGGGACTTCTCTGTGTGAATTAGTTCCATAAGTGGAAAAATTATTTTATGAGATTTATCTTTCATATGGAAGCAGGGTTGGAGATAATTTCCTAGGGGAAATTTTCAGCTTTGGACACCCAGAGGACAATAATTAGGCGGCGCACGCAGCATGCCACAATAAATTATGGGCAATGGGTGTGGCCTAAATTGCAACAACAGTGGGAGGGGCTTAAAACTTGAGCCTACTGGCTGTGTACATGCTAAGGTATAGCACAGTCCCTTTACCCCCCCCCCCCCCAAAAAAAAATGCTTTAATTATTGTGCCACAAGGGAGAATTAGACAGAATCATACAATTATTTATATAAAAAAATAAACTCTTTCATTTCATATGTTTTTTGCACACAGCCTATCTTATGAAAAAACTCTATGTACATAGTCAGTGAATACTAAGTAACTAGTAACTGTTGTACTATAATAAAGGGATATTAAAGTCTTTTTTTTTCTTTAAAAATAACAAACATGTTATACTTACCTGCCCTGTGTAGTGGTTTTGCACAGAGCAGCCCCAATCCTCCTCTTCTGGGGTGCCTCTGCTGTGCTCCTGGCCCCTCCCTCCTGCAGCTTGCTATGGGGGCACCCGAGCCAAGACGCTGCTCTGTGTGTCCATTCAGACATGGAACCGGGGTGTGATCCGCCCCCCTCTCTCTCCTCATTGGCTCACTGACTTTGATTGACAGCAGCGGGAGCTAATGGCGCCTGCTGCTGTTTCAGCCAATGAGGAGGGAGAGTCCCAGACAGCCGAAGCTCTCATGCAACATCGCTGGATCGAGATGGGGCTCAGGTAGGTATTAGGGGGGCTGAGGGGGGCTGCTGCACACAGAAGGCTTTTTATCTTTTTGCATAGAATGCAACAAGATTAAAAACCTCCTGCCTTTAAAATCACTTTAAGAGGGCTGGGGTCAGGAGTATGTCATATACAGCCTAGCACACAGAGTGCAGGGGACAGGTGTATGTCATAATGTCATGCACAACATAAGAAGTACAGTGGTCAGGAGTATGACATATACAGCCCAGTGTGCATAGGGCAGGAGTATGTCATATTGAGTTGGCCCCACCCTTTGCAGCTATAACAGCTTCAACTCTTCTGGGAAGGCCGTCCACAAGGTTTAGGAGTGTGTCTATGGGAACGTTTGACCGTTCCTCCAGAAGAGCATTTGTGAGGTCAGGCACTGATATTGGACGAGAAGGCCCGGCTCGCAGTCTCCGGTGTAATTTATCCCAAAGGTGTCAGGACTCTGTGCAGGCCAGTCAAGTTCCTCCACGCAAAACTCGCTCATCCATGTCTTTATGGACCTTGCTTTGTGCACTGGTTCAAATCATTTGGTGAAGGGGGGATTATGGTGTGGGGGTTGTTTTTCAGGGGTTGGACTTGGCCCCTTAGTTCCAGTGAAGGGAACTCTTAAGGCGTCAGCATACCAAGACATTTTGGACAATTTCATGCTCCAAACTTTGTGGGAACAGTTTGGGGACGGCCCCTTCCTGTTCCAACATGACTGTGCACCAGTGCACAAAGCAAGGTCCATAAAAACATGGATGAGCGAGTTGGGGTGGAGGAAATTGACTGGCCTGCAAAGAGTCCTGACCTTAACCTGATAGAACACCTTTGGGATGAATTAGGGCGGAGACTGTGAGCCAGGCCTTCTCATCCAACATCAGTGCCTGACCTCACAAATGCGCTCCTGGAAGAACGGTCAAACATTCCCATAGACACACTCCTAAACCTTGTGGACGGCCTTCCCAGAAGAGTTGAAGCTGTTATAGCAGCAAAGGGTGGAGCCAACTCAATATTGAACCCTACGGACTAAGGCCTCGTACACACTGTACAAAAATCAGAAGGGTAAATTCATAAGACGAGCTGTCGGCGGATTTTCGGATCGTTAGTCCGGTGAATTCGACAGACGATTTGACTTTTACATCAGACAAAAGCTGGATGTGCAGGCAAAAAAATTTTTGTCTGATGTGAACTCAACGTCTGATTTTGGGATGGTCAGTACACAAATCCGTCGCACAAAAGTCGAAAGTACAAACATGCATGCGCACGGCTGGGAAGAGTTCAGTCTTGTAAACTACCGTTCGTAATCTAGGATTGACATTCGTGACGCCGCAATTGATGAAATGTCAAAATTCTCTTCTTCTTTAGCCCGGGTTCACACTATAATGCACTGCGGACCGCACAGGAGCGGTGTGCGTCCCTGTTCACCGTTTCAGGGACGAATCAGGGCCGATTCTATGCCTGAATTCGGCCCTGAAACGCAGCCAAAGACGCACAGCGTTTTTGTGCAGTGTGCACCGCAGCCGCCCCGGAGATATGTGAACCGGCTCCATAGGGAGCCAGTCACATTCTCCTGCTATGCGAATTAGATGTGCAGAAACGCACATCTAATTCGCATAGGTGTGAACCCGGGCTTAATGGGATAATAATGAAGCTGCTTTGCTGGTGATACTGGTGGAGTTATGCCAAACATATTTTAACACTTCAATAGGGGGCACTTAGACCCTCCTGCCCAGACCAATTTTCAGCTTTCAGCGCTGTCGCACTTTGAATGACAATTGCGCGGTCATACAACACTGTACCCAAACTAAATTTTTTATCATTTTCTTCCCACCAATAGACCTTTCTTTTGGTGGTATTTGATCACCTCTGCGGTTTTTATTTTTTGCTAAACAAATTTAAAAAAAGACAGAAATTTTGGAAAAAAAAACGTTTTTGTTTTTTTTTGTTTCTGTTACAAAACTTTGTAAATAAGCAAGTTTTCTCCTTCATTGATGGGCACTGATGAGGTGGCACTGATGGGCACTGATGATGGGCACTAATATGTGGTACTGATGGGGCACAGATAGACAGCACTGATGGGCACTGATGATGGGCACTAATATGTGGTATTGATGGGGCACTGATATGCAGCACTGATGATGGGCACTGATGATGGGCACTAATATGCAGCACTGATGGGCACACATAGCAGCACTGAAAGGCGGCACTGATGGGCACCGAAAGGTGGCACCGATAGGCAGTGATAGGTGGCACGGATGGGCACTGATAGGCGGCACAGATGGGCACTGATAGACAGCACGGATGGGCACTGATAGGTGGTACTGATGTACACTAATAGATGGTACTGTTGGGCATCACTGATTGGCAGGCATTACTGTTTGGCACTGATTGGCATCCATTGTAGGCACTGATTGGCATCCCTGGTGGCCATGGGTGGCATACCTGGTGGTGACTAGTGGTGGGCATCCTTGATGGTCTTGGTGGCTTCCCTGGTGGTCCGGTGTGGGCATCATTGGGGGGGGGGGCTACACTGATAAACAATCAGCACAGACCCCCCCCCTGTCAGGAGAGCAGCCGATCGTCTTTGCTCTACTTGCGTCTGACAGACACGAGTGAGGAAAAGCCAATAAGCGGCTTTTTTCCCATTTACACTGTGAACAGCCGTGATTGGACACAGCTGATCACGTGGTAAAGAGTCTCCATCAGACACTCTTTACCAAGGTCGGAGTTGCGGTTTGTCAGACTGACACACTGCAACAACAATCGCCACGATGCGTGCCCCCGGGGGGAAAGACGTCATATGACGTCCGGTCAGGATATCGCAACCACTTTGCTGACGTCATTTTGCTATATGGCGGGTGACACGTGGTTAAAAGGCATTTGTTTTGTACGAAATGAACATCGCGAATCAACGCTCGCCAAACTTCTACCAACGCGAAATTAGCAGAAGGGGCCCAAAGGGTGGCGCTTGAGAAATTAACTTCCTCTTTATACTCTCATAGTACGTCACTACGTTCGCGTTTGTGAAACGACAATTTATGGATAGTTAGTATGCCAGACAAGATCCTCCACACACCCTTTTGTAAAAAATTAGACGCTCGATCGTCCAACAATCAGACCGTGTCTCCGTGTGTACAAGGCCTTAAACTGGGATGCCCTTAAAGTTCATACAGTGTGCATGTAAAGGCAGGTGTCCCAAAACTAGTGTGTATGTGTGTATATATATATACATGAAATTATTTGTATTTTTTTATTTGAGATATATATATATATATATATATATATATATATATATATATATATATATATATATACCGTATTTATCGGCGTATAACACGCGCCGGCGTATAACACGCACCCCAAGTTTAGGAGGGAATTTTAAGGAAAAAAACTTTTAGGAGTAAAGTTTAAGGAAGAAAAACTTACATTAAAATGCCCATCAATGCAGCGTTATCGGTGTGCATCTGCAGCCTTGTCAGTGCAGCTTTGCCCCAGTGCAGCCTTGTCAGTGCAGCCTTGTCAGTGCAGCTTTGCCCCAGTGCAGCCTTGTCAGTGCAGCCATGTCCGATAAATGCGGTATAATTCTCTGGGAATTATAGACCAGTTAGCCTAACATCAATAGTATGTAAACTCTTGGAGGGGATGATAAGGAACTATATACAGGATTTTAGTAATAAGAATGATATCATTAGCAGTAATCAGCATTGATTCATGAAGAATCGTTCTTGCCAAACCAATTAACCTTCTATGAGGAGGTGAGTTGCCATCTAGATATATATAATTAATTATTTTTTCATATGCGTGTAAAAACCTTTGGTGATATAGTGTGTGTGTGTATATATATATATATATATATATATATATATATATATATGTATATCTCAATATTTTTATTTTTTATAGTATATATATATATATATATATGTGTGTGTGTGTAAACTGGCAGACTGGTGCTCTTCCCCAGACATCACCAGCACCATTAATGACTTTTGTTTATTGCCTGGAGCCGCTCATTAAAAAACATGTTTATACAGTTTAATCTTCTTTATACAATCGTTTAGTCAATGTGTATAAACGGGATTTGAAGCTTATGTGACAACTAATTACAATTCTCATCATTGTAATCTTGTTAATGAAGATGATGTTGGGCGATAAAAGGCTGAATACGTTGTTTAAAGTTAATGAATCCGCAAACCTTTGTGTTGTGTTTATTAGAATGTAAAGAGGAAGTATAATGAGAAATATGTCTGTTGATAGGTATGGTCCGGGGCGTATGGGGCGTACGGGGCGTACGGGGCGTCTGGAGAATCCAATTCTTTGTGATCGGAAATAAAACATACATATTGGATTTTATTGTGTATTTTTGTTTACCAAGTTAGTTTCTGCAATTCGGCTATTAATATTCTCAGGAATGTAAAAATGAAAATGGACTTTCCAGGTGAGTGCTCTGTATAGTAAAAATATAAAAATAAAATAAAAATAAAAATAGCTGCGTTAAATGATTTATGATAAACAGTGAATATGTGATCAAAAAAATTCTAATGAAAGAAAATAATATTTGATATCACTATAATATAATAATGAAGAGCATGAAAATCTGTCCCAAAATGAAAATCATAAGTGGATGTGCAGAAACGCTGACAATGAAACGTCCAGGACAATCAGGTAAATTGCATATAGTCCATAAATCACACAAATGTGCCTAAATAAGTGAATGAATAAAATCTTGAAAATAATGCGTGATCCACCACTAGTTGTGCACCGGACACCAAATAAATCGCACGCTTACCAGAAGGCAAGCTAATCCCGACGCGCGTTTCGTCATATAATGACCTCATCTTGGGGCACCAAGACGACGTCATTATTATGTGTAGTGACTGCGCTTTACTGCTACTTTCCGCAAGTCCATGGGTCAGGATTGGCCTTTTTACAAACAATAGACTTACTACAGACATAACGATTCATATTTTATATAAAGTGGTTGCAATCCTCAGACATGAAATATGAACAAAGCACATCCCTCTAAAGTGTGTACTTGTCTCTGAGCACTAAGTGTCATTTCTGTCTACTGCTTCCTTCCTCTGCTATCAGCATGAGCCACTTCTGGCAAGTTTTCCTGACACCAAGAGAAAAGTGGTGACAGGGGAGGGACCTCCAGCTGATTGACAGCCTCAGCTCTGTTCCTAGGTGCTGTGTAAAGGGGGGGGGGCGTGTCCTTACCCTCCAATCAGCTCTCAGAGCTCTCCTCACTGTGTTCTCCAGAGTGTAACTTCAGCTCTCCGCCCCCTTTTTTCTGAACTCTCAGACAAGCTTTAAAATTCTGGACGGATGTAGAGAAGAGAAGACTGCAGATAAACAAGCAGGCATGCAACCACGTTGCTCGTATTGGCGTCAAGCGGGCTATTTAAACTGAGCCTGTGTTATGCTTCAGTGCGGTCTTGTCTATAATATTCCTGTGCATACCGGCAACCTGTTACTCTGTTATCTGGCTACTGTTACTGACCCGGCTTGTCTTGACTACCCCCGAACTCTCCCTGCACTGACCCCGGCTTGCCTCTGACTTCGCTTCTCCCTGTGCCCCTTGCTGCTGCTACACATATCTGTTACTGACTTTGCTTGCATCCTGACATTCCTCCTGCCTACGCATCTGTACCCGATCTGTCTGCCTGTGTATGACCCGGACCGTCTGACTCTGCTTCTGTCCCCATCGCTACTGGACTGCCTGCTGCTAGCCTTTGCCTATATTTGCCTGTTCACCACCTGTCTGTTTTCAGCCTGCACCAGTCTGCTCTCACCAGTGCCAGCCTGCACCTGTCTGCTCTCACCAGTGCCAGCCTTCACCTGTCTGCTCTCACCAGTGCCAGCCTGCACCTGTCGCCTGCTCACTGGTGTCCATCCGGCACTCCTGCTCTTCTGTGGTCTACTGACAGTCTTCTCCTGCTTGATGCAGAGAGTCCATCCAGCCCAGCTGCTAGCAAGACAAACAGGCACTTGTGCCCCTCTGTACTCCTGTGCCACCTGTCTGCTCTTACCAGTGCGATCCTGTACCTGTCTCCTGCTCACTGGTGTCCATCCGGCACTCCTGCTCCGCTGTGGTCTACTGACAGTCTTCTCCTGCTGGATCCAGAGAGTCCATCCAGCCCTGCTGCTAGCAAGATAAACTTGTGCCCCTCTGTACTCCTGTGCCACCTGTCTGCTCTACCAGCGACCCCTAACCAAAGGTGTAAGAGAGGTCTTCTGCATTGTGTCAGGCTCTTCTACCGGGTACATGACAGACAGCTCTCGGTTTGTACTAGTGATCGGGAGTAACCAATCACAGTGGTCACATGATCAGCTGATCCATCATGCCCCCCAAGGCTTACAAACAGTGGTGCTGGTGTACCCCCATACAACCCCCCTGGCTCCTGCTTGGTCGGGGGGTCTCGCGGTCGGTCCGTTATCCACTTACCCCATCTAGGTTCCTGGCGGGCAGCGCTCCTATGGGCGACAGGTGGCGGGCAGGCGCCTCTCTCCTCCTCCTTTGCATCACGGTGGCTTCCGCCGTGCATTTCCCCCCCCCCTACTAGACGTCCAATAGGATGCCTGTCCTTTCAGCTAATCTGGTGACGGGTCTCAGTACCCACCTCCCGATTGGCCGGGAGGAGGATCAGTGTGACAATAGCAAATATTCCTTCGCTATCGTCACACAACTGGGTGGGCTCGGAGTGCAGTGCTCTGTGCCCCAAACCCACCCATTTTTGATGCCTATTAGAGCCTCTGACTCTAATCACGTGCTTCAAACCACCCCCCCGCCCTGTATGTGGATGGGGGGGTGGCGCCCGTGCTCTCCTTAAAGGGGTTGTAAAGGTAAAATTATTTTTTTTTAAAAATAACAAACATGTTATACTTACCTTCACTGTGCAGCTCGTTCTGCACAGAGTGGCCCCGAACCTGCTCTTCTGGGGTCCCTCGGCGGCTTTTTCAGCTCCTCCCCGCAAGCATTCACCACCTTAATGCGAGCTCCCTCGCATGGTGGTGAGCGCTTGCGGGTGCGCTCTTGTGATACAGCCGGCGGCTATAGCCGCTCGCTGTATCACTCGGCCCCACCCCCCGGCGCGCCGTGTCATCGGATGTGATTGACAGCAGCGCGAGCCAATGGCTGCGCTGCTTTCAATCCATCCACTGCAGCCAATCAGCGACCAGGCTGAGCTGCAGTGGAGATGACGAGAATGAGCAGCGAAGATTCGAGGTGTCAGGTAAGTAAAACGGGGGGGCTGGGGGCGGCGGTATTGTCAAAAGTTTTTTCACCTTAATGCATAGAATGCATTAAGGTGAAAACATTTTTACCTTTACAACCCCTTTAAGGATGGGCCGCCACTGCTTACACACCTTATTAACCACCTCCGGACTGCCGCACGCACGCCAATATACGTCCTCTCTTTGAAGAGGGATGTCTTTGTTATGGCAGCAGCTATCTGCCATAACACCGGTATCCTCTTCTTCAGCAAGCGGTCCAGTTTCCAATAATAGTGGTCTCTGCAGCGGATTCACCCCCCCGCCGTGCTCCGGTGCCCTCTGACGCTTACCGGAGCCGTCGGCAGTGGCGGAGGCGATCAGATCATCACCCTTGCTGGGTATGGAGATGAGTGAGAGGAAGATGGCCCCCACCCGTCTCCATACCATTGCAGTCAAAACGTCACTTCCGCCCATAGCTCTTAAAGGGCCATTTTTTTTTTCTTCAAATGACAACATTTTTTATTGCATTTTAGTGTAAATATGAGATGTGAGGTCTTTTTGACCCCCAGATCTCATATTTAAGAGGTCCTGTCATGCTTTTTTTCTATTACAAGGGGATATTTACATTGTAATAGGTATAAAAGTGACACAATTTTTTTTTTTTTAAAGAACAGTATAAAATAAAAGTTAAAAGGTAAAATAAATAAGAAAAAAAAAAAAAAATTTTTAAATGCGCCCCGTCCCGCCGATCTCGCGCGCAGAAGCGAACGCACACGTGAGCAGCGCCCGCATATGTAAACGGTGGTCAAACCACACATGTGAGGTATCGCCGCGATTGGTAGAGCGAGAGCAATCATTCTAGCCCTAGACCTCTGCTGTAACTCAAAACATGCAACCTGTAGAATTTTTTTAAACGTCGCCTATGGAAATTTTTAAGGGTAAAAGTTTGTCGCCAATTCCACGAGAGGGCGCAATTTTGAAGTGTCACATGTTGGGTATCAATTTACTCGGTGTAACATTATCTTTCACAACATAAAAAAAAATAATTGGGCTAACATTACTGTTGTCCTATTTTTTTCATTAAAAAAAAGTGTATTTTTTTCCAAAAAAAGTGCGCTTGTAAGACCGCTGCGCAAATATGGTGTGACAGAAAGTATTGCAACGACCGCCATTTTATTCTCTGGGGTGTTGGAAAAAAAAAATGTATAATGTTTAGGAGTTCGAAGTAATTTTCTAGCAAAAAAAACCCTGTTTTTAAAATAAACACCAAATCTCAGAAAGAGGCTTGGTCCTTAAGTGTTTAAAGTGACTCTGGGACTGGCTGGGAAGGGGGCTAACATCGGGGCGTATGTACAGGGGGCGCAATCGTGCCCCGGCCCCATTCTCCAAGGTGTCGCCCCCCCTGTACACCCCGGATAAGAGGGTGGCGGTATGTAGAGGAACTGATCCCTTGTAGCTGCTGAATTCCTTCTTCCCCTCCTCTCTCCCCCGCAGACATTCAGTGGCTGCAGGAGGGAAATGAAGGGCATCAGTTCCTCTATATGCGGCTCCCGCCACCTCCCTATCCCTGTCCTGCTTTCCTGAGCTCCTGTGTGCTTCCCCGACCCCCTCCCCCCACCACCCGCAGGCTGCTGTGGGGGATGCGTCAGGATGGAGAGCGGGGAAAGGGGCCGGTAAAGGTGTCATTCACTGTCCTCTTCCTTGTCTTAATGTACCGATCACTGACTCTTATTCTTATTTTTTCATTCATAACTGAGGCATAGTAAACTGTGTTTACTATGCTTCAGTATATGAATGAACGGGACGCTCTGTACAGAAGCTATTCCTGTTGAGACGTCTCATCCAGAATTAAAATTCAGACACATTTTTCATTATGCGGAGATTCAAATGTATCGGAATTTCCAAATTGTAACGAATTTAAACAAATCCAAAATACCTAAACAAAATTTCGGCCGAACTTCAAATTCGAATACTTTTCAGATCAAATTCAAATAGTTTTCCAAATCGAATAGTTTTTGCGATTGAATTTGAATTTCCGAAGAGGATGAAATAGAATAGAAAATAAAGGAATAGAATATAATAGAATGGAAAATAATTAAAAAATAGAATAGAATAAAATGGAAAGAATATAACCGTCTTCTGAAATTCAAATTTCTAATAGAATACATTTGAATCTGAATACAATAGAAAAGAATACCGGTAATAGAATAGCAAAAAAAAAAAATGAATAGAAAAAATAGAACAGGCTAGAATAATATAAAATAGAATATAACCTTTGAGAATTAGAATAAATTCAAATTCGAATAGAATAGAAAAGAATAGAAGAGACGAGAAAATAAAAGCATAGAATTAAAATAATTGAATAGAATAGAAAGAATATAACCATTTCCCAAAATTCAAATAGAATAAATTTGAATAGAATAGATTCTAATGAAATTTGTATAGTTTTCCAATTCAAATAGTTTTCCAATCAAATTTGAATTTCCAAAGAGAATGAAACAGAATAGAAAATAAAGGAATAGAATAGAAAAGAATATAATAGAATAGAAAATAAAACAAAGGAATAGAACAGAATATAAAATAATAAAAAATAGAATACAATAAAATAGAATATCACCATCTTCTGAAATTCGAATTTCAAATAGAATACATTTGAATCTGAATACAATAGAAAAGAATAATAGAATAGAAAAAAAAATCAAATAGAAAAAATTGAACAGGCTAGAATAGAATAAAATAGAATACAACCTTTGAGAATTAGAATAAATTCAAATCGAATAGAATAGAAAAGAAGAGAAAAGAATAGAAGAGAAGAGAAAATAAAAGCATAGAATTAAAATAATTAAATAGAATAGAAAGAATATAACCATTTCCCAAAATTCAAACAGAATAAATTTGAATAGAATAGATTCTAATTAAATTTGAATAGTTTTCCAAATCAAATAGTTTTCCAATTGAATTGGAATTTCCAAAGAGAATGAAATAGAATAGAAAATAAAGGAATAGAATAGAAAAGAATATAATAGAATAGAAAATAAAATAAAGGAATAGAACAGAATAGAAAATAATAAAAAATAGAATAGAATAAAATAGAATATCTTTCAAATTTCAAATAGAATACATTTGAATCTGAATACAATAGAAAAGAATAATAGAATAGAAAAATAGAATAGAAAAAATAGAAGTGGCTAGGATAGAATAAAATAGAATATAACCTTCTCTCGAAATTCAAATTTCAAATAGAATAAATTTGAATTCGAATAGAAAAGAATAGAAGAAAGATAAAAAAATTGAATTAAAAATAAATAATTAAAAATAAAATATTGAACAGAATAGAATATAACCATTTCTCAAAATTCGAAAAGAATACATTTGAATTTGAAAAGAATAGAAAAGAATAGATTGGAATCGGAGAGAAAATAAAATAATAGAATATAATATAATAAAATAGACAATAGAAAATAATAGAACAGAAAGAATATGACAACATAACCTTCTTCCAAAATTCGAATTTCGAATAGAATAAATTTGAATTCAATAGAAAAGAACAGGCTATAATAGAAAAGAAAAGAATAGGACAGAAAATAAAATAATAGAATAGAAAATACAATAGAATAGAATGGAATCCAAAGAATATAACTATCTTCCAAAATTTAAATTCCGATTAGAATACGTTGGATTTTGAATGGAATTCAATCCGAATGCAATTCTAACGAAATTTGATTTGAATTTGAATGCAATACAAATGGAATCCAAATTTAAAATTATTTTAAATTTGCAAAATTTGAATCGATTCGAATTTGAATAAACAAAACGAATTCCGAAAATTTTTTTAAATAAACTTATGCAAATACCGAATCAAAGCGAAACGGATGTCTATTCCTGTTTATTCATTCTGTGCAGCTGAGGCTACAGAGAAGGGGGGGATCTGTTCCTTTCTCTGTCTCAAAAGTGAGACATCAGGGGTCTGTTGTCTCACGTCACCAAAATCCCCCTGATGGGGGTCCTTAAAATTATAGAAAAAGAAATAAATAACATTTAAAAAAAAATAAAAGATAAAATAAAACAAAATGGTAAAAAATATTAAAGCAACAACAATAAAGACCTACTGACACCAGCGGCGGAACTCCCAGGGTCACAAAGGTCGCACTTGCAACTGGGCCCTGGTGTTCCACCACCAAGGCGGAGACCACAAGACGGCAGGAAGGAAGGCCCGCTGCAGGACCGTAATAATGGGTCCCATAATAGAAGTAAAGGGTCCCGGGATCAGTGGGAAGGGCCCCGGTCAGGGGCTGGGGGAGGGGAGGGGGGGGACACTTCATGGTTTCTTGCACCCAGGCCCCCCCCCCGAAGGTTCTGGTTGCGTCTCTTCTGGGTTAACATATAACTTCATTCTGTCTAGTTGGAAATTAGCATCTTCAGTGCCCAGTAGAGAACACGGCGCGGTGTACAGATAAATAGTGACAGAAAATCCATGGCTCCATCCAGCTGAACACGGGGCTAACAAGCTTTCCGCAACACAAATGGTCCCCTATTAACTAAGGTGGTCATATCAATAGGGAAATCGATGCGCGGAGATGATGAGATCATATGGATTGATGGAAGAGTCTCATAGAACATGTGTAAGTACTGGAGGGTGAAATACCTCCCGTTGGCGTACACAGATACACACCATGACACTTGTCTTAGATGTTAGGAAATAATTCACAATTAGAAAATGTCTCCTGCAGAGTGCTGATTGGTCCTTTAACCACTCTCACCGTGTATAAATTTGAATTCGAATAGATCTAAGTGTAGTACATTACATGTTTATTGGCCTGCAAGACAAATGGCAACTCATATAAAACTGGTAAAAACTGGCGCATTAGCAAAGAAAAGGCTCTGTTGGAAAACTTTACCAGTACCTCAAGCTAGGGCACGGGTGCTCAACCTGCGGCCCCCCAGCTGTTGCGGAACTCCCATCGTGTCTGCGGGAGTCATGTTTGGAAATGTCAGCCTTGCAATGTCAAATGGGACTTTTGCAACAGCTGGAGGGCCACAGGTTGAGAACCAATGATCTGGGGCGGTGGGTCTAAAAACTTCAGCCCTTTGCTTGCTTTTATCCGTCCCTTGGGGCAATATTTTATTCATTGACACCAATGAAGTGTACAATTCCTCCCAATGACACCAATGATGGGGCTCAGTTCCTCCCAATGACACCCATAATGGGGCCCAATGACACCAATTGAGGAAGCAGGAAGCAACGAAGAAGGGTGACGGGCTCCCCATGGAATGCAGAGTGGACCGGAAGTAACATTATCGGCACGTCACCGGGCAAAACTACGCGTTTCAAGGCAGAAAAAGCCTCTTTTTCAAGTATTGTGTCAGGGCTGGGCTCAGACCTTCTTTCTCTGAGCTGGGCACAATTCCTCCTAGTGACACCAACGATGGGGCACAATTCGTACCAATGACACCAATCACGGGAGATTGTTTACTCCCACTGATGCTGCTGGGACATTTTATACTCTTGATAGCCAGAGTCCACCCTCCCCCCAAAGTCTGAAGGATAGTAAACTGGCTAGACCTGTGCACTGCCAAAAAACTTGTTTTTGTTTAATTCGTTTTTTTTTTCTCCTGTTTTTCCGGTCATTCGCTATGATCGCAATTCGTAAATTCATAAATTCGAAAATTCAAAAATCTGAAAAATAAAAAATAAAACCTGAAAATTCAAAAGAATAACTAACTATTAAATTATAGGTATTGTAATTTCCTTTCAAATTTGGAGGTTTGTGAACGTAACGAATCCGAATTTATCCGAAGTTCCGAATTATCCAAAATAACGAATGCCAAATGTAAACGAATGGAAAGGAACAAATGAAAAATAAATAATAAAAAGTTTTTATTATTATTATTATTTATTATTATTAATTCATTACGTTCCATTCGTTTAGATGCGACATTCGTTATTTCGGATCATTCGTAACTTCGGATAAATTCGTATTTGTTACGTTCACTAACTGCCAAATTTGAAAGGAATTTCCAAAACCTATAATTTAATAGTTAGTTATTATTTCAGATTTTAGAATTTTCGGGTTTTTTGGACTTTCGAATTTCTAAGTTCCGAATTTTCGAATTTTACGAATTTTTACGAAATTTCAAAATTAAAAATGTTCTGAATGTTGGAATTTACGAATATTCGTGAAAAAATTTGTTAAGTGGGGTTTCATTCATTCGGATATTTCCAAATTAACAAATTTTTTGAAATTCATTAAAAAACTAATTCGGAATGAAATGAATTGCACATGTCTAACACCGGCCCTTTGTTTAGACCAGGGGTCTCAAACTGGCGGCCCTCAAGCTGTTGCAGAACTACAAGTCCCATCATGCCTCTGCCTGTGGGAGTCGTGCTTGTAACTGTCAGCCTTGCAATGCCTCATGGGACTTGTAGTTCTGCAACAGCTGGAGGGCCGCCAGTTTGAGACCCCCGGTTTAGACAGTTTGCTGAGCAATGATCTAGGGCGGACACATTCGGTAGGTCGGTGATATTCCTGTAGGGCCAAAGAAACAATCCAGGGGGAGTCAAACCAAGTGCAGTAGTGAATGTCACTGATAGGAAATATGATGAAGCAACTCACATATATAGAAGAATATTAGCGTGGTGTCTATGCTGTAAGTCCGCAGTTGGCTTGTGTGTGTAGGCTAGGGAGCCTGTTCCAAAATCTAGCACCCTGAGACATTGTCAGGCCGGGTACCAGCTCAGTTTGAGGAAGCAGGAAGCACGAAGAAGGGTGGCGGGGTCCCCATGAAATGCAGAGTGGAACGGAAGTAACATTATCGGCACGTCAGGGGGCAAAGCTACGCGTTTCAAGGCAGAACAAGCCTCTTTTTCAAGTACTGTGTCAGGGCTGGGCTCAGACCTTCCTTCTCTGAGCTGGCCGCTCAGCTGTCGGCTAATTGCAAGCTCCTATCTCTCCACAGTGACTCCACAGCTGTTGATGATATCCTGCTCGTCAGTCCTACTTAAGCCGTCCAGTCCAGAGGAGCTCTGCCTTCGCCTTGGTCAACATCTCAGAGACATTCTCCTGCAATCCTGTTCAAGACTTGCTTTGCTGACATCCCTTCTGGCTCCAGATCCTGCTTGCTGTTCCACTACATTGATCCCTGACTTCTGGCTTGGCTGACTATCCGTTCCGGTTCCTGAACCTTGACTATGTTTTGACTACATTTGTTCTTTTTACTTTTATTATTAAACAAGTGTGATTTAACTGTACTTCTGTTTCGGCCTTATTTCATGGTTTCTGACATACTGAACAGGTATTTACGTCACTCTCCACACCATATACCCTCCTTTTCTAAATGGTTCACCGTTGTCCCCATTTAAATAACCCACCTTGAGAAATAGCATGCTGCCATCACTTGAGAGCATATAGATATGAACTGGCTGCCAAGAGGGAGCAGAAGATCAGCAACAAGAGATGAAAAAAGAGTGAAAGTGAGGGATTTATTGTGAAAAATGGCAATTGTTTGGCACAAATGGAGATCGAGATATAAGAAAGGATGGAAAAAGCCACCTAGTCCAGCACAGCTGGAGGACAGCATTCCCGAGAAGTTCAGCTCACACACCCTATGATTATGCATTGCTTAGACCAGGGGGAGGCAACCTGGGAGCCCTCCAGCTGTTGCGGAACTACATTTCCCATGAGGCATTGCAAGGCTGGCAGTTACAATTACTCCCCAGAGGCATGATGGGACTTGTAGTTCTGCAACAGCTGGAGGGTTGCCCCAGGTTGCCTACCCCTGGCTTAGACCAATACATTTCCAGCACAGCAGATATGCCAGTGACTGAATAAATAAGGCATAAAATCAACATGACTTATTTAAATCTAAGGTAACCTTTTCCTCTGATGAGCTGTTGGGGAAAAATAATTGACTTGTTAAATTTTAATTCAGAAAAAAAAAATCGTCTTCCTAACAATCATTTTAATTACATATTTCTCTGAATTTTAAGATGAGCTGCGTTGGAATTCTGGTATTAACCCTTTCGCTGCCAGGCCATTTTTTTTTTTCTTTTCTTTCCACACGTGTTAAAATGCACATTTTTATATTTCTGAAAGCAGAGAACCTGGAGAATAAAATGGTGGCAGTTGTATTTATTTATTTATTTATTTATGGCGTGTAATATTAGCACAACTGTTTATCAAATGCCCTATTTTTAGTAAAAAAATAAAAAATAAAAATACTCTCAAGTACACACAAACTAAATATATCACCTATTTTTTTTAGACATGTGCACTGACAAAAAATTCGTACGTTTTCGCTTCATTCGTTTTTTTAGCTTTTTTCGGAAATCCGAAAATTTGGAAATTCAAACATTCGAGAATTCACAATTCACAAATTCGGGAAATCCGAAATTTTGGATTATCAAATTTCCGAATTTCTGAATATTTAAATTCTCGAATTTTCAAATTTCCGGATTTTCAAACCTCCGAATTTTCAAAATTTCAGAAATTCCGAAAATTCGGAAATTCGGAAATTTGATCATTTGAAAATTCGGAATTTTGGAAATTAAAAAATTCGGAAATTAGGAAATCAACGATTTTGTCAAAATTTGTTAAAAAAAAAATGAATTTGGAACTAAACGAATTGCGCATGTCTAATTTTTTTTATTTTTTTGATAAAATATAAAAGATGAAGTTGTGTCGAGTAAATAAATACCAAATATGTCAAGCTTTTAAACTGCGTGCACCCCATGAAAAGGTGACAAAATTCGATGCCCAAAATTGCCCATGGGCAATACTAATCCTTTACAGATCATCAGTTTAGAGTCAACTGTGAATGAGGCCCCTATAATTATTGATCATGTTCCAGCGTGTTCAGTGATATGTAACATGTGTAGCGCATTCATAGTTTTTGTATATAGCTGCATGTCAAGCCTAAAAACTGAAGAATGGGGCAGAAATTCCTCTCAACGACACAAACAATTGGGCCCAATGACACCAATGATGGAGCTTAATTCCTCCCAATTACACGAACGATAGGGCACAATTCCTCCCAATGACTCCAAAGATGGGGGATTGTTCCCTCTCACTGACAATGGGACTTTCCTTTTCTACTCCCAATGGCCACAGTCAGCCCCCCCAAAAGTCTGAAGGACAGTACACTTGCCCTTTGTTTAGAAAGTTTGGAGACCCCTGCTGAAGAGAACCGTCAGCCTGCAGACCTAATAGATGAAATGATGGTCACATGCTACACTTTTGGCCTAGAGACATACTGCAGAAGACAATATGAAATCAGGAGTGGCTAATAGAGATCAGTGCCACTACTGCAAATCAATGCTCCACTACAGACTGCTGAGGTCTGAGGGCCACACATCATATACCAAAGAGCATATACCATGCGGCCCTTGGGCCACAAGTTGGGCACCAGGGTAGTAGAACATTCGTCATGAAGATCTGGCCTTTAAGAGAAAAATAGGCTTCAGGTATACATTCACTATGTAGACCTTCTGTCTGGACACATACCTTCTGGTTTTAGGATGGCTCCATTGGGTTCTTCAAGGGTTCACATGTTTTTCCAAAAGGCAGCAACCTTGTGTTTTGGCAGGTGATACAAATGTTCACATTACAAAGTAATAAAAGGTTTCATCCCAATTCCCCATCTGTGTCTTCTACTAATAAATCTGATCTATTATTTGTTTAACCACTTGCCGAACAGCCGCCGTCATTATACTGCGGCAGGTCGGCATGATCCCACGAGCCGTCGTAGCTATACATCGGCTCCTTTAAGCGGGATAGCAGGCGCATGCACGCCCACTGCACTGCGGGGGTGCCGATGCTCATGACCGGCGCTCGCGATGACCGCTGGCCACAAGCGATCGCGGGCACGAAAGGCAGAACAGGGGACGTGTGTGTGTAAACACACAAATTCCTATTCTGTTCTGAGAGGAGATGCAGATTGTGAGTTCCTAATAGCTAGGAACCACGATCTGTCATCTCCTCTAGAGGTAAACGAAAAAGTCTGGACAGCCGCACACCGGAAGAAATTTCATATGCCTTTTATTCGTAGAACAGGATCATGAAGTACACAGGGCACCACGGCAAGGTGGTACAGAATAACCACTGATACGTTTCACGCTTAAACAAAGTGCTTACTCATAGCTATGAGTTATGAGTAAGCACTTAGTTTAAGTGTGAAACGCGTCAGTTGTTATTCTGTACCACCTTGCCGTGGTGCCCTGTGTACTTCATGATCCTGTTCTACGAATAAAAGGCATATCAAATTTCTTCCGGTGTGCGGCTGTCCAGACTTTTTCGTTTACCTCTACCTATATAAGCATTAGCCAGCACCTGGGGCTCTCCTCTTCCTGGAGGTTTAGGACGCATGCATTTTGGCTTGGATTTACCTGAGGGGTGGAGCGGTTGGTACTGTAATCCCCTCTAGTCAGTCCCCTCCCCCTACAGTTAGAACACACAGTCAGGGAACACAGTTAACCCCTTGATTGCCCCCTAGTGTTAACCCCCTTCCCTGCCAGTGACATTTACACAGTAATCAGTGCGTTTTTATAGCTCTGATCGCTGTATAATTGTCAATCGTCCCAAAAATGTGTCAAGAGTGTCCGATGTGTCCGCCATAATGTCGCAGTCCTGATAAAAATCGCAGATCGCCGCCATTACTAGTAAAAAATAATAAATAAATAATAAAAATGCCATAAATCTATCCCCTATTTTGTAGATGCTATAATTTTTGCGCAAAGCAATCAATATCGGCTTATGGTGATTTTTATTATCAAAAATATGTAGAAGAATACATATCGGCCTAAACTGAGAAAAAAATGTGCTTATTTTTTTTAAATTGGGGATATTTATTATAGCAAAAAGTACAAAATATTGTGTTTTTTTTAAAAAATTGTCGCTCTTTTTTTGTTTATAGCGCAAAAAATAAAAACCGCAGAGGTGATCAAATACCACCAAAAGAAAGCTCTATTTGTGGGGAAAAAAGGACGTCAACTTTGTTTGGGTGCAACGTCGCACGACCGCGCAATTGTCAGTTAAAGCGACGCAGTGCTGAATCGCAAAAAGTGCTCTGGTCATTAAGCAGCCAAATCTTCCGGGGCTGAAGGAATTTCACACTTCTGTATTATCTCTGTCATCGGCGCGGGGGGGGAGTCTGGCTCGCCATGAATGCTTTCCGCAATTGCCGATTACTTTCCTCCTTTAATCACCACGAATCTCAAATGAGAATTGTTCTGTACGGGAATCTGGGAGTAATTAGCAACTCGCGAAAGTTATATTCCCTCATTAGGTGAAGAGCAGACTGAACCGCAAACTCTATTTTCCTAACCGTTCTAATATTTTCAGCAATTTAATTATAAATTCCAGGATTATCCTTCTTCTTTGCTTTATTATATAATTTTTGCTCTGAAAATGCTGGAAAGAGTCGGCTTAGCATAAACTTACACTATATTACCAAAAGTATTGGGACGCCTGCCTTTACACGCACATGAACCTTAATGGCATCCCAGTCTTAGTCCGTAGGGTTCAATATTGAGTTGGCTCCGCCCTTTGCAGCTATAACAGCTTCAACTCTTCTGGGAAGTTCCAGTCAAGTTCCTCAACCTCAAACTTGCTCATCCATGTCTTTATGGACCTTGCTTTGTGCACTGGTGCGCAGTCATGTTGGAACAGGAAGGGGCCATCCCCAAACTGTTCCCACAAAGTTGGGAGCATGAAATTGTCCAAAATGTCTTGGTATGCTGACGCCTTAGGAGTTCCCTTCACTGGAACTAAGGGGCCAAGCCTGACCCATGAAAAACAACCCCCCACACCATAATCCCCCCTCCACCAAATGATTTGGACCAGTGCACAAAGCAAGGTCCATAAAGACATGGATGAGCGAGTTTGGGGATGAGGAACTTGACTGACCTCAACCCAACAGAACACCTTTGGGATGAATTAGAGCGGAGAGACTGTGAGCCAGGCCTTCTCGTCCAACATCAGCGTCTGACCTCACAAATGCGCTTCTGGAAGAATGGTCAAACATTCCCATAGACACCCTCCTAAACCTTGTGGACGGCCTTCCCAGAAGAGTTGAAGCTGTTATAGCTGCAAAGGGTGGGCCAACTCAATATTGAACCCTACGGACTAAGACTGGGATGCCATTAAAGTTCATGTGCGTGTAAAGGCAGGCGTCCTAATACTTTTGATAATATAGTGTATCTTTACCTATTCTACAGCCCCCATCCTATGTATACAAATGTGTGTTATCATACAACAGCTGTTTGTGTGTTCCTGTGGTCATGAAAAGCTTTGATGATCCCCTTAACCCCTTCACGTTGCTGCCTCCTGACCCTTTAAGAGCTTCTAGATGCCGGGAGGTGCAGGCGGGAATTCGGGTCATGTGACCGCTGTGACAGCCAATTCAGATTATTGGAAAGCTCCCGATTGCAAATATGCATGCCGGCAACTGTGCAGGGTGCGCGCTCTCAGCACAGAAATGTCTGCATCATGGGTGCTCAACCTGTGGCTGTGGCTATGGAACTACAAGTCCCATCATGCCTAATTGGAAATCGGATGAAATGTTTATCACTGGAAAACACTTTTTGATAGATAAAAAGTGCATTTTATATACATCTATATAGATCAGACCAAAATGAGGGACAAATGAGGAGGAATGAGGGACAGGGGGACATTGCTCCAAATCAGGGACAGTCCCCCGAAATCAGGGACACTTGGGAGCTATGCTGATAGGTGGCACTGATGGGCATAAATATGCAGCACTGATAGGCGGCACTAATATGTAGCACTGATGGTCACTGATTGGCGGCACTAATGGACGGCACTGATGGGCACTGAAATACAGCACTGATTGGCAACACTGCTGGGCACTGACTGGCTTTACTGATGGGCACTGTTGGGGTTGCATTAATAATCAGAGCGCTGATCATCTGTGCAGGTCTTCCCTGTGGGGAAATGCCGCTGACCGGCTCTTCTCTTTTTCTTTATTTGCTATTTTTTCCCAACACAAGTTGAGTTTTCCTTTAAATTTAAACTACAGTAATAATAACGTAAAGCTTCCAGATTTTCAATAATAAAAATTAATCATTTTGCCCAGGCAGACACCTTATTGCCCACGGTGCACCTACGTTCTTCTGTCTAAAGTCTAATCCATTTTTTTTTAATTAAAATGAGATCTCTGTAAAAAAAAAAAGTATAATAGGCTGTCAGCAGGTCCCTGGCAGTATTCCCAATTAAAAGCTGGCGAGGACCATTTCAGGTGAAGGAGGTTCAGCCTGGAATCAAGATATCCAAGGAATGAATATAGAGCGGTGTGCCCCCCGGTGGTGTGGGGGGGTCATCGCTTGTCATTGCTCCACAGTGATATGAAAAAAGAAAAAACCCCAATAAACGGGAACAAGGTGCCGCTCGTAGGTCGGTGAGGAGAGACCCGCTCGCAGGAAATCTCCGTAGTTCTTCTGCCTGATTAATATGGAATGTGGAGAGACGTCTTATTAACTTCTGGCGTTCTGCAGGCCTCCCACCAGATCGGCGGCAATCCGACCGCATCAGTTTTCTGGAAATAATTAAGAGAGGATGGCGTGTCCTTGAAAAACACCGTAACTGATCTACAAGTTGAAAGAAGGAAAAAAAAAACAAATGAGATGAAACTCCTAATGTCCTCTGCTCACCTTCCTCTAAATCATTTTCGCTATTTTATTATTTTTTCATGTTATATATATATATATTTTTTAATGATTTAGGCTCCGTTCACACATATAGGTGAATTGGATGTGGGTTTCCCCGCCGCATTCAATTCGCATGACAGGAGAGTGTGACCGGCTCTCTATGGAGCCGGCCGGTTCACACAGCTCTGGGGCAGCCGCGGCCCGCATTAAAAAAAAGGGTTCCTATGCGACTTTGGGTCCAATTCGCACCTGAATCGGTGAACAGGGACGCACCAGACCCCTTGCTGGTGAGATCAGGCCTCTGTGGGGGGGCAAAACCATCACTTCCTCGACTCCTTGTTCTTCTTTACACTGAAGGTAGATATTAATGACATTAGCTGTATGTTTGGGGTGGTTGTCCTGCTGCAGAATACATTTGGGGCCAATCACAGGACTTCCCTGATGGTATGGCATGATGGAGAAGTATCTGCCTGTATTTCTCAGCATTGAGGACACCATTGATACTGGCCAAATCCCCATTCCTTTTGCACAATTGCAGCCCCGAACTTGCAAGGAACCTCCACCATGCTTCACAGTTGGCTGCGGACACTCATTATTGTACCACCAGCCCTTCCCCCAACAAACTGCCTCCTACAGCCAAATATTTCACATTGTGACTCATCAGCCCAGAGCACCTGCTTCCATTTTTTTCTGCACCCCAGATCTTATGATTTCATACATAGGTAAGACACATAGCCTTGTTCCCATGTCAGAGGTATGACTTGTTGGCCCAATTCTTCCATGAAGACCACTTCTGGCCAGACTTCTCCAGACAGCAGATGGTGTACCTGAGTCCCACTGGTTTCCACCAGTTCTTATGGCACTGCTGGACATCTTCCGATGTGAAAGAGAAGGAAGCATGATGTGTCTTTCATCTGCTGCATTAAGTTTCCTTGGCCGACCACTACGCTCCTCATCATTCCCCGTTTCTTTGGGCTTCTTCAAAAGAACTTGAACGGCACATCTAAAACCCCCGGTATGCTTTGAAATCTTTGCCCGGGAGAGACCTTGTTGATGGCCTTGTGTCTTGTTGCTGTGCTCAGTCTTGCCATGGTGTATGGCCTGTGACAACAAACTGTCTTCCACAACCTCACCTTAGTAGCAGAGTTTGGCTGTTCCTCGCCCAGTTTTAGGCCTCCTACACAGCTGTGTTCTGTTTCAGTTAGTGACTGTGTTTCAACCAATATATGACATTGATGATCACTGGCACCTGCTTGGTATAATTGGTTAATCATACACCTGACTCTAATCCTAAAAAAATCCCTTACTGTGTGCGAGTGTACAAAGTGTGCAAGTGTAAGAATCGATGCTGGTCTGAAGCCAAAGGGTAGTCCAACCAAATATTGATTTCATTTACTATAGATCCTTCTTCGCTTACTTTGCATTTTGTAAATTGACACAAACAACCAATTTAAAATAAACAATTTATAAAATAAATTAAATGAAATAAATTATATATATATAATTTATTTCATTTAATTTATTTATTTTATAAATTGTTTATTTTAAATTGTTTATTTTAAAACAAATATATAATAAATAAATGAAATGAAATAAATTATGTATATATCTATATATATCTATATATAGATATATATAGATATATATCTATATATCTATATATAGATATATAGATATATAGATATATATCTATATATCTATATATAGATATATAGATATATAATTTATTTCATTTCATTTATTTATTATATAGATGTATATATATATATATATATATATATATATATATATATATATATATATATATGTATATATATATATATATATATATATATATATATATATATATATATATATATATATATATATATATATCTACGGTATATATCTATATATCTATATATATAATTTATTTCATTTAATTTATTTAGTATATAGATGTATATCTCTCTCTCTCTCTCTCCCTATATATATATATATATATATATATATATATATATATTCTTTTTTTTTTTATTTACCTTATTTTTTTAAATTGTTTATTTGTCTTTATTTATGTATGTGTGTGTGTGTGTGTTTGTGTATATATATATATATATATATATATATATGTATATATATATATATATATATATATATATATATATATATATATATATATATATATTCTTTTTCTTTTTTTTTACCATTCTTACCCTACAGTATTTTTTCACACCTGGCTAAAACTTTTGCACAGTATTGTGTGTGTATATACATATATAGCACTGCGTAAACTGTTGGCGCTATATAAATCCTGTATAATAATAGTAATATAGCAGTGCAGAAAGACAATTGTATTATAATTTAAATATTATGAACTAAGCATTTAAAGTCCAACTCCGGGAAATATAACGATCGTCTCTTATCCATACTAGCCCACAAAAGGTCACCACCCGATACACAACACTGTTTGAGACACTTGACCTTTATATTTATCCCAAGTCACTAACTCCATAAGTAGCATATCAAAAAATTAGGATAAAAGCACCAAAAGTCAAAACCCTTGTAAAAAAAAAAAAAAGCAATGACAGCTGACACATTTCCATCGTGACGGGTTCTCTTTGAATTTGTCCTTTAAAAATCAGCGCCTTCCACTTTTCTGCATTCTGCTCCTCATAAATAAACGGCCGCCCCATCCGTCTTGTTTGGCAGGAGCCAGTTTATAAATGTTTAGAAGATGCTTTAAATGTCAGCCGTGTCACCGTTTGGGTCATATATCACCGGAGAGTCGCTGAATGATCTCTTCCCCAAATCATTTGTAAAAATTCATTCTTCAAATGATAAACTCCTCAGGATCGTATTCATCTTTTTTTTTTTTTCTGAGGCATGATCTCAGCATGTGAATTAGAAAAAGAAATTCATGAAAACTTTATTAAAATCAAATTTTAATAAGAACTCACTCTTCACCATAGCACAATTTATTTATATGTTTTAATTCACTATTGTAAATAGCAGGCCTAAGTAAGGTATTACTGTTTATCAAAATAAAATGTATCATAAAAAAAATATAATAAATGGAATAAAAGATAGAGAAAATAATAATAATAAAAACTTTATTAAAATCTAATTTTAATGAGATTTCACGCTCCACCATAACCCACTTTATATATGTATTTTAATTAACTATTGTAAATAGCAGGCCTAAGTAAGTTGTATTGTTTATTAAAATAAAATATATTAAAAAAAATATATATAATAAATAGAATAAAAGATAGAGAAAATAATAATAATAAAAACTTGAATAAAATCAAATTTGTAATGAGATTTCACTCTCCACCATAACCCAATTTATATATGTATTTTAATTCATTATTGTAAATAGCAGGCATAAGTAAGGTATTATTGTTTATTAATATAAAATATATCATAAAAAATATATAATAAATGGAATAAAAGAGAGAGAAAATAATAATAATAATAAAAACTTGAATATAATCAAATTTTAATGAGATTTCATGCTCCACCATAACTCAATTTATATACGTATTTTAATTAATTATTATAGATAGCAGGCCTAAGTAAGTTGTTATTGTTTATTAAAATAAAATATATTTAAAAAAATATATATATATATAATAAATAGAATAAAAGATAGAAAAAATAATAATAATAAAAACTTGAATAAAATCAAATTTTAATGAGATTTAACTCTCCACCATAACACAATTTATATATGTATTTTAATTAATTATTGTAGATAGCAGGCCTAAATAAGTTGTTATTGTTTATTACAATAAAATATATTAAAAATATATATATATAATAAATAGAATAAAAGATAGAGAAAATAATAATAATAAAAACTTGAATAAAATCAAATTTGTAATGAGATTTCACTCTCCACCATAACCCAATTTATATATGTATTTTAATTCATTATTATAAATAGCAGGCATAAGTAAGGTATTATTGTTTATTAATATAAAATATATCATAAAAAATATATAATAAATGGAATAAAAGATAGAGAAAATAATAATAATAATAAAAACTTTATTAAAATCTAATTTTAATGAGATTTCACGCTCCACCATAACCCAATTTATATATGTATTTTAATTAATTATTGTAGATAGCAGGCCTAAGTACGTTGTTATTGTTTATTAAAATAAAATATATTTAAAAAAATATATTTAATAAATACAATAAAAGATAGAGAAAATAATAATAAAAACTTTATTAAAATCAAATTTTAATGAGATTTCACTCTCCACCATCACCCAATTTATATACATATTTTAATTAATTATTGTAGATAGCAGGCCTAAAGAAGTTGTTATTGTTTATTAAAATGAAATATAATAAAAAATATAATAAATAGAATAAAAATAGATGGAAATATATTAATAATAATAATATTAATAATAATAATAATACTAATGCACCCGCATGGAGCAGTGGTTGCGTTTGAGCATGAATAGGACTGCCTGCACAGAGATGCACAAAACACCTTTGCATCCCCGTGAGAGTAAACATGGCCCTTGCACAGGTGTACGCTGTGGTATGCCTGTGTGAATGAGGCCCTAAATGCCATATGCCTGTAAACGCACATGCATAGAATAGAAATAAATTGAAGAGAAAAGAATAGAAAATAAAATAATAGGATTGAAAAGAATAGAATAGAAAGAATACAACCATCTTCCGAAATTGGAATTTCAAATAGAATAAATTCAAATAGAATAGAAAAGAATAGAATAGAACAGAATTAAATATAATAAATATAACCGTATTCCGAAATTCGATAAAATAATAAAATAGAATAGAAAATAAAAGAATAGTATAGAAAAAAATAAAATAGAATAGAAAAAAAAAACTATAGAATAAAATAGAATACAAAGATAATAAATATTTCACAAAATTTGAATTTGAATAGAATAGAAAAGAATAGATTAGAATATAATTTCAAATAAAAATTGTAATAGAATAGAATAGAAAATCAAAGAATAGATTAAAATAGAAAAGAATATAATAGAATAAAATAAAGAGAATATAACCATCTTCTGTAATTCAAATCTCGAATAGAATAAATTTGAATTTAAATAGAATAGAAATAAATTGAAGAGAAAAGAATAGAAAATATAAATAAAATAATAAGATAGAAAAGAATATAACAGAAAGAATACAACCATCTACCGAAATTCGAATTTCAAATAGAATAATTTGGAATTCAAATAGAATAGAATAGATCAGCGTTGACTAGAATAAATATAACCATCTTCCGAAATTTGATTAGAATAAATTTGAATAAAATAGAATAGAAAAGAATAAAATAGAATAGAAAATAAAAGAATAGGATAGAAAAGAATAAAATAGAATAGAAAAAAAAAAAAATAAAATAGAATAAAATAGAAATAATTTAGCCATCTTCCATAATTCTAATTTCAAATAGAATAAATTTGAATTCGAATGAAATTCGATTCAAGTTCAAATTCGAATTTCCGAATTTGATTGAATGAGGTTCAATCTGAACAAATTTGAAAAATTTAAATCGAATTAACAAAACAAATTCTGAAAACAAATTTAATGAATGTATGTAAATAACGAATCAAAACAAAACAAATCTTTTTCATTCAGGACATGTCTACCATCTGCTAATGTTACGCAGAGAATAGAATAGTGGTGGTTTCGATCCACCAGGCAATTTTTTTTTTTATATTGTAATAAAACCATATATGGGTTTTGATTAGTTGGGGAAATTTGGGGTATTTGTGTTTTGTTGATTGATTTTTAACTAATTGCAGTTATGTAATATTTGTATTTTTTATGATTGGATTGGTGCCTCAGTAAACACATCTACAAAAGATACTTTTTTTTTTTTTTTTTTTTACAGATTAGGTAATATAACAAAGAAAAATTAGGAGCTTTTATTGGTGGTGACCCTAAAGATAGAGAGAGACCCTTCTGAGGGTTGTTCAGTACAGCCGGGAATGCGCCGCTCAGAGACTTGACCTCCTTCACCTCTCTTTCTACTCTTCTTTATCTTAGACTGTTTGTTCCACCAAAAAAACAAAAACGAAAAAAAAAAATCAACAAGAACATCACTTACGCAACTGAAAGACGCAGTATTGTTCTTCGCGTACTTTGCCTCCGGGATTGATACAAAATCCAGATTCATCATCAAACCTGATTAATTCAGCCAAGCTGAGCCTACTCCAGAAAAACGAGGTTTAAGAGTTTATTGATAGACTGACGTTCGTCATTCGAATGTGGCTTTGCTCGGTGAGTTATCACGGCAAATATTCAATATTTATTTTGTGGGACTTCCTCGGCCAGAGGGCTCTTCTTCAAGAAAAAATATTTTCATAAATGTTCTGTTCTTGTAGCAAACTGCTTCTAGACTAAAAATAATTACATACACTATATTAAAAAAAAGTATTGGGACGCCCACCTTTACACACACATGAACTTTAATGGCATCCCAGTTTTAGTCCGTAGGGTACAATATTGACTTGGCCCTTTACAGCTATAACAGCTTCAACTCTTCTGGGAAGGCCGTCCACAAGGTTTAGGAGTGTGTCTATGGGAAAGTTTGACCATTCTTCCAGAAGCGCATTTGTGAGGTCAGGCAGTGATGGCCTGGCTCGCAGTCTCCGCTCTAGTTCATCCCAAAGATGTTCTTTTGGGTTGAAGTCAAGACAGTCAAGTTCAAGTCAAGTTCCTCCACCCCAAACTGGCTCATCCATGTCTTTATGTACCTTGCTTCGTGCACTGGTCCAAATCATTTGGTGGAGGATGGGATTTGGTGTGGGGTTTTTCTTCATGGGTTGGGCTTGGTCCCTTAGTTCCAGTGAAGGGAACTCTTAAGGTGTCAGCATACCAAGACATTTTGGACAATTTCGTGCTCCCAGCTTTGTGGGAACAGTTTGTGGATGGCCCCTTCCTGTTCCAACATGACTGGCTGATGTGTCTGGCTGATCACAGTGTAAACATGAAAAGCCGTTTATCGGCTTTTCCTCACTCGCGTCTGATTCGTCGGCTCCCCTGACAGGGGGGTCTACGCTGATTGATTATCAGCGAAGCTCCCCTCCAAGGATGCCCACACTGGACCACCAGGGATGCCTACTATGGATGGCTACCAGGTATTCCACCCTGGACCACTAGGGATCCCAGTCAGTGCCTAGATGATGCCCAGATGGCCGGATTGTCGGCCGCCACCTGAAGCAGTACGGCCACTTTATGGGGGCACTCGACTAATTTGCCTCTCAGCCCAGTCCACCCCATAAGACTGGTGCTACGCTAACAGCGCAAACCACATGACTGGTGCTACACTAACAGCGCAAACCGGCGGGGATTCTTTCCATGCTGCCCCCCTGCAAAGTGCTGCCCTAGGCCTGGGCCTTGTCAGCCTAGGCCAGGGTACAGCATTGCATTGTTCACGGCTAGGAACCATGAAGTACATTTAGCACAGATACAACTAGACTGTATCACAGCTGGGGACCATGAAGTAGCTTTAAGGTGCAGCACAGACAGGAGGCTCTACTCACAAAATCCTGGAACAAGATCGGTCCATAGGTGCAGTGTCTTGAAAAGAAACCTAGATTCCAGTCCTAAGGTTTGCAGGGGCAGGCAGCTCCCTTCCTCTCAGCTCATTGATGCATTCCTTCAGGAGGGAAAAAGACAATCTCATCAAGGCTCCAGATTATTTACAAGCCTCCCAGCCACTGACTGGGCACACCTCTCCATGGATTGGCTAGGCCCTGCTCAATATTCAGGCTGCTCATACGAATTTGCCCCGCGCTAAGCTCTAGAAACTTCTTCAAGAGGCAGGGGGAAGCAATCAGACTCCCAAATTGGGAAGCCCTGAGTAGACCAGATCAAACAATGACTGCTCCTCTAGTTACAGCAGGAGCCAAAAACAAAATTTGCCTAGCAACCTAACTACGAGGGCCCTACATATAAATAAATAATTGCCTGGGCTGTGGGTTTGGACTGAGTAGTGAGGCCTGAATAAGGCTTACGTATACTGCTTATGTTTTAGTCATTTTTAAATTAGAATTTTATACAAATATTAGTTCTTCTATATCCCGAACCCTGATGTAGTATTGGGCTGTAACAAGGTCACACACACGTTAACAGTTACACGCCAGGAGGTCTTTCTGTGCTGGGCAAACACAAGAGCTCCTGACTGCCGGCTTCTAACTTTGATGATCTGTTTGTTGGCGTTCCGGGGAGGCTAACGAGCTCAGCCATCTCACTGCGAGCTAATGAACTACGCAGACCATTTGTTATTGCTATTAATGTAAGAAGAGGAGCCTACCTCAGCAATCAGGGGCCTCGTTATTATTTAGCAGACACTTGTTGAAAGTCAAGGGACATAATTAACGCCGGCTCGGAGATTTCGGTTGTGCGCCTCTGCAAACAAGCCGGGTCCTTCTCCAGGACATACGCTCTTCTGCAAAGATCTGCAATACAAATCTGCCATTAGCTGCCGGGAAGAATGTTCCGGATTGGGGAAATGTCTGATTGGAAGAGAAGAATCAGAATTCCTAAAGTAATTGTACTAAAGTTGTCACTGTGGCTGTCAACCAAATATAGTTTTATATATATATGTATATATATGTATATATACAGTATCTCACAAAAGTGAGTACACCCCTCACATTTTTGTAAATATTTTATTCTATCTTTTTCATGTGATAACACTGAAGAAATGACACTTTGCTACAATGTAAAGTAGTGAGTGTACAGCTTGTATAACAGTGTAAATTTGCTGTCCCCTCAAAATAACTCAACACACAGCCATTAATGTCTAAACCGCTGGCAACAAAAGTTAGTACACCCCTAAGTGAAAATGTCCAAATTGGGCCCAAAGTGTTGATATTTTGTGTGGCCACCATTATTTTCCAGCACTGCCTTAACCCCCTTGGGCATGGAGGTCACCAGAGCTTCACAGGTTGCCACTGGAATCCTCTTCCACTCCTCCATGAGGACATCACGGAGCTGGTGGATGTTAGAGACCTTGCGCTATTCCACCTTCCATTTAAGGATGTCCCACAGATGCTCAAGAGGTTTAGGTCTGGAGACATGCTTGGCCAGTCCATCACCTTTACCCTCAGCTTCTTTAGCAAGGCAGTGGTAGTCTTGGAGGTGTGTTTGGGGTCGGTATGTTGGAATACTGCCCTGCGGCCCAGTCTCTGAAGGGAGGGGATCATGCTCTGCTTCAGTATGTCACAGTACATGTTGGCATTCATGGTTCCCTCAATGAACTGTAGCTCCCCAGTGCCGGCAGCACTCATGCAGCCCCAGACCATGACACTCCCACCACCATGCTTTACTGTAGACAAGACACACTTGTCTTTGTCCTCCTCACCTGGTTGCCTCCACACACGCTTGTCACCATCTGAACCAAATAAGTTTATCTTGGTCTCATCAGACCACAGGACATGGTTCCAGTAATCCATGTGCTTAGTCTGCTTGTCTTCAGCAAACTGTTTGTGGGCTTTCTTGTGCATCATCTTTAGAAGAGGCTTCCTTCTGGAATGACAGCCATGCAGACCCATTTGATGCAGTGTGCAGTGTATGGTCTGAGCACTGACAGGCTGACCCCCCACCCCTTCAACCTCTGCAGCAATGCTGGCAGCACTCATACGTCTATTTCCCAAAGACAACCTCTGGATATGACGCTGAGCACGTGACCTCAACTTATTTGGTCGACCATGGCAAGGCTGTTCTGAGTGGAACCTGTCCTATTAAACTGCTGTATGGTCTTGGCCACCGTGCTGCAGCTCAGTTTCAGGGTCTTGGCAATCGTCTTATAGCCTAGGTCATCTTTATGTAGAGCAACAATTCTTTTTTTCAGATCCTCAGAGAGTTCTTTGCCATGAGGGTCCATGTTGAAATTCCAGTGACCAGTATGAGAGAGTGAGAGCAATAACATCAAATTTAACACACCTGCTCCCCATTCACACCTGAGACCTTGTAACACTATCGAGTCACATGACATCGGGGAGGGAAAATGGACCCAATTTGGACATTTTCACTTAGGGGTGTACTCACTTTTGTTGCCAGCGGTTTAGACATTAATGGCTGTGTGTTGAGTTATTTTGAGGGGACAGCAAATTTACACTGTTATACAAGCTGTACACTCACTACTTTACATTGTAGCAAAGTGTGATTTCTTCAGTGTTGTCACATGAAAAGATAGAAGAAAAGATTTACAAAAATGTGAGGGGTCTTCTCACTTTTGTGAGATACTGTATATATATATATATATATATATATATATATATATATATATATATATATATATATATACACAGTACCTTGCAAACGTTTTAGGCAGGTGTGAAGAAATACTGTAGAGTAAGAATGCTTTCAAAAATATATATTTTAATTGTTTATTTTTATCAATTTACAAAATGCAAAGTAAGCGAACAGAAGAAAAAGCTATATTAAATCAATATTTGGTGTGACTATCCTTTGGCTTCAAACCAGCTTTAGTTCTTACACTTGCACAAAGTCAGGGATTTTGTAGGATTAGAGTCAGGTGTATGATAAACCAATTATACCAAACAGGTGCTAATGATCATCAATTTTATATGTTGGTTGAAACACAGTAATTAACTGAAACAGACACAGCTGTGCGTGTGTAGGAGGCCTAAAACTGGGTGAGGAACAGCCAGACCCTGCTACTAAGGTGAGGGTATGGAAGACAGTTTGATGTCACAGGTCATACACCATGGCAGGACTGAGTACAGCAACAAGACACAAGGGAGTTATACTGGATCAGCAAGGTCTCTCCAAGGCACAGATTTCAAAGCAGACCGGGGGTTTCCAGATGTTCAAGCTCTTTAGGTACTGTACATACCTCCTAAACGTGCGCCGATTATGTCATCAGAGCATTTGTTCTGAAGGAACGGCCGCCCGTGCCTTTTTACAGAAGCCAGTGCCGTGACTGATAGCTCCCGCACACATGCGCAGGAGTGACGTCACACGGCTCTAGGTAGTCTCACAGCCGGAGTCTGCAGCCCCGGGAAAGAAGACGGGTGAAGATAGATGCGGCCTGCTGCGGGTAGGTGTCACATAATGTGCTAGCATGGGATTCATACTAGCACATTATGCCTTTACTTTGTAGAAGGAAAAAGAAGAAAAACAAAAACAGTTTAATTCCTCTTTAACTACTTAAGGACCGGAAGGATTTGCCCTCTTCCTGACCAGGCCATTTTTTGCGATACGGCACTGTGGCGCTTTAACTGACAGTTGTGCGGTCGTGCGACACTGTACCCAAATAAAATTTATGTCCTTTTTTTCCCACAAATAGAGCTTTTTTTTTTTTGGTGGTATTTGATCACCTCTGCGGTTTTTACTTTTTGCGCTATAGACAAAAAAAGAGCGTCAATTTTGAAAAAAAAAACAATATTTTTAACTTTTTGCAATAATAAATATCCCGCCAAATAAACAAATGTCTTCATCAGTTTAGGCCGATATGTATTCTTCTACATGTTTTGGGTAAAAAAAAATCGCAAGCGTATATTGATTGGTTTGTGCAAAAGTCATAGCGTCTACAAAATGGGGGAGAGGTTTATGAAATTTTGATTAATATTATTTTTTTTCTACTAGTAATGGCGACGAGCTGCGATTTTTAGCGGGACTGCGACATTGCGGCGGACAGATCGGACACTTTTGACACTTTTTTGGGACCATTGTCATTTATACAGCGATCAGAGCTAAATTAGCCACTGATTACTGTATAAATGTCACTGGCAGGGAAGGGATTAACACTAGGGAGGGGGGGGAGCGATCAAGGGGTTATGTGTTCCCTAGGGAGGTGTTTCTAACTGTGGGGGGGGGAGTGTAGTGACAGGGAATAGAGATAGATCGCTGTTCCTGGTCACTAGGAACAGAAGATCTCTCTCTACTCCCCAGACAGAATGGGGATCTCTCTGTTTACATTGACAGATCCCCGTTCTGTCTCTCCGAGGAGCGATCGGATACGGCGGCCACCGGCCACGTGCATCGGCCCCCTATGCCTCTTAAAGCGGCCGATGTACAATGACCCGCGGTTCGCGCAGGGGAGCCAACCTGCCGCAGTACAACTGCGGCGGCTGGTCTTAAAGTGGTTAAATGCTGCAGTACTCAACTGCACTTGTATCATTTAGTGCTAATTACCAGTGTAAATCACAATGAGGTGCAAATATAACTAAATATGAATACCACAATGTGAAAAAGTAAAAACGCACAAAGCTTGCACAAAACATACGATTCACTAAAAAGTATCAATGTAAACCACAACAAAATGTATGTTATTGGGGGCAAATGAATAGATGTGAAAAATAAATAAACATGAAAAACAAGCACAAAAAACATACAATATAACCCACTAAAAAGTGCCAATTGAAGAGTGCTTTGTGCTCCACGATGCAAAAACTCCACAGGTGCTCCTATTCAGTAACGTGACATGAATTAATATACTTAAAGAATGAACATGATAGGTATCCAAAACATACAAATAAATAAATGTAAATAAAAGTCCAACTAAAGCCCAATGCTAGGAGTCAGTTCATAGAGAGGTAAAAATCTCTAAAAAATAGGAGTGACCTGATAGAAAAAAAAACAGACAACACATCAACCCAAACATCGACTGTTATATTTATAAACTGGCCGCTCACCTCCAAAAATGACCCAAAGGTCAAACAAGGCTCACCAGATGGGGAAACTCCATATGTAGAGGAAACAGCTCGCTCCAAGAAATGGCACCTCTTGCATAAATTGCGCTTAAAGGAAACAAAGAACAGCCATAGTGCAATATTGGCAAATAAAAAGTAAATTTATTAAGTAAAAGAAGCTGCTTACATCAAGTAAGAATAAAAATTGCAGTAAGAAACAATGGGAGTAGTGACACTCTCGCCTCCTCACCGCACTTCCATAAAATGCCACCGGAAATGACATCACAAGGCTCAACCCGACGCGTTGCGTCACTGGTCACGTGACTTCCTCAGGGATAGGAGCCAAGGGACAAGCGCCAGGTATTTATACCCCCTCCAAACAAAATGGGTAAGCCTTAGTAACAGGTGAGTCATCAGTTCATCTGTGTCCAATATAATTCATTGGCCAATACTGGTCAGGTGACTTCCTCAGGGATAGGAGCCCAGTGACAAGCGCCAGGTATTTATACCCCCTCCAACCAAAATGGGTAAGCCTTAGTAACAGGTGAGTCATCAGTTCATCTGTGTCCAATACAATTCATTGGCCAATAAGACAATTCCTAATTGGGAGTGGATGGTCTCTTACCACATTGTATTGATCCAGATTACAGAGATCAAAGGAAGCCTGCAACGAGTCTCCTGGGTGCTGATGGCAATAGACCCAAATATCCACAGCTTGCATCAAATGGAAGGAGCTCATCGTATGGCCCAACATGAAAAAGGGAGAAGCCTCATAGCGTGAATCCGTAAAAATTATTTATTAAAACATGAACAGATGTAAGGCCGTAATGACGTCACACATGCTCTCCAGCCAATGCGTTTCCACAAAACTGTCGTCTTCTACAGTAGGATTGGATAATTTTTTATTTTATTTTTTGCAAAAAAAAATTAAGTTACACCCAAGCACATAAAACCCTCCCAAAAAAACATGTTGAGCCCCCTCCACCTCCACATATATGCACGTACGGAAAGTAAACGCATGCGTAAAATGCATAGAATTATACCGCTATTCGGTACTCGGTCCCTCGTGCAGATCCAGTCATTGAAGCAGCTGGGTTTGTTTACCGTGCGTGCGAAACACCACTGTGTGTTCAGGCGTTTCGCACGTTTCGCACACACGGTAAACAAACCCAGCTGCTTCAATGACTGGATCTGCCACGAGGGACCGAGTACCGAATAGCGGTATAATTTTATACCGTGAAGCCCGGTGACTAGTGGGACCATAGGAGGCCGTTCTTTGAGTGATTTCATCGCCTGCCGTCTCCACCTGCGGATGATACAGTACTACATCCACCATTGTCTGCTCTACCATAAGCCCGTTTGACTCCTAACCCGCTGGCTGGTGAGTCCACCATCTCTGGTAAGGGTATTTTTTACCTATCCCTAACTACATCACAAGTTTGATCATCAGACTACACAGGAACCACTTTTGGATTTCAGTGGAAGCCTTATTGGTCAAGTCTTCAGATATATGTCTTGAGGACTTTTTATGGACTTTTACTTTATCTTTGCACATAACCTTTTTTAAGTTGCGGCAATAACACTATTGGTATGAATGTTGTTTCACCTCAATAGGGAAATGTTCATTTGCTATTTCCATACATCTGGGTGGGCTCTGAGCCCATTCTCAGCTCCCCGAGCCTACCCTATTTTGAAGCCTGTTAGAGCCTCCGTCTCTTATCAGTGCTTCAAAAAAACCACCCCCACCCCCATTGGAATTCATGCGCCCGGCCTCCTGAAGGGGTCCGGACGCATGGATATGGGGGGTGGCGGGCCGCCCCTGTTAGGACCTCTCAAACAATCCTTGAACACTGTATAACAAAATTGCTATTTGTCCAGAAAAGCTGCGAACAGCGCTAATAATTTACCAAATAAGGAAAACGCGGACGTAGCAGAAAGTCATTAGACTCCATTTCTTTGGAGAGCGAAGATAAAAAGTTCTGCTAGTTCCAAATCCTATTTTCATTTCATAAAGAAACAACTAAGCATATTGTAAATTGCTCGGCTCATCAGGGCAGAACAATTAAATGTCAGGGTAAATCACCATTCGTCATTCGCCGTTTACCCGCTGGCGAAACAAGTGACACCAAGACAAATGTTCCCCAATAATATTTCATAATTCTTAATAGAGAGGAGACGACGGTAAACAACTTTCAGAGCCTCTTCTGCAAATATTGAGTGAAGTATGTAATATGCGGCTTCTGGAAGATATTAAAGAAACATTAAAGTCATCGAACTATTGACTATTCAGGTCACTTTATTAACTTCCTCCCTCCTGCAAGAGGGGAAAAGTTACGCCCTACATGTACTGTGAGAAGAAATGTAACTTTATTGTGGAACTCTGGGCAAAATGTGTGCATTAGATATGGATAGGCTAAGAAAGGGTTAGAAGCTCTGTTGGGTTTTTATTACTGTCCTCCAGCTTGAGAGGTTTCCACTCACCAGTGCTGGGACAAGGTCAACCAGTGCCAAGGGCTAGGATGGGATACTGGACCAACCCCCCCCCGCCCAGAACCTCCACCACTTCACTCAAACCTCATCTATTGGACACCTCCCCATCCCCTGTTGGGTGAGGAAGGGGACGGGGCCAATAGTGGCGAGCGCAAAAATTTTGTAAGGTTTGTGGCATTCAATTAAATTATACCAGTGAAAAGCTTTAAAAAAGGTGCTCAAATATGGGACCAACAGTGGTAAAGGAAAAAATGTCCCTGGGTCAGAGGTGTCACTGAAAGGAAAAAAAATTCCCTGCATCAGTAGTGTCACTGGAAGAAACACCTCAACAAGATCCACCCCCCCATTAAAGAGCTCTTCCCTCATCCATAACCCTCCCTTCTCCACTACAAAGCCCACCCCCCATTCCTCCCTCCACTATAGAGTTCCCCCTATCCCCCAGAACAGAGCTCTTCCACCACCCCCAGCTACTTACCCAGTCTTCAGTGCAGGAGCAGCAGCTCCCAGGAGGCTGTGCTGTCATGCTCTGTGTGAGCGTTCCCTACTCTGCAGCAAGGTATGGCGAGAAGCACAGGGCTAGTGCAGGAGGTGGTGGTACCAAGTACCGGTACCCTGTGGAGAGCATAGCTCCCAACTGTCCCTGATTTCGAGGGACTGTCCCTGATTTGGAGCAATGTCCCTCTGTCCCTCTTTCCCCCTCATTTACCCCTCATTTTGGTCTGATCTATACAGTTGTATATAAAATGCACTTTTTATCTATCAAAAAGTGTTTTCCAGTGCTAAACCTTTTATCTGATTTCTAAAGTGCTGCATTTGTAAATTCCAAAAGCCAGTATAAAGGAATAGTAGTAGTAAAAAAAGTACTTGTGGGTTTAACCAGTCTTGTTTTTTTGTACAATTCTCCTTTAAGGGGCGTGGCCAGGGGTGTGTCCTATGACTGCATACTATTGCTGATAGGTGTCCCTCATTCCCATCTCAGAAATTTGGGAGGTATGGGAGAGGATTGGTACTGCAGTCACTCTGGTAAGTGAGAGGCAGGGAGAAGGGAGCAGCCGGAGCTCCCAGTGCACTACCTTCTCTACATACAGCTGCTGTGCTCAGGGCTTGTGCCCCTTCTGCCACCCCCTCGCTCCGGCCCTGCCTCTCACTTCCTGTCTTGGTGACCACGCGGGAATTGGCGGGTATCTCTACTATAGAGACCCAGAAGCAATAAAAACCAACGAGTTAACAAACAATAACTGCACACCACACACTTTAGAATCCAAAATAATGTATTTCAACAAAAAAAAAAAACACGCAAAACAGTTTTGTTTTTTTATAGTTCACTTTCATCAAAGCTTGAAAAGCTGTTTGGGAAGAAAAATTGGTGTATCCCGAGGAGTTTGGACTATGGGGGAGTAAAGTGGCTCTTTTTTTAAGGGCCTTCATCTCTTCCCTAGAATCTGTGCAGGTAAAATGCATATGACACAAGATGCTCTGGATTCAGTGGGTGATGGGGGGAGCTGAGAAGACAATTCATGATACAGGAGTGCAGGGGTCAATGGAGAAACAGGAATCTCTGAAGGCACCGGAGTGCAGAAGTCACTGAAGACGATGGGGTCACAGTAACTGGAGTAACTGGAAGAACCAGAGCACAGGGTTCACTAGAAATACCGAGGTCACTGTATGTCAGGAAGGTTCTATCAGAAGACAGAATAATAGCAGCAGACCAATCCCTGTTCCATGAATGCTTGGAACAAGGGGCGAGTTATGCGCATGCGCTCACAAATGTGCGCGGCGAATACCATGACAGATAAGGGAGCCAAATGGGCTATTTAAGCTGGATCAGCACCCAGGATCAGTGCTGTCTGGTCTACAGCATTCCAGTGATTGTCCTGTTCCCTGTTGATCTGTATCTGTTCCAGTTATTGACCCGGCTTGTTCTGACTACTCCTGCACTCCACCTGCATTGACCCCGGCTTGTACCTTTACTCCTCTTCTGCCTTTGTACCTGCTCTGACCGCATGTGTATGACCCGGCTTGTTCTGACTACTCCTGCTCTCCACCTGCTCTCCACCCCGGCTTGTACCTTGTCTCCTATTCTGCCTCTGCATCTGTACCTGATCTGACCGCATGTGTATGACCTGGCTTGTTTGACCCTGTCTGTGTTTCAGTCCTCACAGAACTAACCAACTGCAAGTATCTGCCCGTTAGCCACTGGGGCCTGCTTTCTACATCCATGCACCAGCCTGTTCCAGTTTCCAGGGCACCCGCTGTCATCTGGCATACCAGCCTACCAGCAGCCCAGCAGCCAACAAGACCACTGGCACTCGTGTGACTCTGCACTCCTACACTAGCTGTCTACTCTATCAGGGGCCTTGAGGTGTAAGAGAGTCCTTCCTCTGCATATCAGGCTCTTCTACCAGGTAAGTGACACTATAGACATCAGATTTCAGGGGTCAATGAAGAACCTGAAGCACAGTGTGGGTTACTGGGGTTACTATAGACATCCAAGTGCAGGGCCCACTGGAGACAATGGTTTGTAGAAAAGACAAAGGCAGCTGGAGACATAAGGGTACAGGGGTCTCTGGAGGCACAGGAGAACAGGCGTCTCTGGAGAACCTAGAGCACAGTGTGGTTACTGGAGATGAGACACAGGTGTAAGAGAGGCCTTCCTCTGCATATCAGGCTCTTCTACCAGGTACGTAACACTGTAGACACCAGATTGCAGGGGTCAATGAAGAACCTGAAGCACAGTGTGGTTACTGGAGATGCTGGGGTTACTGTAGACATCCGAGTGCAGGGGTCACTGGAGGCAGTGGGGTCATTGGAGAGACAGGAGTCATTGGAAACCAATGGTTTGTAGAAGAGACAGAGGCAGCTGGAAACATAGATGTACAGGGGTCTCTGGAGGAACAGGAGTGCAGGGGTCTCTGGAGAACCTGGAGCACAGTGTGGTTACTGGAGATGCTGGGGTTACTGTAGACACTCGAGTGCAGGGGCCACTGGAGACAGTGGGGTCATTGGAGACACAGGAGTCATTGGAAACTGGTGGTTTGTAGAAGACACAGAGGCAGCTGGAGACGTAGTAGTTGCTGGGGTGCACAGGGGTCAGAAAATCATGAACTGTGGCAGCACTGAAAAGTGTGCTGCCACACAGGAGTCACGGGAGTGTGAAGGGGTCACAAAGTCACTAAAGGAACAGAAGCCTTAAGTTCACTGGAGACCCAGAAGTCACAGAAGTGCACAGGGGTCACAGAGTCTCTAGGAACAGGTGTTCAAGGGACACTGAAGGGACAGGAATAAAGAGGTCACAGGGGGTACAAAATTGCAGAGGTCTCTGGGGGGCAAATGAGTCCAAGGGTCTCTGGAGGCAAAGGAGTCAGCAAAGACCCAGGCACAGAGGTCACAGAGTCTCTAAAGGAACAAAAGAGCTGAAGTCATTGGAAACCCGTGGTCACAGTCTCTGGAGACACAGGAGTGGAACAGGGGCTGGAGGCACAGGAGTGCAGGGATCTCTGCAAACACAAGAGTGCACAGGTCTCTGGAGGACCAAGAGTGAACAGATCTCTGGAGGCACAGGAGTGAACAGACCTCTGAAGGCACATGAGTGCAGAGGTCGCTGGAGACATAGGGGTATAGGGGTCACAGTCTCTTGAGACACAGGAATAGAAGGGTCTCTGAAGGCACAGTAGTGCAGAAATCTCTGGAGGCACAGGAGTGCAGGTGTCTCTGGAGACACAAGGGTGCAGAGATCCTTCGAGGCACAAGAGTGCACAGATCTTTGGAGGTACATGAGTGCAGAGGTCACTGGAGACATAGGGGTCACAGTCTCTGGAGACACAGAAATGGAAGGGTCTCTGAAGGCACAGGAGTGCAGAGGTCTCTGGAGGCACAGGAGTGCAAGGGTCTCTGGAGGCACGGGAGTGCAGGAGTCTCTGGAGGCACAAGAGTGTAGAGATCTCTGAAGGCACATGAGTGCAGAGGTTTCTGGAGACATATGGGTATGGGGCTCACAGTCACTGGAGACACAGGAATGAAAGGGTCTCTGGAAACGCAAGCGTGCATGGGTCTCTGGAGTAACAGGATTGCAGACATCGCTGGAGACATAAGGGTTAGAGGGGTCTCTGGAGGCAAAGGAGTGCAGGGGTCTCTGGAGAACCTAGAGCACAGTGTGGTTACTGGAGATGCTGGGGTTACTGTAGACACCCGAGTGCAGGGGCCACTGGAGACAGTGGGGTCATTGGAGACACATGAGTCATAGGAGACTGGTGGTTTGTAGAAGACACAGAGGCAGCTGGAGATATAAGAGTCGCTGGGGTTCACAGGGATCACAAAATCACAAGCTCTGGCAGCACTGAAGACTGTACTGCCACATTGGAGTCGCAGAAGCGTGAAGGGGTCACAAAGTAATTAAAGAAACATGAGCGCTAGGTTCACTGGAGACCCAGAGGTCTCAGAAGTGCACAGAGTCTCTGTAGGAACAAATGTTCACACTGAAGGCACAGAAATACAGGGGTCTCAAAATTGCAGGGGTCTCTGGAGGCACAGGTGTGCAGAGGTCACTGGAGAAACAAGAGTACAGGGATCTCTAAAGGCACATGGGGTCACTTTCACTGGAAGCAAAGAATCACAGTGGGCACAGGCAGACGCTGAAGGCAAAGGGGGGCTTGTCATAGGATGAGCAGTGCATCACGTAGATCATTAGGGCTGTGCTTGGTCATGGGGGCAGAGAGAAACCGAGGGGAGACCCAGCACTGGATCCCAGGAATGCTGTCAGGGCTGGGCTCAGCCCTTCCTTCTCAAAGCTGGCCGATCAGCTGTTGGCTTATTGCCAGCTCCTTTCTCTTCACAGTGACTCACCTGTTTATGATATACTGCTCATCAGTCCTGCCTACTTAAGCCGTCCAGATGATCTCTGCCTTCGCCTTGGTCACATCTCTAGAGACGCTCTCCTGTGTTCCTATTAAAGACTTGTTCGGCTGACATTCCTTCTGGCTCCAGATCCTGCTTGCTGTTCTACTGCGCTCATCTCTGGCTCCCTGACATTTTGGCTTGTCTGACTATCTGTTCCGGCTCCTGAACTCTGGCTATGTTTTGACTACGTTTACTCTGTTTACCTTTTTATTATTACTATTAAACAAGTGTGATTTAACTGTACTTCTGTCTCAGTCTGATTCATGATTTCTGACAAATGGTGAGTATGAAGTTCAGAATGTTGAAGCACTGACACTTGTAGGGGAGGGGGGTAAGACTAGGCAGGGCAGGCACATGGCCATTAATGGTCCACATACAATGACAAACTGACACTTTGCTCCCCTCTTTGGCTATATTCCTTGGCTCAGAGTCTTATAATGTCGACCAAGCCTCACATCTCAGGAACTTACTAGCTGATAGCATATCATTTTTCAGATGCAGATAACATCTAAATAGAAATTGAATATATTCTTTAGAGGAACATTATGAGGATGGCGCCGGTTTTAACAATCTAAAGGTTATGTTATCATTCCGCAATTAAATATCGCTCCTCTTTGAAGATACGTACAGAAGGTCACCTGGGATTACATTGTGGACCTCGGCATCCAACCGGCACTGGAAGAAATGTATTCCTATTGTTCAGAACTCATATTACATTTTCACACCATCCTCGGAGTGAAGATCTCGGAGAATACGGGAATTTCCAAACCCACAAAATCCAAAATTCGATAAACACAAGAGTGTGGCTGAGATGTAATTAGAGTGGTATTAGAAAGAAGACGGTGATGTATTCATTCTGGTGTGGAAAGGTAAATGATATGTAAATCTAAACTAAAATTTTACTTTCAGTAGCATAAAAGTCCTATCTCCCCACATCAGGAGAAAGGCAACCTGGAAAGTCGAAAACTGGTAATGTGCAGTGGGCACTGTGGCAAAAGGTGTCAGTGTTTCACCAGCTGCTGCTCTGTTACTTTCCCTTGACTTCTAGAGGATTCTCGAAGTATAGTTGGAACAAGAACAGAACAAGCAGCCTGAATATTTTTGAAACTCCAGCCAATCCCTGGGGAGCTATGCCCTGAAGGTGGCGGGAGAGCCCATAAATAGGCTGAGGCCTGAGCAGCAATGCAGGGCTCCTGGGTCCAGTCCTGCTGGAGGAGGCGCCCGTGCCCCTGGGGCAGAATTCTGGGAGGAAGGTCAGTGAGGTCCCAGCCAGGCAGCTAAGCTTATCTGAGTGGCCCATTTGCCACTGGTGGATATTGTCAGGAGGAAACCGATGATCCTGTGGCTGGGTGAGTAGCAATCCCATCGATGAGGAGTCAGAGACTCCCGACAAAAACTCTCTCTGACACCAACACGGGCAGGCAGGTGACAATGCAACTTACCTTCCTACATCCAGAGCTGCACCTATTTTTATGGCACATCTTGTAGATAGATAGTTAGACAGACAGACAGACAGACAGACAGAGAGACAGACAGACAGACAGACAGACAGAGAGACGGAGAGACAGACAGACAGAGAGACAGACAGACAGACAGACAGACAGAGAGACAGACAGACAGACAGACAGACAGACAGAGAGACAGACAGACAGACAGACAGACAGACAGAGAGACAGACAGACAGACAGAGAGACAGACAGACAGACAGACAGACAGACAGAGAGACAGACAGACAGAGAGACAGACAGACAGAGAGACAGACAGACAGACAGACAGACAGACAGACAGAGAGACAGACAGACAGACAGAGAGACAGACAGACAGACAGACAGACAGACAGACAGACAGACAGAGAGACAGACAGACAGAGAGACAGACAGACAGACAGACAGACAGACAGACAGACAGACAGAGAGACAGACAGATAGATAGATAGATAGATAGATAGATAGATAGATAGATAGATAGATAGATAGATAGATAGATAGATAGATAGATAGATAGATAGATAGATAGATAGATAGATAGATAGATAGATAGATAGATAAATGGTCAGATAGATAAAGAGATCAATAGATAATATTGTTTGATGCAAGCAGTGTAAATCCTTCAATTTGACTCGGTATCAACATCTTAAAAAAATAGAAAAATGGATAGACAGATAGAGATATTTAATAAATTATAGATAGTTAGATAGATAATATCGTTTGATGCAAGCAGTGTAAATACATGAATTTGACTCAATATCAGCATCTTGCAGTCCCTGTACAGCAGAGCTAGGACTGGAACAAGGAGAAGTGGCGATTAGTGCTCCTGTGCTAATAAGGAAGGTGCTGATAGGAGGAGATAGCAGAGAGATGAGTTTATCACTCTGCTGCTTCTCCTTTCACTGTCCAGTCACAGGCTTGGGGGGGGGGGGGCGGTGAAACAAGATCTGTAAGCATTTCTGAAAGCAATCAGGTCTCATGCTCTGCCAGACAGGGCTGTGTTATGTGGCAGAGGTGTGTAAATCTAAGGACTGGATGGACGGATTTACAACTCCTTTGTCAGGTAGGACCGCTCCCTTATATGTATGGCAGCTGTGCATTAAGCAGTTTGCCTTTAATAATTTGTCCTAATCCCCGTTTTATTTCGTGTATCTGTATTCTCCCAGATATACTCTGTATACGCTCTCAGGCCGGGGGCGGGGGTAGCCGGTGATTGGTATCTCAGCGCCATTCTCCGGCGGCTCGGCGGCGCCTCTTTTTGCGGTGAGACATGCATGTAATCAAAGTGTTTCGGAGAGCAATAAAGTGTGAAGAGCTGAATTGAAGTGATGAATGTCCTCCATTACCAATGTGATTTTCAATAAATCTTTCAACCATTAAATGCATTCTCAATACGTTTTCAAAGCCAAAAAAAAAGAGAGTTTTGTCCTTGAGTTACTTGTCGTCTGTCTGATTCCCGCTCAGTGATGACTGAACCTAAATATTAGAACTGTCTGATTAAAAAATTTACTTTTTCTAATGGCTCCTTTGTTATATAAAGGAGGAGATCTCTGTCTCTGTGTCTATATTCTATTCTATAGTCTGTAGGAGAGAGGCAAAAATTGCCTTTTATTCACTAAAACCCCATACATACTACACTTAGTTTGACTCCCTCTGCTGACCGCCTTTGTTTCTTAAGAGGTTACTTCAGTCTCCCTGAGGTGTTGCAATAAGGGTTCGAGGATGCAAAAATACTTTACCCTGTGTAGTCTATTATGGACATTCATACCTCTTTAGCATCCATGCTTTTTTAGACATTTTTTACGTGCCTACTCAATTGTTTTTATCATATTGGTTCACCTTATGTGCTGTACCTTCAGTTTTTGGGCCAATCACACTCAATCACATGCAAGGGGAAAAAAAAAAAGAGGACAGCAGAGGCAACCAAACTAAGTGTAGTATACATACCACACTTAGTTTGGCGCCCTTTGCCGTCCTCCTTTGTTTCTCCAGAGATTACTTCAGTCTCGCTGAGGTGCTGCAAAAAGTGTTTGAGGATGCAAAAAAACTTTACCTTGTTGTCAGAAACCATGAATCAGACTGAGACAGCAGTACAGTTAAATCACACTTGTTTAATAATAATAATAAAAAAAAGGTAACCAGAGTAAATGTAGTCAAAACATAGCCAGAGTTCAGGAATTGGAATGGACAGTCAGACAAGCCAAAACATCAGGGAGCCGGAGATGAGCGTCGTAGAACAGCAAGCAGGATCTGGTGCCAGAAGGAATGTCAGCCAAGCAAGTCTTTAACAGGAACACAGGAGAGCGTCTCTAGAGATGTGACCAAGGTGAAGGCAGAGATCATCTGGGCTGGATGGCTTAAGTAGGCAGCACTGACGAGCAGGATATCATCAACAGGTGAGTCACAGTGGAGAGATAGGAGCTGGCAATTAGCCAACAGCTGAGCGGCCAGCTTTGAGAAGGAAGGGCTGAGCCCAGCCCTGACATTTACCTTCACTTTTTTGTGTCAATCACATGCAATTACATGCAAAGAAAAAAAGAGGTCAGCAGAGGGCATCAAACTAAGTGTAGTATATACAGAGCTAGCTTTATTGAATAAAAGACAAATTGTTATTGCAAACTGGATCACCAAAGCTGGGGGTTACTACTAAGTGTGGGATCAACAGAGCTGAGGGTTACTACTGCTAGGAAATGGCACATGTGGTGTGTAACATGGGAACGCTATAGTGGAAGGTGAGCAGGTACCAGTGAGAGAATACTGGACGGCAGAGGATCAGCAGAGCTGGGGGACTATAGCAGGAGTCACACATGGCAATGTCACACATGGTGAGCAGCAAGGGAGCAATATAGTGGGAGATCAGAGAGAGAGGAGGACTAGCAAATCAGAGGGTCAGCAGTGTTGGGGGTTACTACTGAGTGTGGGATCAGCAGAGCTGGAGGTACTACTGAGTGGGCGATCAGCAAAGCTGGGGGGTACTACTGAGTGGGGTATCAGCAGAGCTGGGGGTTACTACTGGATAGGGCATCAGCAGAGCTGGGGGTACTACTGAGCAAACTGAAGCTTTTGAAAGGCTTTTATTGCAAGTTAGCTTTGCTTTGTTTTGGAGATATTGCAAAGGATCGGTAGAGGTGGGGGACCATAGCAGGAGAAACTAGCAATGTCACACATGGTGAGCAGCATTGGAGCAATATAGCAGGAGATCAGAGAGAGGAGGATTAGCAAATGAGAGGGTCAGCAGTGTTGGGGGTTACTACTAAGTGTGGGATCAGCAGAGCTGGGGGTTCTGCTGAAGACGCGCCAAGTGGACACAGGAGCCGCAGCCACCACTTCCCGCCGAGGAGGAGAGCCCCATCACTCCAGGAGAGGAGCAGAACCCCGCCACACTAGTGGTAAGTGCCGCCGGACCGGCCGCGGGTGGGGGTTAGGGAAGTGACAGATGAGCCCTGGCTGCATTTGATGGGCACAATTGGCTGCATATGATGGAGCAAAAGTGGCTGCAGATGATGGGGCACAAGTGGCTGAGTTTGATGGGCACAATGGCTGCATATGATGGGCACATGTGGCTGCATTTGATGGGCACAGTGGCTGCATATGATGGGCACAAGTGGCTGCATTTGATGGGCACAGTGGCTGCATATGATGGGCACAAGTGGCTGCATATGATGGGCACAGTGGCTGAGTTTGATGGGCACAATGGCTGCATTTGATGGGCACAGTGGCTGCATATGATGGGCACAAGTGGCTGCATATGATGGGGCAAAAGTGGCTGCATATGATGGGCACAGTGGCTGCATTTGATGGGCACAGTGGCTGCATATGATGGGGCACAAGTGGCTGCATATGATGGGTACAGTGGCTGCGTTTGATGGGCAAAATGGCTGCATATGATGGGCACAAGTGGCTGTATATGACAGGCGCAAGTGGCTGCATATGATGGGCACAGTGGTTGCATATGATGGGCACAGTGGCTGCATATATGAGCACAAGTGGCTGCATATTATGGGCACAAGTGGCTGCATTTGATGAGCACAATGCAGGGCCGGACTGGCCTACCGGGATACCGGGAAATATCCCGGTAGGCTGGCTGCACACAGTACCGCTGGGGCTGCTCACAGTGCCTGTGTCAGCAAAAGCAATCTAAAGAGCAGCAGCGGCGGCCGCCGCTGCTGCACTATGCCATGGCTGTGTGTCACTGACTCACTGTCTGTGTGTGTCTGGGGCGCTCACTGCCTGTGTGTGGCTGGGGGGGGGGGGCCGCTCACTGTGTGTGTCTCGGGGGGGGGGCCGCTCACTGTCTGTGTGTGTCTCCGGGGGGGGCCGCTCACTGTCTGTGTGTGTCTCCGGGGGGGGCCGCTCACTGTCTGTGTGTGTCTCCGGGGGGGGGGCCGCTCACTGTCTGTCTCGGGGGGGCCGCTCACTGCCTGTGTGTGTCTCGGGGGGGCCGCTCACTGCCTGTGTCCCTGACCTAAAGATCAGCGGCGGCCCTGCCTGTGTCACTCCCTGTCTCCTCCGTTCGGGTGCCGGCGCTCCGCCCACCACACTCATCATGCCTCGGTCTGTCTGTGTGCCTGTGGGGGAGGAGCAGGAGAACGCCGTGCTGCTCCATTTTGCCTCGTCCCGCGCGGGTGC